>CM054377.1:89759280-90963030 GCA_028858755.1 Ara ararauna | reverse complement strand
TACGTGGCTTCAGCTGCACAATCTTCTTGGATTTATTCACCAAACTCTGCACTTGCCTCTTGTATTCAAGAATTCTCTCTCGTTCATTCTGCAAAGATTAATTGTATGTTAAAAATGCATTCTAAAAAGAAACCACATCTAGTTCCCACTGTTTTATTAAGAGGGATACATGTTGTGCTCACAGTAGGCAAAACTGCCTTTAGGTCCAGTGGTATATGCCTTTGGCCTGTAATTAAAAAATGAAAAGTTTGCAATACTTGCAAAGGAATTTTTTGATACAGATCTGCAATGTGGTTGATGTGATCTGAAGAAGCACTAGCATAAATAGAAAGAATCTATTATAACATAGATGCTAACAATAAACCTCACAGAATTACACTCTCAAACCTAACTTCAACAATTGCCTTTTTCCATCACTGACCATTTTTTTCTCCAGTATCTTCAATCTGGAATAGCAGTATCTAATTCATGATGAGGAAATACTTAGCTAAAAAAGCGGAGTTAAGTCCTCTCAAAAAGACTACAGTGACATAATGACACAAAGGAATAATTTTTTAAATGCACTTATCCTTTGAGGCAAAATCTACCCTATCATCTATGAATGAAAGTGATTTTTAATTTGTTAGCATGTCAGAAGCTTGGGAATTTGTTGAGCTCATTCCAGGTTTAAAAAGATATCAGAGTTCCCAAAGAGTATTACACAATTTGAAATAACACTGATCTGTTTGTAGGCTTTCCTAGGACATAGGCAGGAATATACTGTTACAGTTTCAAGTTCATACAGTAGTGTATATAAAAACTGCAGTACACCTGGGTTTACATTTGGCATCTGAAGGGGGCAACTGATTTCCAATGAAAGCAGAATATAACCTGTCAGGTGGATGTGACAGTACCTCCAGCTCTTTGATCTGCTCCAGCAAAGACTGTAGTGACATGCTCTTATCACAGATGAACTTCTTTCTGATGGAGTCTTGCAAGTTTTTCAAGTAGCACTCTGTGGCTTGGGCCTCTTCAAAGAACTATTGGAGGAAAGTTGTGATTTCAGTTGCACACAGCTCTTAAAAATGTTCGCTAAAAATCAATGGATTCTTTTAATGAGAAATCCCAGTTCACATCTGGCAGAATGGTAGCATTTACAGTATGGTAACAGTGTGTTACACATATTTAAGCATGCATTTAGAAAGATTCTGGTACAGAAAAAATATCTGGGATGGGATTCACACTTTTTAAAAGAGTAGTGTGAATTCTCCACATCACTACTCACCTGAAAGTAAGCTGCATTCTCTTTCAGATGAACATCAATGCATTTGGTGATCTGAAGAATCCAGCTCCACTGAGTTTGTAATGTATCCATGTAGGCCTAATAAAAATAGCAATATACAGAACTCAAACCACCACACTGATCTCTCTCCTTACCTAGACTCAAGCAAAACTATTTATGCTCCACATAAATGCAAATGAAAAATCTGCTACAACAAACTTATGCAAAGAGTTCCCCAACATCTAAGCATCTACCTAACTGAAATGCCTGCTTGTGGGACGCAGACAGAAATTTGTGCATGACTTGAATTTCGTTTGATCAGCATAAAGCCTGAAGTGCATGAACAAAAAGGGATGAAATGCACAAGCATGAGTGCAAATAAAATGTTTCAATTGCAAATTGTCATGTTCTTCCAAGGAACAGTATCACACATGATTTTTTTATGATGGCTATTTTTAAATTCAAACTTCTTAAGTAATCCTTATGTATATTCTTTAGAAAATGACACACAACTTTTACTTTACTGTTGGAGCTTACAGAGATCTTTCCTTTAAGGCAGAAACAGACCACAGAAGAAATACAAATGGTGATTTTATACAACATGTTAACAGTTAACAAATTTAAATACACTGAAAAGCAGGAAGGACTAATTTTTTTTTTCCTATTAGTTGCTTTCAATTTGAGGGTTCTTACGCAGTTTTAAAACTGCAACAACTACAGCATTTCTTAATAAAATGAGATTTTCCAAATTGTTGCAGCCTTTGTAATTGAAAGTTAAATGCACATCAAGCTGTGAAAGCAAAACTGCCTTGGATAAGCTGTAGAAGTGCACTACAAATTTCAGCTGTAGAACGTATTTGCACCTGGATTAAATATAAACCCTCAACAAAGGGTGTGGCTTTCTTCAAAAGCATGGCTACTGAGATAGCAGAACAATGACAACATGCCTCTCCACCATAAATTCCACTGCACTGTAGTGAACTCAAGATACAGCAATTTCAATGCATTCAGACAACATTATGAGCATTGTATTATTTTTTACATGTATCTATCATCAAATTTGATAGCAATGATAGCTCTCTCTCAGTTTTTAAGAAGTCTGCACTTCTTGTGGCCAGCTCCATGAAACATGGACATGCTTTTTTGGCAGGCAAACCCTTCTCAGGTTCAAGTGTAGCATTCCATTTGCTGGCTTTCATGGAGAACTTTTCCCATGTAGCAGTGAAGGAGCAGGTGAAATCACACAATCTAACTCACCTCGATTTTGTCTGAAGCCGGATGCTGGTTGAGTACTAGCTGGTCACTTTCTTGCTTTAGCTTATTGAGTTCTTTTTCTTTAAGCTCCAATTCACTCATGCGTTTCTACACAACCAAAACACAGTATTAAACAAGTCCCCAAACATGCTGCACAGGATGATTTACTTAAAAATTTCCAGATGGTTGTGATAATGTAAAATGATCCCTGTTAACATTACATAGTAGTTCTATTCAGTGTACTGAAGTTAATTATGAAGACAGTAGAATCAAAGAAGGTATGCTCTAACCAGTTCTAGTCTCTAAGCCTGCTGCTTCATGGAGCAAAGCATCCGAAGTTCTGCTTTTCCTAGGAATGATGTAAGCAAAAATTACTGCATTTTGCAACATCCAGAACAACTGAACTAAAAAAACAGTACCTCCTTAATAGTGTGAACTTTCACTCCTTTTTCAATTTGGAGATCAGCACCAATATTGGTTAAAGAAACGCACATGCTCAATTACCCACAGAAGACAAGGAGCAGTGGAAACTATCTCTGACCGTGCACTCAACATGGCGCTGGCAAAACTGCCAGAAGAAGAGAGCAGTTCCCCCTAGTACAGTTCTACATCCTCGTGACAGACAAACAGGGCCAAATATGGGGACACCCCTAAACCCTACATAGTCCTAACAAGGAGAATCAAACTGCTTGATTCAAGTCCCTCCATTTAGTTTGCCAACATAAGGACTGTGTGCACAAGCTATATGTCATTACTGTCCACAGTGGACAGTACTGATAAGCCCAGCTTCCAAGATCAGAAGAAACCATGACAACTAGTTAACGGGAGTACAATCTTCCAATAGGTGTTCAATCTTGACTCAAAATGTTGTCACACAGTACTTAATCCAAAACTCAATAAAAGCCCTCAGGAACTTCAAAAGAGTGAAGGATGGACCATGCTGTGATCAGTCCCCACTCTGAGCCAGGCTGTTCCTCCTTCACTATTCCAAAAAAAACCCTATGGAAAATATAGTGAGGTTGAAGCATCTTACAGAGAAGGCCTCCTGCTTCCTGGAGATGTCAGTGTTTCTGTCACTCCAGTCGTAGAGAAGCTCCTCTTCCTCACAGTCATTGATCCACATGATCTCTCTGCTGGTGGCTTGGATGAGGTTCTGGAATTGACGGAGCTGATCCATTCTCTCAAAGGAGTATTTCTAAAAGGAATTCCAAAAATGAGAAGCCATGAACACAGAAATGCCTCTGCTAGGTGGAGAAGGGAGGCCAACGTGTCCTTTTTTTTAATAAAAAACTAAAATAACAGTAAAAGCCATACATCTATAAAACCTGTTGGCAACGGACAGCAGGTAAGGTGCTTGGGTTTATAGAGCTACGAAACCTGCTGGCAATGGACAGTGGACAATATATCTGGATTCATAGAACAACAGGAACCTGATGTCAGCAGCTTCATTTCAAACACAAGTGTAGCAGACATGTAGACAGGCAAGCAAGAAGGTATGGATGAAAACACAAGAAACGCCCGAACATTTAACATCACTTTTATCTGCACCTCAATAAATCCTTGATGTTGCAGCAGCACCTTTTACGTAGGTTACACTTCATTAAGATTCCTTCTCAGTTCTCACATCACAACACACATCCTGATGCATACAGGAATCAGCTTCCAATCCCAAGGCTTAAATCTACCATTTGCACAAACTTCTCACTGTATTTTATGTGAAGTCCAAAGCAGGAGTAACGCACACCCCTAGAAAGAATTTAGTTCTAATCCCGCCTTTGAGTAACTTTTTAACATTCACAAGCTGGTCCAGTGGAAGGTGCCCTTGCCCATAACAGGGGGTCTGGCACTGGTGATCTTTAAGGTCCCTTCCAACCCAAACCAACCCAAACCATTCTATGATATATAGACTAACTTCATCACTACATTTACTCCCATTAAGGAGGTAGAGTTCTACTCTTCTCCTACTTAGTGACCAACTCCCTTCATCGGGTGCAAACTAGAAACCTTCTTGTGAGAGTAAGTCAATTACACACCAGGTAATGAAATAATCTCAAGTTCATGACTCAAACTGAACCGTGTAGAAACTACAAAGCACTGTCAGCTTACTGCAGAACAGAATTATTTAAATATTCATCTGTCACTCTGCTGAAACCTGAAGTGTCCCTTGACTATCACACCACTGTTAATAAAGCAAAAACAACATTCACGATAGAGGGTATCAGAAATGAATACATCTCATGCTCACCAGCAGTCCTTCATATTCTTCCTCCAGCTGATGAACTGCTGCCTTCTCCCGCTGAAACAGAAATAGCAAATATTTAGTGAGCCTTTTACAAGTTGCCTATTTGCTGATATCTTCTTCTAACTGTCAGTACCATAATGTTAGAATTACAGGTGGTAATCTGCAAATTCCTGCAAGAGACATAGGTGAAGAGAGATCTGCACCACTGGAGACCACAAGAAGTATAAAACAAAAGGTTGGACAAAATTACTTCCTTCAGGGATGTTTAGTACATAAGCAAGGCTGGACATAACCCCTGTTAACACCAAAAGAGCTCCTAAAACTGAATCTCTTTTTGTACCAAACTCCTAGATACCTATGGGAAACCAGTTAGTCCTACAGCTAACTTTGGAGATCATGAAGTAGTATAAACTACAATATGAGCAGGAGGCTCCAACTTTTATTACTTTTTCTAGGACTGGGAACCTGCACAACCTTGGAACTGGTATTCCATTGGGCCAGACTATCACCTTTCCTATTTGGAAACAGGAAAGGAAAAGGGAGTAACACCCCTTCCACTCTTCAGCTTGGCTGAGATCAGAGCTCCAGAATGGAGTGCCTTTCTTTAGATCCAACTCTCCTCCTGTCTCTGTGAGCAATTAACAGAAAAGAAGAATGGGAATGAAGTAAGACTCCTCTTTCCTATATCTAGTTGCTGGGCTGATAGGAAATGAAGCAAAATACAGAAACTCCCTCATTCTCCCTCATTACTCAAGGCTGTATCTAAGCACCCACCTTATCCTTTCACTTTCTTGTTTTAATGTACCAACACAGGAAGTGAGAATAATCATTCTTAGCCATTCTTCTCGCAAAAAATGCTGTATCATTTATTTGCCAGCCTTGGTACACAACAATAAAATGTTAAATAGCTACCAAAATTTCATTTAAAAGTTCTGGGGAAAGGAGTGGAACACAAAATAATAACAAAATAATAAATATTAGGGTTGAAAGTGGTTGCTATTGTGACACCAGTACTTTCTGAAGAGAAGCTGGACTACTCAGCATTCCTTTTTGTAGTGGAATACTGGCAAGCCAATGATATAAATCTAAACTAAGCAACACAGAAGGGAAGACAGTAATTACCAGATCTGTTTTGACTTTGTCCAGGTGCCAGCGATAGTCTCCAATGGCATTGTGAGTTCTCCTATGGTCACCAATTTGTTGCTCGATGGATGCTGCATCAAACCCCCATTTCACAAGCTCCATTTCAGCCTAGGAGAGAGGGACAGTGTTTGCACTTTCATTTCCAACATTATTATCTAAATTGGAGCATAAAGGAACTGAACTGAAGGAAACATGACTATGCAGTAGAGAGTAAAACTGTACAAAGAGAAATCCAGGATAGAGGGTTATGATTTCTTTAAATTGTCATCACTTAAACAGTGTGACAGGCTCCCAAAGTAGAAGAAACAAAGTAGTGAAAATACTTAAGTTGCTCAAAACTAGACTAGATGAAGCACACTCAGTAGCGTAGTTTCATCTGTTCTCTTTGGACCAAACTGTTCTTTTATGTGCTACAGTATAGTTACATTGTTATCACCCTGAAAGCAAATTATTACTTTATCAAACAATTATATTCATGCAGTTCGTGTGATAATACCCAGAGTCAAGTTCTGTAGCCCAGTACACTATATTTCCATTTTAATTACACTCATGTAAACTCCAATAACTTCAGTCAAACTAAATGAAGAAACTGAAGATACACTGGAATCATTATAGAACATGTTGCTTGGTTTGCATTTTGGCAAAATTTATTGTAGGATGCTGAGTGAAAATCACTAGGAACAGCCTTTGAAGAAAAGTAATACACCTGGATAACTACTAACTTAACAAACTATCTGACTGCAGTTCTTTTTTTCATTATTTTCAAATATTAGAAGCCAATGAATTCATGGTTCAGCTCCTCAAACTCCAAATCGTCTTTTACGCCGCAAAGACACACTCCATCTATGTCCGAACACTTGTCTGCACAGGCACACAGCAAAGAAATTGGCTTTTTAATCTTGGGTTGGGAATGAATTTGGTAATTACCAGCCTGAAGCCAAATCTCTGTGAGTCAACAGATAACAACAAAGCCCAAACCACACTCAAGTGCAGGGGTTCAAAGGCAGTGTTGAAAATGATCCAAGAAACAAAACCACTTTGCATTCAGCCATCTAAAAGTTACAGGACTTTGACCCTTCTCATTGTCTTTAAACAGTCCAAAGAGTCTGTAGCAACAACGGCAGCCCTGGCCGACTGCCAATACGTGAACAAAGGCTGTCCAGATTTCACTGCACCTTCCCTAATTCTGTGCTGGAAATTTGACCAACCCTCCTACCACCTGATTCTCCTGTCAGCAAACCATCCAGACAGAAAACAGAAAAACATCGGCAGAAAACCACAGCTGCTCAGATATTTTTCCCACATCTCATCTCATTACTAGGGCAAACATTATCCTAGTCCCAGTGTTAGCAGGCAATGGGACACAGTGAGGCACGAAGGGAAGAAGATGCATGGTTGGAAAGTTCAAAATTAATTTTCCCTAAAAAAAGCCCTCAAAAGCCCAACAGGGAGCTAAGTGCTTAATGGCCCCACCTCAGCTTTGCCTTAGGGACTGCAAAAGGGAGAAGGAGAGAGCCTTTTACTTTCACAGGAGGTTTTGTGTGGGAACACAGTTATACAGCACTTGCTTACGCTCCCTGCGCTTGACGAGGGGGTGTCTGAGCTGGGTGTCATGCGGTGTCTTAGGGAGGTGCAGCATGTTCACCATCTTTCAGTGCTGAAAGCACGCCTAGGGTCTGTTCAACATCACTACTCAAACTATGGCATGTCTGATGATTAGCCTACTCTCTCCACAGAGTGAGTAGAGCAATCATATCTGCTGTCGCTGCCCAGGCACAATATTTATTCACGTTACCACTCAAGGATTGCGCCTCCACTTCCCTGTCTCCCTTTAAAATATGTCACACTGTGGGAGGGCACTGAAAAACTAGATTGTGACCAGCACCCACACAAAACTATGGCAACTGTACAGAGCTCTCCCCTTCTTATCTGGTTTACATAGCAGCCACCTGGCAAACACCATATGCAGATAGCAATGACAGGATCACTAAGCAACAACCTAATAAAGAGAGATACAAATCATGCAATTTGAATTTACAAGGAGCCTGCAAAGTATAACTTAAGCCACCTTGTTCCATCCTCCCTGTCTCTCAGAAAGGGCTGTTCAACCACAAACACACAACTTTCACTGCAGCAGCACAAAAACAGATTATGAGCATTCAACATCCATTTTCTACTCCAGGTTACACCATCAACAGCTGTGCAGAGGAAAAATTATTCTGGAAATGCAACAGATAGCAACTTCAGCATTTCTGTGTGTCTTTCAGCAGTGACTTCTGAAAGCCTAGTCCTGTAGCAATCAGCTCAGACTTCTGGGTCCCACTGAGAAAAGGATAGATTAAAGGCAGGGAACAATTGTAAAATACTGGACAATGGCTAAATCTGTAAAGCTGGTCCTATCTGTGTAAGGGGTTAAAATAAATATGAATCATAAAGGAAATCTGTGGAAGGAAGGAAGGAAGGAAATATCAGGTGTAATAATCCCCAACACAAACATGGCAATGCCTTTTGTTATGCTAACAGCTGTGTCTCATTTAGCTTTCAAAGCTAACTTCCATGCTTTTTCCTCTACAAAAGAAGATCCCAAATCCATGTTTGCATTTCAGTGGAAATTCACTATATGTTCAGTTTGGGGGTGGGGAGGGAGGGGGTACTTGGAATAATATACTAGCATTCATGTGTGCTTTTAATTTTCTACTGGCACCCAAAATATTACCGCATGTGAGGTGATATTCATAAAAACCACCAGGTCTTAGCATTTTCTCCGGGTTTTGCATAGATTTACCTTCTGCTGCCTCATCCAGTTTAAACATTCACTTGTGACACGTTTTGTGTACTCATCCCAGCCTGAGCCACTCTGAGAGGAGTAGCAACCACCACCTTTGGAGCTGGCCCTCCTGGCACGGGGAACACTGATGGCTTTGTAGAGGGCACGCATTTGCTCTTGAAGTTGAAGCAGCCTGAAAGGGAAGGAACCACTTAGTGCCTATGAGGAAAACACTCAGAAAACATGAAAACAATACAATTCATCTCTCCTACTGGACCACCAAGTATTCAAAACAAAGTGCTGAAAGTACAGGCTGTGGAAAACATATGCTGACTACGATTTCATGGGGACAACCATGGTGTGAAATTTTGTAAGAAATATATTACTGCAAGGCCCTTCTCCACATCAGCAAGCCTCAAAGAGATTTAGTTCCACCTTACTGATTCCTGACACAACCTGCAACATCAGGGAAGGCAAGCACTTGAGATACCACAGACTTATCAGCCACATTCCCTCCCCTGTTCCCTGGCAATACCTTTTCTGATACATGTCACAGGGCTGGCCCATCTGCCTCATCTCTCTGATCAGCCCATCCAGGATATCCATTTGATCATTCGCCTGTGCAAAACAATCTTCCAGATCTCTGTTCCCTCTAATTTGGACACCATCCCCATATTTCAATTCCTAAAACAAGCAAACAAAAAAACCAAAAACAACAACAAAAACAAACAAAAAAACCAAAATAAAATAAAAAGTTAGATTAAATAAAATATTAATCATCTAAGCTTCAGCTTCATTGTTTTAAAAGAGATTTTATGAGGACTGATTATTTTTAGGAAGCATGATAGTTTTCAACTGCTAGGTCTCTGACTGTGAGCTTTAACTGGCAGAAGGCAAATTAATAGAGGATCCACAGTCATTAGAAAGTCCTTATTTTAAATGAAACGTGAAAGAATGTTATTAAAACATAGTACCAACCAAACCTTTCCACAAAGAACAGCACAGTTCGACTGATGTTTATTTCAGCAGAACCAAGGCTTCACACAGTGTGCTAAGTTTTTAAGACCTTATGCTTTTGTGCTTAGAGGACAAGAAGCGAACATTGTGCTAGTGGGAGTTGGTGGACATTGCTCCTGGTTTTTCAGAAGTTTCCCTGGGGTTCTAAGACTTTCTTACCCTGCAAAAAACACAGACTGCACCCTGTCTGCCTAGGACCAGCTCCATGCCCTGTCACATTTGCACCCCACCTTATCACTCGAAGTCTAGGCAAATTCTTCATGCACCGTCTCAGTGCAGTGGATCAGCATGGTCATGGTGCTTCAAGGAGGAAGGCATGCTATTTGATCTCATCCCACACTGACACAGCCATGCTTATCAAAACATAACCCAGCTGTGATTTGATTTTGCAAATAAAATATTGATGGACCTCATTACTTTGTCCCTCAGGAAGAAAAAAACCAAAATAAGCAATGTATGTTGTGGCACCAAGCTGGAACTAAACATCACGTTCTTTTAACTTCAGTGGAATAATATTAATCCTTAACATGATGCAGTATTTACTCTGGCATTGATTTTTATATAAACATGCTCATACACGTTCTATCTCTGAAAAGGAAATGAACTGCTAACAACAGAGTTCGTTCCCAAAAGAATTTTCTGTTCAGAGTGTCCAAAAGCGTGCATTAAATCACATACACTGCCAGAACTGTGAATGGGTTTCACTTAACAGCAGGATGCACTCACCACCCTGCACCTCCTCAGGCTTCAGCAGGAGCAAAGAACATCCCATTTTCACTGGGACTAAATCTAGAGCCAGTGAATGATCCACCCCCAGGCGCTATGGGTTTGTATCAGTGTAATGTACAGCAAAGATCATCGGTATGCATTTGGGATGAAACAGACCAGAAGATTTTAATCAAGTTTCACATACTACTTCAGGAATCACCTGGAAAAATAAAATCAAGGTAATAAAGGTCTTTCCTCTGGTGGTTCGGGTTCATTATGGCTTAAAAAATGACGCTGATATTCTACAGGACCCACTAGGAGATCATAAGTGGTCATAACATTATTAACAGCTGTTCACAGTGACAGTGGTCTTGATCTAAAACTGAAAAATAAGATGCAGTAGAATCTGTCTGAAGGGTGGTTTTGTTGTTTTGTTGAGTTTTTTTTAATCAAGAAGTCCCCCTTTTCTTATCAGATGCATTTCAGTTTTAGTGAACACTGAGTGCAGACAGAAGAGGGAAATGAAAGAGGCGTGTTATTCCACTCCCAGTTGCCTCACACAAACAGCTGAAAGGGGAGAAAGGAGATGAAGAAGCAGAGCCTGTGAGGCCAGGTAACAATGCAGCATTCATTCTCTGTAATATTCATAATCACTTTTGATAAGAAGAGCAAGAAGCACTCACGGGTTGTACTATGAGCTCAGCTCGCATCAGGCAATCCGAACAATTTTGCAAAAGCTCCTGGATGGTGTTCTGGCGTCTGGACACTGTACAGGTCCCATTCTGACTGTTGTGGGGGAGAAGAATAAGATGAAGTAAGTACAGAGTAATCACGTATTTTGAAGACACAAGAAATACAAATTTAGAACAGCTAAGGGAAGGTACATGGGATAATCCACCTCATTTAGCTTCACAGAGGCACACATGCTTTATCTGACCCCCCTGCATGACTGCACTGTGAAGTTCTAATGCCAATTCCGTGATGGCAGAGCCACTTTATAATTCTGTAACAGCAGGCATGGACTGACTTTGCCATGGCACAGAGCAGAAGGTGGAAACTAGCGTGTCATAGACAAGAAAGTTTTTTTTTCCCCAATATGGGTATTTGTAGTTTTGATTGATAGAAAAAATTTTGGCAGTATTAACAGTAAGAATGAATTATTAGTGACCTTTGTTAAAGTCAATAGATTAGAGCATAGCCCTTGCATGATGGTATCATATACGTTATCACACCAGGCATTGAATGTCAGAGCATAAAGAAAAGCAGGATCCTCTGCTACACAAGCACATGAGCACACAAGTCCATACAAGTGTATGAAGGGCCCTTTTATCAACAGAAATGCATGAAGATAGTGTGGCATCTTCAGAAAGAATTGCAGGATGCACAAGTTACTACAGAAACAGATTTAGGGCCTGGAACTAGACGGCATGCTTTCTTACAAATAAATAAAGTGGGAGTTCCAAGTAAAACTCCAGAACTGAGAACACTAATGGGGGAGGGGGAATAAGATAAAGGGGTCATTATTGTTGCCTTGCATATAATCTACTGCATCCATACTGCCAGAAGGTTGCTTTTCCAGCATTTGGGATTCAGCCACCAAAGCGAGCCACTGCTAGTTGAATGTGGGTGAGGTGCTTCAAGCAAGGAACCATTCCTTGCTGATGGAATCAGAGCTCCCAAGCAAGACCAGGCAGCTCCCAAGCCCAAGCACTTGCCAGTGAAACTAAAATAAACCACTACTAAGACAGTAAGAAACTAAGACGCTTCCAAGCCTTACCTAGTTTTCTGACTCCTGTGCTCACAGTAGGTAACCTTTTCCATTACAAATCACTGGAGGTTCAAACCTTCTAGACAACATCCTAACATCAAAAAGACTATCGGCTGCAAACTTGTCCAGCTCAGAGCCAGCAAGTCACCCAGATTCAATGGAAATCTTTCCATTGACTTCAACAGACTCTGACTATCCTCTGCAAAAGGAATTCTGACAATGTAAAAGGCTTGGCAGAGCTGTCCTTGGGAAAATCATTGGAGTGGTGAGAAACATTTTTAGGAGCTCTTTTGCAGTAAGTGTAATTGGTGCTTCAGCTCTTCTTGAACAAGTAGAAGTTTGAGCAACTTTTCACCAGCTTCCCCCAATGCCAGGGAATAGACCCCCAAAGACAGAGAAAGAATCACTGGGTGACTTAAAACAAGCTGTACACACGCAACCCCTGCCTTGCACTGTGACCCTTTGGCTGCACAAATGCTGCACCCTACTGCACTATGCACCCCTGTATATCTTGGAAACAGCTTAAAGAAAACAACTGTGAAAAATAATATATGGGTCTGATTTTGTGCCAGGCTTCCCGTCAGCTTCCTTTTCTAAATCATTCCCTCTCCTTAGGCATCGCTGTTGTGTTTGGATCTAGAAGTATCTGACTGCATCTAAAATTTACATTTAATTATACCTACAATTATTCTCATGAATGAAACATAATAAAGAAGAGAGAGGAACTTTCCAAGCAATTTTCTCTTTTTAGAACTTCAGAAGGGTATTCTTCTTCAGTTGTTTTTCAATCATCTCCTCACAGCTATACATGCTGTATATCTATGAAAGCTAAAAGAACAAGATGGCAACCAGAATTCTACTGTAATAAATTAGCATATGTCCACTAGCTTTAGTGTAACTTCAGAGACCTCAAAGGCATTACTTTTTTCTGAGAGGAGGTCTAAACAATAGCTGTCATAGTTAAAATGCTATGAAATTGCGAAGAAAAGTGATTTTCAAAAAAGTCAAACTACTAAAACAATTCAAAAGGTAAAAAAGTAGGATTACAATTATTGTGTTCATCCCAATGATGTTTGAATACCACATCCAGAATTATTGTCCAAGTAATTAAAAAGTTGGAAAACCGAAGACAATTGAGTTGTACAAAATTATTTCAAAGGCAGGAGCAGATGCTTATCCAGTGGGAGGCTTAAGTGCACCCTGTTTAGATCTTCAAATAAAGACCTATAAATTAATTGTTTACAGTTCATGGGACCTCCGCAAGAAGAAAGCAGCAAGTGTAAGGCTCTCCAATCTAGTAGCTAAAGACATAGCTGAAATAATAACAAAAGCTGGAGCAGTACAAACTGAAACCAGAGAAGAGGACAAGATTTTATCAATACTGCTTTTAGCACCTTGGATGTCAGTTTTGTTGTTAAAGAGCCTTTTCAGTCGAAATACTGGGATCAATACTAGGATAAGGACTGAGATCAATACTAGGCTAAAGGGTGAAAAGGTAGTGGCCTGTCAAAGGCAGCTGATGAGGCTGGGCAACCTAATTGCTTTCAAATCCCTCAGCCAACCAAATGGAGTTATATGGGGTTATAGGGCATACACAGAGACAGCAGATGCCAGGACAGGAGCTGATGTTTGATGGCATAGCTCCATCAAGTCAACAGGACTCAAAGATTTCAAATCTGAAGAGGATTTACCTGTACTAATATACTTAAGAAGGGTATAAATCAACCTCTGAATTTAAAAATAAAAATACTTAGCAAGACAATGCCTCTAAAATATATTGGTTCATACATCATGTGGCACTAGCACAATCTCACATGGACACATGTTCAATATTTTTCACCCATATGACAGGAGAGTATTTCATAAGCAGTTTAAAAGGCCCTAAGTATATGTCATGGGTTCAGCAGCAGCAGTCATTTTTCTCCTTCTTGGTAGCTGGTGCAGCGCTGTGTTTTTGACTTTCGGCCTGGGAACAGCGCTGACACCACCAGTGTTTCGGTTACTGCTTAGCGATGTTTTGGTCTGACCAAGGACTTTCTGAGTCTCATGCTCTGCCAGGGAGGAGGGGAAGCCAGGAGGAAGAAGAGACAGGGCACCTGACCCAAACTGACCAAAGAGGTTGTTCCATACCACAGCACGTCATGCCCAGGATGGAAAGCAGAGAGCAGAGACCCGGAAGGGTGGGAGGTGCACTGCTTGGTCGGGCTGGGTGAGCAATTGTATTCTTTCCTTGTATTTGCCTTGGCATTATTATTCTTGGTGGTAGCAGCAGTGGTCTTGTGTTATACTTTAGTTACTAAACTGTTGTTATCTCAACCTGTGGGAGTTGCATTCTTTTCGATTCTCCTTCCCATCCCTCCTGGAGCGGGGGGAAGAAAGAGGGGGAAGTGAGTGAGAGAGAGACTGCATGAGTTAGAGAGGCTTAAACCACGACAGTATAATATTCCTCTTATTGAAGAAAACAGGCTTTTAATGGGAAAAAGTAGATCAAAGCAGAAACCCCAATGCAGAGTAATCAGACATCCGACCTTGATGCAGAAGGAAACAGCCAGCGAAAGGAAAATCATATTCAACACAAAATATACTGGACCAAAGACAATGAAGCAACCCCTAATCCCTGAACATGTTAGATGGCATCATAATGTGAAGGCAAGAACAAAGCTGGACTAAAATACAACCATGTTACCTAGATCGAACAGAAAAATATATTTATACCCCCCAGAAAGAAGGGTATAAATGCTGCAAAACCTCAACAATCCTCACAGGACACAGATTAAGCTGATTACTGTAGATAGTATTTTGTCAATGTCTCCCTTGCTTCATATGATTTTGTTTACATGAAACTGAATGAGTTTAAAGAAACGTTTGGTAATTGGAATAATTACTGCTGCTATGATGACAATTTGATCTGCTTTTAACTCTGGCAACATCCAAAGATCAAATCTCTGAGTAGAATCCTGCTGCACCAAACACTGTAGGCACACCACATGGTGAAAATACAGACAGGTTTTTCACTTGTTTTACTACACCCCTGTAAATACAGCATACATTCCAGTAGAAAGGGTAGGGACTGAAGTCTGGTCTTTTATTAGGACTTGTAACACAAGAGTACATGGACTCCTACTAAAAAATATATGCATTTGCAATAATCTTATTATTTGCTGTACTGCTTTTGTTTTGTAAACCCTGCAGAACAGCACTGAGTGAAACAGCCTGAACTGCTTCATACCTTAACTACCTATATGTCCCTACAACTCAAAATGTTAGACTGAGACACTTATTTTAAAGGCAACTCATGAATTTCAAAAAGATGCTATTAAGATGAGTTCTTTATTAAAATTATTTAGTTTTAATAATCATTAACTATTAAAGGAGCAAAGGGAAACAAAGGGGGGGGTAGCATCTTTGTTTTAAAATTATGAGAATACTTCAAACCACAGAAGAATCACTCTAATTTAGGATCTTAAAATGTAGCCCTGTATCTCTTTATTGCCAGAAGAGGCCTAGAAAAGGCACAGCATTTTCACATTGTTGTCATGCCCTACAGGAGCCACCCTGCTTGCTGCATGGCAAGGCAGAATACATTGCTTCCTTGTTATCCTGCGCTCTTGCTTTCCCAGAGAAATGAGAGGACAGCCCAAGCCCTGCTGCCACTGGGATGCAGGGAGGATGGCAGCTGCTCAGACATCTCCTTGAATCAATATACCCCACCAGTCAAAAGATTTCCTCAGTGATACATTTTGAATGAATGATATATCCTCTGTAAACACTCGGCTTGCACCCTTGCCGGCCCAACCGAGTTGTCATTGCTGCAGAACCCAAGGGGCAAAGAAGAAAGCCAGCTACCTTCTGCTTTCTCATTTGTCTCCTGCTGCTGCTGAAGACCTGAACACCCCAGTATAAATGCCTGCAGTGTGGAGGCTGCTCTGGTTTCTGCCTTTGTTAGTACACATCAAGAGCTTGCTGTGTTATCTGGGCGTGATTAGTGTCTAGAGAAGCAGGGTAAAGGAGACAGAAGAAGCACATCCAGCAGCTCTGCGGTGCCTTCCAGCAGCTTCATAGCTGCTTAAAGCTTTGGAAGCACAAAGGGGAAGCTCTTGGCCAAAAGATCTAATTTTAACAAAATTAAATTAATCCTTGTTAAATTTTCTGATTCCTCCACAGAACATATAGCCTTTGAATATTCAAAGGTGTTTTTTGTTTTGTTTTGCTTTCCCTTCAAAAAATAAAGGAAGCTTTAAAAAAGGTGGTTTTGCACATCCGAAGTATTGAGTGACTCCCATAACAATAAGAGCAAAACCATAGCACTTCTCCACATCCCCTCCAAGCTTGTTTGAACAAGCAACAGATTCATCAAGGGATTACCTGGCATACCCAGGGTAGGCAAGTCAGAAGAAAAACCTGACCTGGAACCTCCATTCTCAGCACACAGCCTGCACACACCACAGGACTAAACCACCACCCATCTGCCACCGCCTGACAGTTGGGTGTGTGTGCCCTGAAATGCACAGGCATATGCTGGCAGAATTGCGGAGAATCGCAATATCCATAAGAATATAACCAGAAATTAACATACTATAAACCAGCTTTCCCACACACACCAAGAAGGTGAATACAAGTGTCAGAAATCATCGAGTTTCATAACTGGCCTATCCCCATATATCTCTGCTCTTACTAGGGTCAGTTTTGGCACACCACGGCCTCATCAAACTAGCCTCATAGAATCATAGAATGCACATAGATTAAGGCCTGAAAACAGGAAACCTCCAAACATGTCTGCATCTCACAGGATCGGGCTCTCATTAGAAACGTGGAGGACTGTAAGAGTCACTAGTGAAATCTCAAGATCCCTGCAGCCAAGTGTCTTCAGAGCAAGAAGGGTTTCACAAGGGATCTTGCCACACCTATTAACAGAAAATCCTTGCAGTTTCCCCATGGGTATTAATCACCAGGAGCACCAGAAACGGCAAGCACCATTTCTAAAGGCTGTACCTGATGGCGCAGCACGCTGCAGAGAGACTGCCTCTCCCACCTCCTGCTCCGGGAGAGGGAGGGACCAAACTCAGGGTCCACCCAGGACCACGGAAATACACCTCTGCGAGACAGCACCAGCTCAAAACGCAGCCAAATCCCTTTGCCTGACAGAGGCATTTACATCTGCTAAGACAGTTTTCCCACTGTGCAACGCTGTGGAAGAAGAGCTCAAAGGGGATGTTATCACACTAGCCCTACCACCACTCTGCAGGACCCTGCAGATCTCTGTGAGACCGACAGAAAGAGCAACAATGCAGCTTTGAGTCTGTTTTCTCCAAGTTCACTTTGTCTGTCAGTTCCTGAAAGTAATGTCAGGACACGGAATGTGAATTTCTAACTTTTTTTTCTAACTAAAAGCACATAAGTTACACTAACTCTTATGCAGAATTGTGTAAATTCATTTATTTTCATATCACATGCTGACCATGAATCCTAGGGTTGGGTTTTTTTCCCCCTAATTTCAGCAATGACAAATAAAACAGCACAATTAGCCACTTTTTTAATTCTCTCACAGCTGATCAGATTTTATCTCTCTGTAGCAAAGACATTGATAAATATTTGACTGATGAATTGGCAGTTTAAGGAGTGTGTGACTCACCGTCAAGCTGAGTATCTGTACTCTGGGCCAAGCTCATCCTGAGTTCCCAAGCCAGAAGAAACTGGGAATGTTGTAAAAGCACCTTGCTGAGCCTAAGGGTAGGGAGCGCCTTATATTGCTCTGTGAGTAATGTAATACTCAGCACAGACTTGTTTGGCAGAATACGCCCCAAAACTTACAAGACTAGACCCTAAGCTGAATCTTACTGCATTTAAAATTAAGGTACAGTAATCTTCCCCATTGGAAAATGAAGCCTCAGTTTTGCGAGTTCAGTAATTGCCTCTAAACCTTGGCACGGAAAATGTCAGGCTGAAAGCAATTATCAAAACCAATTCCACAGGTGATGGCCCTGATCCTGCCAGCATAACATACATAGGATTTAGTGGATTTTCTGTACATAGCGCATGAGCAAAATCAGGCACAACTGCTTTTTTCATTAACTGGTAACAAACCCCTCATTTTGTATTTTGGGACAAATTTTAATTCAAATCAGCACTGATTAAAAATAAACCTATGAAATTCAGTAAGGTGCAAACACATATACTGTTTTGCAAAAAAATATTTAAAGTATTTTGTATGGTCAGATCTTTTCACATTATGTATTTTGATGTCATTAGCAGAGGTCTTTAGTTCCATGCAGAAGCCTCACAATGAACCGCACAGGAACTTTCATTGCAACTCTCTGTGCCAGATACTCCTTTCCAAAAGGAAATATAAATACTATGTTATAAAGAGTAAATGAAAAAATGCTGATATAAGGTTGTTAACCTCCTGATCAGGTCTGTCCTTTCCACTCTCGTTACACCACCACTGAATACTAAAGTAAAAAGAGCCTAGCAACTATGGGCTGGTTTAAAATATGTTACAAAAGATAAAGGCTGCTAAATTAAAGGTACGTGTTTTTCCTTTAGTGAAAGTCAGGAGTCATAGGGAAGTCACTCTAGTGAATCCAATATAGTTGCACTAGTGTAAAGTCTGGAAAAGAACAGCCAGAAGTAGCATGTTCTGCCATTAAGTTTTCATGTCTATCTCTTTTAAGCAGTAAAGGTATTTGCAGTGGAGCACCACTAGCAAAACAAGTCCTCACAAATGCAACACATCAATGGCATTTTGGTGTGCTAGTATGTGCACTCTCCCATGGTACTGAACTGCGCTAGTTATACAGGGAGAAATAGGTATTCTCATACTACTGTAATAGTAAGTAGACATGCTATAGTCTCAATTTATCGTAACTAACTTACCTGCACACACACAAAACTGAAAGTCAAATGCAGAACTAAAAACTAAGAACTGGGCAAATTAGTAAACAAAAAATTAGTAGAATGAAAGTTGTGCCTTTCATTCTGTGGTATGTCTGTCTAGCAACAGGTCTGATGTACTCAAACAGAGCTCTCTGCTCTCTAAGATAGTCCTCATTCTCTACAGGCATTTATAGATCTGCTTGATATAAAAAAGTCTACCTATTCTCATCTGCTGTTTATTTACTTTATGTGCTTCTCATCCTTCCGCAATCCAATCATGAAATACTACCCATAAAATTAGGGCTTAAATTTTAACACAAATTACATGACAGCACTTCCGAATCAATTCCTAAGTCAGCAGCATCAATAATGAGGCCAATAGGTTTAACAGAGCCATTCCATACGTAAAAAAGAATAATCATCAGCAACATTTTATATAGGTACTTTATCATACACCAGTGCTGTTTCCTTCAGTGTCTGTTAACTGCTTTTCAGTCCCATGAACTCCCAACTGAGGGGACTAATGGAGAAGTCTGCACGACCACTGCACTTATTTTTCATACATTCAGAGTACCACCTTGCTCCAAAAAGTCTTTGCCAGAACTGATCTGCGCAGATTGCTGGTACGGCTGTATCCACGAAAGCGGGTGTTCTGCAAACCAGGATTCACAGTTGGAACCCTCCTACAAGGTCTTGACTGTGCTTGTAGCAACAGGAGAAGCAGAAAGCTAAAAAGGTGGAGAGGAGGAGAGCAGACTGATGTTGTTCGTCACGCATCTTTGCTCCCCAGCCACCAAATATTGGGGATCGCTGTGTAAAATATTATGGCCTTAAACTCCTGGGCCTTGCACAGGCTAGAAACAAACTCAAAAATGAATAAGAGAACGATTCCCACTCGTTAAAATTGTTTAATAGGCTTAGTTATGCAACGGCTAGGGAGCACAGTGAGAACTGAGCCTGGAAGTACAAGGTATAGAGCAATTTTCCTCAGCACAGCCTGTTCTGCGTCACCAGGCAAAGAGGGAGTTTATCAGCAGAGAACTGTGAGGTTAGTACAGCCAGCACAGATGCATTTTACACCCCAGAGCGCAAAGGGGAGAGTTACCATTCTGCCTTCTATCCCGTCCCTCCCTTCATGGAGAGTCCCCACCAAAAGTTCTGGGAGTTTTTTAGGGTTAGAATAAAAGTTCTCCGCTTGCTTTTAAAAGCCTTTGAGAAGTTAGTCTCCTCGGGGAATCAAGCCGCGAGCAGGCTCACGGCAGCTCTCCTAAGGCGGCCCGAAGGAGCGGGGCCGAGGCCAGCGGGTCTCGCTGCCCCATGCCGGCCCGCACCTACCCGTATCCGTCGGAGCCGTACTCCCCCCCGTAGGTCTTCTGGTAGTAGTAGGTCTTGTGGGTGTGGGTGCCGCCGCCACCGCCGCTCCCCACCACATGGGAGCTCATCTCGTAGCGCAGGTCGGTGCCGGACTCGGCCCGCGCCATCCGGCCCAAGGTGTTGATCCGCGGGTGCGAGCCGCCGTTGACGCTCATGGCGGCGGGGGTGCGCGGGGGGCCGCCGCCCGAGGGGAGAGGGGACGAGGGGGAAAGCGAGGGGAAGACTGACTCGGACCCGACGGGGGGCAAGGCATTCACCGCCGGGACGCCCCGCTGCGGTGCCGCCTCTCCCTCGCAGCCTACCGAGGGGACGGGGAAGGGCCGAACGCTGGAGATCGACGCGACCCGCAGGTGAGGGAAGTGGGGAGCAGGGGCGCCGCGCCGTGAAGCGGTGTGCGGTGGTGTCCGGGCGGCCGGGCGGCGGCGAAGGCTGGTGGCGGCGGCAAGAACGAAGGTCCCGTCCCGTCCCCTCCCCGCCGGCAGAGGAAAGGCGAAGCCACACCTTTCGACGGCTGTTTTAAGCGGCGCTCCTGGGCGTGGAGCCACCGCCACCGCCTCGCCTGCGTCCTCCGCGCCTCCTCGGCGGCCGCCTCAGGTTGCTCCGCGACACCGGCCTCCGCCCCGCCGCACCCGGCCCGAACTCCCCGCGGCGGCGGTGGTGTCGCTCCCCGGCGGCCGCCCGGACACCGCAAGGCCTCTGTCAGCCTCGCACCGGTGTTTCCACGTTCCTGCCCTCCTAAGTTGCCAGTGGAGGTTGGAGCCCATTAAAACCTTCCTCCTGACCTGTGTCATACCGGCTTGTGCTTTACCTGCGGCTGTCACAGAGGCCTCGGGACGCAGAGCGGCCGGGGAAGGGGTGCCCACAACGCCAGGCACCCTCATGCCACTCCGGCAAGCAACCGGCACCTGGACAAGGCATTGCTGGTTAAATCGGCACCAAGGATGGGTCCTGTCTGCTGGTGCTCTGTCCCTGCGAATCACAGGGTTGGCGTGCTCTTGTGGAACACAGCGTAAATGTTTGTTTCATCAACTCCGAAAAATGTTGGGTCCTGCATGCGGGAAAGCTGTCGATACTCCAAGCCCAGTGCATTTCTGAAACAGACCTGAAACTTGTGCACCAGTTCATGACTGTATTTGTGCATGTAAATGAGGATATCCAGTAACAGATGTTTAAACTGACTTTTTCCCTTAGTTTCTCTTGATTTCTCTCTTCTGGCGCTCTGAAAGTTAATCTTTACTATTAAGAAATAAGCCAGATCCTAGACACAAAATAGTTTCGATGCATTTGTGTGTGTGCAGGGCATCGGCAAAGGCAGTTTGCTGTAGGATGCCTGGTGGTGCCTTCGTTAACAGCCATTGACCACTGCGTCAGTCTCAAGTGTTGATTTGGAACAATTTCTCAGCTACGGTCAGTGGCACTGCCCCAACTGGTCTGGCCACTTGTCCGTGGTGTTATAAAACAAAGAGAAGATGGCCAAATTTTAAGAAGCAGTAGTCACTCATGAAAAACCCTGCCAAGCTTTTCTGAAACAACCCCAAGGCTTTCATCCGGAGTGCAGTACCGGAGCCAGCCATATCCATCATCTGATGCTCTGTGACAATGCATATGTGGCAAGTTCTTTAAATCTGTGGGAGATCACCAGCAGCCCACACCACGCATAAATTCTTGAGCCTGTTTCCATCTTCCCTGCACTCATCATTTTCCTGATATTGTACATCCAAGTGATAGGCCACAGGACAGAAAGTAACTATACAAACATATTAAAGGACAAGAGTTTCTGAACTCAAGAGAAAACCAAGTAAGAGCAATTCTCCTCAATGCCACTGGAACTGCTGGGGCTCTGTGGGAGCACCACAGTGCAGATGATGTGAGAACCTGCCCTGCTGCTGGAGATGATGGTGGGCAGTGTAACAGAGGCATAGGACCTCCTCCAAGCAAATGTGGGGTTGCTCAGTCCCAAAGGCATCCTGATGGCACTGCCCGGAGCTGTATGGAGTGCTACAAAGAAGAGGAGTGCAAGTTGGCTATTACCTGTGAAGTCATACAGTGATTTCTGTATTGTAATATATATGCTGTATTATATGTAACGTGAATCATATATAATGTGAATCAGTGCATGATATGTACACACATACATACATATAGATGTGTGTATATATACATGGATTTGGGGTGCTTTTTGAATACAGATTACATCTGCACGATTTGATGTTTGATATTACAGTCCAAAGTCATTATGGGGCAGAATACAAAAGCAGTCAGGATGAGTAAGAAAAACAAACACATAGGCTTAATGCTGCAAAGAAGGAAGTAAAAATGCAGAAAACAGACGTGGAACAGAAGGGAAATGCAGAATGAGGGAAACTTGAACTTTGTGCCTTGATACTCCAGTTCAAACTTTTTGAAACATAGTTATCACTGCATTAGTACCACCAGCATAGCTAAAAGTCAGTCTTTTTGAGTGGTGATGCATCAAGCCAGGCACTTGTATTTAGACATACAAACACAAATCATTTTTTAAAGCAAGTCCCTTTGAGATCTGTCCATCTATATGTATGCATATTTAGAAATTCAAAAGTATTACACTGATCTGAGATTCTTGCTGGGTTTTAGCACCACCTCCAATCAGCCCCACCTTTCAGCTCGGATTGGTGTGCCAGCTCAGTGAGACACTGCATTATCTGTGATGGAGACAGCATGTGTGTGATACACCCAGAGGCCTGGATGAGTCGCCATTACCTGGACATGTAGAAAAATGTACTTAAATAGCAAGTGGATTCTGCTGGTCTTGGTTGCACAATCAGCCCCACTGAAATGGAGAGGTCTGATACTTACAACAGTGCAGTGCTCCTATCATCTCTGTTTTCATACAAGGGCAAATGAAAGAAGTAAATACAAATATTTTTATTTGCTGAAATAGTTTTATTTGTATTCTTACCCTAGATGGACCTGGTTATCTTGAAGCAGCATCAAGTCACATGGGTATTGCTTAAAATTCTACTGACTACAGGAAAATATTAGTGTCATAACTGGATGATCTTGCTTAAACCTTGCTCAGCTACTTCTGGAAGGTCCGATCCTGATGTACCCAATGCAACATCCTGAGTTCCTTGACTTTCTTCGACTTCAAAGAGTTTTTGAGAGCAAATGTCCAGTGAACTCTGCAAGCTGCAGACGAAAACTTCATGCAGGACAGAATAAAGTGCAGTAATTTGGAGTTTCTTGCTCATGTCCCTTAGCGGAAGGTGTAGTTCTTAAGACATCGATTCATAAAAACTGCCTGGGTCTTAGTAGACTTTCTTTAAGCAAGTTAGGCTAAAGAAGATGTAATGTAATATTCCCTCTGGGCACCTTAAACCAAGCTAGAGCCAAAGTCCATGCTGCAGCCCTGCATCCTAATTCACCTCCTCTGGAACTGCAGACACTGTGAGGATATTAGGAAAAAGCAATTGCAAAGGAGCAAAGGGACAACAGCCACACACCACTTTAGTAAACAGATGAAAGCTCCTTTTTACATAACACTAGGGCTAGGCATGGTCTATCTCTTGGTTTCACAAAAGGTTTAGGTTTCCTTCCAAACACCAAATGGTGTACCCGAAAGCTCTACTTCAGGCTTAGGCCACTGGATAGTGGGTCTTTAATTATTCAGGACGCTATCTCAGGTGAATGTAACAAGCTGTGTTTGTCCCTGTCTATACCAGGAAGACATCTGTATTTTAACTTAGGAACTGTATTTCCAAGGGGACACTGAAATTCCACTCAGTGGCTTATTAATTAACAACTTTTAACAGTAGCTGGCAGCCCCTTGTATTTCACGTGCCATCTTTTGAGCTTATTTAATGACATCCTCTCTTTAATGCCCTCCTTGTGTGGAGAGGAATCCTACAAATTTAAAATAGCTAAAACAAATTGATAACCAGTGACATCTAGCATTCAAAGGACAAATCTGAATATGGCTTGGTAACCGATTTCCATTATTGCAACTTGTGAAAAACCAAGTCTGGCATTCCAAACAGAGATCAAATCATCCAGGTAAAACAGGCATGTGACTCCTGCATGCCTTACTCCTACAATTTTGGGCAGTAGTGACAAGTTTGCACGTGCAATACACTAATCTGGCTACATGTCTCTGTAAAGTGATGCACCACCACTTCTGTGCAAGGGCTGCCTGGGAAGAGACAGCTTAGGCGTAGTGGCAGCATTCACAAAGCCTGTGTTTATTTCAACATGGAGGTCAGTCCTAGGAATTTCCACTTCCTCACTTTACTCAGTCTGAACTCTGCTTAGAAGGTTTCAGTTAGCACCCCTGAGTCCACAGTCTGAGCTCTTCTTTGTATGGGAAGAGAAGCTTACCAGCTGGTACCAGTAGCAACACCTCCATAGCAACTGCAGAGATGGTCTGAAATGTCATTAATAACAAACCAAGAGAGCTCAGACAACTTATTCAAATATATCCCTGTCATGAGGAAGATATATCTTAAATACACTCAACTGGTGCCTGATTATGGGCAGATTTACAGTGCCCTGCAGCACAATACATTTTAAAAGGCAGATATGCCCCAGCAAGTGTTTGGAGGGGTTGAGGAGGGCAGGGAATGACTGGCACAAGGTGCTCAGTGCAAGCCTGTGACTAGCCAAAACCAGGACTGTCTGCCAAGAGCTGTCATTCCCAGGTCTCCGAACACCCCCTGTGCTCCTTTTAGACAGTTGCTGGAATATTATGCTACCATTTTCTGCTAGGGTTAAGAAAAAAAATGTCTTTGAATTCAGTGGGAGGGAATGCATCTTAGGACTGCGCAATTTCTTCTGTACCATGCAAAAGCAGAGGGTGTGGTAAGGGATGTGTCAGCCTTGTCAAACCTGACTGACGACTCATACAAAAAGTTTCAGGATGCCTCGCTGTTTTGCTTCAGGTGGAGGAGGCCAACATGTGACATCCTTTTCCCTCCATGGCTCCACCATGATTGTCAAAGTGTACCCACAACATTTCTACACAGCTGTTGATTCCATGTGATGCATGCAGAGGACCCCGGCATTGACAGTACAAGGTCAATGACTTAATTTTATGCTATTTCTGTTCCTATAAAAGCTCTCTTCACAATTCTGTTTCAGCAACACCTGGTGACATTTGCTGGAGCTTGAGTAGTTAACATGTAGGAAGATACTTCATAGTGCTGAGAGCAATACAAGGCTATTTCTGACTAGCTGTTGTTTAGCAGTGGGACAAAAATCTTTTCAGCTACATTACATGCATGCAAAATGTATTCATTTGTGAGGATAAATTATTTTAATAAACCACGAAATTTTGGCAAGGTGCATCACCCCCTCATTATTCAGACAGTTTGATAATCGGTGCTGGATACCACAGTGCAGCTTGGGCACATGCAATACATGATGAGAAGTGTAACAGTGGAAGCTCTCAAGGGATCTTTACACTTGCTTCACACTGAGGCTACTCTAATTTACACCCAAGTAGTTGCAAGCCCAAAGGGATAACGAGCACAGTGATTTTAAGGACACCCATCTCTTTCTTATGCTTGTGCCTTCATTCTTGGAAATGGGAGTGAAGGGTCAAATGGGAACTGCTACAGAAGACACCTAGGGTTCCCACTCATTAGGGTGACTTCCATTAGCAAGGCTGCACATTGTAACAGATGCTTGTCATCCCAACACGTCAAATAACTGGGTTATGGCATTAGTCCTAGGGAACTGATAGCCTCATTAAAACGTTACCACCATAATTAAAAATACCTTGCATCTTGTAAAAGGGAACATCAGATCAGAGCAGTTATAAAGGTCCCAAGTATCTTTACTAAGTTAATGGAGAGGAGTAAGACTATTAAAACAGATTTTCATGCACATCTCCCCTGTGCTGAACTTCCGTGGCATCCAGTGGCTGCAGGCTGTGGAGGACAATGGTGAAGTGGATCTAATATATATGAAAGAATGCCAATTAACTCACTTTGCATTGGTTTTTGCAAGTAGACTTCTTGTTTCATGTTCAATTTGTGGGTCATAGCACAACTATTTTGATAACAACCAGGGAAAATAAAGATTTCATTATTTACAGTGCCAGAAGCTCTGCTTCTCACAGCTGAGGAGTGAAGTGTCATCCTTACCCCAAGTTCTCCAAAACCCCAAGGCTATGGAGGGCAATTTATCTCCTGGTAGAATTGGAAACCTCCTTACCAAGATACCTCTCTACAAACTCCAGATGTTATCACAGTGTTTTATACTCCAGCTGTGCTTGCTTGTACACCCAGGCAGCAAGAACTCCCTACACAAAAGTGACCTCAGGCTAAATGGTAAAGGCAATACTAAGAATTGCTCTGTGCTGAAAAGCCTTTTTAAATGTGTAAAACTTGACTTAAGAAAGTTTCCTATGAGTCTTCTTTGTTCCAGTCACTTGATAGGGAATTTCGATAGTATAAAGTTTACAATACAAATGAGAAAAGGAAGGGAAAAAAAGAGTCAGCCTCCTCTCTCACACAATTCTCTGAAGTAAGAAGTTGAAGTTAGCCTTTCTCCTTCCTCCAGCTGAGTCACGTTGAACAAAAAATGGGAGCTCTCTTATTACAACTATATTCTCCTCCATTACAAAAGCACAAGCATCACTATAACTCATTTAAATCTTGAATGGCTGTCATCAGTGGGGCTGGAATACTATGAAGCAGCCACTGGGAATCATGAAACATTAGTGATTACCGCAGCTTTCAAGATGTGACAATGTGTAAATGTGGAAGTGTTCTCCTGTCTAGACCAAATTCCAGTGCTGCCTAGGTTTTATTAGACTTGCAATGGAATATTCTCCTCCTCAGCCCTCAATTATTACTATAGAGTTGCTGCTCAGGGTTCAAGGGCTGGTATGCTTTGCTTCCTTCCCCCAAACACCTACATGAACTTTGTAGTTCAAGTAGCAGAATCAATTGCATTTGGCTTTCTACCTTCTCATTCTCTGCTCCATGTAATTATAAAAGTCTGATAAAGAGACCAGAGGATTAGAGCCGTAATATGATATGAGATGCTAAAGAGGCTACTTTGCATTAATGTTTTCTTCCTAGCTCTCCATCTGATTTGGATGTGTTTGTGGGCATCTACAATATCTTCTCTATGTAAGTAGGTCTGAGTCAGACATGTAGGAAAAGAAATATATCACTTTATTTCCTCTTTTCCTGTTCAGATCCTCTTTTCTGTTAGGAGGATTTAACCCCCTCTAAGACACAGTCAGCTGTTTCTATTAAAATGCTAATCTTTTTATGATGAGCATCATTAAGAACCAGCGAGGCTAACATCAATAAACGACTTTGATGGGAAACAGGGAAGAAACAGGATTGCTTCACGTTAACCTTGTTGGCACAGCTCTGAGCTCTTGTGCCAGTGCTGAGGGATTGACAGTTCTCCTTAGTTATATTTTCTGTGTGGGTTCCTAGAAATCACCTCCAAACGGCATTGTAGGGAACAAGATCAACTTCCTGTAAAAATGCCTCCTTGTGCACGTCTCAGTGAACTAGGTGTGCTCAAGTTGTCCATAAGCACCTGTGAATAGTTACTGGAAGACCACTCTGTGTGAGACACTATGTAATACACTGTATATGTGATTTCCTTCAACACAAGCAGAAATCTCACTTGTCCATTCTTCTCTATTAAATGTAGTATAAGTTTAAATTAAAAATAACTTCAGTCCTGCTAGTTGCATGGCAGATATGGCCTCATCTCCAGGACAGACTCTAGCCACATCCTTGGAAAAATAATAGTTTTGTCTGCAAGAAAGCAATAAAATAATAATTATGAACTGGGCTACTGTTTACAGCGCTCTGCTTTCTTGTGCTTTTGTAGCTAATGCACTCCGTTGACGCAGACAAGAACAAGAGGAACCACAACCTGGCTCTTCTTCCCAGGAGAGGCAGAAGCACTCAGGGCTCACTCCATCTGCCTCTGAGCTAGGAAAAGGGTGTGTGGGAACTGGCATGAGCCACTGCGCCCGAGGACAGCTCCTATGCAACACTGCTGGGCAGAAGGAGGAAGGGACTGCCATGCATGTTGGACATATGTTGCTATAAAGTTGTGCCCAACACACCCCATCAGGCCATAAGTTTTTCTGGACTTTTGTAGGTAAGCTCTGACTAGCACTGAAAAGTTCCTGATACCACTAGGACTACACCAGGGCTTCTAGGTACTGGATGACTTTAAATGCTAAGGTCTGTCTTCCCAGTTTTAACAAGAAATCACAGAACGGTTTGGGTTGGAAGGGATATCAGAAGGCCTATAGCTTAACTTCTGACTCAAAGCCGTTTAGCCACGAGAACAAAGTTGCCTGGGGCTTCATCCAGCAAGGTCTTGAAAACTTCCACTGATGGTGCATGCACAACACCTCACTGTTCCACCACTTGTCCTCATGGGGAAAAGTTCATCTTCATATGCACTTGGACCTTCTCTTTTTATAATTTATGCCTACTGTCTGCTGTTCTCTCACCAGGCACCACTGTGAAGAGCTTTGGTGGCTCATAGCTACTGAGAGACTGCTTTCAGGTTCCCCTGAAGATGTCTCATCCAGCTGGACAAGGCACAGTCCCTCAGCCTCTCCTCACAGGGCTGGTCTCCAAACCCCAACCACCTCGGTGGCTTAGTAACAATCAACCAGCATGGAAATCTGGATGCAGTACTCTAGATGGATCTAATGACTCCTGCATATAGGAGGATAATCACTTCCCTCCACCCAGGGGCTGTGCTCCTGTTGATACAGCTCAGGCTGCATCAGGCTCTTGGCCTTCCTTCCCTGCTGGCTGACGTTTAGCCTACTGCTCAGCAGCACCCTTATGTCCTTTCCTGTAGAGCTTGCCAGTGGCTTGTACTGTTGCAAGGAGCTACTTCACCCAGTTGCAGGACTTGGAATTTGTCCTTGTCCAGCGTTGTGAGGTTCCTCTTGGTCCCTTCCTCTAGCTGCCCAGGCCTCTCTGAGCAGCAGCCCTTCCCTGCAGTGTGTCCCTTGCCCTCTCCAGTTTGGTGTCAGCTGCAAACGTGATAAGGGTGCATGCTGTCTCCAGTTTCACATTACTGACAGAGATACTAAATTGCCAGAGTAGAACCCTGAACAACTTTGCTTGTAAAGGCCTCTAGTTAGGATATGAACCCTTTAAGCTCAGAAAAACCAGTTTTTCACCCATCTACTAATCTGTCTGTCCAGACCACAATGTTCCAGCTTAGATACGAATGCGCTGTAGGAGATCATGTCTAACATTAAGTTAAAGTCAAGGTAGGTAACAACCACTGCTCTTCCGTTATCATACAGAGCAATCACGTTGGTCAAGCGGGGAAATTCCCACTCAGTATTAGGGAAAATAGATTTACCATGAGGGTAAACACTGGAGCAGGTGCCCAGAGGGGCTGTGAAGTCTCCACCCTGGAGATACTCAACATTCAGCTGGCAAGGCCCTGAGCAACCTGCCCTACCTGGACCTGCTTTGGGCAGGGGTGGGATGAGAGAGCTTGTAGAGGTCCCACAAAGCCTACATGATCTGATAATCTGACCATAGTAGATTCATGTTGGCTATTCCCAATCACCTTCTCATTCATGTAACAAAGCTTTCACATTCACCACTGTCCCTCAAAAACGATTGATAGCAGCATGAATACACCATATCTTCCCTGGAATGTCCTTATTCCAAAATAAATCACCTCCTTTGTCATTCAGTAACATTCACACAAGTTCTAGCAGACTCAGCAGAGACCCTGATGCTTCTATCATCTGGGTGGATGAAGACAATACTTTCCCTAGGGGGTTTTTCTTTTTTAGTTCCTGTTGCTGGATGATAACTTTTAAGAGAAGGTAGAGCTGTCAGCATTGGGTTTTATAATGAAAGAATAAGGGATACAGATGTGTCCAAGCGTTAAGTGATATCCAGTCAAGCTTGTTAAAACACTAGAGCTGGTCATAATTTCCCCAGTAACAATACTAACAAAATACTTTCCAGAAACCTCCCCTGTACTTCAGCATCTCTGAGAGATGCTAAATAAGCCACCCTAATGAAAAGAGACTTCATAATGGCTATGCTAATATTAGAAATGTAACAAGCAGAAAACAATGCAAAATTCTTATGAATAAATGGAAAACAAACTGATTTACAGTTTAAGATTCATTTTCATTGCTTACAACAATACGTTGTAAAACTATCAAGTATCATCCTTAGGACACATCTACACTATCATTGTGGTTCGCTCCCTGTTTCACTCCTGGGCCCCTGATTGTCCATAACCACTTACACGCCGGTTTGTCCCCAGGCTCCCATATTGAGAAAATCAACTCTCTCCCTCCCAGAGGGCACAAAATTCCCAAGTCCCAGCTCCAAGGACGCAAGACACTCCACTGCTTGATAGGTCAGACTTTTCTTCCTGAGGCGGTCAGGGTTTCCTTCCCAGGCAGACCATGGGTTGTGTAGGCTCACTTGTAACCTCTTGTCCTACTAAGATATTCATTTTGCTGTGTTGCTTCATCTGGAGCAGATGAGCAGTTTTCCACAGGGCTGCTGGAAGGCAGTGGAGAAGCTATGGGAACAGCTGGAGGAGGTGCAGCACTGAATGGCTGAAATCAAAGATTTCTCAGGACAGGGGGGAAGCATTTACTACAAGGAGCTGATTCGAGAAACCTGCTGTTGTACCATGACTGTTCTGTATTTTCCAGGGAGAACATATGCCTGTTTCCTGGCTAGATGAGTGCTGCAAGCAGGGCCCATGCGTGGTTGTGCTGTATCAGAAGCAGCCTGCAACCCACCACCAGGGCTGACTAGCCAGCTGTTGGGTTGCCCATAACTCCAGCACAGTAATAAGCCTGGGGCTTAGCTTCAACCAGATGCCAGCTGTGGTGAAGCTCCAGCAGCAAGGACATAGCATGGCTGATGACCAGAATGTGTCTGAGGTCTTGGGCAGCTACATGCTGATATTGCTGTTGTTATTCTGCCATTACCACCTGAACTGGCGCCGCTAGATGAAGCCCATGGAGTCCACCCATGCTGCAGTTGCACCTTCAGCTGCAGTGTGGACATGCTACTCATGGCAGATGGTAATCAGCATAACAATGCATGACATCATCTGTCCCTCCTGCTGTCACCTCCTCACCCTCCATAGGGATCTTGCATTCCCTCTGTGGATACAGCCCTTAAGTGAAAAAGTCCACTGTTGTTTTAGCAACAGCCTATCCCCAGGAATACTGGTAAGGATTTTGTGTAGGCTGGCTGGCTCTGTTTTAACCACTGCTTCGACTAACCTTGCTCTGAGCCAATTTTGTCATAAAAAAAACCCAGTTTCCTCTAGAATCCTCACGCCATTGGTCAAGATAGGGATCATCCCTGTAGTAGCAGCAAGAGATTTCCCTACAACCCTTGGCCATAAAACCTGATGCATAAAACCTGATAAACTGGATGCCTCAGCTTAAGAGGATGCCTGTCATATACACAAAGGCTTCAGTACTGCATGTAGAACTACCTTTAAATGAAGACACAAAAAATCAGACCTAGGGCTCCCCAGCATTTTCTCTCCTGTGTGGATATAATCTCCTTTGTAGTTTTACACGTCCTCAAGATCAGGTTTTGCCTGTCAAATTGGCTGATGGATGTATTCTATATACCCTACTACATATTTCATGCGTAACAAGAATAAAAACATCCTGCTCCAGAAGGGCAACTGAATTCATTCATTCATTCATTGGTCTGCATTTCCTTCCTCTTTATCCCTTCTTTTTGCAGACTTTGACAAGTTTCCACAGCTAAAAAAACCTGTGTCCAATTTATACCAACAGACTGAAAAATCCGCTGCTGTGTGCCCTTGTTTTTAATGGGAATAGCCCATCAGGGGGCTTGTTCTAACACGCATGGTAGGATTTTTGCACCAGCAAACAAGTTTTTATCTAGCACACAGAACTTATTCAAAAGGTATTACTGCTGCTGGGACTAGAGGCAGGAATGAATCACATCTGTTTAATACTCATGAAGTGCCCTGCCCCAAGGAGTGCCTCTGTTTTCCTCCCCTCCCTGTCTCGCGCTCTCTCTCAAGCGTTAATTGTCTTGAGTTATAACGCTTTTGAGAAATCACTCTGAAAATTATGACTCCTGTTAAAGTTAATTAGACACGAACCCTGGCCAGGAGAGCAGGGGTAGTTTTGTAATTGTTATTCTAGCTGAAAACAGAAGGATTCCCTGACCACAGGAAGAAGTTCAAAGGACCAGCAGCAAAAGGAGGAGATAACCTCCGCTCCCAGGGAACACCGGCTTCACTTGGGATGCCAGCAGATTTATGACGTGAGCTTCGCTCTAATTGCTGTTTGGAGTGGGGCCTCTCACACTGATAAACACTAGGGTCCCTATAGGGCTGAAGTCTGCAACACCACCACATATTTAGGCTCAGGCATTACAGCAACGCACATTAAGCATATTTCGGAGTCTGCGGCCCTGAAGCTGAATATCGCCCTAAAAAGAGGAGCTCTTGCCTCACGTGACCCATCTGGGAAAAAAATTAAGCTTCAGTGAGGTCACATTATTTTTAAAACCAGAACGTAGTAATATTTACAAATGTACAAACCCAGAAGTCATTAGAACCTGCAACATTTAAGAAAGCAAGCGCACTTCATATAGACAAGATTTGATCTATATAAACGACAAAGCAAACTAATAACCGAAAACTACGACAGGACAACAAAAATTCTAAGACTGTACTCAAAACCACCCTGAGGCAGAATTCCCATTGATTGACCCAGTTCTCACCCCACTGATTTTTCTTAGGCTGCTTCCTCATCTAAAAGTAATTTCAAAGATGAATAATGTTCTTATTTCTTGAGCATCAACAGTGTATTTAGTGATGTATAAGCATGCAAAGCAGAGCCTTTCCTGAAGGTCACCACACTCTAGTCAAAATACAGCTAGAACAGATTCAGAACCTAATATAAACATTGATCATATAAGCAGACACACAAATACGGGGACTGGTGGGGCAACATTTCGGATGCCACTGTTTAAAGGGTTCATGCATATACAGAAGGTTTTGGAAAAAAAGAGGAAGGTCGTATGACTCACTGTCAGGATGAAAGCCAGTTTTGTTAGAAGGCATGAAGTTGGGATCTGAAAGCACATATAGTCTACGGTCAGCAGAGAATCTGGAGCAGCATAGGAGTGAGATAAGGAAGGAATGTGTGAGCAGATACAGAGAGAGTGGGTCACAAAGGGCATAGCTTGTGAAGGCAAGAGGCTTCAAACTCAGTGCAGACAGACAGGAAAACCTGGAGAGATGGAGTGTGAGGAGGATAGTATGGCAGGAAGGGAGGCTGACTTCAGCGATAGCTGCACATAGGATTAATCCACGATGGGAAGCAAGGATTTACGAAGATACCATTTTGATTTTTTCCTACAAGTTTTAAATACAGATGATTTCTGTAAAAAAAATGTATTCTACAAGAGAATAAATTTTGTCCTTTCAAGGATTCAAGAAAAATTTCTGTGAATGATTTACAGAACTTCCTTCCTCTAACCTATTAACTTTCTCTCTCTCTTTAATACCTGCAAGAGGAGGGCTGATCACTGCCCGCAGAAAGGAGCAACACAACATATTTCTGCATACAATGCTCATGCTTTTCTATTAATGCAATACTCATTTACCTTGTATTAAGGATTTAGACTTCAGCAGAGCTGAGGTATAGCATGAGCCTTAGCAGGAGAAAACAGTGTCTTGGAAGGTGATTCAGAAATTCAGGAGCAATGCAGGACTGAAAGCAGACTTGATTCTGCCTGAAACACAGCAGGTTTACCAAGAGGCAGAATACCATGGGGAGCTGCCACAGCCTGCAAACATGCAGTTTGTGCCCCCAGCACAAGGGAGAAGGGAGACCCATCGATCTGGGGACTGCCATCCTCGCAACTGCAGGAATCCCAGTTTGCAACACATAAAGGATTTTCTTCCACACCTTCCTCTCATCCATGAAAAGCAAACCACTGCCTTGCAGAAAAACAGCAAACACAATGAACAGCTGGATGTGCCAGCACGAGATGGCTGTCAGAGATGTAACAGAGACCATTTTCTAAGTCATGCCCTATCCTGCATACAGCCATACCTGACAAAACAGCTGGCTACTTTTCACAGAGATGAACATTTTAAAGCCAGAAGGAACGGTTTTGATAATATAATTGGTCCCCGGCACAGGACACGCTATGTAATCTCACCTTGTAAATCTAATCTTGAATCAAACCTTTATTTTGTGGCTCAGTTAAAGCGCAACTTTTGGAAAGATAGGCTATCCCGAATTTACTTCAGATGACTGTATAACAGGGGTGGTTAAGAGCTTCAAGATCAACTCCAAAAGATCATTTAGATCACAGGTCTGTGGAGCTGACAGTTTAACCTCCCCTATCCCTGGATTAGCAAGCAGCGTGAGAGCACCTCACTCCTGCCCAGCTGTGAGAGAAGTGATACCTTGTATGGGACCAGCTGGGAAAGCTTAGGTGGGGAGAAAAATAAAGAAACATGATAAAGGAATACTGAGGTGGAAAGCTTATCTATCTTTCCAGCCATATTACTTGACCTGACAAAAGGGTTTTAGTCTCTAGACAAACCTTGTTTCTCTTTCATCCTTAAATCATCACAGGTACCACGGCTCTACCCCTGCATCTCACACCTCACCTTGGGAAACAGTATACACACAAAAAATGTCATTCAACAAAAGAGAAAGCCACAGCAAAATACCAAAGTGTATTACACCCCCACTGCATGGCTTGCAGCCAGGTAGGATGGTCTCAAGATCTGTTATCAAGCATTCCATAAGTACCAAACATTTGATCTTACAGATGTAAAATAATGCATTCAAACAGGCAATGCATTCATATGCATGCTGTCCATCTCAACTTGCACGTGCAATGCTGGAATGCATTTCTTTCATAAAATATAGCTTTTATCTTGCTGCAGCTAATAACAGATCTGCGGTTAAGAACTTTCCAGGCATGCTGCATTCAAGTGGTATTGCCTCAACAGGGAGCTGCTGTGCCTTTCCCTCCCCTCACTACCATGGCCAAACAGAATATGTTGAGAAGCCTGGCACAGCAGAATGCCAGCTCTTACCAAACTTACCTCTGAAAAGAGGAGGGATAAGATGGAGCATGGTGACCAAACAGGACTCCTTATGGTGCTCCGTTCTCTGCCTCCAGGATAAAAGAGCTCTGATGGAAACAAGCAGAATTTTCCATTGCATTTGTCAACCCATCAGTGCAAAGCAAACTTGGGTCTTTCCTGTGCTCCAAAATGAACTGGAAATATAACTGGTCACTGTTGGTGAACAGTCAGCCTCTTGTGGGTCAAGTGTGGTGAGCAGAACTAACTGTTTGACCTGGTCTTCTCAGATTAATACAAGAAAAGGAAACTCATTTAATCTTTCACATCCTGTGAAGTATCACTCCATGCTTATGGTACACGTATCAAGGATTAGGTACTGTCTGGCACCAATTAGGTATTCCTGTATCTAAATCTCAATTTAGACTAACACATGTAAATGTTCATCCACATTGCAGGCATAATTTTCAGTTCTTCCACTTCTGTGCAATTGCACGAAGGTCTCCTGAGATGCAAAGGGACTGGAAATCAATTTCAGTGACTGGTACATCTGCTCTTTTTGTACAAACATGAAACCTGGAGAAATATAGATTTATAGCAAAATGGTTTATTGATTTCATAGCAGAATTTGGCACAGAAATCCCCCTTTGGATTATAAAATTTCTATGCTTGTAAGCTGCAGTCTGATCAAGACAACTTACCTTCTTTTTACAGAATGATGCATTTGTGGTCACTTGCACTGTATCTGCCATCTTCACACGTCCTGGAGAACTGGGAAACATGGACAGGCTTCCACCCCCCCCAACATATTAATTGAAAATTTCCCTAGACCTTAATAAGCTCCTTTGAGATGTGGCTAATTAAAAGGCATGGGAAGGGGGTAAGGATCTGGCTCTCTGCCCTCTCCCACATCACCTGGGAGAGCTGAGGCCTCTGCCCTACTCCCTAGGCTCCTGCAGCCTGCTTGGGAGGTCCAAGAAGGATGGTGTCTGCTTGCAACCTGTCATCCTGGATGCTAAAAGCCACAAGAGCAGATGAGATAAATATTCAACTCCACCTGCCGAGCCAAACACATCTTGCATTTAAAACTGTTGATACCAGTGGCTGTGTATGAGGGATGGATTCGTTGCGTTGCAGCTACCCACTGGATATGAGAGATTGCTGTTTGCAAATATTGTGCAGTTTTATCTGCTTTCTATGTCCTGACTATGCTGTCCTCAGCACACCTCCCTGATTTATGTTATTCCTGGAACAACTGTATTTAACATCAACCCCATTTGAAACAGTAAGGCTAGGAAGGTATGCGTGTGGAAAGTAGAAAGCTGAGGTGAGCAAATTCAGTGTGGAAAGGAGCACAGGGGCTCCAAATTTGGCCCAGACTTGCTGTTCATCTAGCCTCAGCACTCTCCCTCCAGTGCAGTGGTCTTCAGAAAGAAACATTTCTCAAGAAAAAAGAAATGTTTGGATAATTCCCTGATGGATATGACTGTAACAGTGCTAAGAACTGTTTGTATTTCAAGAGGAGAACGGGAAAATTTTCCTATATGTACAATAACTTATCTATAATAATAATATCTATAGGTATCTATAATAATAAGTGATCTGAAACAAACAGACAATGGCACTGAAATCCATCTTTCGGTGGGAATCTTTCAGAGCCTCTGCTAGGTGACATTTGAGGACTCGCAGAGTAAACTTGCAAAGAAGAAACAAAAAGCAGCTGGCATGTACAAGTTTCCATGTATTCCAAGCCTTTACCTGGAAGCAGAGGCTGTCCACAGGTATTTCCTTCACACATTTAGGTGTGAAGGACTTTCAAGCTGACCAGCCAGCAGTTTTTGGTCTGAGAGTATAGCCACCTTCACAAGAAACCACATCAACATGAGAGCCAAATGCCTCCAGGGCAAGCTGTTTCCCATTTACTCTTTTCAAAGCTGCATGGATCTAAGCTTTGTGAAGAGCATGCCCTTGTCCTGGGCTAGGAGGGGAGAATTTTCCTCTTTCACCCCCGAGGCAGCTCCCCATAAGGCTGTCCCAGGGCAGAGCAATGGGTGTGGAAGGCCGGAGGCTTCCACCCTCCCATCCCCTTGCTATCAATAAAAGACAAACCATTCATGCTTGGTCACAGGTAGGAACATGCTGTCTGGATGGCTGCCTGTATTTGTTCTGCCATCGATGGCTGAAAGTAGTTGGCAGTTAGCCCTGCAGAGAGCATGAGGCACTATTTTTATGGGTCTAGCAAGCTGCAATTATATAGGGACCACAATAAAGGCTGAAAATAACCCACACGGCCAACTGCCAGTGGAGAGGGAGTGCTCTGCATATGGATCTAGCCAGCTGTCCACTTTCTGAGCTTAAGGAAATGCCCGCTTCCCTCCACAGCTACAGGTCCACCCTGCTGCAGTGTTGCACCAGAGAGCCAAAAGCCCTTGCCCACTCTATCTGCACACACTCTAGCTCCTCCCTGCCATTTGCTTGCCTTCCAGACTGAAAACGACTGCCCAGCTTGGCAATCACATTGCCAACAACAAAAAGTGGAGGGGAGGGGAGTAAAAAAGAAGGGCGGTATAAAACAGAAGCCTGCAGCAACGGGGCTGGGTAGGAGCAGTGCCTGCACTGCCAGCCACTGTGATGCTGGTGGGACTGCACACAGTCATCTATGGGACTTGAAGAGATTGAGATTTAAAAGGGGGGATTTGAAAAAGCACCTCACTAGGTAATCAGGTAAATAGAAACCCTGAATCCTGTGTGCTGTGCACACTGTAGACATTACCCTGGCTCCAGCAAATGCAGGGCAGGTGAAGAGGAAAGCCAAGGCTAGGTGGGAACCATCAGCAGTGCCAGGGAGGAGAGGGTAAGCTTCGGTCAAAGAGGCAACGGAGGGTTGGATTGGGTTGCTGCTGGCACTCGCTGCTGCAACCTGCCGCCTATGTGGGCATTGACAGGAGACCCAGCAAGGAGCAAGGAAAAGCAGCTCTGATTTCAGAGGCACTGAACATGCCCCTGCCCACAGCAGAGGCTGAGCATGCCCAAAGAGTCAGAAACAGGGACGATCCAGCACCAGGAATTTAATGTGGTCACGGTCTCTCTGAGGAGAGAAGGACTAAAATAAATAATATGGGTGGGTTGTGATATTTTACATCACTTTCCCCCATTCTTGTACTATTCTTATTCAGATGAATGAATAATTTGTCACTTTACATCCCCCAGCTTGTCATCAATTTAAGAGGGGACTTCAAAGATGCCTTAGTAGTCCCATTTGTTTTCACTTAGATTTATAGGTACTCAGACAGTTCCTTTACTTCTGCTTGGCACCGAGGGATATGGATCCACCTGAAAGATGTGAGGCCAAAAAGCTTCAGTGAAAGGCACCTGCCAAAGCCCAGTGGGTAAAGTGCTGAACTTTCTTCTGCTGGGATAAACTGTTCACCGAAGAAATCTTACCTCTCTTTATTTAAAGAACACCAGGGGGAGAAAAAAACCCCTCACTTATATGACCCTGACACACATGTTTGAGCATAGACAGGCAAAGGCTTCTGGAAGTCTGACTGATGATTTCACCTCAGCCATACTAAACTGATTGCTTCTCACTAAATCCCATATGCAATGAGATAAGGTATTATCAGAGCTTATGTCCTTTACAGAAACAACCACGCTTAGCCAGTTGCCCAGGGATGCTTCTATTACATCACTACTATACAAAATAAATTCACTTTATCTGAAATTGCATAAAAAGAGATTGTTTCTGCTAAGGTTTGGCTGCGTTTAATGCAAGATAATTAAAAATCTTTCCACATCTTGCATGCCTATTAAAGAGCTGTAATTGTAGCTGCTAGGAGAGCGCCCTTTCAGAGAACTCATTCAGTATCAGCAAAGTTGTGAGACACTGAAGCCCTTTCCTGGCCATCAGCAGGAGTAGCTGCAGCCCCAGTGATTAATACTGTTATTAAGTTACAAGGAAAGCTCTCTGACTGTCCTCTGACTCAGCCATAAACAAACTTGCTTTATCTCTCATTCTCCAGCCTGGGCCCCCTCCCTTGCTCCTTTTCCACATCAACAGAGGAAAATGTGGGACAAGATGAAAGAGCCGGGCTAGGGCTTTCATTAGCATACCATGCCAAGGAAGAAGAGGTAAGAAACTCAGGGAAGGACTCACTGCCCAATTCGTACCCCCTAACTGATGCCAAGGTGTACAATGTGAAACAAGATGATTGGTATGTAACATTTAATGACATTAAGTGTTGATGCCTACTGCCAATACCTCATGTCATCCTTGTGCATTGTTCTTAGACACGCTCTAGTTTTAATCCTGCCTTACTTCTGACCACATTCTCACCCTCAAGAGGTATGTGATCAGCATAGGAAGAGACCGAAGCTCCCTGCTGCCTAGTTCAGCACCCCAGGTACAAACCAACCCTATATTTTGCTGAAATGCCCTTTCCCGGTGTTCTCCAGTGCTGTGCCGCAGCAGCCCAAGCTGGCAGACACTGCTCTCACCAACGGTTCAGACCCAAAGGGGCTGAGCGATGGCTGCAGCCCCAGAGCTGAGCAACCTGCTTTGTAGCTCTGTAGGCAGCCCCAGGGACCTCTGGGGAAGGAAACCTGCACAGGGTTATGGTGTTCCTGCTGTGTTTGGCAGCGCAGAGCACATAAATCCATCCTGCAGAATATCACTAATGAAAGCTTTGTATTTCAAGCCACTTTATCAAATAGCTTGTCATTTTGTCTTAACTTTATTAATCTCTCGTACTAAACCTGCTTAAACATCTTTTACTATGCCACGTAATAAGTCAGTATTGTATCATGTTTCAGTGCATACAGAATAATTTATAGGACCTGAGGAGCAAGCCAAAATACATTTATAGTTTCACTATCTTTCACTTATTACTGTATGCGTCTTAATGCACTGTATATTCAGCCTGAAAAGACAATGTGATCCAAGCAAACAATACTCACAATGAAGACTGAATAACCACTTTCATATTGCAGAAAGATCAAAACCATGCTAGACATTGTCACTTGCCAGTAGAGGTTACAAGTGACACAGCAGGTCAAAGGGGGAAGGAGGAAAAACCTATTAATGCATTGCCCAGTGAGATTTTGCTTGTTAAGCTGCCCAGCTAAGTTTCTGTGACAAGATTTTTTTCACTAGTATGTTAACTTTTTGTATGGATGAACATATCCTTCTACAACTAGTCCCAACGTGGTCACACTCTTGGCCGGCCCCAGTAAAAGCAGCACTATCTTCCATCTCGGAAATGGACAGGGAAGGATGGCGTCTCATGTCAGGAGAGGCCAACCCTTTCTGCTATGAGGCCCAAGACTGTGATCCACCTCCATGGCAGTGAGTAAAACCAATCCTTCAGGATACGGCTTCCACAAGCCCGGTCCTACTCTTGCCTCTTGCCTCGTTCTTCTCACTGGAGAAAAAAGGAGAGCAGCAGTTCCCAGCAGATGTTTGTGCCTGCTGGATTTCATTGTTTATTTCATCCATCTTCTTATTTGAAAGCCTTCTTATCTGGCTGGGGAAGTTGCTGAGCAACTCCTTCATGAGGCACTCTGTGTGCCCCAGCTCCCACCTGGCCCCAGATGAACCACAATGTGATCCTGCATAGCAGCATGGGGTAGTGATAATGTTTCTTCCTTTCCCCCATCTTTTGCTTATCACACAGCTACTAAGCTTCCATGCTTTTCTAGGAAAAGGCTGCCTACAGCCAAAAGGTACCCCAAACTTGCTTAAATCTCACCACAATGCAAGAAATAGTACTATAAAATGTGGGAATGGAGGAGCAAGTCCTGCAATACCTTGCATTTCCCTCCCATCTACTATGCCCATGGCAGGGGGGTTGGAACCAGATGATCTTAAGGTCCTTTCCAACCCAAACCATTCTGTGAGTCTATGCTCTTATTTTCAAGACAGAGCAAAACAGGCTGCTGTGGTTACACAGAGCCTCATGAAACAGCACAGGCAGGAGTGAACTACAGGACCCTGCTCCCCTCTCTCCTTACCATCACATGTGTCAGCAGTAGCCTCCAGCAGCCATCTACCTGTGCGCTGCCTGGAGCTAGCACATGAACCTCTCCAGCTGCATGCTCCCCATCGCACTGATGACAATCTTCAGAGAAAGAAGCATATTAATAACTGACAAGTTGTAGATGGTCTTTAAACAACTCTTTTTTTCAAATCATGTTCTCTATGCTGTCTGCTTCTGCCACAGACTGGTGTGAGAGCGTCAAATGGATGCTCCGTGTGGCCAGTAGCACATGACTTTCCGATGCTTTGCACCCTCTGAAAATGAGAAATGATCCCATTGAGCTCTACATAAGCAAGTCCTCTGCCATGTAAGTAAAAACTGGTGTACGTCCATGCCTGCAGCCAAGTTAAATTACAGAGTTTGCAATTAAAGCAACATGAATTGGTCAAGAATCACTGCAGGGAATGCCCAAATTGCCTGTGGCAATGCAGAAGGGATAGTGCAGCACTCGGGCAACTGCAACACACTCAGAATGCTGTCAAAATGGTCAACCTTGCATTAGAAATGACAGAAAACCATTATTCCTCATCCACCTTCTCCTCTCTTTCCATAACCTGGTAGGCTGCTGTCTGGGCTCTCTTTTCTCTGCTGATACACCCTAGGCCATTGAAGGAACACTCACGGAGCAGCTATTCTGTGCTTCTCATCACCCCAGACACATTTCTCTGCATTTTCTCCAGTTGTACAAATTTGCTTTTGAGATAGAGACACCAGAGCCACGGATGTGCAGCGACATGCTGATGCCTTCCCTTCTATTCACCATCTCTTTCCTAAAAATTACTGGACTTGTTTTCTGGTTTTGGCTTGTTTTTTTTTAAAATGAGGATCAGGCAGATTTTCACAGCTCAGTTGTAACTCCAGACTTCATTCTTGTGTTGCAACCACCAGTCTGGTACCCATCACGGTATACATAACAGTGGGATTGTTTCCCCCCTCAACATTAGGTGCATCACCTTGCGCTTACCTATACTGTATTTTGCCTGGTATTTCAGCCAGTATCACAAAGTCCTTCTGCAGCCCTTTGCAACCAACCCTCAACCTCCTCACTCTGATAGCTCAGAACTGCCCGCAGATTTTCTCACACCACAGCTCACCCTCTCCCTCATCATTTACAGATAGGTTGAACAGCCCAGACTCTAGCAAGACATGGCTGATGACTTGCCTCCATGGCCATGCTTCTGCATTCACTTTTCCTTCCCCAGCGGGTGACATCTCTCACAGCAATTGGTGAAGGCTTCTTGTTTTTCAATAATTCTTTAATTACCGCAGCACAAATCTCCTCTTTAACTGACTTTGCTCTCTCAGTAATTACACTGTGAGGGTATTTATGGGTGTAGTGGATACATGGGACAAGAGACACACAGAGTACCTATAAAAGTTAAGATTTATACTCCACCCAAATGCTAACTTCAGCAACAGACAGCAAACACATGGATGTTATCTCCCACTTGAGTGAGGCTCCCACAGAAGCCCATGTGCTGATCCTGGAGCACCACCAGACCAGCGGTTTGAATACCCGACAGGTTTGCTGGTGCCGCATTTTCCACTGGTGAGCATTGCTTTCCTGTGCCTGAAACAAAGCCTAGTCCAATCATTCACTGTCATTATTAAAGGATTTTTGTAATTATGGCATCAAATCCTGTCCCTTCCCCAGACAGCAACCAACCAGCCAACCAAGCAGAGGGGTACAGGGAATGCTGCAGCAGGGCCTCAACCAGGAAAGGCCTGGCCTTTCTCAGTCCTGAAGGCATTTAACCTTCAGGCCAACCTGTTGTTCAACCCCAAACAGCAACCACAAAGGGGTACCAGACACAGAATTGTGAATGAAATATGCTTTCACGCTTGCTTAAGGAATGCCCTTCTTCCCAGAGGCTGCACAGTGTCTGTGTGTGGAAGACAGGCTCTTCTGGCATGGAAAGTTTATCAGATTTAGGAAAGGTCAGATATACATTCACGCCCAAGAAACATACAAGAAACATGCTGACTTCATGCACCCCCGTCCCTGCTGCTCAGAGTCTGCAAACACACATCTCAGCATTAAGTGCGTGCACACAGACATTATCACGCAGAAATATTATTGTGAGACAGCTCTTCATGCATTAACTTAGAATGAAAATAACTAAGAAATATATCTATTTCTTTTGAAATGTTAAGACCATCACGCTAAGTACTACACATTTGTGTGTGTTTTTCTCCTTTAGGGTATTTTCGTGTTTGTGCCAAGAGTGTTGAATCCTGTAAACATGTTAGCATTATGTGCATTATCTTCACTTGTCAGCAGAGAAAACAGAAAAATGGATTTTCTTCTTTTTAATTGTCTAAACATTCAGAGCTGGATATGCTCTACATACCAGACTCATGAGGTTTACATTAATGAATTGTAGCTCGAAGGAGAAGGACATTTATGGCACATTTTTACATAGAATGATTTTAACTGGAAGAGACATAAAACAGTTGTTGTGGGGTTTTTATCTTTACAGTGACTCCAGAGTTGGAGAAACACCATCTGTTTTCATTAAAATTAAGCAAGGTATCTGCTGACCTTGTTCTGTATTGACTTTTTTCTGACGACCCTCTTTGATAACTGGTTTTACACTTCATCGCAAACCAGCACAGACAAGGTCAGTGCATCTCTATGTAAAGGAAATGCATATTAATCCTTGCAGTAATACCTACACTCATACATGACTGTCCATACTTCTCTGTGACACTAGTCGTAGAACATATCAAGTAAGCATTGCTATCCAAATACCAGATAAGTAACACTTCTGCGAATCTTGGTAATATTTATGCCAAATGTTGTTCCACATGCAACTATACAACACAAACTCCACTGTCAACAAATATGACAGCACATAAACCCTTCTGATAGGTACTCAGCGTCTTTCAGATAACTATGAGAAAGTACGAGGAAAAGGAGATGGGATCCCTGCTGTAACATCACTGTTCCTCAGCTTGTCCCTGTGGGGTTTCACTCATATGCAAAACCTTGAAGGACTGCTGCCTTCAACTCATCAAGATCAAATGCACTAATGAATTTCCCCTGTTAATCCAGGCCTGAGTGCTCAGAAGAATGGGTTTTTTGTATTCATATTTTGAAATCCCTTGTGCAGGCTTCAGAAGAGACAGCTCTCTGCAAGTCTTCATGTCATCTCCCAATTACTCACAACCAAAAGGAAACCACCAGGAAGGACTGGAGCTCAGATGTTTCAGAGAGTTAAGAGTTTCCCATTTTTTATAAAGGAATTAATGGAAAAAACTACCAAGAAGGGTCATAAAAAAATAATCCCTTTTTGATTCAACTGGCTTTAATCTCTCCCTCACTTTCAGCGAGGACGGCTCCCAGTGGTGGTCCCAGATCAGACGCTGTACATGAAGCAGCTGCATTTCAGAGCACAGTAAATCACTTGCAGAGATCCAAATTGGCCACAGATGTAGAGCCAGCTCATCCAACAAGGTACAGAACAGTAACGCTCAGGAAGCAACTTCAGTTTCATCAACTAAGGTAGCTTGGGTGACGCCTTTGCCTGCAGCACTGCGCTGGCTTCTGCAGCAGGCAAAAAAAAGCTGCTGAGTGTGGACAATTCATGGAACAGATTAAAAAGTAGCTGAGCTGACACATGTGCTTTGAATATCATCTTCTTTCAGTGTACTATTCAATCCAAACTCCTCAGGCATCAAATGGTGGACTGGGGATGTGGTTTGTTTTCAGCTCCATGATAAAAAAAAAAAAAAAAAAAACACAACAAAAAAATAACAAAACAACAAAAAAAGAAAAAAAATACTTTTTTTTTTTTAAAGGACCAGCTTAAAACGATTTGTGCGCACCTAAAAATACAGAAAGCACCACACTCCAAATTGCATAAACATTCAATCACAGAATGGTTTGGGCTGGAAGAGACCTCAAAGATCATCCAGTTCCAGCCCCCTGCCATAGGTAGGGACACCTTCCACTAAACTAGGTTGCTCAAAGCCCCACCCAACCTGGTCTTGAACACTGCCAGGGATGGGGCATCTACAACTTCTCAGGGCAACCTGTGCCAGTGCCTCAGCACCCTCCTAGTGAAGAATTTTTTCCTTGCATCCAATCTAAATCTTCCTTCTTTCAGTTTAAAGCCATTCCCTCGTCCTATCTCAACATGCCCTTGTAAAAAACCCTCTCCAAATTTATTGTGGGCCTCGTTCTAGGTACTGCAAAGCTGCTCTAAGGTCTCCCTGGAGCCTGCTCTTCTCCCTCTTGAGTTGTTGCCTCCAGAGGTGGATGCAGGACTGCAGGTGGGGTCTCACGAGAGCAGAAGAGAGTCACCTCCCTTGACCTGCTGGTCATGCTCCTTTTGATGCAGCCCAGGATATGGTTGGCTTTCTGGGCTGCGAGCACATGCTGCTGGGTCATGTTGAGCTTCTCACATCAACCAAGCACCCCCAAGTCCTTCTCCTCAGGGCTGCTCTCAATCCATTCTCTGTCCAGCCTGTGTTTGTGCTTGGGATTGCCCCAACCCTGGTACACGACCTCGCACTTGGCATGGTCAAACTTCATATGGCTGGCATTGGCTCACCTCTCAAGTGTGCCAAGGTCCCTCTGGATGGCATCACTTCCCTCCAGAGTATCAGCCGAACCACACAGTTCAGTGTTGTTGGCAAACTTGCTGAGGATGCACTCAGTCCCACTGTCCATGTCGCCGACAAAGATGTTAAACAGTGCCAGTCCCAACACCAATCCCTGAGGGATGCCATTCATCACTGGTCTCCACTTGGACATCAAGCTGTTGACCACAGTTCTTTGACTCAAGCAACCAATTCTTTCTGTGCTGAGTGGTCCATCTGTCAAATCCATGTCTCCCCAGTTTATTCAAGATACTAACTTTTTTAATGAAAGGTGCTTTTTAGTATTGCTTCATAAATCACACATGCAGATGATGGCTTCATGTCAGCTTACAACAACCAAAGTTTTGCCAAGACACCTGCACAGAGCCCATGGGAAAGGTGCTTGGCTGTCTCCAAAATCAAAGTATCCTGTGCACCACTACTCTTCAATTTCTCCAAACCTGATAATAGCACATGTGAAGGATTTCAATGGTTAAATGGTTTCTTTAATATCAAAACACAGGGAATTTCACATGTTTCAAGAGTGTCTGCTCTGGCTGATCACAGCTATGCTATAACCTCCACATCAGCAAGAAGACACAGTAATGACTTGGCAAGGAGCCCGAGTTCTATAACTAGTTTTTAAACTAGTTAAACAGTGGGAAGTAGGAAAGGACAAAAATCAGACAGTTGTTTTTACTTATGGAGCTTTGCAAACATGCCGAACACTTCCAAATCCCACTGTAGTTCAGGAGCAGGGGAGCCACTTGAAAGACCAACAGTGCCATTCTGAATGGTGCATGGTATCTACAGGGCACAGAATGGAGATCTATGTTAACAGGGGCATTCAATGTGCAGCAAGTGTAGGATTCAGTCCAATGCCCCCCTAGAGCCTGCTGCAAATTGTGGAGAAGCCTCTTGACTTTCATGTCTGGTGGGTCAGTGCTACAGAAAACCAAACCAAAATACCACACAGAGGGGAAAGGAAGAGGCTTAAAAGCAGATTGCAGGCTGGAGTGTTCTCCGAGAGGCTGGAGCACCCAGCTTCTGGAAGAACAAACACTGCTGCTACGAAATGACATGACACAGTATGATGCGAAGGCATTTGCGATTCAAAGGGATGAGTGTGCTGGAGGCAGGAATGGAAGCCAAGTAAATCCTCCTGTCTCCCGACCTGAGCACGACAGCAGAGGAAGGAGTTGACACCAGGTAGGTTTCGCTTTACTAAAAGCATTTTTTGTTTTGGTTTGGTTTTAAATCAACTTGCCTGCACCTGTCAGGGAGAAACCATCAACTTGGTGTAATCACAGAGATCTAGAGGGCAGCTCCTCCAGGATCATCCATCACACCCTGGTCCGGAGGAGTTGAAAAAGTTGTAATAAACACACGGCAAGCAAGCAAAGGCTAGAAGGCAAGATCAAAAGGTTTACCCGGCATGCCTAGCCATGGGAATGGGGAGTGCAGCTGCGTACATGAAAGGGTTACACCCAAAAAATGAATACGATTGCCAAGCAGGGTGGAAAGAAATTCTGTTTACAACTGCAAAGCCTCATGCTTCCATCATCAGCTGTTACAGAGCAGGAATCCTTCCCTGCAAAATTTTCCAACTGCCTTCCTTGACTTCTTCTGCATGTCATTTACTTCCTTAGGATTTGTTTGAAAAGTTCTTCTCTGCAGTGCTGTTCCCATGCAAACCAAGAACTAACAAAACAAAAACCAAAGCCCCCAAAACTCTGATGTCAGCCGATGAGCTGTACATGCCAGTTCAGACAGGAGCATAATGGGAAAAAAAACCCAAAACATCCCCAACTATTTGCTCTGAATCGGGCTCAACTTTTCAGCTTTACCTGCAGTAAACTTCTTCTGTCCTTATACAGGGTCCAATTAATGAAGTCATTTGAAGTTTTAATGCACACTCCACCCCCTCCAAAAAAGGGGATTTAAAAAGTAAAGCAAACTGCCATTGCTCTGCTCTGCCCCGGAGCAAATGCAAGCTCTGAATATGCCTTTATGCTTTTAAAGAGGTGGTCAACTTGAAAATAAAAGTTTAAAAGGAGGGAAGAAAGAACACACAAGTCTTTGTGGTTGTTTTTCAAAGTGCAACTGAAACTGACTGAGCTATTGCTGGTATGTTGAGGTCTGAGAAGCTTAAGATTGAGTCTTCCAGAATAAAGTATTCAGGACTGCAAAGAGGAGTTAAAAACATGAAAAAGAAAGGAATGGACATGAAACCCTTTGAGGCCAGTACATCACCAAAGATGAGACAAGGACTTCGCTAACCCTGGAGGCCATTTTGCAAGGAGGGAATTCAAACTCCTCCTGTTAAGAGATAAGGCTAAGAAAATCATCAGCAAACAGCTGCACTGGAATACTACTAACAACACAGCATTCTGCTTTCCTGGGATGGTTTGAAAGCTTGCTGTATTTTTATTGGACTTTCCAATGATGTCAGTTTGAGGCTGGGTTTAGGTGATTAATTGCTAAAGGGTGAGTCTAAAAAGGGTATAATTACTGCAGGGAGTGTCTGATGTGGGAAAGTGGCATTCCAGCTAGAGGGAGAGACAGGCCCATCTCTCCTGGGTCCCAATGAATTCACAGATACTGCATATGAGTGTTCCTGGTCCTGTGCAGTTAGTTACAACCATGCAATGACACTGACCTCAGTTATTCTTCAGCAATTACTCAGGCAGCAGTGATTCCGTGTCCATCATTACTCGCTGTCACAGTGCTAGGAATGCAAGCACATCTTAAACCTTTAAGATACGTAGCCCTCAAGTTATTGCATCAGGCAATGGTTGCAAAACAGACAACTGCTGACTTCAGTAAGGTTGCATGGGTGTAACTGGGAACAAAATTTGGCCTGTTGCACTTGGAAGGGTTTCACTGAGGATATGGAAGAATCCTCATTTTGAAATAGCAGAGGAAGCCCTACCTCCCCTGCTGCCCACTGCCTGCCTACAAAAGCTGCCCATCCTCCTGTTCCGAATGAGAGGAATTCCAGGTGCCAACTGCATACATTCATCCTCCTTTAAACCTCTCCTTTAAATTCACCTCTCCCACAAATGCTGATGCGAGGCTACAGCTACCCCAGGAATAAAACCACTCTTAATGAGCTACAGTTTTGGCATGCCTGCTGCTCGCTTCCTTCCCACACAAATCTGTGTCTTTTGCCTGTACTGCCCCTTGTGTACAAAGCAAACACCCTGGAGATATCACCCACTGGAGGCTTTTGCAAGAGCCGCTGTGTTGGTCTGAGAGCTTGTCTCTCTTTATGGTCCTGGCTAACGTGACTACGAGATAGCAAAAAGCATCAGCTAAGAGCTGGCTCAAGTCTGAAGGTGCTCTTATCATACACGAACACCCTAAAGGCACGCGTGGCTCGCAGCACGGCACACACTGACAGCTCTATGCAATCTGTGCCTTACATTGAAGGACTTCAGTTGTGTCATCTTATTTTTCTCCTTCACTTGTTCCCTTTCAGTACAGAACTCGTAGGTTCTCCTCACTGCACTACCAGTAACAGCTACCTTCAAGACTTGATTAAAGTGCGCTTCATTTTCATTTAAGCCTTACCACCAACCTAATTTCATTACTCAGCTCCCATTTCTATCACTTCCAGCATCCCAGTCAGTACAAAGCAAGAGAACATTGCACCACCCAGGCTCACCAAATATCAATAAAATGTACTCATTAAGCATTTTCCAAAGCTATACACAGAGCAATACAAAGAGCACGGATATTGTTAATCCCATACAAATGGTAATCCTTCAATTCTGCACAGCATTACCCATAGGCAGCCACAGGGCACTCAGTCTAATTGGTGGACTCTCCCTTAAAAGGGCCTGGCTGGTCACAAAAAGCTGATGTCTGGGTTCTATTTAAGTGGAACTCACTTAGTAGTAGCATCCGTGGGCACTGCTACTCTCAACCCCAAGTGAAAAAGACGAGAGAGAGTTCCTGGCTCACCTGTGGTAGGAGGTCCATGCCCACAGAACATGTCCCCAGTGCCTTGAGAACGTTTTGTATTTAAGTGCTTGGAAAGCCAACGCTGAAGGCAAGTTAAAATTGTTTTGTGACTCCTTTACACAATAACAAATTTTGCCCCCCCCCTCTTTTTTTTTTTAAATAAATACTACAGTTGCAGCCTGGAGCTTGTTCAACTTTGAGGAAAGATCAAGACTGGCTTTTCTCTCCACCATCTATCTATCACCTATATAACGTTGAAACGCATCTTCACGCAAGCACTTTAGATGACTGAGAGAGGTCACTACAAAGACGGCATTTTCTTCTTTTCTCAGTACTTTGCAATGCTGTAAGCGGTAATCCTTAGAAGTTTAAGAAAAGAAATACTACACATAGTATTTAAATCCTTTAAAAGCAACTTTGAAGGAACCACTCACTTCCTCCTGCTGCGCTAATACTAATGTACAAGACCACCCAAAACGTGACACATTTAAGAAACTATGTGCATGTCTCCCCTACTCGGCTACAACTCTTCAGCCCCATTTTAAGTCAGCCTTAAAGCTCCACTCCCATCAGTTGCACCAGGAGTTGAGCCTTTAGCAGAACTGAGCCCTTGTCTGGTCCCTCCCCAATCCCAACAATGAATCGCACTCCATACTGCACTGATGCTCCTGATGTCATGGAGGCAAGCCACTGCAGATCTGCCACCTCAGTCACATACCCCTGCAGGGAGTGGCTTCTCAAACATGTCAAAACTGCCATGAGAGGAGTCTTCAGCCAGTTCTCCCTGCTGTTTCTTTGTTCTACCCCATGTGTAGCTGGTGTGTAGTCTATGATGAAGGTGAGGAGCCAAGGTCAGGTTGGACCAACAAGGGAGGGGAACTGGCAAACAATCAGTAATAGATAGGTGGCAGCATTCAGAATGAGCAATGGTGCAGAAGGGGCTGGAGAACCACAGAGTGGCAACTCCTTCTGCTCCTCCTCAACTGCTCTTTCCCCTCTAGCTTTGTCTACCAAGACATTGCTCCATCACTTGAGCTATCACCATCTCCAAAGAACAACTGTTTCCTGTTGTTGTGATTTAAGCTCAGTCAGCAACTCAGCCATGCAGCCGCTTGCTCACTCCCCCCCCTTCCCAGAGGGATGGGGAGGAGAATCGAAAGAATGTAACTCCCACAGGTTGAGATAAGAACAGTCCAGTAACTAAGGTATAACATAAACCACTGCTGCTACCACCAATAATAATAATGATAAGGGAAATAACAAGGGAAGAGAATACAACCGCTTACCACCTGCTGACCCATACCTAGCCTGACCGAGCAGTGATCTAACCCTTCCGGGTAACTGCCCCCAGTTTATATAGTGGGCATGACGTGCTGTGGTATGGAATACCTCTTTGGCTAGTTTGGGTCAGGTGTCCTGTCTCTGCTTCCTCCTGGCTTCCCCTCCTCCCTGGCAGAGCATGAGACTCAGAAAGTCCTTGTTCAGAGTAAACATTCTGAGCAGCAACTAAAACCATCAGTGTTATCAGCGCTGTTCCCAGGCCGAAAGTCAAAAACACAGCACTGCACCAGCTACTAAGAAGGAGAAAAATGACTGCTACTGCTGAATGCAGGACACCTGTATTTGCCACTATTAGAGCAAAGCAAGTTGTATAAACAGTGTGTTTCATGCACTATGGTTTTACCTCCTTTCTTTCCTCAACGGCCCACCTATTTGCCAGACCTGAGGTCTACCATGCATAGTGGTAGCTCTCAAGTCCACATAAAGGCCTGTTTGTAGCCCAATGCTCAGCAACACATGCACTCTTATAGCCTGAAAGTTCATGCCTGGACCACAGAATGAGAAACCTGACAAGGACAGAGGACAAACAATTCCTCAAGTTTCTTTTCTAACCAGAAGTATAAAGCCATGAAAAGTAACACCTTATCTCAAGCACACAAGTTAGAAATTTTCCTTTAAACAGCAACAACCAGCACTCTGCTCCACATTTCGTCAACATCAGCCTTCATCTAGTCCTGCCAACTCACAGCTTGAGGCTCCGTACATCCCAAACTCAAACCCTAGTATGCAGACCAAAACTGGTCCTCTTACCGCCTCAGAGCAAACCTTACCCCAAGCAACCTTATGCACCTGACCCCATCTCAACACTCAGCCCTTACCAGATCCAGTGAGAAGCCTGTTTACCCAGCCCCCTCTCTCCAAACCTTGCCTCCAACCTGCTTTGACTTTTTATAGGCTAACAGCAATCTTACCAGTATGATGACTTTAATTTGTACACCTTAAAAACACTAATCTGCACAGTGAAGAATCGAGAAAGAAATTATACCTTTTAAGACTTGCTGTCCCAATCTCTAACCAAAGCGCTGGTAACAGACTGGCAACATCTCCCTGCTCAGAATTCAGCATCATTTTTGATGGTACAAACATTCACTCAGACTTTGCAGAGCTGTCCATCCCGAGTCCCACCCATCTTTCAGGCAACCCCCAGTCAGGGCTAAGGACAGAGAAGAATGAACATATACTTTCATTGCTGCATCCTGTAAGTACCACCAAACTATGCTGATTCTGAGCAGTACCAGCCTAGCAAGCTGCTGTCTGCATCTGATCATGGGTTTAGATCAGGGAGTAAAAGGGCTGAAGAACCAGCTTTGTTTCTTGCTCCTTTAGGTGCCAGAGGACTGGGATGACAGCTGGTGCTGATCATACATCCCAGGATGATGGCCGGGGAATACAGGACTTTCCTGTTTCACGGTAAGGCTACAGTTGGAACTCAGGTTAGCGCTCAAGGCTGGAGGCAGTGAAAAGCTAGATGTGCCCCTGGACCCTGATGAGTAGTGGGGGGCTGCAGCTGGCTACAGAGAGAATACCAGCCCTCGCTGAGTCTGGGAAGAGGGTGACAGCCTAGAGTTCATGTTGGACTGATTTCAAGGGCTGCGGCTTGCATTAGGCACAGGGATGCAAAGCAAAGCTTAAGAGCAGGAATGCCAAGTAAACAATCTGGATCCAGCAGCCTCCCAGAAGACAGATATGAAACAAGCTCTCTGTCCTCGTATCCCCACCACCAGCATTCATGCCAGCCCTTAGCCCAGCGCTAATGCCAGAAGAAGGGTCATTGCTTTTCATCCTGCTCTGCTCCGCAGTATAGCTTGTCTTAAAAGATAAACCAGAAAGAAACAACACACACTCAAAATCCCCACACAATACCTGCCAGCTGCAAGTCCTGCCCAACAGTCCCAGCCTCATGGCCTTTGCAAACTCCAAAGCAGACATGGGTGTCTAGGCTAGATTACAGAGAGTGTCTTAAATCTAACACTGTAGGCTAGGTCTAGTATTCATGCTGTTGCTTAGGAGAGCTTACAGTTCTGTGCAGGCTGCAGATGTCAGAGGCAGGCTGCTGCATATCAGGAAAAAGGGCAAAGTTTATTCTTATATCAATCCTTTGAAAATAAAAACAGCTGGGGAGAGAGGGGAAAGAGCAGCTTCAACTCAAACTGTGTTCAGGGCTAGTATTGTGGCAAAACAATTGCTAACTACTGCATTACACAAAAGACTGGTGTTTATGCCTGTGAATTTGGACAACTGTAGAACAGCATGCTTACCATTTTGTAGGTTCTCATCACGAGCCTTCATACCTATGTGTGTGTGGGGGAAACATCCCTTGGTATTCGTCATCTAGAACCTCATCCTAAACCCAGCACTAATACTATTACTGCAGCCCCTGCCTGGCCCAGCCCAGAATAAATTACCTCTGAAAGTATAAAACTTTCTCCAAAAACTACATATCCAGTCTAGGTGCCATGTGAAAACCCAGCAGCATTTATAGAAAATTATGTAGAGAACTGAAGTATCAGTAGCACTTTATATATATCAAGGAAGTCCAACATAGTCTGAGCAAGAACTTGCTTCTCCCCCTAGAGGATATGAAAACTAGCACAAGGAACATAAGATTATGTCAAGATCAGGAAAATAAAGAGATGCTAATGCAGAGGGTCAAGTTTTGCTTTGAAAATTTGTCTAGTAGTGTTTTAGAAGGACCAAAATTACACCTGTAAAAACAGCAGAGTTAAAAAGTTATGTATTTATTTTAGCAGCAATGCCTTAAAAAGCTTAAAGTAAATTCTCAATTTGCTTTTTGCATTTAAACAATCTGTGAAACTGTTTGCTACAGAACACATTAAAAGTTCATTTAGAGTGACAAAAGTTTCTTTAGGTCCTTCTTCACCCACCGAGTGCTCAAATCCTTTAATTTCTTTTGTGGGAAGGGGTGATGACAGGCAGGTCCCTGTAACCAGCCAAGACACCCACACACACTTCCCCACCCCAGTGGTCCCCCATCATTCTGCAAGCACACCCAAGGGGAGAAGCCCAGAGTGAAGGGTACATAGAGGCAAAGCACCTGGCATGTCCTGTATCTGTGCATCACATTTACAGTATCATACTCCAACTGGCTTTACAATTCTGCAGGTGAAAATAGCAGGTAAAGATTCAGCTGGAGAACCAGGTAAGCAATCCAGTACTCCGGAGTCCACCTCTCGCCTTTGCACCCCTTCATCATTACCTTCTCCACTAGCTTTGGACCACAAACTGCAGGACATATTGGTCCTCAGAAAATGTTGGCCTTGCTGCTTTTGTATCTTGGAAGGACTATAGGTGTGACTCTCGCCTGAGCACACATGCCAAAAGCAAGCATGTAACCTGCCACAGCTAGTTTTGCATTGTTTAATCAAAACATTTCAGCACAGAAATTAAAACCCTCTAAGGAGACATATCCTTATGCACAAAGCTGGTTTTACTGGCTTCATTATGGGGAAACCAAGTCTGCAGAACTCCACCTTTCAATGTTTCTCTTGCTACATATAATACATAGTATGGGAGAAACAACAAATTCATACCTGTCACAGACCTCGGAACCAAGACAAAGCCTGATGCCAACTGCTCAGAGTTGCAAACCGGCCATATGGTACTGTGGGACTTCAGGGAGATGGGAGGTGAAAACTCCACCACCTCACTGATGAACTTGTTTGCAGTTGAGCATATCTTAGCTAGGAGCATCTCCCTCCCAGTCCTCCCCCCCATCCCTCTCCCACTGAGTCCTAGTGAATGACAGGGATAGATGGGACTACTTGGGGATGCCCTGGAAGATAGGATTAATTGCTTTTGTATGTTTTTTCTTTGATAGCAGAGTTGTAAATACTCCCACTCCACATCCTTAAGCTTTCAAATGTCACTAAATCTTTTGGCTGCAAATTCCCAGAAGTGCATTTTTCCAAGCATCTGACCTGTGCCTAAGGATTTGATGTTCTTACACAAGATACAGGCATTCCTGCCCTGGCAAAACTACTCTGTCTGCACAGCTGCCAGCAGCAGGGCACACTGTAAACATGCTGCTATGGCAAAACAAAGTGTGTAGGCCTTGTCAGATCCTAACCTCTATGGGTAGGGGAAAAAACCCAACCCCATCATACATTGATATCAATAGAGCATAACTGAGTATCTGTGCTACTTTGAACTTGGAAGCTTTTTCTTTAGCACAAGATACAAAGCCATGCCACCCCACTCACATCCTCCTCTATCAGACCAGTGCCTTTTGGTAGTTACGTCTAACATTTCTTAGTGACCATTCTGTTGCTTCAGCCACCACCAGACAGATGGTTCATCTCAGGATCTGGGCCCAAACAGCTCCCAGCCCACTCCGTTCTTGTGGACTGCCTCACTTCTCTACATCTCAAGCTTGCAATGGCCAGGACACATGAACTGCCCTCACCACCCACCTCAACAAGCGCATACCCATCTGCAATGGTTATCCCCAGGCCATCTGCACTTGGACATGAGCTTTCCTGGCATGCTCCACCTCAGGTGCTCTGCAAACACCCTGACTATGTAAACATGCCCTAGAGAAACACCTGAGGCAGATAGGTCCTACTTGCACAGCTGGCACAGACAGTCCTGCTGCACATCACTGCAAGCAAGACTGCAATCTTAGATGACTGATTTGGGACCACCTTCATGCTACAGAATGGCTAGAGCCAGGCAAACTTGATCAGGCTGTGGTGCACAGCCTAGGGGTAGACAAGGTTACGTGGGCTGGGATGTTTCCTCAAGCACAGATGATAGCAGCCTCCTTTCTCTGAAGTGTCTCCTCAGGTAAAGCAGGTAAACACCCCACAGTGGGACATACACTTGGGTTCTGGGGGCTTCCAGCCTCTTTGCCAAGAACTAGCATCTATCCTTGTCTTCAGAGCAGCCAGCCCAAATGAAAGGGTTATTGTGTCTTGTGTCTGACAGCCCCTGACTCACACTGATCAGCCATAGACCAGTTTCCTGGTAGAATCACCCACTGCTGGGCTACATGAAGTTAAAGCACACACAGCTTCTTTGAGATTCACTTGTACTTAGCCCACTTCACCAAAAACACTAGGGTCTGCTCAATGGACAACCTGTTGCTGGAGGAAGCCAACAGCTTGGACACAAGCTCCCCCTAACCCTTACACACACTTCCTGGAGCACACACCTTTATGAACCACAACTGCCATCACAGATGCATACACCATAACCTGTCAGTCAGCAGGAGGAATCCTCAATACAAAGGGATTTCAAGGACAAAAGCACACAAAGCTATTATTGTTTCAGTCACCTTCAGCACTGCACCTATGAACACAACCAGACAGGTTCAGGGCAGCCATTACCAAGGCCACCTCTGCCTGCCTATGTCACTTCACAAGCTCCCATCTTAGCAAGGAAAAGCAGGAAATAAAGCCATGCATCTAGCGGCATCTCAGCCCCTGGCATTAAGACAAATGGCCATCAACAGCACTCCCTCATCTCTTAATGCTGGTCTTGCATCTCCTTCTCCCTTCACTACCAAGTCAGAGGCTGCCCCCTTTCTTACACCTCATGTAATGACATTTTCCAAAGCAGGTATTTCATCTCAGTCTCCAAATAAACATCCCCACTTGATGAGGAAACACCAGTCTTGCTTCCCAACATGCTCCAGCAATACTGCCTACACTTAATGAATACTGTACACAAGAGTGCTGTAAATCCTTGTATGTACAGGGAGAAAGGGAGCAGAGAGAGACTGATGACCAGTTTCTCTCTTGCCAGGTTTCTAGACAAAGGCATGAAAGAGGCTGTGAAGGTCCCACCGGGGAATAAACCACATGTGCAATTGTACAACATCATCTCTCTTTTGGGTGTGGGAGTTGAAGAGCAGAGAGAAGGAAGCTTCACCATAGCCCTGACCAACCTATCATTGTTGGATATCCACTGATGGATAAAAGCTGTCCTCTGTCAACAGAGGATGCATGTCCTGTAAGCATAAACCCCTAGGTCATCAACTCCACCCCAATGTGGGATAACACAATAACAAGATATTTACTGGAATCAGAACCTTCCTCTGTGCTGGCACAGGGAGTTCTGAAAATACAGGCAGTGGGAGAAGGCAGCTGATGTGCTACAGCATGGGGAGGACACCTCTCCCAAGACTTGTCAACCTCAGTAGCCAAAGAGGCTGCCAAGAGAGAAGGTGGCCTGTCTTCAGTACAGCGCCTGTGCCCCAGCCCAAGCGGGTCCGCCAAATTCTCCCTACTTAAGAGCTGGGGCACCTCAGCACAACATGGACTGGTAATGCTGAGCCATACCACAGAGAGATCCTGTCACAAGCCTTTAGACAGCCTTGAATTCAAACATACATGACTAATCTTGACAGCAAACACGCATTTGACCTGCTCACAAAATAAATGGTTCATAATATTTTTAAGGGAAGGAGTATCCTATGTTGCGATCCAATTTAAAAAGAAAAGATCATCAGGCTCTGGTCTGTTTGAGTCCACCTGATGATGACTTCAAAAGGGCACTGGGCAATGAGGACAGCTGCCTCCCAAATCACAAAACTCAGCTTTCAGTAAGAAAATGCCAAAGGTGATGCAAGCACAGGGAGGCAGCAAAGGCACAATGGCAGGAGGGTTATCCACAGGCGACTGCAGAAGACAGCTAGCAAAATTTGCTTCCAGACAGCAAAGAAGGCATGAGCCTTTGGATGGCCATTCCTCCTCCTCCAGAAACCTATTTGAATTGAATCTTTGACCAGAACTCTGTTCTGTTCTTTGAACAGCACTCTGCTCTGGAACAAACCAAACTAGCTTGTATGCAGTGCGAGGCAGGGGAGTAAGACCCCAGGAACAAATCAATGCGAGTTTAACAACAGGTTAAACCTGCACAAGTAAAGGATTTTAACATGCATGGGTGTTAAACTCATTCTTTCCTTTGAAAAAACCAACAGCATATTACTCTGTTCAAACAATTACACCATGTTATTAACAAAAAAAACCTCAGAATTAATACTGTATGTATATAAATAAAGGATTTTTAATTTAAAAAAGGATGGTGACTAAATAACCCACAACAAACCATCCCTTTCCCCAAGCCAAAGCTGACTTTATTTGCCTTTCTTCATTTTTGCAGTCTTTTCTTTCCGCTTCTTCACATGCTTTGGGATTTTGTGTTTTCGCTTCTCTCTCTGGGCTTCTTTAACCATCTTTTTCCTTTCCTATAAAGAGCCAAACACCAATCATTTAAAGCCAGAAGAGAGATTTTTGAGCAGGTCAATCAATTGTTACATTAACAAGTTAGTTAACACACCACAAAAAAGTGAGGTTATCAAGAGGAAGAAATAAAAACAAAAAGTCAATAAGGAATGGTGAGGGGAAAGAAAAAAGGAAGTACAGTTTGGAGGTGGAGCTATAAGCTGCACACTGCTAATGACAAAGCAAAATTCAAACTAGTTAAAACCTGAGCTTCAAGCAACCTTTGAAGAAAGGGAAAAAAAGACGCTCTTAACTCATACTATTTACAACGAAGATTACAACAGGATGCCTGATCTAGGTTTTCTGCTACTCAGAGGGCTGTTATAGCATGTGTTTCTATACGTTATGCAAAAACACTGACCCAGTAACTACTGGTAACTGAGAGCAAGCTGGTCATCATCAAGATTGTCAAGAAAAGGTGCTATGCTACTGCAATACACTATAATTTGTGCCAGACAGTAAATAGACTACACTCAACTAGGAAGCACCAAGTCAGCCTAATAAGACGTGGGGATCAAAGTAATTGCTGCTAATCAGTTGTTCAACCTACAGCTGAACACATAGGTTACCAAAAGCCTCATTTTACTCAAAAAGAAGTCCAAATGAAAACCTGTCTATAAGATGGGAAATGACCAAGACTTGCCTGCTTAGTATCTGAAAGGCAGGAGCTCTAGATTGACAGAAAGTCTCTAGTAAAGCACTACATTTTTATTTCACAGATATGGAATGTATTAGCCTACCTTTCCTAGGAAGAAAAGCCTAAAAAGCAAACACCCAAATCTTGAACCCATTAAGCCCAGCAAGTTTCATCCTTCTTTTGCAGAGCATCTAAAAAGTTGCCAAAAAGCTCTCACCCATGGCTGATACTCTGCAGAAAAGCCTCATGAAAACAGAGCATACTTGTTCTGCATTTTGGAAAACGAAACCCTAAAAAAATCCACCAAACGCAAACCATAAGCCCTTTGCATGACTGTGTTACGTTTCTTGCCCACAGCAAAGCTAGCCAGTCTGTACTAATAGTACTGCAAAAGCCACTGTGGTACAAACATTGTCATCAAATCTCCTGTTCTATAGATCAACTGGGCTCAGCTCCCTGGGCATAAGGATGTTAATCAGGGACCACAAACCTGAACACCAAAGCCTGGAAGAGTACCCAGAGGCACTGAAGAGCTGCCCAGGCTTCACTAAATCCTGCTTTGTGTAGCCTTAGAATTCCCTGTAGAGATCTCTCTTCTAGCTTTGTCTAGGCTACAGAGCTATGTTGTATGTTCCTCTACATTAATAGAGCACACTAACAAAGCACGCACAATGAAATTCACTTTCTCTGCTCTCATTCTGCACAACAGGAAACATGCATAATTTGTTTCAGACAAGAAGTAGCAAAAACCACTCAGAGCTACATTTGTACTTTTTCCCTATCGCATCAGCAGAAGTGGGAAAAAAGTCAACAATTCCTGGCCAGCTGACCTTTTTATCCATGCCAACTTCAGCAGGTTTATCTTTGGGATGTACAGATTCTTTACAGCCTGAATCAGAGTCGTCTGAGCTGCCATCATCATCAGAGTCTGTTTCTGACGCATCTCCCTTCTTTTCAAGAAGTGCAGGAACCTGTAACATATATCAAAAAAGAATTGTATCAAACCAAAAAAGACTAATGACAATATACAGACACATATATACTATATAAATAAAAAAACCAAACCGGAATCTGCTGCGAAGAAATGCTTGAGCAAGCTTGTCTGCTCTCCTTTACTATAGCCATCACCCAAGTCTCAAGAAGAAGAACGAAAAGTAGGTTAATCCAAACTAAGAATGAAGAATCTAGAATGTGCAACATAGATTTTTAAGTCAGGGCTCACACTGCAGCTGTATTGGCACTTCCAAACTAATTTCCATAAGTTAATCAGCGATTTGCTAACATATGTGGAAGTCAGTTTTAAATTATGCTTGGATCATACCCAAATCTACCTAGGGGGCACCGTATGTACACTTTATTGTGATCACAAACATCTACACTGGAAAATTCACCTGATTCGCTGTGCCACAGCCTGATCCCATCCATATTTATATATCATAGAATAGTTAGGGTTGGAAAGGACCTAAAAGATCATCTAGTTCCAACCCCCCCAGTCTATACCACTGATACATAACATTTACAGAGGAGAATCCACACAGGGCTTCTGCCTTTAATTTAATTGCTACAGACTGATTTGTACCCAACCTCTTACCCAACATACTTTACAGAAGTGTCACTGTCAAGTACTTCAAACATAGCAAGGCATAGTATCTTACACCTTATATTGCAGGGTTGTTCTTTACACAATAATTACAACAAAGCTACCCTGAACATAAAAACACTTGTAGTCAATGCTACAATTTAAATCAATTAAGTTTTCTATAACTGGAAAACATGTGCCCTCCTCTCCATCTTAGAGATCATGGCCGTAGTAAGGATTATCATTTCATTCTCAAGCAACCCATCATCAGCCACAGTGCACAGAAGCAATTAATGAGGTGCACAGACACACTGTCTGGTCACTTTGCAGACAAGAGGCTTCTTTCTTGATGCCAGCTGCAAGACAAGGCATTCTCTGTAGTCCCTGAAAGTGCTTTTCTGAGAACAGTTAAAATTAAGGATTTCAAAAAGATCCTCTTACCTCCTGAACACCAGACAAATCCTTCTTCAGTCCCGTCACAGTCTGGTAGAGAATCTACAACCAGTGAGAGAGAAAGAAAATTACATCATCAAAATATGAGTCTAACCAGAGGGTTTTAAAGTATGACACTAGATTCAGTACTCCACATCTTGGTAACGAGGCTTCTGTTTTTGTTGCTATCAGTTTCCAGTAAGAATTATCCATATTCCCTCCCTCTTTTTTACAGTGCCTCAGCATGTCTACTTACATTATCTTGCTGAACATTCAATGCCATGTCCTCTTCTTTCAATTTCATCATTATATCCACATCTCTCTCATAGTTTTTAACATCAGTCAAAGTTCGAGGTATGTAAGCCTTCTTAAACACCTAGAAGAGGGAAAGGAAATATAGGCTCTCTCATTTACATATAGTTTCATGATGCTCTTTCCTCCTAATTATGCATCATCAAGAAAATAATCATGAAGGATTTCATGGCTCAAAGAAACTAAAAATGCAGAGTATCTGTTATTCGCAGGACGGGACTTGTCATGCCAGCTACATATTATTGATAGATCATGACTAATAAGGCTGCTTTCTTAGCATGACTACCACCAGGCACTTACAAACTTCTCCAATCCTTCCAACTTCCTCTTAACTTGAGCCATAATATTTTGTATTCTAAGGATTTCCTCTAATGTTTTTATTGTGATGTTTACAATGCCTTCAGGAGGAAACTCCATTAAAATGCACTGTTAGAACTTAATCTCTTTATATAACAATACCTGCTACAACCTACAATCAAACTCAAAAAAGGTTCTTGCAGCAGTTTAGTACGGTAAAACCTAACTGCAGTATCAACACCACCACACTTAAAATTTGTCATGCACTCTTTCTAAAACAGTCCTCGGCAAACTTGAGTCACTACCAGATCAGAGGGGAGTATTTTGCTTCTCTTCTTCATGGCATCAGTTCAGTTCCAGTAGAAACTAAGTAAGCTTTATGACCATAATTGCTAGACTAAGTGCACTGTGCAAAAGGCAGAGGCTTCCACCTCCATAGAGCTTGCCCTTAATCAGCTCTACTCTTGTGATGAAGGTAGTAACACAAGCTAGCCGTGGTCATATGAGAAGTCTCAGAGAAATAAACTGAACTTCGGCGCTACTAAACCAGCTGTCTTACAGGTCAAACAGAATAACTGGTTTGCAAGAGATGGGCTTGCAGCAAAACACTAGTATCTGACCCTAGAGTTCAGAAGTTGTATGCTGAGGATATCTTAGGAAACAAACCAAAAATATCTTTCCTTGGCCAGGCTTCAGCCAGCAGCAGTTAATAAAACCTGCAGAGCTCCAAGGGAAAACGAAAAGCCTCTGATAAAACAAGTAGTATTGACTCCAAAGATATTTTCCATATAAACCGGTATAAATAAGTTCTCAGTGATACAAATTCTGCTCAACACAGAGTTGGTTGGGGCTTTTTGTTTGTTTCATTTGGGAGAAAGGAATAACTTTTCTGAAACAGATATATAAAACAAAGATAGAAATTGGTTTGCCTTATATCAAGCCTTTTCAGAACGTTAGCAGTTTTCTGTAATGGACTTGAAAAGGCTTCACTTACTGTAAAAGCAAGAGAGAATCAGTACATGGAAGAACTGAATTAGACTGGGATTGGAGCTAGGTAGGCAATTTGGTCAATGCATGCATTCAAATATCCTGCTTCTGAATCACTGGTCTAAAACCACCTGCAAATCATATCTCTCCACTCAGTTTTTTTGTTAACTGAACATGAACTGGGAGATACATCAAGGGATATAGCTTCATGCAAACACTGGTTTAGGAAACGGAGTATTTGCCTTCTAAAACCTTATCACTGACAGGTTTTACGCATGGCATCCCTTAATGCTTCACATCTCAACTAGCTCAAGATATCTCTATCACAAACAGTGTTTTGCTTATCAGCTGTACACTTTGCCAAATAGCAGAGAACATTTTTCATTGTTTAGAAAACGCTAGGTAAATATTAATTTCGTAGCAAAAATCCTCACTTACTTCCTCATCCACTTTATCCTGACTGGATCTTTCCTCCTCTGTTCTTTTCGATGCTATTTCCATTGCCTAAAGAAACATAAAACAATACGAAGTTATCACTCTAGAATAGCATCACTTAAGCCAGTTAACCATTCCCATCTGTGTTTCCCCCTGTATTCCATCCACGCTGTCACTAACAAATACTCCAGCCTTCCCTATGGCAATGCCTTGAGCGACACCTAGTGGTAAACAACGTTTCTACAAAGCACACTTGCAGGCGCAGATCCGCTCCATCAAGGGCAAAAACATGCTTGCAGCTCCTCCAGGACCAAATTATGGCAGGCCCAGGATGACTACAGGACATACCAGCCCAAGGAAAATACAGTGAGCAGCGCTGAGTCCTGGAACTTGGCTCTTCTCACACATATGGAACAAGCAAGAGGACCACAAGTAGGGGGAACGACATAGCACAGCTCTGTCTTGCTCAACCCCCAACATGACAGAAAGTACAGAGCATCACGAAAACTCCACGCTGTACTGGTATTTTGACCACACTCACGTGGTCTTGACCAGAAAAGCCACATCAAATCTCCACTCTGACCATGGCATATGTGTTCCCCATTTCTTTCGTGTTAATTTAAAAAGCTCCCCCAAACACACACTCCCCCCTTTTTAAAGGACCATCTAACTGGGAGCAGAAGATTGACAGCTACAAGGTTAAATACATGGGTGCTGCTAGGAGGTCCACCTCCTGAAATCAGTGTGTTTTGCCAGGTGCCAAATTTGGCTAGCAGGACCACATACCTTAGAGTAACACTGCCCTGAGTCATTTGCTTCCTCCCTCAGGCCCACCCTGCTCAAATTTGCATTCTTAACCCCATTCTCTATATAAGCATGGTCATATTTCTGCAGAGCTTCTCATTGCCAAAAGAAAGAACTAATTTAAAGCACCTGAAACAGCCATTTGAGCTTTTATGATTAGACATTTACAGAAAACATAGAATGAAAGTGATGACATCCTATAACGGTATAAACAGAAAAGACCTGTATGCATTTTTGCATACGATCAGCATAATATGATGTCATGTTCCAGCTTCCCTGAATATCAGGATGGAGGGTAAATGACATGAAGGAGCTTGAACTAGGTCTGATTTTATTGTTCATGTCTTCCTACATAAGCAACAAGGCCATGAGGTCTTACCTTAGACAGATAGTCATCAATGTTCTCACTTGTGATAGAAGGATCAGTGATAAACTCAAACAGCTCCCTCACAGTCGTCACTGCAACATGGTGCTTCTGGAAAAAGTCTACCAGAAAACAAGGGCAGAGACAAACACCGTAAATAATCATAAGTAACGTATGCAGTGTGATGTTAAAGCGACAGTTACAGCAAGACAGTGGCCCTGATGACTTGGTCAAGTCTCAGCAGCATGTGCTGCACCATACTGGGTTTAGTTATCAGATGACTCTTGGCCATCTGAAATAAAACTGTTCATCTTCCAGATGCAATAAATAATGAAAGTGGAATAACTGGGTAAATACAAAAGCCAAATCAATTTCAGGAAGGACCCAGACTGAATGGAGTAGGGGCTAAGCAGTAAAAAATTCAAGACAGGTGTAGTATTTGCAGTGACTAAGATGAAAAATGCATTTCAAAGAATAACAAATGGAGACCTCAAACTTTTGCAAAAGTAAAACAGAAGTACCCACTGAAACACAGTACAGACTAATTACTTCCCTAAAAGGAAAGACATTAACATACTAGATTTTCCCTCAATAATACATTCAGAATCGGTTCCTTAAGTATAACCAAATTTGGAGGCTGCACTTTTGCACTAAAAAACAGCTATGAAAGACACTGCATACTGCTTAATAAGCATATCCCACTAAAGTTCTCATATTTCTCACCATGAGAAATTAATCACAGAAAGAACAAAAAAAGATCTAGTTTGGAAGCAGCTCTCTGTGGCCATGGAACCACAATGATCGCAGCTAGGGCAGAGCACAGTGTATCACAGTCTCCATAGCACTACTCAGAGAAAGTTGCAGTGACAGAAAACAAACAAAACACCAAAACCATTGCAGCTCACTGAGGCACTAGGATACTTAGCGAGAACAAGCTAGAAGACATGAAGAAGAGCAACGGTGCAAATATCTGAGCCAGGAGGGAGTTATTAGAAATCCATGAACAGAAAAGGAGTAAGGAAAAGCAAGCACACACACATCAAAATGCACACAGTTCTATTCCCACAGACTTTCAAGAGTTTCTGAAGAATTAGAAAAACAGTCAATGCAAAAAAGAAAGGGGGGCCAAAAGCATCCCACAGGGACAGATTTCTTGCTCTCAGGGAGAAACACACCCTACCAGCTGCGTGTCTGTTACACAACACACATATTCACACAAATTTTCCAGAGAAAAATACCATGAAGGTACCTTATTTATCAAAATACTATGACAAGTGATAACATCTCTAATAAATTACTCCATGCCTTGATCCCCTTATCTGACCTGGACAAGTAGGTGCGGGGAACTTTGTAACACATGGTAACTTCTTGCCAGCTGAGGAATTCCAGATGTGGATTTCACCCACAGAAAGAAACACGTCAGTAAGTCTGCACAGTCCTTTAAAAAGGGAGTTAAAACTGGAGCGGGCACTGCTGCAGACTGGGACTGACCTCGGATCTATTGCGTTTCTGAGATCATAGAATAGTTAGGGTTAGAAAGGACCTTAAGATCATTTAGTTCTAACCCCCCTGCCATGGGCAGGGATGCCTCACACTAGACTATGTCACCCAAGGCTCTGTCCAGCCTGGCCTTGAACACTGCCAGCGACAGACCTCACTTTGGGCAGATGACTTCTGTCAGTGTAGGCTGCACTCTTCTAAAGTTGGCACAGTACACTTCTCCCTGAGGAAGTCATGAGAGCCGAGGAGAGAGTATTTTAACGGAAGTTTGACAGCCTCTACAATCAGTTATACCTGAAAGAACACAGGTGAACACAGTTCACCTTCCTAAATAAACCAGCTATCAGAACCAGAGTTGAAGCGCAGCCCACTCACCATTAACGTTGGCACAATCCTTTCGCAGGAACTCCAGTGCGTGTGGGTGGTCATGTTCCACAGCCTGAGACACATCAATGATGTACACGTCCCCACTGTGGTACCTGCAAACAAAAACCCCCAAAAATCCAACACATGCACTAACTCCATCACTGTTACATGGGAGGTTATGAAGGGGCATGGAACAAACTGTGCTTTAAACTTAAGAACCAGCAATATCAATGTATTTCTCTATCATACACCTCACATGTTAGAACCAAAATGGCTTTTTTGTGTCAAACCTTTCCCATCCTCTACACGAGCTTTATTATTAAACTTTAAAGAAATCATCTTCCAATGAACACAAAAAGCAGTGTTACGAGTAGGGGAAGAAAAAGGAAAAGTAAAGGTACCTTATTAATTTGTTCTCTAGTTGAAAGTTTCTTGTTTGCGAGGGGGTTGTGGTTTATTGGGTTTTAGCTTTCTTTTTTCTCTTTGTTTGTTTGGAGTTGGGTTGGGTTTTTTTGGTGGTTGGTTGGTTTTTGGGGGTGTTTTTTTGTGTGGTTCATTGTTTTTTGGGTTTTTTTTTTTAAACAGAGAAAGCTCAGATTTGGGTTAAAAGCTACATAATTAATTAAGTTACAAAACCCAGTCACAAGAGGGGCCCCACCCTCCCCTAGAGGTAGATTAGTACTCTCACATAGAGATTGCCAATGCATACATTTGAGATGTCACAAGTTGGAGCAAAGTTTAGAAACATACAGCATATTAAATTCACTGAGATCTGCGTGAACAAGTCTGGCATCTTGGTACATTCTTCTCATGTATTGGATGATTTGCAGGTACAGCTCCCGAACTTTGGAGTCGGATAACTGAGCATTCTTCAGCAGAGGAGCAGGCCTTCAAATTACAACACAAATAACAGAAAGTGAATACTTTTTCCTTCTTCATACCAGCAGCAAATGCTTTAATTCCTGTACCTGATCCTCCTGCTCAGTGTGTCAAGCAAGTCAGTATGAGCAGCTAAGTACATGGAGCCAGCATGAAGGGCAGCAAAGCATGGTATATGCTTGCCAAAGATACTGGAGCTCTGTTTTGTGAGTTAATTTGGACCATGCCACGTAAATGTTTGTACTACAAAAATATGAGTTATCCTCATGCATGATTAGCAAACCTTTCCAGTCTTAATCTCTGAGTAAGCTAATTTATGAATTTATTATGCACACAGCCAAGGCTGCAGAATCATGTAGATTGTCTGCAGTAGTAGCTGGCAAATGTCTGGGTATTCTGAAAGTTACATGCACATGTAACATGTTAATTTTATAGGCCTAAAGTAATTGTAAGAAAAGCCAGAGAATTGCTTGGTTTGGTTTTAATAAACCTTTGAGGAAAGCTACTAATGAATATTTGATTTTCTAAGGTTACTTACCTATCACCTTTGCCAATAAAGCCCATGAGAAGCACATGACTTCTTAGCATAATTGGCTCTGGGCAAGGTATCTGGGCTGTATTCAACCTGTAACACAGGAACAAAGCCACAGAAAAATTAAACCGAACTCTACTGTTCGCATTGCACTTGTGCCTATAGGAACTCTGTTGCTTTAAACTCAGGCAACTCTCATTTGTTAAGAACAAGTAGGAAATTAAAAAAAGCCACAACCATTCTGGCTCTGACCCTTCTCTAAGCACGCTTGTGTCAGACAAAGAATCTTTACACAGTTCAGGTTAATCCTAGATTAACCTATATCATGCAGCATGTTGTTCCTCAGCAGCAGTTATTTCTAGCTTTTCATCACCTTTCAGTCATGTCAGACTGGGAGTTCAGACACTGAAAAGCTTAGAGCAAGCCAAAGGTGTATCTTTATTCCTCCCTCCCCTTTCTTTTCTCTCCCACAGGGAAGCTTAAGACATTTCATGAATACTCCAGAGACCCTAGAAGGTAGAGGTAGCCACAATCTAGCAGTAGGAGAGTATCTCCTATAAACTTAAAAGTTTCAGATACCTTTTCATGCTGAAATAAAAACTGGAATAATCACCTTATTAAATTCCTCATTTCTTTTTCAGCCCACGTCTTCACCATTTTTCTTGGGTTGCCTTTACAATATCCATGACGAAATCTTTAAATAAAGAAGTAAAAGACAACAGGGACTCTTAGCCAAACAATACAGTATTAGCACCAGTGACTCCACCACCTTTCAAACAATGCCTTTTTCCCAGTAAAACCAGGCAGGAATCAACTCACCTGAATTCACCGCTCACATACTTATCCCGATCTTTAAACATCAGGATAGATGTTTTGTAAATCTTTATTGCTCTGTTCTCCCCACTTGCAGTACTGGCATGATATACATTAGCCTATCAGATTATAAAGGGAAGAAATAACACTAAATAAAAACTCTTTAAACCAGCATAACCTCTCCTTTTCTCTTTCCAACACCTGGGAAAGATCTGATAAAATGATCTGATCTCACCCCACCCTCTACATAGCACCCAGCTGAGTGCACAAGGGCAATCACTCTTTCAACCAGAGGCAGTTTACAGAAAGTACATGAGACTGGGTAGGGGTGTGAAAATGCATATGGGACAAAAACAACAATGCACAAGAAAACTCCACCTCGTTCACATTTTGGAGACTGAAACAAGCTCTTGTGCAAAGGGTTAATTTCAGTCTGTGCACTACTTTGGCTCTAAAGCATAGCCCAAATACCTCATATTGACACCTCTACACAGGGTGGAAGCATACCTTTAATCAGCACCCACGGACTTGGGATAAAAGCAGATCAGCCCGGGTGACTAAGCAATCTAAGACTGATACATTAATTTACTTGGAAACTTGTTTTCTGTCTTTAATTATCTGCAATATTACTTGATAATAACAGCACACAAACATGCTCATATTGTAAAAGCAATGAAGACTTAATAGCATTTTAAACAGAATTTTGTTACACTATTTAGATACTTCCATGTCTGCTGACATGTGAAGCTGGTCTGATCTGCATGTAAGAGAGTTTCTCATGAAGAAAGAATTACTTGGCTTTGTATGTTTTTTTCATGCACTGTTTAATAGAATGTGTACACATACACATAACCGTCCACAAATTTCAGTTGCAGTATACAGTTAACAAGATCCACAAATATAAGATAACATTTAAGTATTCTGGGATATCTTTCATACTCGGGGAAATTTGTTTTCTACAATATAAATTGCATTTTACCTTAACATAACTTCCGACCAATCAAACAACACAGAGAAATAAATAGTGCTAAACCCAAGTATTTAATCTTTCATCATCTGAGCAGCATAAGCTTCTACTTAGCTTACTAAGACTATTACATCATTTGTAATAAAACTTACTTCTTTCCCTGTGCTGATGCAGCCATTGATTTCTGATATGACACCTCTAGTTAGCATCTTGAACAGAATCATCCGGGTCCTTGGATCTAATACCTCAAATTTAATATAGAATAGTCAGCACAATGGATGTCTTTGAAGAGGAGAAAACGTAATAATACAGTCCAGACTTAGCACCATATTAAAGGACCCATGGCATCAGACCATTCTTAAGGATCAAATGATAATCCAGACAGCAACCACTCCAAATTTTCCCACAATTCTAGAATGATACTTTACTTTCTCTTTCAACACCACTTTTCTCTTTTTTAAACTAAGCATATGTCCTTGAGTTATCTCTAGAAGAGACATAAGAGAACGATTTCCTACCCACAGTTGCATTCAATGTGTTAAAATAAGTTTTCTCTTCATACACAGCTATCATAACTGAGATAGAGCAGCTTTCTGGCCTTTAGCCAGTAATATTTCAGTCTTGCTAAAGAAGAAAAAACACAAACCCAGCATCTATTTGTTGTTCCTTGGAATTTAGTAAGAGCTTAAGATGGAATTCTGCCTTGCAAAACAATGCTAAGCACAAAAATAAGCTAAAAATGTTCATGGAAGCAAGTACAACCTTCATACAAGAAACAAAGAAGAAACAGGTCTGTTCAGGATAACTTGTTTCAGCTGGGATAGAGCTAATTTTTTCATAGTAGCTGGTACAAGGGCTGTGTTTTGGATTTAGTGTGAGAATAATGTTGATAACACACCAATGTTTTAGTTGTCAATAAGTAGCACTTACTCTAAATAAAGGACTTCTCATTTTCCCATGCTCTGCCAGTGAGGAGGGGCACAAGAAGCCAGGAGGAAGCACAGCCAGGACACCTGACCTGAACAAGCCAAAGGCATATTCCATACCAGAGATCATCCTGCTCAATACCTAAACTGGGGAATCTGTCTGGCAGCCACCGACCACTGCTCAGGGACAAGCCAGGTAGCAGGTGATGAGCAGTTGTATTGTGCATCACTTGTGCTTCCCAAATTTTATTCCTCTTCCTCTCTTCATTCCTGTTACTATTATTATTTCTATTGTAATTAATTTAATTTCAATTATTAAACTCTTCTTATCTCAACACACAGGTTTTATCTTTTCCCATTCTTCTCCCCATCCCATTAAGGGGGTGGAGAAGGAGCGAACAACCAGCTGTGTCTACTTCATTGCCAGCTGGGGTTAAACCTCAACACTGTTTTACCATTGATTCCACAATTCCATATTATTTGTTCCAGTCAAAAGATAAATTTGATGAATTAGGAACTTACCTGTTCTACTGTTGCTCTGTCTGACTTGTCTTTGACCCGATACCTACCAAAAGGGAAAATAAGATTATATAAACCCACATATGGACTCAGTACTTCAGAATAAAACATGACGTTCTCTATCACAGATAAGATGACAGCCTCCAGAAGTAAGGCTTTCAGTTCATACAAAAGCAAAGGTTTCTCCTGCAGGTGAGTGGGAGTAGCGGAAGAAACCCATAAACATCAGCGCCCTTCACTTATAGTATCTTCTTGCCTCCTCTGAATTATGCTTATTCAGGAGAAAACGGTACCAACACCTTAGGGCTGTAAGCTGCTGGCTTAAAAATAAATTTTAAGTACCAGCTTTCCCTCACCAAATCACATCAGAAGGAACTGATGAAGGAACAGAAAAGGGTTTCAGTACCTTTTTAGCCCAACTACTTAAGGACCTCTGTTTAGAAACAGGATAGCAGCAATAAAGTAGTCTTTTGTTAGTAAAATGACACCAGTCACTTCTGTATTACTACACCAATACAATCACATGTGCTAACAGCAGCAACAACAGAAGAATCAAAACTTCGGAATGATTCAGGCAACTGACTGGGAAACCAAAATGTTTAAGACCAAAAGACGAACTGCATGCAGGCTGCTTACAGATTTTGTTTTTCTTAACAAATTTATTCAAAACTCAGGTTCACACTAGGAAATAAGAACTACTCGTCCGGGTTCAAATTATTTGATTGAAAATAGAACCACGAGTAATACTCACATGTCTGCTTCCTTCTGTCTAGACTTTTCTGTGACTCTGTTTATAACAGAGTCATCAAAATTTAATTTATCTGAAAAACACATAAGAAATTAAAAAAAAGAAAAATCCAAAGAAGTTTCAGAATTGCCCCTGTAATTCTGTTGCCAGTCAATATACCACAAGACAATGTTAAAATACAGGTGAAGCTCTCTGTAACAACCACAGAAGCTTAGCTACACAACAAAGTCAACCTAGCTCGCCACTCTGTCTACACAGATGAGTGAGACAGTCCCACAGACCTGGAGATGTAATGCCATCCAGAAGGAATGCCTTTTGGATAACATTTCACCATTAAATTTTTATTCCTTTTTCTTATCGCAATCAAATGCAATTTTTTAAGTAACAGCCTCCAAGATTCTTTCCCCATGATGTATTTTGAATTGCGTTTGATTAATTGCTAAATGTATAAAAGCTGCTATATTTTGGTATATATACCGGCACCACTCTCTTGAACCTTCATTTTAGAACCACTTCATTATAAAGGAAAACACAACCTCTGCTTACTACCCTGTCAAAAGCCCCCAATCACATCTAGCCCTAACAGCCTGACCTGAACTGCCATTTCCATCACACGGTAAACGCCAAACTACATTGGCTAGGACAGCAACCTCTTCACTTATCACAGAAAGTCTACCCCATTTTTTCATCTGTTTGGCAACTGTTAACTCACTCCAGCAAGTTCTGGCATAAAGTAAGCTAAATTAGTCTGAGAATATCACAGAGAGGTATCTGTTTTCATAAAGACAACAATGCAATTATACTCACCTAAATTAATTTTATGTTCAAATTTCCTTAAAGCCTTGTCTGTAGGCGTAGACATTTTTGCTGAATAGCAACTAGGGGTCTGTCTATTTGCCTGAAACAAATGACTTGTTAATGTAAGTTGCGTTCCTAAATAGCCCTTTTAAATACAGACAACATCACTGGAAAAGTCAGCACAAATGCCTATACCTAGAGCTAAAGAAAGAAAACCAGAAAAGGTGGTGAAATAAATTAACAACAGATTTTTTTTTAATTTAGGAAATGAAAATACAGGTGACACTCCAGTTAAAATTCAAAAGAGTGCCCCAATTCAGAGTTCTTTTTAATCTGGAAATTGAGCTGCAAGACTTTCACTTTAATACTTTTTCTATGTGTAACAGGAAGAGAAACAGCAGACAGAAACAAGGAGAAAAATGAGAGGAAGAAACAAAAAGCTAATGACAAGCAGGTATGATCTTAAATTTAAATAGAAAGGATGAGGACTATGCTGAAAACCACAGAGGATAAATATCAAAAGGTAAGCAAAATCAACAGAGATCGGCCTGGGCAAAGAAAGGAAAGTTGAGGAAGGTAAGGAACAGAAAGAAAAATGCAGTGACAAAGAGAATCCAGCAACAGAGTTTGAGAAAAGGAAATCAAGCAGAGCTCTGGCTACATTATATATATATATACACGTGGCATGGCAGAGGAATAAGAATCAAAGGAAGGGCATTCTCTCAAGCTAAAATTTTCTGTTTGAATTTATGCTCAGCATAATACTAACGCAGAACAATGCCTTCAGGCTAGCCCCATTTGCTATTAGGCACCCTTGATGCTCACAAAATAGCCTTCAATGTACCTGTGGATTGCATCCACCAGCAGTACTGTGGTGCTTTGTGAGTCTTCCCACTTCATCATCCCAGTCCCAGTCTTCATCTTCCTCTTCATCATCATCATCTCCTTCCTCAGTGTTAACTTCTTCACACATGTGTGACTGGCAGTTGGTGACCTCACCTTCTTCAACTATTTCTGTTTCTTGTGTAAATTCACTTTAAACAAATACAGATGTTTGTATAAGTACAAGTGGTTGTTACAGTCATCAGAATTGCAATACATTTACCTCAAGAGATGATTTCACAAGGTTAGCTCTCCATGAGATGTTTCTCACTTCACCTGTCTATAAGTAAGCACATATGAAGATGTCACTGCCTTTAAAGGCTGGACTACATTTAAATTATCTTCTTCACCACAGCAGTGCTGCCTTCTAAATTGTTCTGTAGTTACACATATATTTAGATCCCTCTGATTCCAATCAGATGAATACATTAGATCAGGCCATCTGGCTCCTTCATCAGAGACAAACTACCCTGCTTGCTGCCACAGCAGATCACCACCTGACAAAGTATTATACAAAAGCTCACCAGAGACAGCCAGCCATCCTGCTGGTAATTCAGGGCACCAGCACAGCCTACATAAAAAAAACCCAGTTAGACCTAAAAAAGAATCGGTGGGAGAAATGAACCATTTTGACTTACTCTTGCCTTAGTGTCTGCAGTACATCGCTTTTTTTCTGCCAGAAAAATACAGCAGACTCTGCTGGTATGTAACATTTAATTATGAATTGTAAACTGGAAAGAAAATGGCTTGCACCCATAACACAAGACCATTCGTTATTCACTCCCCGCTAAATACAAAAAGCTCTAGGCTTTCAGTCCAGCAGAAAGCGAGCTTTAATTCCAAAGAGAATCAAACTGATGTGCTGCCCTCAGCAACTCACTGTTCTCTTATACGGTTTCTCATGCTCAGTTACAATCAAATACCATCAAGGTGAGATCGCCTCTACTACCCCAAGCCTACAGGGGGGCCTGGCCATTTTAGAGGTGAAGCAGAAATGACAAGCAGCTGAGAAGGAAAGCTGAGAGGGCGCACGCAGCCTCTCCTCACACACGCTCCCAGGCCTCGGGCAACATACCCACTACCTCCGCCGGGCCTTCTGCCCCGCCGCCCGGCCGCTCCCCTCCCCGCTCGGCGCTTTTAGCAGGCCGCGCCTGGGTAGAGAGGCGCCCGAACAGCCCCTCGCACGGGCGGCTCCGGCAGGGCCTGCGGGAACCGCTCGGGACACCCGAGCCAGGCCAGCTCGACCTCGTCCCCCCTCCTCAAGGGGCCAACACCCAGCCCTCCGCCACCTCCTCCTACCCGTCGGAGCACTCCGCATCATCAAACTGCCCAGGCACAGCCTGGCTCATGGCTAGCGCCCGGTAATCCATGGCTACGGCGCCGGCAGAGGGACCGAAAGCATCGAGGGCGAGCGAGGGCGAGCGAGGGCTCGCAAGTGAGGCGGGGCCAACCCGCCCGCTCCTCAGGTCCCGGCACGCGGGTTGGCTGCGAACGCCTGACGTCAGAAGCCTTAAAAAGCCTCGGAGCCCTCTTCTGGGCTGGAAAGGGGCAGCTGTGCCATGGGTTCATAGGCGGTTACCGCGGAAACATCGGGGATCATATGCTCTGAGGGGGGGCCTACAGGGATGCCGGAGACTGACTGCTCGTCAGGGATTGCAGCGATTGGACATGGGACGAGGGTTTCAAACTTAAACAACGAAAGGTCAGGTTAGTTGTAAGGAAGACGTTCTCTACCGTGAAGGTGGTGAGGCACTGGAACAGGCAGTAAATGCCCCATCCCTGGCAGTGTTCAAGGCCAGGTTGGACGGGGCTTTGAACAACTTGGTCTAGTGGAACCAAGTGCCTGCAGGAGAGTTGGAACTAAATAATTTTTAAGGTCCCTTTCCAACCCAAACCATTTTATAACTGGATGCTTATGCAATTAGGAGCTCAGCAGTTTCTGTATTTTTGGGTGCATATGCACCACCACGAGAGAGATTTCAACTGCCACGTACTAAGATGAATTACAATAATATTTTATCTATCAATATAGACAAAATACATAAGCCATGGAGTAAATACTGAACAGGCAGTCACATAGATTCTTCAACAAAAAGCAAGTATTAATGCAGAAATAGTCTCTCCCTTATGTACATAAGCCATTATTAGCCTTTTCCTGGTATCTTTGAAGAAGGACACACATCTAGGAGAACCATTTAAAAAGTTCAAAGTAGAAACTGGAAACATGAGATAAACTTTATTTATAGTTCACTGACTTGAAGAATGCTCCACCTTTTTGTTATACACGTTATGAAGTTGAAGGCATTTTCCCCCAATAACAATTTTACCTGTAATTTCTGACTGAAAAATTTTAAAATGCAAGGATACAGAGCTTGTACATAACTGTAACCACACACAGAATTCCTGTACCATCAACATAAGAGATATCGAATCTGAAAGTTGCAATAATGGCCATCATTTCCCATGCTTATTTTGTTCAGTCTGTGAATACATACACAGAACAGTCTGTACAAGCAGCAGCTTGCTTCAGTTTTCATAGCGTCTTTCAGACTGTAATTTGTTTAATGTGGGTAGAGTACTTAGCACAAAAGAACTGCAGCCTAGGAGACTTTAAGGCACAGCTTTAATATCGCAGTCCGGGCTCAGTGTTTTACTAAAGCTAGGCAAGGTATATCAATTATTTTCATATACACTTTTAATTAACACCTTTCTGTGCCCCCGCCACACACAGACTCCTGTTTGAGAACCACACGGGTTAATTAGTAACACACCAGGATCAGCTAACCCAGATGGAAAAGCAGCACATACAGTCACTGCTTAGAACGCACAAAGTGTTCCAGATTCTACAGTTTTTCTAAATGGAAAAACTTCTGTAGCATCCTAGTGTTCTTTCACTTCCCCCAAGAAAAAATATTTGCCTGCCTGCCCCCTCCCCCCCAAAAAGCCAAAAAAAAAATCCCCAAGCCATCAACCAACCAAAACAACCCTCAAACAAAAACCACATAAAAAACCACAAACCAACCAAACTATGACTAGGTTAAGCCAAACACGTTTGGCCAAAGATTATTAAGTTATAAACAAATTTGAAGATCTCTGCAGGAAAGGTAATGTTATACCATTGGGTGGGTATTATCTGACTAAAAATACTTTTCTCAGTAGAAGTGGGTGCTCTCCAGCTTTCATAATCATGCTTCATTGTCGGTCAATATTTAATAACATTTCAGCTATTATTTTCATTAAAAACATGATTAAGATAAAACTTAGCTAGAAAGGTAAATTTTGATTATTTTTGTGTGTGTGCGTGTGATTTTCAGGTTCAAAATCAGATGAATGAAAATAATGTGGAAAATGAAAGACAAAAGACTCACGACTACATTTACTACTGCCATTAGAGCAAGCTGCATATGCAGAAATAACCAGTTGAAGTTACTTCAAAATATGGGATGTGACGTAACAAGACTCAGGTTTCATTGTACACTGTATAGAAATTGCTGAACTAACCATGGGAGAAAAGAAAAAGCTTGGGGCAGAGTTTTTGGGTTTTCACCCAATGTCTTGATTGTAGGATTTGGGAAAGCTTTCCATCTCAAAACACCTTGTTCTGTGGAATGGCTTAGGCTGAAAGGGGCCTTAAAGACTGTCTAGTTCCAACCCTCCTGCCATGGGCAGAAACACCTTCCACTAGATCGGGTTGCTCAAAGCCCCATCCAGCCTGGCCCTGAGCACTGCCAGGGATGGGGCAGTCACAACTTCTTTGGGCAGCCTGTGCTAATGCTTCACCGCCCTCACAGTAAAGCACTTCTCCCTAATATCCAATCTAAATCTACCCTCTTTCAGTTTCATCCAACAAAAAATCATGTCCATCTAACAAATGAGCCACTGAGATGGAGGGAACATATGACTTAAATATACATTGCCTAACACACTTGGGGAAACTTTTCTAATTAAACCATCAAATATACAACTGAAACCCAATTATTCTAAAGCAATGCAGAAGTGCGTAATGTTAATAGCACCTCTGTTTTGATAATACACTTTACCCCTGCTCCTTCCAGGGGAATGTTAGCATACTGTGAAAAAAAACCAACCACCCAACAAATCCCAACCACAAACCCCTTACACCTCATCCCCCGAATTTTAATTCTCCCTTCGCAGCACACCAGTAAAGACAAACCCAACTGCCGCACCCTGCACTAAGCGCAACCTAAGCTGAAGGCACAGCCTCTCACGCTGCCAAGTGCCCCCCCCCCCCCCCCCCCCCCATCCATCCGCATGCGGCGGTCCGGACAGGCAGCCCTCCCCACAGAGGCACCCAAGCTGCCGAGCCGCGCTCCGGGCGGGCAGCCGCAGGGGATGCCCCGGGCGTCGAGAGGCCACACCGGCCCTCGGGCAGGCACTCCACAGCCCCAGCACGACCCCCCGGGTGCCGAGGACTACCAGCAGGTCTTCCCTAACAGTGCCTACATCCCAGACCCATACACACAGCCGCCTTTCCCCACACACGAAACACCCCCCCGCCCCGCCAGTGCGGCAGCGGCACAATGCGCATGCGCACTACCGATACGCAGCGCCCGCCCTCCTCGGTTTAGCCCGACCTGGAATCGGAAGTGGCGGCGCATGCGCGGGGCGGGCCCGGCGGAGGGGAGACGTGTGTTTCGCCCACGTGACCGCCCTGCCTCCTTCTCCGGCGGAGCCACGTCCGCTGCGGCGCTGAGGGGCGGGGCGGGGGCGCGGCGGGAGCGGGAGCGGGCCCGGATGGAGGTGGCCCACGCCGCCATTTAGATCGCCCACAGCGGCAGGCGTCCGGCCGGTGCGGGGTGTCGGGCAGTTGTTGTTGCTGCTGCTGCTGCCGCCGCCGCTGCAGTCACCATGAGGCGCCTGTCGCAGCTGCTGTTGCTCGCCCTGCTCGCCTTCCCCGCCGCCCTGCTGCTCGGGAGCGCGCGCGGCGGCCCAGGTGAGACGGGACCCGATGAGAGAAGGCGAGCGGCCGTTGAGCTCTCCTGGGCGATGTCGGGGGTGGCGAGGAGAGGAAGCGAGGGCTTCTCCCACCGGGCCTGGGCAGCCCAGTGGCACCTTCATGATCCGATCGGAAGGAGGAGGAGGAGGCGGCGGCGGACGCTGCTCATTCATCGCCGCCGTTCGCGGAGGGCAGTGGCGCGTCTTTCCCCCCCGCGCGCACGTGGGCCGCCGCTGGGGCTGCCGCCGGGCCGGGGCTCCCGTGCCGGGTTCTGCCACTGTGGAGTCATGGCTGTGTCCCCTCCCTGTGAGCGGGCTTCTCCGGCACAGCGAACCGCGAGTCACGGTGTCAGACTGGGCGCTGACACTGCCTCGGGCTCGTGCCCAACCCGTGAAATCGGCCTCAGGAAGCCACTTGGCAGCGGCTGCCCCGCTTAAAGCCCACTCAGGGATGTAGCAACTGATTTGTGTCTGGGCTGCCGCTCCCGGGCGGTGCTGCTCTCTGCGGTGAACGGGTCGCAGATGCGCGGGCTGCCAGCCTGCCTGCCCACCTCTCCTCCCTTCGCCCCCCGAGCGTCCTTCGAATGGACGAGTACTAATCTCTGTTTACGCTGTCGTGTTATCTGATTCACAGTCTGAAAATCGCCTCCGTGCTACTAAATCTGGAGAGGCGGCAGCGCAGCCATCTCGCCTTGCGCTTCCAGTGGGCTGCAGCACGCCCACCCTATGCGTTAGTTCCTTCCCACCGTGGGCAGCTCTCCTTTCCCGCTATTGCCACATCATCAGCCCTTCTGACATCCATTGAAAGACTGTAAATTAGGGGGCTGAGAAAATGTGCTAGCACAGTTTCTTCTGAAGAATACCTGTTACTTGCCTGTAGGCTGTTCAGATACAAAGGTCTTAAAAAAAATAGTTTTTAAAAATCTTCGTTCGTAGACTATCAAGTTTAAAACGTCTTGAAATAAAATTACAGTAGGTAGTCTTAGGTTGAGTATTGCACGTGATCGAGCAAAAGTCTTTGAGTGTACCTTGTAAAAACACTTGAGAGCAGAGATTGTATTTGTTTTTTCTGGCTCTCACTGACAATCCTGAAGTCCTTGTATATATGTGTCTTGCTGAAGGATTTTTATTCCCCTTAAAATTTATTAAGTATTTATTTTAAACATGTACTCATAGCAATTAAATCTTTTTCAGGCTTGTGTAACTCAAACAGCCATTCATTTCTACTCTTTCATTTTTGGAAAACATGAGGTTTATTAAAACAAAAATCTGTAGTTTTTTATATGTTTTAAAAGTTCTCAGCCTAGCCTGCATGTGCTCTAAACTGCAGACAGACAGAACTTTGTCTGCCAATATTTATATTAGTCATAGCCACCCAATGTTTGAATACGTGAGACTCAGCTTCATGAAAGCAAAGAGGCATTGAACGGCGAGATTGCACTTGTCTTGGAGCTGTGCTCTGGAGCCATGCTCTAGATCAGGTTTCTTTTCGGACTAGTGTTATGGTTCTGTTGAACATGTGGATATAGTAGTTAATGATATTGATGAGAACATATTCATAAAAGACTTCTTTATGTTTTAAAACTTCAATTAAAATAAGTGCAAAAGTAGTAACTTTAAGAACCTGTGCAAGTGTAGTCTTCTGATACTAACAGATGGAAAGGGGACATATTAATTATTTATTAAACTTACTAGTCTTAGAAGAAACAGTACTTATTAATTTTCTGGCAATAGCAATACCTTTTTTTGCATTGGTAATGATCATAGAATCATAGAATAGTTAGGGTTGGAAAGGACCTTAAGATCATCTAGTTCCAACCCCCCTGCCAGGGGCAGGGACACCTCCCACTAAACCATGCCACCCAAGGCTATGTCCAGTCCAGCCTTGAACACCGCCAGCGATGGAGCGTTCACAACTTCCCTGGGCAACCCATTCCAGTGCCTCATCACTCTCACAGTAAAGAATTTCTTCCTCATATCCAGTCTAAACTTCCCCTGTTTAAGTTTGAACCTGTTACCCCTTGTCCTCTCACTACAGTCCCTAACGAAGAGTCCTTCCCCAGCATCCCTGTAGGGCCCCTTCAGATATTGCAAGGCTGCTATGAGGTCTCCATGCAGCCTTCTCTTCTCCAGGCTGAACAGCCCCAACTTTCTCAGCCTGTCTTCCTACGGGAGGTGCTCCAGTCCCCTGATCATCGTCATGGCCCTCTTCTGGACTTGTTCCAACAGTTCCATGTCCTTTTTATGTTGAGGACACCAGAATGCAACAAAATCTTTTAATGCATATGCGTGTTCAAAAATTAATAACTTTTAAGGCAAGTCATTTGCCTCTCTGAATTTAAGCATTTCTGTGTGAATGCTGAACTTTTTGTCATCCAGCTGTAAACTTTGTGGTTTTGAACTTAATGGCACATAAATAGGTAGTTCACAAAGTTGTTAGAGAAGGAAAAAGGCTGAAAAATGCACACAGGTGATCATCTGAATGTGAGGTTTTTGCAGCTGAGGCTTCAAAATGCTGTATTTGACAGATTTTTAAGAAATTCTTTAAAAATTAGTTTGAAAATGTGTTATGTCAGTTTTCTGTTGATTAACGAGACATTGATAAGGCTTTCTTGTATTTGCATTTTGTTTTTGTAGGTTCAGGTTTGTTAGTTGCAGCTCAAGATGCCACAGAAGATGAGGAAACTGTGGAAGATACTGTAGTTGAAGATGAAGATGATGAAGCTGAAGTTGAAGAAGATGAGCCAACAGACTTGGTAACTGTATTTGAATGCTACTTCATTAGTCTGAATTAGACTAAAAGTGCTTGAAGCTAGGTATTTTAGGTATATTTAAATATGACTTAAATAACATTGTTATTTCCACATAGCTGTTTCTAAGTCTTCAATTAAACTCATGTTCAGTTTGAAGTTTCAGAAGGATTTATCTTTTCTTCTTGAATTACCACATGAAAAACCACATGGGGACAGCCCAGTTTCTGACTACCAAAGCTGCAGGTCACACAAAAGAACACCAAGTGAGAGAAACAGGTTCTCCTAAAAGCCCCTTGTGCTTGTTTTCCAGCTTAAGCTGTGCCTCAGTAAGCTGAGAAGGACATTGGGGTATAGGACTACATCATAGAATCATAGAATAGTTAGGGTTGGAAAGGACCTTAAGATCATCTAGTTCCAACCCCTCCTGCCATGGGCAGGGACACCTCCCACTAAACCATGTCACCCAAGGCTCTGTCCAACCCAGCCTTGAACACCGCCAGCGATGGAGCATTATCATTCTGGCCTATTTCATATTGATTTTCAAGGAGCAACAGAATCTTACGACTTAGTTAACCTCAATATTAATTCTGAAAACCTGGTTTTGCAGCCCATTTTCACTTACTACTTTCCCAGTCTCTGACACTTGTTGCGCAGTATGTCTGTTGTACCAGTGGCCATACTGCTGTTTAGGGTGACTTAGCTCAGCTTGAACATTTAGATTCTGTTCTTTTCCTTCCACCCCCAAACAGAGATATTACTGTTGCATTCTGATTATAAACATTTCGATACAGCTAAATGCAGTTCTGATTAGTCACTCTGTCAAATAGAAGTAGAAGGATAAATGTTGAAAACAATGCTAATTGAACCTAGAGGGAGAAAAGACTGTGTGCTAATCCAGCAACAGCAGGAATCGATACTAATGCTTGCCCTTGTTGCATGCTTTGATACATGGGATTCTCATGAAACAAGTGTGGTCTTTGCTTCACTATTCATTATAGGATTTTTTCAAAAAAGTCTCTTGTCTTAGACAGAAGAAAAAGAGGAAGAAGACTTGTCAGGAGAACCTAAAGCCTCACCTAATGCTGATACAACCATCTTATTTGTGAAAGGTGAAGGTAAGAGCCCTGTGCTAATGTACCATCTTCTTCACTGTTGCTTAGGCTGCATCAATCCATGCATAAAAATAAAAAACCCATAAAATTGAAAAAGGAAAAAAAAAAAGCATCTGTTTCAGACACTGTTTAGGAGCAGGTCTGGTGTATGAAGTGTCTAATGGTTGAATATATTTTGTGTTTTAGACTTCCCAGCGAACAACATCGTAAAATTTCTGGTGGGCTTCACCAATAAGGGTACAGAAGATTTCATTGTTGAGTCCCTCGATGCTTCTTTCCGGTATCCTCAAGACTACCAGTTTTATATCCAGAACTTCACAGCTCTCCCTCTGAATACAGTAGTTCCACCACAGAGACAAGCCACGTTTGAGTACTCTTTCATCCCTGCTGAGCCTATGGGTGGTCGTCCTTTCGGACTAGTTATCAATCTCAACTACAGAGATGTAAATGTAAGCCTGATGTTGCAATTAGTTTTAATCTTTCTAGTTGATGTGGAAATGTCAGGAAGGAACTGCTTAATCAAGTTACTTACTCTTCAGAAAGAGACCGCCTTGTGGTTTTTAAGCAAGTTGGTAGATATGCAAGCACAGTAAGCAACTGTCTACATATTTCACAACATCCCCCCATGTACACTTGGTTCTGAGTATTATTAGTTATGTATATTACCGACATGAATCCAATCAGCAAACTTGACTTTGAGCAAATAAAAGACTTGTAGTTGCAACCTAGGGGAAGACTATCCGAAAGCATAAACGGGGATTAAAGTAGGGGATTCTTTTTTACTGCAGGTCAAAGCTTAACAGGCTTCTGTACCTTTGTGTTTTGATTGCTCTAGTAAAACCCCTTCATATGGAGTATCTTACATTATAAGAAACGACATATTGACGGCTAGATGTGACTTTCTAGCTAGTACCAAGACTGTTCTTTGTCTTGTGCCAAAAAGTTTGCACTTTTATGTGTTGGGTCAGACTTGCACTGCTTATAAACTCAAGCCTTGTGCAGCAGTTTCTACTTGCTAGAGTTTTTCCAAGAACATGGAAAAGGATAAACATTTGTGTATGTGTTCAAGAAATACATTTAAAATGTTATGTGGAATCTTTTCTATAGGGCAATGTGTTTCAAGATGCTGTCTTCAATCAAACTGTTACAATAATTGAAAAAGAAGATGGGCTGGATGGAGAAACGTAAGGAGGCTGGGGATTCAGTTTTATTTGGTATACTGATAGAAGAGGTTATAGATGGTGCCAGTGAGAATAGTTCTTACATCCTGATTTTATTGAATGTTAGGTCTGCTGTGCTTTGCTGATGGTGTAGCAGGCATTTCACTTGTACAACAGTGGACTGAAAATACAAACTTTTTCCCCCCAGTTAAGTACTGTATTAGTAACTAGGGATCTTCATAATTGGTACTGTGTCATTGAGCAGTTTACACATCTGCTTTGGCTCACAGAGCTTAAGCCTGGAATATACAATTTATGTTCAACTCTTGTATTTCAGGTGAAATTACTCAAACCAAAATGCACAGTCTTAAAAATGATTGCATGGTTAGAATTCTAGCTGTGGAACACAGGGGGAGATAATCATGGCCTTTTAAAGCTCTGCTGCCGATAAATTGGTATGCTAGCAGTACCTGATTTGCAGGAGTGTACTAAAAGCATATAAAAGATTTTAAAGGCTTTTGTAAGGGGTTAAAGCTGTCACAAACAAATACTACCTTTGACCCAACATCCAGAGACATGGTACTGCAAAAGAGTTCTTAGCAATTGCCAGATTTCAGTAACTATTTATAAGTTTCCCAGTTTATTCAGCATTTTCCAGGTGTTGTGTTATTCAGAATTAAATTTAGGATTACAGTTCCCGAAATCGAAGTCAGAATAATTAGTTAATATTTGTTAGCACTTCAGTTTCAGATATTTTTTTTTCCCCACCTGCCCCTATGAAAGTTCTTGGGAAAGATCAAGTGGGCATGGGGCCAAGCTAGGCTTAGTTTCTATGCCTCTCTTATTCTCTCACTGAAGATTTTTAGTTAATGGTTTCTTAAACTGTTTTTTTTAAAGGATCTTCATGTACATGTTCCTTGCTGGACTTGGTCTACTTGTCATTGTTGGCCTGCATCAGTTACTAGAATCTAGGAAGGTGGGTAGTGTATTTTGTCTGTGTAATTGTTAATACGAGACCTGACTGATACAAAAAGAAAGCAATTCAGTAATTGCTTCTGGCATACATGGTACAGGTAAAACTTTAGGAGCTTTACATTTAGAACTATGACCTTATAGATGACTGGGAAAACCGGAGAGTTTTTAAAAGATGTTCATAATTAGAGACATTTAGATTGCTTACCTAATGCTCTTTGGGTCTGCTCTTTGGCATCACACTGAAGTGGTTGAGCCAAACTTTTGATACTGTCCAGCCACTGTCTGTGTGCAGTTATTATTTCGATACTTAGTGGCTAGACTTTGGCCATACTCTGTATTTCTATCTATTACTTTCATCTGGGTAAAACTCAGCTGTTTTCTCCAGTGTAGTCCTTTATTTAGTTCTTAATTATGCTTTGCCATAATGTTGATTAGGGCCTTCTGGATTCCATTTATAATGCTATAACAACTAAAGGTTTGTTTGTGTAAGTGGTCTGGCATGTAAAAGCCATTGAAAGGTTAAGTCTCAGTCTGCATTCAGTGCATAGGTTATGTCTTTTCGCAGTCTGGTTTATGATACTTTGGAAGTTTCCCTTGGGAAGAAATATGGAGTAATTACTGTGCCTTGAAATCTATTTTGCAAGGTGACACGTGAGAATATTGTTCCAATCTGAGAAAGTATAACGAAACTGGTCATCACAGTTTGGTTAATTATCAGCCATTTTTTTAACGGGTATAGTGAACTTTCCCAGGTATGCATGAAATCTTTGTGCAGAATAAGTATTGCAAGTCCTTAAAAGGGGTAGTGCCAAGCTTAGGTGAATAAATTGCTGATGGTAAAGATAGTTAAAGCTAAGCTACAAAGACAGCTTCACACATTGACTAGCCTTAAGTTTGTGTCTTAGTGAAATAATTGCAACTAAATATAGCATTATGTGTTATTTCTAATACTTGTGCTACCAACACTTTGTGGAAAGAAAAATCTTACTTTTTTCTTGAATTTTCAGAGGAAAAGACCAGTACAGAAAGTAGAAATGGGAACAACAAATCAGAATGATGTTGATATGAGCTGGATTCCCCAAGAAACTTTAAATCAAATAAGTAAGTAGCCCGCCTTCCACAAACTAGAGCAAAAGAAACTTCCTTAATCAGTTAGTTGTAACTGAATAAGTGGCTGATACCAGTTTCTCAGAGCAGCATACCTCTCTCCTAGGGAATAAAAAAAATTGTCTAAAGTGCTGTGCTTAATGTTTATAGACTATAATTATATTAGCAGCCAATTTTTTATAGAACAGACCTCACTTGTTGATACAATAATGACTATCAGTTACTTTAACAATTTGTTCTGTAGACTCTTTTTCTACAGTATAAAATCTTTACCCAAAACCTGGATCACAAAGGAGGTTTAAACAGGAGAAAATATCTGTCATCTCAAAATTTCTGTAAGTTGCTTGGAAGTTTGCCTCTAGACCAGAGTTTTAAATAAGCAGTAGAAGTGTGTATTAACTAAAGCCACGTGAAGACTTGATGTTAATGTCCTTCACGAGTCCAAAATGACTAAGTTCTACCTGATATATGAAATGCCAGCTGTAAACCCAGTATCTGATTTCTTTAGCCCATTTGTGTGTTCGTGGGTATTTCTAACTTCTCTTGCTGTTTCTTCTGTTTTGCTTTCCCATGGCTTCAGTGCAGAGTAGAAGAGGTGAGGCAAACTAGTGATCTAAAGAGTGGAAGTGCTTAGTGTGTTGTCCATGTGATAAGAAGGCATGGATAGGAGTACAACAGCTCCCTGCATGCAGTGATTGGTGATGCAGCATGAACAGTAAAAGATTACAGAACAAATGCATGCAACCACACAAACACATTTTATATAAATATAAATTATGTTTTCTTGTATTATAAAAATGTGTATGTATTATTTCTGGTTATATTGTAGTAACATAGTTTCAGTAGAATATTGCTGAAGTACTAATGTCTCCTCTTAACAGTTCCCAGAACCCTTTATCTAAAATGCAGATGTGTATCTTGCCTGCCCTGTTACTTTAGTGTAGTGTCAGGCTGATTTTCATGAGGGAGGTGGAGTACTAATCATGACCAATGGCTGAGCACATCTTGTCACAGTGAGAAACAAACCTGAGCCTTTGGTATAATAGTTTAATAGTGAGGTTTATCTTCTTGGTATTCCTTATCCCAGGTGAATTCCTATCACCAGTAGCATTGGCTAGATAGCTTCTCTCAAAGCACATCCTAGACAAAGAGAAGTGCTTTGAAAACCCTTTGCAGGAAATACCTTTACCTGAAAAAGACCACCATTTTGATGAAATGAGGGTTTTTTGATCTTTATTCAATGTGGAAGGGCTAGAGACCTTAGCTCTGATATGAAGTTGTGCCAGGAGTTGATGACTGCACTTTTTGATTCCTTCACCCTTCTTAACTGTACTTACAGGTATAAGGACTGTACCTGTAAGTGTTCTACTTCAGAAAATATAAGCTTTCTTGTACACTGTCTTCTGGGAGACACAAGAATGACAGTATAAAATCTAGACAAAGGATTTTGAAAAGCCTCAATCTAGCAGGGAAGACTGAAGCTGTAAATGCTGCTTTGTGTTGGGTTTTCTTTTTTCTTTCAAAGAGCAAACTGTCTTTAAATGGGCTCAAATCCTGGCATGTTTTGGTACTCTCTCCATCCCTTTCTTAAGATGAATAGGTATTCAGATCTTAATAACTGAAGTCGACTGAAACCTGGGAGGGTTTTCTAGCTCCAGGTTAGTTTTAATTGGAACTCTACACTCCAGTACTTTGAAATACATGGCCTTCAAGATCCTCAGAGGTTCTTAACTATTTTATTGTTGAAAGACTCTTCATAGTGTACGGATTGGCTTGTAATGACAAGCTCCTTGTCTTCGCACTTACTCAAAACAGTGAAATTCCTGGAGATGGTTCTGTTTAAGAAAATGTGCATTTTTAAGTGAACAGATACACTTAACAATTGTTTTAGCACTTCATACAAAGTATTGTAGCTTCTCTACAATATTACAAGGACTGAAATTCTACCTACGTAAGGACCATCATTGTAAAGGACAACTGTAGGCCTGTCATGAAGTCTTAAATGTTGATTATGTTTCTGGCATCCAGTGATCATACAGCTAAAGCTGGGCGGCTTCCCCATAAGGGTTGTCTGATCACAAGGTGACATCTTCATAGTTAAATGTGGGTGCTTCCTGGAAGCATGGTTTTTTTCACAGTCTTCTGCTGTTAATCTGTATAAACATGGCAGTACTTCGTGAAAAACGAAGATGTCTAAGGGAGGGTCAGTCACATTCTTCGGGCAGACAAATGAAACCAATATTGATTAAAATAATTCATTAACTTTATAAAAGTGTAAGTATTAAATGTGACGCTTTTCTGAACAGCAGAGTATGCGGTTTCAGCAGGAAATGGTGGGGGAGTTGTTTTGGGTTTTGTTGTGTTGGATTTTTCGGGTTTTTTTGCATTTTGGTAACTGGCAAATTGAACAACTTTTGCCTTGGAGCTGCATGGTACGGAATAAGAACATTATTTTTTGTTACCTTCTATTTAGTATGCTAATGATTTAATAGTAAAAAGCCTTAACAAGTTGTTTGAAGTGGCTTCTCTGTGGTGGTGCATTGCACTAGAAGGGCAGCTTGGCTTCTGTTAGGGAGGGAGAAAAATACATGGTCATATCATATCTAATCTGAAGTAACTGTAGTAGCTGATAGAACCATCTTCTTTTTTTTTTTCCTAGATAAAGCTTCACCAAGGAGGTTGCCCTACAAGAGGGCACAGAAGAGATCAGTGGGCTCTGATGAGTAAATGTTAACTAGTACTACAGTTGAACCTTTACTAATCCTGCCTGTTTGGGTTTTTTGGATTGGAGTAGTGCAGAGAATCCATACCACCATAAGGAAAATACTGCTAAACATTTGGACTGAACAGATTAACTGAATGGTGTTAATGTTGCCGAAAATGCACTTCTCTGTTTTTTGGGTTTTTTTTGTTTTGATTGTTGGGGGGATGGAAGGGGATGGTAGCCATTAAGATTTGTGCCTGCGTGTGTAAGCAGTTGGTCTTAACAGAACTATGTTACCTGAAATGTGCCTTTAGAGTTCTTTGTAATGCTGGCTTGTCATCTGTACACTGTCTTGGAAGGGTTTTTCTCCTCCCCGTAAATCTGAATGTCTAATGACTTAATCAGTCTTGATTGTATCATGTCTATCAAAATCTGTATGCATTTTTTTCAGTAAGTAACTTACCCTCTCCAGTGCGTGCACACTGAAGTTTGTGTGTGTGGTCCTGCTTCAGTGTTGAGGCACTGATCATCTAAGTTTCTGCACAGTTTGCATTCTAAAGGCACAATTGGGTATAACTGCTTGTAGTGGTAGATATTTTGCTGCTGGCTTGATCTGGGCATGCAGTGACCTAAAGATCTGAACTTACCTGCATAGATGCTAGGAATACTCTTACACAGCAGCAGAACTTGTGAAGCATGGAATTTGTGTGCTGAATTGGTATTACTACATAAATCTTTTTTATACCCAACTTGTTAAATGTTAGTTATTGAGTTGTGCCAGCATCTTAGGTATTGCTGTTATAGTGGTAGCTCTGCAATGTTTACTCAAGGAATTACTGAATAAGCCACAACAACTTTTCAGTAAGTTCTTGGTTCTCTCACAAAAACTAGAATGTCGTATGTATCAAAATGTGGACTTTTCTTAGAGCTTTACACAGGGCAAGGACTTTGCATTTTCTGTACACACTTGAAACTGAATTTGAAAAACTCTTGGCTTCAAATAATCTTTTTAAATGCAAGCTATTTAATTTACCCTTTGCAGGTTTTGAATCTCAAAACTTTTTTCCACTGGTCAGTACATTGGTCAGAGTTATTTTATCACCTTTCTTGCTAGTAACGCAGGTGTATACCCAGTTTTAACTACCTTTCAGTTCAGTACTAAAGCAGAAAAGCTATATGCAGTCAAAATGGGATTTTCTTTTGTGGCAGGCACAGCTGTGATTGCCAGGTGTTGATCCACATCCGCTGCATTCAGGAACTTAACTGACAGTAAAAAGTAGATGATGCAGAGCTGTCAGTTAGCTGCCATTCAGGCACTTGGACAAGGCTTCAGTTGTTGCATTCTCAGCTACATCTCTTCCTGGGTGCGAAGTTGTCCGGAAGGTTGTTGAGTTCAGGAAGAGGCTTTGATTTGAGACTTCTGTTTTCTTTTTTTCCCTCCCTTTCCTGATCCCCATATGTGAAAGCACCTTTTTAGATCTAAACTTGCTCTGTAGGGACTGAGCTTCTGAGCCAGTGAATGCTGAGCAATACTTCCAAATCATGTCATAGCAATTTTGATGCGTCTGAACTCTGAAACTACTGTCTGTACTGGCACTATCTTACTATATACTTTTGCAGAATGAACTGTGAAGATGTTCTTGACTCATCTTGCTGTGGAACAGATTAAAAATAGGAAAAGTAACCCCAAAGATGCTTCAGCTTCTTGATAATATAACAGGCAGAGTATTTTGAATAGTTAAGATTGTTGAATTGTCATACAGATTGTTTAGCAAACAGTTGCATGCTACCTTCATAAGAGGTATCTCCACTCAGATTGTGTGGAACAACTTTGTTTGCCATTAGTGATGTAATCTGACTGGCCCTGCGGGAGGTTTATGGGTTTATATTCCAGTTTGCATTGATTCCACAAGGTGTTTTGTACTACATGCTTTGTATACTAAAGCCCTATAGCTATTGCAGCACCTGATGTACTGAACTAAGTTCCTGCTCTTGGATTATGTCTCTAACCTGAAATCAAGATCCTTTTTTTAATCTTCTTGTAATGTGTAATCTTAAACTGTATACTGTAATTCTTCCCAGGAGAGGAAAAGTACTGTTTAGAGAGGGTGATGATAGAAGTTACTCCAGACACAGTGGTACTCCAGGAAAAGAAGACAAAGGATCAGAACAGAGGGTATTAATTTGTAATATCCTAGTTTTATTTCTTCGGATGAATAGTTTAGTCCTTACAGGTTCAGTTCTGGAGCAAGTTAGGCCTTCAGAAATCTTACACTGGCCAGGACTTAAGAGAAGCTGAAGGACTGAAGTACTGTACAAGTAAGAAATAAGTATTTGAAGGTTTTTGCTTTCTTCTGTGTACTCAGCATCCAAATGCTTAATTTCCAAGTGTGAAAGGAGAGAGTATATAGCTTAGCAACTCACATAGGAACTAGCAATAGGAAAGTGCAGTTGTGCCAAAACTGTCTTTCTGATCATACTATTTGGCATCACTGTGGAGGGTTCATAGTAACTTTCTCAGCCAGTGCAGTTCATAGGAACAGTAGCCAGCAGTCCACTACTGCTCATGATAAATGAAGTAACAGGTTTGAATTCCTTGTTTGTTGTTAGTTTGCTGTAGCTGAAATTTAGCAATAACATCGTGTACAGTGGTATTTGAACTTCGACATCTCCTACATTATTTCTAGTAAATAAGACATTCTGCTACACTTCGATTTCTTCAAATGGGAGAGCACAGCTGTTGCTTTATCCTGTTGGTTAACAACTTTTATTTTGGTACTTGAATTTTCTACTCAATTTTTAAACACATACCGATAGCTTAGTATCAGAGGTGTGTTATATCATTATCAGCTGAGTAGGGTGCAGCTTCATTGACTTTTAGATGGAAAAGCAACAGTTCCACCTGTCTCTATGCCACCCCTTTCCATGTGGCAGCACAAGCATTTGTATAATCCAGTGTTCTTAGCAGCCTAGTTTTCAGCAAGCTTACTACCCTGCCACATAACTGCTCATGTTAGGTAATGAGAAGAGGAACAATGACTATGAAAGAAGATGTGGGCTAAGGTTTTCTTCCATATTAGTAAGAGATGCTGAAATAAGTTTTACACCACAAATAAACTGTGGCCTTAGTGTGAAGAACGGCTGTTCATTCCTTTTCACAGCTCCTTAGCCAATTAAAAAAATCATAGAGACTTAATGAGTCTATATTTGAAGTAAGAAATGGTTTTAGATTTCATGTCTACCATGGTAGCAAAGCATTAATTTAGCTACACTTGAACCACATATGATACTTGTAGCCCTCTGTATGCTGCCGGCTTTGTGACAGCAGTTCATTTTTTCCCTGTATCATTTTATCTGAGAAAGAAGTGTGGCTGCTGTCAGACTAAAGGATGAAGCATCATCTTATTCTTCATGTAGAAAATAATTGAATTGTAGGCCGTGGAGACAAATGGAGCAGACTTGATGGCAGTGCTTCTGCTTGTTTCAGGCACTTACGCTGAATATCTTCCTTACCTTGGAATGGATATAATTAAAAGCCTCTTTGACTCTGTATTCCTGGAATGAGTGGTGCTAAATCAGTTGTTGCACTTGAAAGCTCTCAGTTCAGGGAGGCAGCAGGAAAGTCAAGTTACTAGCATAGGCTGGTTGTCTTGTTTTCCAGTGTGCCTGATGTACTGAGCAGCAGTTAAGAGTCTGTTCTCTTTCTTCAAAGGAAAGACAGTACCTACCTCTCACGAGTGACACAAGGGCTGTTTCAGGAGTGTTTTGATGTTATTTGAGACTTGCACTATACATGTCCTTGGAGAGAGTAAGATGTAGGACTCGTGTAGCTTGATGGTGACTACATAGATTCATGTTATACCAGTTTAATCCCCTCACTGAACAGAATTCAGCAGCTTTACACCAGGACTTTTCTTAAACAGAGGAATTGCAGTTCCAGAGGAGAGCTAAGGCCAGAAAGATCTCAGTTTCTGCAAGAGTTTATAGGTGGGCTAAATAACATTCTTTTGACACTTTTCCATTTAGCTTTAAATTTTCCCAGGGATTTTTTTTTAATCAAGTGATATTTATATCATTTATGATTGTTTGTGTTGATACAATCAACAGTCAGTTTAAGAATGACTCTTTTGGATGATTGAGTTCAGATGATGTACTGCAACTGAAGTGTTAACGTTTACTTTCTTACCTGCTGACTTGAGTTTATGAGATCAGATCTCTTGGGGGGGGGGGTAAAAAAATGACTGCAGGTTTTTTTTGTAAAGTAAACTTGATTTTCTTTTTTTTAGCATTGTGTAGCTTTTTTTTTTTTTTTTTTTTTTTAAATAAAGCATGAGAATGGCACCAAAAAGCCTGAGTGGGAACTGGTGCTCTTGTCCTTGATAACCAACCTGTAGGAGCAAAGATGCAGAGTGAAAACATGCTGTTCTTAACAAGCTGCTTTGCTACAAGCGTATTTGGAATGGGAATAGTGAGGAAGTATTCTGTGATGTTTTGGACAATGGACTAATATTAAGATTAGAATTCTGTAAGAATAAGGGGAGGGCCCTGGGAAAACGTTCAGTAAATTCTTGAATCCTGATCCATTCAAACTGAACCATACTCCCCTGCATTTCCAGAAAGAATAACCTATTGTTGAACTGTAAGCAGCATTTAAGAATCTGTTAAGATTCTTAAAGGCTGCTGAAGTACAAGGTTATAACAAACCTCATTAGGTGCATGCTGTTGTCTGACCAAAAATGCAGTCATAGTCCAGGCAGTAATACTGACAGTAGCAGTTCAAGCAGGTGTACTGCATACAAGCAGAAGGTAAGACTTGGGGGGGGGGGGGGGGAGGGAGGGAGGGAAAGGGGGGGAAGCTAACAGCAGCAAAAGAAAAAAATGGCCTAAGAAGAAAAAACACCTGTGTTTGTGAACCATTTCTGTGGATAAATAAGGGAAAATTAAAAGCAGATCTATTAAGATGTACCTTTAGCTCCCAGAGAACATAAAAACTACTTCTAAATTTGAAGTCTGCCTCATCTTTCCTTGAAAAGATGAAGATGGAAAGAGTAGAGACCAGTATGAAGTCTCAGAAATCTTAAGTCCGTTGCTATAGTCTTTTGACTTCAGTAGGCTGTCTTTCTGTTCCCTCACGTTCTTAATCTTGACAATTTATATTAACCAAGATGCAATAAGATTTCGGCATTACAACATTACAGTCTTTTAACTGGTGAGGGAAAACAAACTTACCACGCCTTGCCTCATCACTTTGGGTCTGTTCAGCTTACATGGAAACCACAGTTTGTCCTGCCTTAACTCAGTTTTCCCTGTACCACTTAAATTGACATAATGAAACTGTAGCTTCAGAGCTGGATCTTTCACACAGCAGGAGTTAAATGTACATAGCTGCACAAGCAACAGGAATTTTCGAGATAACTTCATGTGGAGCTCTGGTAAAACAGATACAGTCCTTCCCTGCGGGGCCTGGATGGAGTGAGGCGGTACATTTTCATTCAGATGAAGCTGAATGGGTGTAACCAAAGCGTTTACCCTGAAGATAAAATACAATGCTGGGTTCCTTGGATGGAATCACTGAAGCCAGCAATACCAAAAGCTGCCAGCTGAGGGATCGCCCAAGCCGATGACAGCTGCTCATTGTAATAGACCGGCTCAGGAGAGCTTCAGTCCAGTCTCGAAAGGCAGCACCATAGATAGGCAGGAGCAGCCACATCTGACTTTTCTTAATCATTCTTTGCTATATCTTGGTCACCGAAGTAAGTCTGAGCCTTTCTGTGCCTTTAAGTAAGTCTGTGACAATGTGAAGCTGAAACTCTGAAAAGCTGTCAATAGTAGTATCCTGTATTTGCTTCCAAAACTGAAAATCAGGGCTATGGGCACCTAAAGGCCCAGCCTAAGGCATTTCAGAAGGAGCAATAATAGTGGTGCTGCATGCACACTGCCTCTTTGTCATCTGGTTTCCTGGTCCTGGGCTCCACAGCAAGGTTTCCTGCAATTAAAGCTAGATTAAATTGGGCCTTTTAACTCCATGTGAGCCTGGACCATGTTGAGACACAAATAGGTCTGCATTTCTGACTTCTGATGGAGTATTTTTTCCATGGAAGATGAATCAAACATTCCTGTCCATCCAGAACCCTGAAACTTACCTACTTCCTCACACGAGCCTGGATCTGCAGCGCTGCAAAGCAAGCAGTGTGCAGGACCATGCTCCATGCCAGCCTCAGCTGGCAGGCCCGCCAGTAACTTTCCAAAAGAGACAGAAAGAAAGAGCTAACTGTTTTCTGTAGCAGAATTCTATACAGAAGGGATGAAAGTCTTAAAATACCCTATTGCAGGTTTCCATTGGAAAGGAAGAGCTAGGATTTAAATAGCTTCTGGTGACTATCGCATACAGTATGACAAACATTGCCACCAAAATAACAGGTTATAATTAGAAGCAAGTGTAAATACTCTAACAAACTTGATTATGAAGTGTGTTACATTTTCCTTAGAGCCACTATTTAATACTTAGTTAATGCTTGGTTAGTGGGACTAGTGCTTCATTCATACAGGGCAGAGGTATTTCTCACAGCTGGAAATGACATTTTGCCCACCTAATCCTCACTGGTTGCTACTACAGGCAAGCTGAAAACTAAGCAGCATGTCTTGCTGTCAGGCACCACAGGAAAGGCAACCTTTCAGAAAGAAAAAAACCCCAACAAAATGTGTGAAACAGGATTTAGCTTGTGCTTTAAAGACCACACTACACAGGGACCATCTCCTTTCCAACGTATTGTTAGTGTGACAGCCAGTGCTACAGCAGCATCCCATTGCCACTCACCCTCGCAGCTGAAAGGCATGATGAGGACCATGTGTGAGGCATCAGTTGCAGTCATACAGCCAGAACCATCACTGGCTCCACTCAGTGGTGTTACTCCATGCTCATATCTTCCCCCTAGGTGCCATTGAGACTGAACTCACGCTGCCCCTGTTAGCAAAGAGTGTCTCACAGGGTGTCCTGGTCCTTCAGTTAGGTGCAGCACCCTGTGTGCTTACTCCATTTTTCCTTTAGTGAGGATCCCTGAGGGCCATCACTCCATCACTGCTATTTTGCTGAACTAGTAGAACTGCACCAAAACAGATGGCACTGATTCGCTGCAGCAGTAATAAATACAGGCCACCGCAGGCAAACTGCAAAACATCCCTCAGCTGCAGCTCAATAGAACACTGCCACAGGAACCCTGGGAGGGGCTGCTATCACTTTTAATTAAGTGTTGTTCCAAATAAGTAACTTCATTTATTAGCAGGTGTTTTATAGCTGCTAAAGAGAATATTTTGGTTCAGGAAAAGGCTTCAGAACTGTTTCTGAGAGGTGCATTCACCATAAAGCAATAACCAAATGCATTAAAAGCAGCATGTGGCTCTGTATCCTGTGTCAAAGTGCATTGCCATGAAGTGCACAGATTGCTTAATACTCCAGGTCCCTTCCTCTCCCTTACCTGCAGCCCTGGGAAGCTTTCTGACCAGCTCAGTGCTAATGCTGGGTTTCAGGTAGCTGCACTACAATGCCTGGTGGTTTCAACTCCAAAAGATACTGGCAGATAACCATCTAGACAGGAGACCAAAAATCAAACCCACTGTGCAGTGGTGCAGACTTCACAGATTGATGCGTATACACAAGCAGCTCAATGCTTTGGTTTTCTCCAGCTGTGGAGTACAATGGACCTGGTGTGTGTAACCTTGAGGCCTGTGAAGCCTCAGTCATATAAGTACCTCAAAGGCAGTGGATGCAATGGTGTTAAGTATTCTGCCACCAGAAGGGGATTGGCAAAGTGTGCAAATGCACAGGTATCATTCAGCACATGTCCTCCCATGTTCTGCCTCTTCCTCAGCCGCTGTCTGGGACCCCTGTGTACCAAGGAGGACTGTGTTTCAGTAGAAACGGAGGAAAGTGGCAATGAAGAAGGTTATGGGTTTTGTTTACAGCCAAGTTTTACCCACTTTTCCATTCCAAGCACAGGTTACATGGAAAAGTTCAAGTTACAAACACTCAGGAGAAATACTTCCTGGTCAAAGCAAGCCTACATCTCACAACTAGCACTGCCATCACCCTAAAATGAAATACAAATACTTCTTCTGGGTGCAGATTCATTAGAAATCAGATACTGCTTGTTTAGAACAAGCATAACTGCAAGTCTAAGCCATTGTCACTCTATACAATCAGATAACAGGAGATGGGAGGGAAGGTTAACAAAGCCGTTGTTTCAGTTACCCAAATGTGACTGAACTCACTCCTGTGCCCACTCCCCATCTGAGGGCAGGGGCTGCCAGTCCTGTGTGCACACACACTTGTGGAAGATGGCTTTTTTTACATACTTGCTGCAAAGAGTGGTGAGGCACTGGAATGGGTTGCCCAAGGAAGTGGCGAATACTCCATCCCTGGCAGCGTTCAAGGCCAGGCTGGACAGAGCCTTGGGTGACATGGTCTAGGGGGGCTGGAACTGGATGATGTTAAGGTCCTTCCCAGCCTGAACCATTCTATGGATCTATGATTCTATGTTCTGCTCCTCTTCCCATCCCAGCTGTGGGCATCACGCGCTGCAGTAGAGCCACCAGCCCCTGTGGCTGACATTCTGTCCAAATCATTGCCCCCTGGTATGAGCACCTCAGCCATGATCCCCGTGTGCTTACAGGCTGAAAACTACTGATGGGAAGTGAGCCCACAGCAGAGCTGGTCTTTACTGCGTTAACCTCTGCGTCTGGGAGTAGGACAATAGATCAAGCCATCCATGAGGAAAAGCCTTTTCCCCAGCAAGCTGCTCTTGCTTACAGCCTCCTGTTCACTGATGTTTGTAAACTGCCTCACAGTCCTTTGCAGAAAGGCCCCAGGGAAGTCCAGACACTTTCACAACAGTGTATTCCAGATGCCCATCATCCAGTTTCCTCATACACTCCTGGCAGTTTTCCCTGCCAGACAAGACGAATCTGGCACAAGAGAAATAAACAGCAAGCACAGCGAAGGAGAAAGCTATTTTCAGTTCTACTACTCCAGCACTGCTGCAAGGCTCTACCACGTTACACAGTGAGGTTCAGTGTGCCAGAGAACTCTTCCCACTTACTAGTATTTATGAAATGAAGGTTCCTCAGCCCCTTACCTAGGAAGACCCTGAGGGTTTTCATTTCCCTGGAGAAATCTATTATCTTTTTCCACTGTCAGGCACTCCATTAACACATGCACACAGATAATACACCACTTACCTGAGACAGCCAGCAACAGCAAAGTAGATGTTCCTGTATCTTTAAGCATCCCATTCCATGCAGTAATGTGCCAGGAGCCTGCATCTTTGAGCAGACTCATCTGCTTCTCCATCTTTGTCCCTGGTGTGAATCTGCCCAATTATTTGGGGGGAAAGAAAAAAAGAACTTTCTGAAAACACAGTTCTAGAAACATATTTTTCCAATACAGAAACTGCTTCTGCTTCAGCAGCACACAAGTACAGCACTGACCTCCTTATGCTGCTCTTCTTTCTCTGCCTTGCTTTACATAGACCTCATTGCCCAGGTGAAGGCACTGATAAGGCCTCTTTGCACGCAGGGATGCTCTTGCAGCCTTTGCCCGTGGACAAGGTGCAGCTGGTGAGAGGTCCTAAAGCACCAAATGACTCTTCCCTGGAGCACTCCTCTCTGTGCTGTTCACGCATCCTTCTCTCCTTCCTCCAGGCAAACGTGCACAACAGAGTGTGAATGGGTCCGTAGCTTTCCACAGGACCCATAGCACCACAGGAGAAATACCTTCTGCTTACCTGGTATAAACGATCCTTTTGGCTGATGAGGGGTTAAACACCTACAGCTGCATTCCCACCACCGCAATGCTCAGCTGAGGTGACCAGGGCAGACACCATAGAGGCCGTGTGGAGGAGGGCCAAGAGCACCAAACGCTGAGTGCATGTCCCTGCATCTGCAGGACACGCTTCAGGCTCTGGAGGGGCTGCATGCAGAGTTACTGTGTACCCCTCCGCAGAGCTGCTGGCTCAGGAGCCCCGGCTGTGCTGAAGCTCTGTCACTTTAGGGACATTTCCCCAAGCCCTGGGCTGGTTTTGTGGACCATTCAGCTCCTGTCTGACGTGAAGGAGGTCTCCAAAGCCCTCAGAGTCAAAATGTGTCTGTTCCCTTGCTTGAACACACTGGAGAGCAAAACCCAGCCTCTTCCTTACTGCCCATTCAGCTGTTGTAGCACGGGTGCAGTGAGCCTCTGCCCTGCATGGCAAAGGGGAAAGGGACCAGAGGGGAAAGTACTTGACATGGGTCCCAAACTGGAGAGCTCAAGTGACCACGCCACCAGCAGACACTGGTGTTGCGCAGGTTTCACTCACTTTCCTTCCTGATGTTTGCTGCTCAAGTACACGTCCGGGAAGTGCTGGTGGGGCCCCTTTTCCTCCAGCCCAGCAGTTAGAGATGTCCTGATCAAACAACCAGATGTGTTTCTCCAGCCTTCTCCTGCACTGTCAGGGTGGATGATACGGATGGTGCCCCTCAGACTGTTTGACACACAGAAAGCGCCAGTTATCCCATGCCAGGGCCTGGCATCTCCCTTTTGCAGATAGTCCCAAGCCCCAGGGTCTCCAGAAGTGACATTTTCAATCCCCTTGTAACTCTACAGCAATGCCTAAAGAAACGGGCGCTTGTGACTCCCGGCACCAGAGGCGTGTTTGCAAGGAAAGGTCTCAAGTAAACTTGTCACTTTGCTGGTGGACTCGTGACCCAGTTCTGTTTGAGAAGGACTTTTTGCAACACAGCAGGGCAAAACACTAATGTCAATAGTATTATGATGAATCATCATACACTTTCTGAAGGTCTCAGTGTAGGTATGCAGCCTTCCCATCCCTCAAATGCTGAGTATCTGTGACGGCTGGATAGTGAAACCAAATACTTCTATTCCTTTCTCTTTACCAGTTTGCATTTCAGTAGCAGTGAAAACGCAACAGATGCTCCATGTGGGCTCCGCATCCTGCTTTGGGACAGCCAATTCTCACCCAAGCCTCCTATCTCAAACCAGCCCTCCTGCCCATCCTCTTAGGCCACAGGTTCATACTCCACACTTCTGGAAATAAACACCTTCCTGGTGCGAGGACCCAGGTCTTCCCCAAGTCTTAATACACTGGGGTGACTCCAAACCTGAGGCACTGTTGTGAGACAGATGCACAACGCAGGGGCTGTGCCACTGTCTCCACCCATGTCAAGAGTTAACCTGCAGCTTCACCTTTGAAAAGATGGGTAAAAACATTAGGGAATGCGACAAGGAAGCAGCGAGTTGAAGACAGCACAGGGAGACACCACCATCTTCCCATCCCTCTGCTCACCTGATGTTTCAGGCCAGCTCTGTGTGGGGTTGGAGCGGAGGCAGGAGGAAGAAGGAAATACCAACAAGGAGCAAAGTTCAGCTGGCCTGCAGGATGTTACCCTGCCAAAGGCAAGAAGAGCAGGGTAATTCCCAGCTTGGGAATGATCACAGCCAAATTGCAGTAGAAGGAGCAAAGGGCTGAGCACATCGATTACACCCTGCCATGGCCAAGTGCTAACTCATCTATTTCATAAGCGATCAGTCACCATCACTTCCTTGTCATGTAAACTCATCCCATTTGATCCTTACATGACAGGTCCACAAGCACTTTGGGTACAAGTGTCGCATCAGTCTCACAGGAGGAGGGGATATTTCTCAGGCCAGTGGTGGTGGGGGGGAAGGAAAGAAAGTGATTTTCTGCAGGTTTCCTCCCTCAGAAATCCTGTTCCCAGCCCTTGAGCCCACCCCAAGACCGCTCACAGAGCCCTGCTTCATCCGCCACCCTCGGTTTGGGGGAGAACTGGCTGGCTGCTTTGCTTTTCAGCTGTCCCTGATTGGTGGTGAGGGACCAGATCCCGCCAGAGAAAGCGCGGTGGGCAATTGTAACCTCAGTCACAAAGGTCCAGGAGGCTGGAGGGAGGAAAGCAGCAGCAGCAGCAGTTACTCCCTGGGTATGTCTCTCTGATTCTGAATCTGGTTCACTTCTCTACCAGAAAGAACCACCATGCCAGGACATAGGAAGATGCAGATGCTTCAGCTTTGCTGCAATTCCCCGGCCTCCAGAGCTGGACACACAACCCAGATGAATCTTTGGCTCACCGTCCTGTGAAATGTGCTTTATTTATAGGAAAGCGTATAAAATGCAGCTAAGGCAACTCCGACAAGCTAAAACCAAGGATTTCTCTCCGGCACTGCATGTGGCTCTTGAATACATTGTAAAGATTTCACATCCATACACATTCATGCAAGAAGAAAACTATGCTGCAGAAACCTACTTACTTCACACAGAAAATGAATGGTAACACCATGAATCACCACACTGAGCTGGAAGGACGCTCACTTCTGTGATCATGGGGCTAAGAGAACCCTGACCCAATGCCTGGGCAGGAATATCAGCACCAAAGCACTTTCCCGCTGGTTGATATATTAAGGAACCGCACCAAGAGAAAAGCACCGTTTAAGGAGGGGCTTGACTACCAGAAAACAGGGGTCAAAGTGAATGTGCATCTTCAAAGCACTGCCATCTTCCCCAATTCAAACTCAGTTCAGCCTTAGGAAGAGAAACCGGGATGCTATCTGCACAGCGAAGCTCTGTGCGTTGCCCTCTAGCAGAGACGTCTCAAAGCAAGTGACAACCAACCCACAAGAAGAGCCACGTCCATTTTGTAACCTATAATTTTTAAATATAACATTTTATTGCTTAGATGGTTTGATACAGAACAAGTTTTACTTTTTATTTTGAATTTGGAAGTACTGTACAACTGAATAAAAAGAGGAATAAAAGTACCAAAACAAATGTGTGATTCTCTGTTCATGTGGCATAAACCAGTCTTGTACACAATTCGTAGCAGCAGTTTAAGTTCCCTTTAGAAAAATATGAATTCTACACATTTATTACTGTTTCCTGCATGGGATGAAATCACTAGGATTAAACTTCCTTCGTGGAGAGAGAGGAGAGAGAGGAGAGAGAAAGGAGACACACAGAGGAGAGAGAAGATGACGACTCATTCTGCGAATGGAATCAGACTGTCACGCAGCCCCGACAGTTGTTTCCCGACAGCCCCAAACAAAGTTCTCTCTTTTTTTTTTTGTCTTTTTCCTTTATTTTTTTGCATCTTTTTTTTTCTTTTTTTTGCGCTTTCACAGTCAAGTGCTCAATGTAGTGATTGAATCGCTCAATGGCGGCGAGTCCATTGCAACGCAGGCAAAAGAATTTCAGAAGATCCTCTTTTTTTTTTGCTTCTTTTCTCTTTTTTGTTATTTGTAAAAGCCCTGAGAGAGGAAAAAAACAAAACAAAACAAACCAAAACAAAACCCAAAATCAAAAGATTCAAACAAAAATCGTATAGAGACAAATTAGCTGAACATGCAAACTAAAGCCTACGATTCACCCATAGTTTAAACACATTATAAATTTCACAGTTTAATATTGGGGGAGGAGGGGAAACAAAACAAAAAAAAAACCCCAACAACAGCAACGGTTCTCAGTCAAACTCAACTAATAAAAACGTCAATAAAATGTGGCAAGACCTTATACTCTACTAGGATATAGATAAAGGCTAAATAAAGCTTTAAATCAATAGTGATTATTGCTAGCAGATGTCCCGGCAGGCTGCTGGGAATTAATTACTTGCTACATCGTTCTGCAGCATATAGTTTAGTAATGGCTTCTCCCCCACAGTATTGCGCAGTTTAGTGTGGAGAGTTGCAAAAAAAAAACCCAAAACAAAACAAAAAAAATACCCAAAACAAAAAATAGACAAAACAAAAAAAAAAATACCCAAAATAATAATAATTATTATTATAATTATAATAGTAATAACAATTCAAGGGATGTGTGAACTGGTTTTAATTAAGTAGAATGCACCTGGGTAGAGTTTCAAATGAATCATTGGTTGCGACTGATTTATCTTTATGCGGCCTTAGCTTTGTTTCTGAACTGGTTCAAACATCCCTATTAAAAACAATAACCAGAAAAACAAATAACAACAACAAAAAATAGAAATCACATCATATACCTCAACCATTTGTTGCATTTTTTCTTTTCTTATTCTATTTGCAAGAATATTACTCGAGAATGTTTCTCTTCCTTTGCATTCTGGACAGTGAGATTTCAGTCTCCAGAATTTTTCGGAGAATTCTTTAATATATAGTTATATATAGATATATATATATTATATAATATAGACTGGGTCCGAGGCTCACTTCCTCCATGTCTTGTGAGAGCAAGAAAAGCGATTCTGCAGGGGTGAGGGGGAAGGAGAGGGGGGTCACAGTGTGGGCTGGGCTGGGCTGGGGGTCTGCAGTGGTGGAATAGCACAGTGAGGCTCCGGCAATGCTATTATGGCTCTGTCTGTCCCAGAGGTCATGACTGAAGGACAATTAACAAACAACAAGGACAACAACAACAAGGACAACAACAACAAACGCTGGGCACTCCTAGAAATGCACAGCTACAGTAGGATACATTTCACTTAACCCCTTCAATAGTGGTGGCCAGAATGTAGCCTGTTGCCGGCAACAGGAGCCATGGGGAGAAGAACTTCCAGCTGCCAGCATTGAAGGGGTTAAATTATTGATATGAAATTTAGACACACACCTCAAGTCTTCAAGCATCAACCCCAAAATCTCAGGAAGAATTCATTTTTTATTAATTTATTTTATTTATTTTTTAACATGTCTTAAATCTGTAGTTTTATTACCAGTAGTATTTTCTTGCTCTAGAACATGACAGTAGCAAGATGACGGTAAGGTTCGCATTTCTCCCTGGCTTGCTTTCGGCTGGAAGACGGGATAACTTTGCTCTTTGAGTAACGCGTGCTGTCACTGGGGTGATGGCCGCAAGATTAACCTCAGCACTCGCAGCGCCTTTCTCACACACTTGGAGGGGCCTCCCCCTGACACACATGCACGTATGCACGCACTCGAGTGAGATGTTCCCCTGCCTGTACGGGTGTGCTGATACCTCACAAACAGCCGCCGTTTGGCTCTCCGGCCAGAGGAAGGGTCTCATTTAAAGTACAGTAGAAGAGCTGCAACATAAGAAGAGGAGCTGGTGAAAGCGTCGAGTCAAAAACATTTTGAGAGGGGATCCAAGCGGCATTATATGTCTGCGGGGGGCAAATATTGCCCATTGGTTTCTGCTGACTGCAGAGACAAGCGAACTGATGGATTTATAAAATAATAATAAAATAATAATAATAATATACTGAAGCAAATTAAACATATATAACAGCGGGTGCATAATTCCCATAGGTTACGTTGCTATGTAACTCTTCTCTGCATACACGCTCAGTCCATTACGGCCAGAAAAACCCCCTAGGATTCAGAAGACCATTTCTAATGCTGAAAAGTGGAAACAAGCATGAGGTTGAAATTTCGTTGTGTTTCCTGCTTTTGGCTTGAACCACTTTGAACACCTTCAACTGCCACGTTGTTCAGGCCTGGAACAGGCTTAATGCTCCACCATGTGGCAAATGCAAGAACATCTACTGAGAAAAAACAGTAAATCAACACCTCACCTGCATTTCCTCTGACTGTTTCATATGAAATTCACATATTTTTTTCTTCCAGTTATTGGCTGTGGTATCCAAGGGCCTCCCACCCCACTGCCCCCATTTCCAGCTCAGAGAACAAACACAGCGACTATCACAGATATACAAGAACAAGCTCACGCACACCAATACAAAAGGTAACATTAATGCTTAAATGAAAAAGGTCCTCTCCAAATAATTCATTAAAATATTAAAAAAAAAAATCATTTTTGAAAAAAATCTATAATACCAAAAGATCTAATAAAGTAGTAAGGCACTCAAATCAGTATATACTGTAGTCTCTTGCATTATTATACTGAAAGGCATATGGCACCGCATCCAGTCTGCCATACTCCCTACAGCTGTAGGTCGCTATTCCAAAACAGGACTCCAAGGAAACCTTGCTCTGCTGGCTTCAGCTTGCGTGCCAGGACGGCTCCAACCTCCGAGCAAAGTCATTCAACCCCCAAGAGCTGAGGCGCACTGTCTGCAGAGGCAAGGATGTGATTCATGGGAGACTTTTTGTTGTGCATCTCCAGCAAGTCTTGAATGAAGCCTGAGGGCCTCTCGCGCTCCGAGCTGCCCCGAGGCTCCTGGTCTTTTGCGGTCTGTTTCTGTGCGCTCTTGGTGGGCTCCACCAGGCAGGTGCCGGCTCCTCGCCCGCTCGGCCTCTCCTCTCTGCAAGGGGAGAGGCCTGGGACTGTGCCAGCCTGGGACTCTTTTCGGCTTCCCATGAGGGATGATGTTTGGCCACCGATGCCCCCGGCAGAGTCGCACTCGTTTTCTGAGATGGGGTTGGCACCACTGTGGCTTGACTCGTTCTCGCTGTCTTCTCCACACCTTGACTGCGTCTCCTCCTTGTCGCTCTCCTTCCCATGGTTTCGGGTGGTTTTGACTTTCTGGTGTATGCGCTGGTGGCGAACCAGGCTGTGTTTCAGAGTGAAGGTCCGTTCACAGGTTTGACACTTGTAAGGTCTCTCACCTAGAAGACAAATAGAATACAAAGTCAGCACTAAGGTCACAAACACACCTCCCTCTTGTTTCAAGTAGCATGGACACTCCTTGCTTTGGAAATTCAGTACCTATATCAAACATGGATGTTTGCCTTTATGCAGACTTTTTGCTTCTGTACTAGCAAACTAGCTGATGGCATGCAAGCAGGAATACAGATAAATCCTCTTGGGCACAAATCAAAAATCAAAACTTGTAAGTGTCTTGAGACTTCTGCAAGCTTGGCATGGCGCTGCACTGAGGAGGGAGAAAGACCGTAGGCCCCAGGTGCATCCTGTCTAATTCAGTCAGCAACTTTTCTGAGAGAAGTTTGCACTTTGTCCTATGGAGCTCTTTCAAAAGCCTTTGTGAAAACAGCCCACCATGGAGTCTCCCTGCTGCAAGTTAGGCCCTGATACATGCGGAGACAGAGGACTGCATGGGTAACTGTGGTCCACAGCTCCTACAAACTGAACCAAACAGCACCTGAGAAAGCATCTCGCCATCTCTCAAACGCTGACACACGGGCAAGGATGAAACGTGCAGATTAATCACCGGCTTCAAGCTGTCAGGAGCTACCCTTGCTACAACAGCCTCTCCCTCTTTCTGTGAAGCAGAAGACAGTATCACGTCATTTCAGAACGGACACAGAGCAGCTGAAGGACCTAGATTTATGATGGGTCACGGGAGGTGCCTGTTAGAGGTGACCAAAATTTACTGTCCAAGTGGAAAATGCCTGCCTCAGGACGTTTTCACAGAGCTGCTGGTGTTGCTCAGCCCTCTGGTGCTGTAGGACAGGAGTGACTTGTGAAAGTCCCTGAAAAAGCTCCTCATGCCCATTCCAGAAATGCTACTTGCAGGACAAAACTCTTCCTCTTATTTTGGACTCTTAAGCCGCAGAGCAGCTGCAGGCCTCCTCTGCTGTAACCAACTGATAGTTTACTCTGGTCTCAGAGCAGCTTTTTACACCTGAGATGCTTGAACGCTTCCCTAAGCAGGAGTTCATCAGATACAAAGCAACCACAGCCCTGGAGACAGAATTCCCCTAAGCACCAGCCAAGCACAGTGCCTCAAGGTACTGCCTGTCCTGAAGAACCAAAGACCCCACCCTGACCCATCCTCTGTTTCGGACTGTGCCTATTAAAGACTTGTCAGTGCTGCAATTCCATTCAGACACCATCTTGTGCCTATGAGCACACAGAACGAGACACTTGCGGCTCACTTCTCACTCGTAATAATGCTTGGGATCATTAAAAGGTAAACCTGTGCAAGCAGGTCCTGCTGTGTCTGGGAAACGTTTCTCCTGGGTGCCTTGCTCGTGCATCTGCTGTCAAGGGAGGGCACAGCTCTCCCAGGAACATTTTGGGCCAAAAGCCTTTGCCCATCTGGCACTTGGCTGTTGCTGATGCAGCGCCGTGGCTGAGCCTGCGCTTGGGCAGGCAGCGCACCAGAGCACCCCACAAATGCTTGCTGGGAAGCAGCTGACACTGGGTAAATGAAATGCTCCCAGCCCAACTGCCATTCAGTAGGTGGGCAGAGGTTTCTTGCACACTTCAGTGTGTCCCAAAGGTTCCTCTTCTGAGTAAAGTAATTCTGAAACCTTATCTTTAAATACCCCACATATTAAACCCAAAGTGTAAGTAATACCAATATAGATGAACAAGTGGGACAGTGAGGAGGGAAGATCCTCAGTTGAAAATGTATTGGCTATAGGTGGTATTTATGTTCATTAAATTTGAAAAAAGCACTGTCCCAGGTTCCTTTTCAACACCTATTCTATGTTAAAACATCCTTCAGTGTCAAATAAGAAAGAGAAACAAACAGGAAAAAAAACACACTGACAAGGCCTACATAGCTCAGCATGCAATGAATACAATTCAAACACATGGTATTTGTTTGAATTATTATTTGGGCACTCATCATTTGGGCATAAAACTCAGTAGTTTAGATACTGTCATCTTCCCAAAGGCTCTGAATTGGTATGAAAAATAGGCACAAGAATGGGACCTGTCCTGTATTCATATTTGGCTCAACGCCAGAAGAAAATAGGTCAATTTGGCTCTCAATAGGTCAGTATTTATGATTCAGAAGGGTAAAGAGTCTGGTTAAGGCACTACTCTTTGGCGTAGCTTACTAAACATCTCAGTCAACTACAGCACAAATATCTTGTTAAACACAAAGACGTTGTCTTCAGCAGAGAACACCTTCAAAAGCTACAAAATGTCAAACTGCACCAGTTTTCCCATGTCAGAGCCGCTTGCTGACAGTAAAATGCATAATTAATAAGGATGCATTAATAAGGATGAACGATTAATTCACCTTTCAGCTGGCTCATGGCTTCACCTTATTTGCAAGGTACTGCTGCAAACCGTGTATCACATAAAGCAACCTCACGTATTTTAACTGACGAGTCAAAGTCATCAGACAAGTGGTTTACTACTTGTGTTCCACCTTCCCTGCCCAAGCCTGAAGAGCAGGGTGCCCACTGTTGCTTTGGCTTCCACTCAAGCAGCAGGTCATGCAGATGACCAGCACATTAACACATTGCCCATACCAGGCTTACACAATCAGACAAAACCAGACTCTCTCAACTTTCCCTCACAGATGAAGCCTTATCATATACTGACAGGTTTCTCCACTGCTCATCAAAGTACTGGGAAGAGGTAGAGCCACATGCACATGACAAGAAGGGAGTCAGAAGCTGGGCAGAACAACTGCACAGGGATCTCCATACTGGCCCTCATCTCCAAATCCTGCAAGCAAGATGGGGAAAAACAGTTTGGGAACTGAAGATAAGGCAGTGGTGACAATTACCACTCCCCTTGACAGGCTGTGTATGCAGCACGGGGGATCAGGGCAGACACCTTGCAGATACCTGTGGGACTAAAAGCACTGTCTCCAACCTGAAGCGCTAGCAGCAATCGTGCACCAACAGAGCAGATGCTGCAGTCTGGTGGCAGACCTGCTTGTGATCTGTTCTGCCCTCAAGCCTCCTCTTACCTGTATGAGACCGCATATGTCGCGTCAGATCCTGCAGAGACCAGAAACGCTTGTTGCACACAGTACAGACTTTCTTTCTTTTGTCTGCTTTTGCAGTAATCTTAGCCCCATCAGTCTTTGGTTTTTTGTCATCACTGCTCTTCTCAGTGGACTTTCTCTCTGTGCCTTCCCCCTCAGAGATGCTTTCGCTCTCTTCATTTTCCTTTCCTGTTGCCTCATAGTCCACAGGAGACTCCACTACCTTCAAGTCCATCGGAGACTCTTCCTGCTCAATACCAGAGTCCTGCATCGAGGGAGCTCCTGCATTATCCTGAACGCTTTTGCTTTCATCCTCACTGCTCCTTTCATCCTTTCTGTCCTCACGAATGTGGACCTTTTTGTGACGGCCAAGAGTGCCAGCAAACTTGAAGGTTTTGCCACAAATGTCACAGGCATGTTTCCTTTCAGTCTGAGTACTGCTGCCTGCACTCTGGTCACTCTCTGCCAGCTTGAAGTCCATTAATTTGCTGGCAAAATTGAGGTCAAGACTTTTGTTACTTACAGAATCTTCCTCAGGGCCCTCTTCATATCCATCCGCTTTTATTTCGGCATCCTGTTCTGCTGGAGGGGAGTCAGCCTTTTGCTCCTTGGGGCCGCACTCACTCGCTGGTAGCTCTGTTATTTCCTCTGGCTGTTCCTTCTCGCAGGAGGTCAGGTCCAAGACTTCATTTCCTGTAGCTAGTGTCTCTGCATCAGACTGGCTGTCTGCAAGCAAACAGAGAGAAACTTTCAGTGGGATGCTCTCTGCTAATTCTCAACTACCAGAAGAAGGCTGCACTAAGACCCATGAGCATTGCTTCTGGTCAAGCCTCACGACATCTGTTTCTCTTATCTGTGGCCCAGGCCAGTAACTTAGAGCTGAAGAGAGATCAAACCCCAGAAGGCAATTAACAAGATGATTCAAAATCTGTAACAAAAGACTTTCTTTTCCAAAATGCGCTCACATTCTTGTCAGTTTCTTGAAGTCATTTTTCATATAATCACTTTAACTAGAGAATACAAAATGTTGAGACTCAAAATGTTATTGAACTCACAGAAAAGTTGAGGTCACTACTATTACAGATACACCATTCCAGAGACACATGAATGTGTTATTTATAAACTCATGTATGATAAATATTGACACAGATCGAAGTAATATGCATCCACATCTTAATCGAACTGATATATAAGTAGCAGGAAATGCTTTTCAAAGGGAATGTAAAGGCCACATGCAACCAACTGGTACACTTAAATGCTATAGGTTAGTGCAGACGATGACACAGAGGTCACTTACAAAAGCAAAAGATGCAGAAGTTCATCCACATGTGGGTCTTTGACACACACCAACATATTACCTGGAACCAAAATCTAAAGCCAAGATGCAGTAACAGGCAGCACCCTTTGCTGTTTCACAGTTACTCCAACAAGAAAACAAAACACCTAAGATGTCCACCTTAATGACCTCCTCTGCTTCCTTAGCATTTTGTAGCATTAATATTGCTGAAGACGTGTGCCCAAAAAATTAGAACAGATACGGTGCTTCAAGAGAACAAAGGGCTAGAGCTGTACCCTTTCTGAGCTCCCTACAAACAGTTAAGTGTAAATAGGAAATAAGCTGGACCGGATCTGGAGGCCAAAGCTGACAATGATGCACAGCATATAACTGCATCTCCAGTGCCACTTCCCAGCAACTGTTCCAGGACACGAACTTTGCAAGCTGCGTTTTCTAGAGGTTGAAACTTTTCTTGCTTTAAGTCCTCCACCTCATTCTTGTTGACAGCATGCAGCTATGGGAGCAACACAATCTACCCGGCATTGCAGCATTCAGCTGCAAGTGCAATAGCTGCTGAGTAACTGCAAGGATTTAGAAACTTTAGTAGAGCAGTTTAAGTTCTCCATCTGACACAGAACAGCTTGTGCTGGCCTCCAAATTACCTAGATTTCCTATTGCAGGCTTTTTTCATAAGCACGGATTAATTACAGAAGGCAAGATAGTTCACAGGCATTTGGTAGTTCGAATGCAGTCTTGCAACATGACTTGCATCGAGCCACCTCCTTGCACAAGTGATATAAATGGCCATTAAATAAATGTCAAAGCTTAGCGGCATTTCCAGTAATCATGAACAATCACTCAATAGAACATAATCCTCAGTATGCTTTTTCTTGGGGAAGAAGTGACTTGTCAAAAGAAGATAACCTCATCTTTTAATCAAAACAGGTCTGTTTACATGGGCAGTGGATTACACAAAAGCTTTCCACAAAGTTCAGCACTCATCTATTATCTGCCCATTAAAACATGCAACCGAGCCATAATCTGTGTATAATGCTGGAGAATTTGAGGATGTGGGCATCTGAAAACAAAGGTCACCTATAAGTGCCCTATGAATCTCCATGTGATTTCTGTGTTTTGGCTCGTTAACTCCTAGTTATAGTAACGCCAAAAAAAAAAAGGAAGAAAAAAAAAAAGCTATTATAAACAGAGTGGCCACTTGCAAAAAACCAAGCTGAAATGCTGATGCATAATACTTAAGGGGAAGCGCTGCTCCACAACCCCAAGAAACAGAAGCCAGGCATGTATGAGAAACCAGGCCCATGCATGGTTCTCCTCGTTACAAGCAGGTAGCTGGGTCTCACAGCTGCTGACACAGGCAAGGGAGTGAGCCCGGAAGCCAACCCCAGGCCACATCTACACAGGGGAGACGTTTAAAATGGAGGCACAGCTGTGAGCCTGCTGCCTTCTTCCACACAGTGTTTGCGGGCAGGATGAGCACACCTGGCTCTCACCAGCAGCACCTCACCTTTGCCCAAGAGCAGGGATGAAAGCAAGGATTAATGGTAACTGATGTCACTCTCTGCTACTGCTGGAAGGGTCCTTGACTTTCCTTGGCTACCCACTCCCTAGCATTCACACAGGGTCTTTTTCACCTGAGCACAGGTTTACGTTGGACCAAAGCAACCCCATAACCACTGCTCCCTTTAGGCTAAGGGTAGGAGGGAAGGGAAACAACAGTTAAGAGGAGTGGAAGCTTCCCCAGCTGCCTTTGGTTGCTACAATCACAAAGACCTACCTGTGGGTGATAGACAGACAAAACCTGAGTGGCAAAGCGGCTCTGAGGCACAAAGACCTTGATGCAACACCAAAACAAAGCACCTAGAACAGCTCCTGTACCCCTGCCATCAGTGCTCATCCACAACAAAGTGTGGGACACCTTTTAGCAGGCATGGGCCACCTCATCCCATCCCCACTGAGGTCAGGAAACACCTCCCCAACAGGATGTGTGTTAGGCCAAGGAAAGATTGCAAGCATGGCACAGAGGGGGTCATTAGGGAGGAGGGCAGGAAACCATGTGAGCTCTGTTAGGATGGAGAAGAGTGAAGAGCAAAAGGAGACAGAGATAGAGAGCGAGCTCCCCTTCTACTGTACCCAGAGAGATGTTGTGTAACTCTTTGCTGACCAAACCAAAGACAGCAGATGCAGAATAAGTTGGGTTTTCAACAGGAAGTACCAGGAGCAAAGTGAACAAGCAGAATATGCACTGGTAGCACTCAAATAAGAGCAAGCCAAAACCACAAGGTCTTTAAACTCTCAAATGCAGAAGTCCTGACTTTTACATTCAACATGTATACCATGTACAATTTTCCAATTTCCCCCTAATTTTCCGTAACTTTATCTTCTGCTGCTTCCAGTATTTAAAAGAAATACACTATTTTTCTTACAGTACACTCATCCTTCAGTGAATCATACCTGAGCTCTATCTCCTTTTTTCCTCTCCTCTGTGCCCTGGGCCCTTCCCCAGCTGTTACTCTGTTCTTGTGAGGCTGGCCAGCAATTACATTTTCCTGTGCATCAAGGGATAGGTGGGATACATTGTCCACAGGTAAGTTATACTGCCTTACTAGCACAACAAACAGATGAGGTTAACATCAAGAAAAGCAAACATGATGTCTGAACAACTTCAGGAAGGGCAAAGACCACTTCAGACCCCTGGAACACAGATGCATGCAGGCTTCCTCTTCTGAAGCTGGCCTGCCATCCCTGAATGACCATATTCAAAGCTCAAGTAGCGACGTAGCCAGGAACATGCTGATACATGTACGTGCTTGCGTGAGCGCTCTTCCTTCTTACCTGCACAAACCAGACCTGCTGTTTTCTCTGCCGAGTTTTACAGGCCCCTATGAAGCCTCATGCATACCGTAAGGTGGCAGCTCCTAACTAGTTGAGCTGCTCTGTGGTTACTCCCAACCTGCGTGGTTGGTTTTGCAGCTGGTGAAGAAGCGAGCTGCTTTGCACAAGCCCCGGCTGTTTGGGATGCGTGAGAATCTGCCCAGCTCTGCTTCAGATGAACTGGAATATCAGCAAGGGAGCTGGGAAGGTGTGTGGGAAACATGACAGTCGTTACGGCAGCTGTGTCAGGTCTTGTGTGGGATTTCTCCTGCAGTACAAGTGATGGCTGCACTGGCAGCCAAGCCATCCATTCCAGCAGAAGTTAGGCTCGGCTACACCACTGTTTTTTCTCTGCTTACATGCCTATCTGCAGCAATGAAAACCTCACTCGCCATACAATTCCAGCAGGCTTCTATCTTACATAAAGAGGAGGATTCTGACTGAGCCTTCTTATCTGGGCAACCATTGCTCCAACTAGGCCAAGCTCCTCTCAGAAGGGTAATTCCCATTTCCAGAATTCTGCTGATTTATAGTGCAGAGCAGTCACTTGCATCCAGGAGATGTGGAAGGCAGGGTGCATGGGAAAGGCCTACCTTTCTTTCACTCCTTTCCCATCTTTCACTTACTAACGTCGTAAAATGCTTCCCAGTCCATTTGTTACCCCACAGACACTTACACTCGGTGAGTCAAGAGGACAAGAGTGGAGAGGTCTGCTTGACAAGGCGCCCACCACTGCCACCTCTTCAAGCAACCATGGCAGCGGAACACATTACCTTGTCACAGACAGCCAGAGTTTGTGTCACTCCTCCAAAGCGAAGATCAGACACTGACACTACTTGATGATGTCATTTCTGACACCAGAGTCAAAGAACGTGGGCAAGGTAAGGGCAAGAGAGGAGACAAGCAGGGAGATAGGGATGTACAGAGGAAGGCAACACAGAACAACCACCAGTAGCTCAGCTGCTGCCTCGTCAGCTCCTGGGAAAAAATGAACTTCTCAGGAGATATATTCATAAGCAAAACCTCAAGGACTCCATCTGAGAATCCAGAAACTTTTCCACTTGCATGAAAGAAACCACTACATAGTTGTAGCCAAAATCATTTTTCCTTCAAACTGTGGAAAGAAAAGACTTTTTTTGCTGAAGTCTATTTACAGTTCAGCTTGCAGTTTTCAGTGAGCCTAGTTGCAAGAGTCTGCTTAATCTTTTATAGGTGGCAAGAAAGAAAAAGACAAGTAAACTGCTTTCTTGCAAACACAAACCGAATTAGCAAGAGAGACACCAAATGTGGAAAGTTTCAGATAAAAGAGAGGATACAGATCAAGGTGGTGAGGTTGCTGTTTGATTCTGTCTTCCTATGGTTTTCCTTTCTTCCTGGAACTAAGGTGGAATAGAGTAGAGCTTGAGATGCTAAGGAGTTACTAGAAAAACAGGGTGTCTTAACAGAAACTATTTTGTGATTAGAGCAAGCGCTTATTGCCGAACATTCCTGCATCCTGAGAGAAGCGCTAGAAAACCCATTACCTAAATAATGCTCAAAACTGGAGCAGACAGAGCACTGGAAATGGATGTTGTACAAGCAGTTGGCATTATCAGCCAGATGAGCCAATGATTTACTATTTGCCTACACTAACTGAAATAACCCCAGCCAATTTTGTATTTTACAACAGACATAGACACCACTAGGTGGTAGCAGTCCAGTAAATTTGGCATTTTTTGGACCCACTCACACAACGCTGCTCCTACTTCCACCTATGATCTGGAGAACATCTTTCCAACCTGTGGAGTTGACTTGAAAAATTTTGGGAGTTATCTTTGCCTATTTCTATTATAAAGAGTCTAAACATTAAAATTTAGCCATCCTTATCATACTGCATGCACGCACACAAATATTTTATTCGGTCACAGTTGAGGGAGCTTCAGTCATATCTGCATGCCTCTTGAAATGAAAATATTTGAGATAGAAGAGGACTATCTGCAGTAGATGGAACTGAATGTATCTGGGGGGAAAGGATAAAACCAATCCTGGAGAAAAAAACACTTTTTGCCTTTGACACAAAGAATGACCCACCAGTACCTTCAAGAGAGAGCCTGAAGTCACTGACACAAAGAAAAGTGTACAGGACTAGCTCTGACTGCACCTACCAAGTGGAAAACTGCACTGATGATGAGGTGGGGGAATCGGGAACACTGGACTTTCACCTTATGGTGATTTCCACTGTTTAGTAGAAAGGCATTTTGATACAGAGCCAGCAATTACAATCAGCAAGCTATATACCATCTTCTCAGTATCCTCCCAACAACAGCTCTAGCACTCAGGCCAACCCCCAGTGGTAAGCAACTCTTGCTTTACCCTGAGCTGTGGCTCTGGAGTGTCTGTTAAACTTTGTCTGACACTGAAAATGAAGTTTCAAGGCCTTTGTCCTCTAGGAAATACCCACAAATGTAGTTCAGAGGTACAAACAGCTAGAGCAGTTTGGAAAAACAAAAAGTCCCTGCTTCACCCAGGACTCACATGATTTCTGGAGGGATCACAGAGTGGCAGATATCTAGAGCAAAGATGAATTCTGCTAAAATGCTAATCATAAAATTCACTGCTGAGTATACTTACTTTGTCAATATTTGCCTAGTTAGCACAGAGCAGTTGTGTTTGACCCTCTCACATTAGGGGAAAGCCTCTTTAAGAAAGAGATCTTTCCTTAGCACAGCCTCTCTCTGTATTACGTAACAGATAATCCCTACCCCATTCCTTATCCCACATCTCTCCTCCGTCAACTGTGTTTTGCTGCAAGAAGGGAGCATTCAGAAAGCCCTAAGGAGACAAAGGCAGAGCTGCTTTAACGTGATGAAAGCAGGCGATTTGTTAAGCTGCTCCACAATTTCACTGTATGCCTCTGTTGGTACAGGTCTCTCCTGGTCTCACCGTTGCAAACCAGACGAGATGCTCTCAGCTTGCTTCCCATCCTCTCCATGGACACACATGGACCATCACTTCAACAGCCTCCTCATCTCTGAATCCTATTCAAAACCATCCTGTTTTTGTTTTGGTTTAAAACAAGAACGAAAGAAACCCTCTATAAACTTGTTCCCAGTGACACTCTACTGAATTGCGCTTCCTGTCTTACACCTCATCTTAAAGCTTCACTTCATTTATGGCTGACCAAACACCACACAAGCATCTCCCTTCATTCGCTCGCCTTCTGGCATACAGTGAAATCTGGAAGATTATTCTCTTCCAAGTACAGCCCTTGCATGGCGTCTGCACGTGAGCCCCAAACACACTACTTAACCACCTTTTAAAAACAAAGAGAGAAACGACCCCATTTAAAACTAAGCCACAGTTTCCAACTGTTAATTTACTTTCACTGATTTTGAAATCCATTTTTCCTGGACAATGGAGGGAGACCACAAATCCAAAGCCATTGAATGACTTTGGACCATGATTAAGCACCACTTGGTCAAGTCAGTTATTAACACAAAGCTATAAAGTGCATACAGTAACTATAACAGTATAGGATCTGGGCTCCTTCCTTGCTGTCTGAAGCTGCTAGGGAAGACACAAAGCATTTGACAGAAAAGCCAATTTCAACAGCATCTATCCCCAGCACCTCCCTGGAGATGCTGCCAACTCCACACCTCAGCTGCATCAATGTGCTCTTTTAGGGCCGTGCTGCCAGCCGGATCCAGGAACTGATTTCATGATTGCTGGTCCCTCTCCTTGCCCTTTTCATTTTTGGGGCAGCTGGGTCAGCTACAGTTGTGGGGATGAATAGTTGGGAACAGGTTGAGCCAGTACTGCTGAGAAGTGCTCTGTGTTATACAGCCGTGGCCCAAGGCTCTGTCTGCCAGGGGCAGGTCAAACCACTCTGACCAGCCCAGTGCTGGCTGCTAAGAACAACATCTACGTTCCACCAAAGTCCCACCCATCCTACATTCAACGACACCGCTCATTGGAGAGGCTTTAGAAACACTTGCCTCTTTACCCTGCTGACCAGCTGAGCTGTGCTAGCACCCCTCTGAATACAAAGAAAGTTTTCATTAGACCCAAGTGAGATGGTTTTATTTTCATTCTGCCGTGAAGATCATCAGAGGTGAGCATTTTCAGAGCCCTTTCTGCAGACTTCTGTCCTGTGAGGGAATCATGTTATAACATGAGTCTTCCTCTCTCACGCTGTAGCCATCTGTTGTCTTTATAGGCTGGATGAGCCCACGTGACACCCCAGATACCGTGGCTACAGCCCTGTGAAGTTACAGGCTGTTAACATGGTAACAAGACAACTTAGTTTCTTCATGATAGGCAAGATCAAATCACGTCGTAACACGTCCCCAGCATGGCTGGTTTTAATGCCAGACTAGTACTGAGATCTGTATTAGTACATCTGAATCGCTGGAAGGAAACCTGCTGTATTAGCAGAAGAAAGGATGAGATAGGCTGGGAAGACAGCAGTTTCCCAAACAAACTGGAGCTTGGAAATGTAAGAAGAAAATCCTTTGCACACTTGTGTGCAATCTGATCAGCAGCTACCCTGAGGTTGAGAGTAACAATTCATTTGTGTAATTTTAGCGCAGAACCAACTTCTTGCTGCTTTTAGGTCTGTAACTTCAACAACTGTCCCGTGAAACCAATTCATAGCGTCACAAAGGGACCCTCGTCATCTCTCCTGGAGGTGTGAATACCTTTACAGCAACAGCTCCCTTAGGCAAACACTTTTCAGGCAAGGGACATGCACTACCATCTGCTGAGCTTCCTTCTTGCTCCCATCCCATTTGGACAGCAAATAAACCTGACTTACTGCCCTCACCCTTGGTTTCGTGTCAGCTTGTCCTTTGTGACTAAATACCACTTGCCTGCCTACAACAAAGCCTGCATGATCTGACAATCAACCTCCTTCACTGCTAAACTCTCAAAACAGAGAGGGCAATACAGTGGCAGGTGAGCTTCAATGCAGATGAATACAGAGTAGGACACCTCTGGAAAAATAATCTAAAACATGCTTATGTGATGCTGAATGTGGTACTAGCAGGTGCATTCAGGCAAGAAGTCTCGGAGCCATCGCTGATAGCTCTCCAGGATCAATGGCATGGCCTGCAGCAGCAGACAAACTAAAGTCAAGAAAAACTGGGTACCATGAGCAACAGTACTGAAAGCAAGACCAAGGGTGTCCCTTCTCTGCTGTTTAGAGCCCTGGCGTGCCCTTATTTCAGGTGGTTGTGTGCACTTCTGGTCTTCACAGGAACAAGACAGCAAAAGGCACACAGCAAACCCAACCCAAGTGATGGGGCAGCTGCCCTTCGAGAAGATTCAGGCTTCTCTTTTGAAGGACAGAACAGGGTGTTATGGTTGAGGTTTACAAATCATGAAGGCAACTGAGAAGGCACACAGAGAACAGCAATTCACCAAAACCTGCAATACTGGAACTAAGGGGGCATCTCTGAAGATAGTAGGGGATCAGCTGTTCCTGACACAGCAGGTAGTGAACTTCTGAAGCTTGACACCAGGTAAGGTTGGAGGCAGACAGCATCAGCCGGTTCAGAAGGCCATTGGAGAGAACTGCAGACAGCAGGCCCTTAAACAGGTAGTAAAGGGAGTAGGCAGAGATGTGCCCTTGACCATGCAACCCTAATGCAGCAGTCGTGGATGCTGATAAAGCATTAAGAGGAACAGATCGCAGGAAGTGGCCAGGCCCATATGCTCACCCTAAATAGCACATCCTACTGCTACCATGAGAGACACAAGTACCTGGCTGCATGTACCACTGCTCTAACACAACAGGGCACTTCTCATGTCCTTATGCTTTGTTTGTCTGCAGTGTTCAGTGTGACGGAACACAGGCTGGGCTTGCTATTTTGAACAGCTGGGGAAAACTGCACGTACCACTGAGATCCAGCATCCTCTTCCTTAGACTGGGGGATAAGCACGTTTCTCCTCAGGTAGCAGCTGGCAAGTCCAGGTTTGTGCAAATTCTGTTAGATTTGGCAGAAAAGACAACACCACATTTTTGAGAGGGGAAGGGCTTCTGGCCTGACACAAGAAGAAAGTATGCCTACCTGTCCTTGTAATGTGAAATAAGAAACTCCTTTTTCCCTTTACTGCTTAGCAACCAACTACAACATCCTGACTGCAAGCTGCTCAACAGCAAGCTCTCTCCTGAGACATCTATCACCCATGTGAATCTGACACAACTTCCATCAAAGCCATAGGGCATCTTTTCATTGACTTCAGTGGAACCGAGCCCCGCATGTCGAATAAGAAATCAATTACTTCAATTACTTCCACACAGGAGAAGGCTTTTCACATCTGTAATTCATTTAAATGACTAGAACAAGGGAACTGACTGAGCACAGGAAGAGTTGAAAGAAAAGCCAGGATCATGCAGTGCAATGAGGAAAGCAGTCCTGCAAGACATCTTTGTGATGAACAAAGAGATTGTGAGGACAGCTACATGTAAAAGGAGATCAGTGCTTTTCACACCTTCCACCTCACACCCAAAACCTCTGAGCAGCCCCCTACATGCACCCACATGTGTGCACACACCTCCTCGCACATTCCCTCCCAGCCAGCAGCCGCTTTGATACAACACTGTGTTTCTCACTTTAATCTTCCACAAGCTGGCTCTGTTCTAATTAAAATCTCAGCCCATACGAGGGATTCCCCACATCTCACAGACACCTGAGGTGCTGTTTCTTTCTCTTAATTTTCTCCCACTGCCAATAGAACTTTTCAGAAGCATTAAGGCACTGCTTTTTGTGGGCTTTTAAGTCACTCTTTCCTTTATAGTTGCCTGCTAAGTCAACCATAAATTTATGGTTATGAACACCACCACTTTCTGCACTTTTATTTGGCTACATTCACAATGCAAATACAAAACAGAACTTCGAAGTTGAGCAGAAATCCTTTTGCTTCATGATAGCCCAATTCCTTTCCACATTGCTTTTCAAGCATGCAATGACAGGATTAGCTGGGGATTAATTACTTGAAACTCAACCTGCATCTCACGTCACAATTTTCTCATATTTTCAGCCTTTAAAACTTTTCTATCAACCAAGTATTTGTCATACAGACCAATACTTAGAACAGATAAGATATCCTTTCCACACAAATGTCCTAATTGGAAGTCTCAAAACCCAAACAAAAATCCTGCTTACTGTGCAAACTCCAATCCTCCCACCCCAAGTTACAGTCCTATTCCCAAACGGAGGCAAGACTGCTTTCCAAAAATGTCACCTTTAAAGGCACAAAAAAAGATCATTCTCTGCTTCCTGTATTGTCCCTTAAAGGCAACTGCTCTTCCGATAAATTATACTTGCCCACTGAAGGGTAACCGGAACAGTCGGTTTAAGTGCAATTTGACTTGATTTTTTATTAACTAACTTCTTCTGTAAGAAGTCATGGGCTGGATTAGAATACATCTGTGTCTAGATATTGACTCAGAACCAACTGTAAAATTTGGTTGGCATAGCAGGACTAGTCTAGGCTGGGCACTTCATGGAAGACAGTCATTGGAAGGGAGTCTTTTTCAATGTAAAAGGTCATCTAAATCATGGCAGGTAAGAAGATCATCCCTTAATTAAGATATCTCCTGCCACTGTTTTCCTAGTGGAAACGCATTATTGTAATGGTAAGGACAAACACTGCAAAGTTAAGATGCCTACCATATGAAGATAGGCTGAAAAAGTTGGGGCTGTTCAGCCTGGAGAAGAGAAGGCTGTGTTGAGACCTCATAGCAGCCTTCCAGTATCTGAAGGGGCCCTATAGGGATGCTGGGGAGGGACTCTTCATGAGGGACTGTAGTGAGAGAACAAGGGGTAACGGGTTCAAACTTAAACAGGGGAAGTTTAGATTGGATATGAGGAAGAAATTCTTTACTGTAAGGGTGGTGAGCACTGGAATGGGTTGCCCAGGGAAGTTGTGAATGCTCCATTGCTGGCGGTGTTCAAGGCCAGGTTGGACAGAGCCTTGGGTGGCATGGTTTAGGGGGAGGTGTCCCTGCCCCTGGCAGGGGGGTTGGAACTAGATGATCTTAAGGTCCTTTCCAACCCTAACTATTCTATGATTCTATGATTTCACTTTGACTTATGCCATAAAAGCAAAGAATAAAAATGCCTCCAGTCCCTTTTTGTTATGACATATGTTATCCAATCAACTGAAAACATTCAGGTTCATGGGCTGCTATAACTGTAGCTTATTTATTTATCGCTTTATTTTGTTTATAGATCTTTTCTTGTCCAATTCATGTCTGTTGTAACTTCAAAACAAAAACAAACAACAAAAAAATCCTCCTCTGCTATTTTCTACACAAAATAAACTTGAGCCAAATATGTATCACTCTGAAAATATCCTTAAGTGATTCTTTGCAGATTGAGGTTATTTGTAACAAACTAATGGTCAAAAAAAGATGATTTTTAAAATTCTACATTGAACCTGCTCTGACGCACACGCCATACAAGGAGCAAAATTAACTGCACCCACCTGCAAGGCACATTTTACTTGATGCTCTGAGAATGAGTAAAGTCAAGAGCAGGAGGCAAGACCAAAAAAGAAAGGCAAACCAAGTTGAACATAGAAGAGTAAATTAAACAATAAAGACATCAAGAGAAAGAAAGCACTACAAGCAAGTGTTCAAGCATGTTCAAACAAAACACACGTACTGTGCTAAATACTGTATAAATCCAAGCTATGCAAAATTCCCAGTGCCCCACTTGTGAGCTCTGCATTAAAATAAAAACCAGTGAGGAAGGTGTGTGCTTCTTCAGGGAAATGCTTTTGAACTAAAATACACACAGTGGTGTTGAGGCAAGAATAAGCAGGGTGAAAGCTTTCACAAAGGTGCCTTCTGGTTGTGCAAATACGACCTTGACACTGCTTGGAAGGAGTCTACCATGTCAAAATTGACTGGTAATACATAGATATTACTTAAATGCTCAAAAATATCTAACTTTTCCTCAACCACGCTCACTCACTATTAGCTTAGGCCACTTACATAGACTACTCCAACTTCCTCACAAATGGACGGAAGAGAGCTAGTTGCCACTTTTTAGCTCGAATGACTGCCTTGTTCTTTCATAACAGAGTATTACATAAATCTAGGAGCACGGACCAACTTGTCTGCAGTGATTCCCTACGGATCATATACCAAACACATGTGTTCTTTAAGCAGATCACCAGGACTCTCATCTATCCCACCCACATCAGCCTCTTGGCCCCTTCTCTCCCCAGGTCAAGGGAGCAGCTATCAAGCCTAGACAACAAAGTTCTCCTTTTCTTTTTACAATAAGATCAGTGAATAGAATTTTTAATTAACTCCTCTGAAATAACAGAGCTATCTAACAAGTCACTGCCTGTGCAATAGGTGGGGACAGAAACAGTGCATTGCACTATGACACTGTACATGTCTCCATCAGAAAAACAACTCGCCCACCCTGAACACAAGCCCAATAAACGGCTGCGTCTATCCCACAGCTGCCAAACTCCTCCCATGCCACCAGCACCTGACACTCACCACAAAAACACCATCTGAACACATCCTAGTGCTTGCTTTGGCATCACCTCCCTGAATCTCTGCATTCTCCGCTAACCTTTCCCTTTTTCCTTCCAGTAAGTCTCATCTACACTGCTGCCACAGTGGAGCTGCTGCAAACTCCCAGAGTTTAGAAACAGAGTGCTAGTGTCACCTGGAAGGAGATGCCAGTCAAAGCTTGCTGTGGGGTGGTCCTCCAACAAGTCTCCCTCAACACTGATCATGATTAGGAAATTGCTCAGTATTACCATTGCCAGAATGCACCAACCGGAATCTGATTATAGCCACTGCTGTAGTATCACCAAAAATCTTGCATCTGCACTGAGGATCCAGCCCTTGCTTTCCTTGTGGGGACTGCAGCACAGGACTTCTGAAGGGACAGGGTCTCCTTCCAAGGCCAATGGTCATAGGGGAGACAAGTTTTACCAGTATAACTCATGTCTGCATGCATTTTCCTGTATTCAGTAAGGGTTTACACCAGCGCTGCTACCCTTGGAAGTCTGCCATCAATAAGCAGGTCAAACCTCTTAAGTCTGGGAAAAGCCTCTCTATTGTTTTCTGTCTCATGAACAGTTCTTCAGTAACTACGTATTTGTTTTGGAGAGCAGGGTGTTAGAAAACAATTGATATGAATAAAGAGCCCTCCTTCACCATTGAAAGTAAACTGTATGCTTAATAAGATGAAATAACTTGGTCTCTGTGGGCCAGAAAACAATAGCCTCACTGTTGCACTGATACCTTGCAAGTTACGTCCTCGCATCACCCAAGGCAAACAGTAATAGGGACTGCTCCATAGCTCAGATTGCCTTTAAACCTCTTAGCTAGCCTCTTTTACCTCTTCAGCAGGTTTCCCTCTTTAGCACAGACATGAATCAGTTGCTTCAGGAAACCTCCATACCTTCCAAAAAACAAAATTATGTTTTATGAGGCTGTGGTCAGGTCGCCTGTGTTTCTTACAAATATCCCTAGCTTCTATTGTTTACACCAGGAGTTGAGATCGCATAATGAAGTAAATAGCATCAACAACTGTGACTGACTTAAAAGGTAGCAACAGCAAGCAGAGCTTTATCCTCCCTCTCTCTCCGAGCAGGATGAGAATCTACTAATTACTTTATTACAGTGTGGGTGGAAAAAGGAGTGAACTTCAAATCGGCACAGCATTCAACAAAGCATTTCCTTTACATGGAAGAATGAGAAATAACCCCAAACCTAGTATAAATCTGCCTCCCAATTCCTCCTTTTGTTTACACCAGGTTTGAGGTTACTTACACAGTGGCACAGTATTAAAGACTCCACACACATCTCCGCGCTCTAGGGCATAAGCCCACCTTTAGTTGTCTAGCACTGAGAACAAACATTTCCTAGAGGCGAGCTACTATGTAATGATCAGGATGATGGTTCTTGCATCCTTCTTTGATCTGTCAAATAAAAGCCACCACAATTAAAAAAAAAAAAAGCTAAATACAGTATTCTTTTATTTTCCTGCCACAATTCTATACTTATTTGTTCCCATTTTTATGGATCTTTTTATCATTACTGATGCGAACAGCTGCTTGAAGCAGCCAAACAAACCATGCAAAGTACAGTGAAATATTCAACACACATTCTCACTTTCAAGATAAGACAGTAATAACAGAACACCTGAAACCAGAGTCTTAGCAAACCCAGGTACGTCAAGTTATGTCACTGAAGTCAAATGGGGTTTAGCAGTTTATGTGCCCCCTTGATACTCAAAGGCACAGAGATTATTCCATTACTAAAAAATGTACCACCGTCGCTATAAAGCATTGGCTAGGGATTTCCCAAATAACCAAGAATACCATTCGGACATCAAATAGAGGACAAGAAATGAACATCCCTCCACGAGGAGGGCCTTCCATAAGGAATACTCTCAGAGGCTACAATCCACTGTGAGCACAAGGCGCTCTTACCTGTATGAGTGAGTATGTGCCGCTGCAGGGAATTTACCCATGGGAAGACTTGAGGACAGTAAGGACAAGGGATATTTTGTAGGCGGTCTGAGTAAGCATTCCTCTTCCCTCTCAGCAGCTTATCTTCAGCAGTTTCCTTCTCATCCTCACTTGTTCCATTTCTGCCACTTTCTTCCTTGAAATTGTCAGTGGACTGCAGAAACGGGCTGAATTTATTAGCATCTGTGGTAGCCAGCATCTTCTCTATGCTGGCAAATTCCCCACTTGACTCCAGATCCAGACCACTGCTAAATTTAGGCTTATTTTTTGTTCCTTTCTTTCTACCTCTTCTCTTAGTCAACACAGGTTCAGCAACAGGAGACGGCTCTGGATCACATGCCTGAGCCAGGTCACTGGGCAGGCTGGAGTCTCTCTGCACTGCAGTCAAGATTGTCACTTTTGCTTTGGCATTGCCTGATTTGTCACACCCAGTGGAGCTGCTCACTGCCTTGGGACCAGTGTCTTCAGCCTCCGTTTTCAGCAAAGCGGGAGCAGAAGACACAGATGAAATGATCTGTGCAATGGAAGCTAGCGGTGGCAGCTCTTTAGTTACTGGAGGCTTTGGCAAGAGAGGTGGAGGTGGTGGTTTAGGCCTCAAGGGTCTCAGCAAGGCAGAATTGCCAAGGAGAGCCGGAGAAATGATTGGGACAGTCAAATGCAACGAACCTTTCAGTGGCTGGGTATGTCTGACACCCCTGTTCTTCTCTGAGTTCCCATTGGCACCAAAAACCAAAGGACACTGCAGACAGTTGTAGGCTTTATCACTGTTCCCAGAAGCAGCCAACTCTTGATTCCTAGCTTCGTAGGGGACATCATCTTTATCCTTCTTCAAGACTTTGGGGATGGACAGGTCAATAGGCTCCATGGAACAGTCGTAGAAGGACACAGGAGAAGAGCCAAACAGGTTCTCCTGCTTCACTTGCACAGCACTCAGGCTTCTGTTCTTCTGAGAGAAATCCAATGGCTCATCAAAATCCATTGGGAAGCTGCCTGCAGGTTCAAGTTTGATGGGAACATGAGACGATGTGCCAAGCAAGAAGCCATTCTGTGGCTCCAGGAAAGGCGTCATGGGCTTGTGGTCCATGTAAGTGCTGTCCTCCAATAAAGAAGGGTCTGTCTGGCTCGCCTGGGCACTGCAGTCCACCGCTAAGATGTAATTCTCAATTTCCCTTTCTTGCACATGCAAGTGCTGCTTGAGGATATGGTGAATGCAGTTTCTCTTGGCTGAAAAGGCTGTGCCACACTCCTTGCACTCAAAAGGCTTCTTCTTCTGGCAGCCGCTGTGCGTCCTCATGTGAATGCGGAGGGCTCGGTAATGCTTCAGGTCCTCACCGCACAGCTTGCATACAGTGTCTGGGGAGCAGAAGGCATCCACCATCTCTGCAGCATTGCTGGTGACATATTCAATGTTCTTCTCTATATCCTTCCTGGTCACTTTGAAGTGCTTCTTTCGTAGGTGCCTCTCACAATTGGCTTTCACTGTGAACGGGTAGTGGCAGATTTTACAGATGTAAGGCCTCTCCCCGCTGTGTGTCCGCAGGTGTCGGATCAGCGCTGCCTTGTCCGCTGCAATGTAGTCACAGATGTTGCATTGGTATGGGGAAATACCCAAGTGAGAACGGATGTGAGCTCTCAGGACACCAGAGAAGGCAAACACCTGGTCACAAAAACGGCAGGGGTACAAAACTTTCCTCATGGTCGGGGCTTTCTTGTTTGCTGCCCCTGCAATGATGGCTTTGAGGTCTCCTTCTGTGACCTCTTGCTTGATCTTGGCTTCCATACTCAGAGGTAGGAGAGCTTCGATGATGCTGTCTTGCTCCAGTTGTGTCTTCATCTCATGCTGCGTTAAAGGCTCTACTTTGGGTTGGAGGAGCAACTGTGAGGAAGGGCTCAATCTGGCTCCTGGCTGGGGTAGGTGAGAGTTGGAGGAGGACTCCACTGAGTTCTTGATCAGCCTCAGAGGGGGAGGTGGTAGGCTAGGGCTGATGCAGCCAGGGGAGGCTTGCTGGGCACTGATAAGAGGAGGAGGTGTAGAGGTTGCGACGACTGTTCGGGGCGTTACCAAAGGCTTTGGCTTCAGTGGCGGCATATGCTTGAAAATGGACTGCACAGGGACAGAAGGTGCCTTAGAAAGGGGAGGAAGACTGATCTGAGGAGGAGCGGAAGAAGCCATCTTCAAGATCTGCTGAATGTCTGCCAGCTCAATGGCAGACTCATTGGAGATGGGTTTTACCACAATACTGCTGTCAGGTTGGATGATAAAACCCTTCTGGAAAGGCTGCAGCGAGAGAAGCTTTATGTTTTCTTTTGTAGGGGGAAGGACTGAAAATGACCCTCCCATGGAGGCCGCTTCCAGAGGAGAGAGGCTGAGCAGACCGGTGCTGCCGGGTTCCTGAGGTAGGTTACTCTTCAGTGCTCTGAGCCGCATTTCTTGGACCTCATCTTGTGTATTGTCCTCCTGCTTGACAGGCTTGATGTCTTTGGTGTACTGTAGGCCCAAGGATGCCATGAAGGCTTTCTGGTCTGGGTTCTCGCCGGGTGGGATCATGGACTGTTGCTTGTGCTTGTCTTTTCCCTGATCCAACACATGAGTTTCTGTGTGCAGTTTGAGCGCTGAAAGCATGGGGAATGCCTTGTTACACATCTCACAAATAAATCGATGGAAGTCGCTGATGCACCTTCGCAAATTTGTTTCACACCAGACCTGCAAGACATGCAAAAATACTTAGAGTAGACATCTCAAACTGGAAAGGCACCACATGCTTCTGCAAAACAAAACCAGTTCACTCTCTCTTTCACTGCCCAAGTTAAGGAGTTTAGAGCAGACATCACCTACCTGGCATGGAGACATTCCTGCTCCACAGCCTTTAGTCACCTAAGTGGTGTATCTGAATTAGGGGCTGATCCTCCAGAAGTTCCTTTCTATAGAAGCAAACTCCTCCAGAGAGTTATTCAGACTCTCAAATACTTTTCCACCCTTAACTTCCCTTCCAGAAACCTCTCTCACTTCTCTGACAGGACAGGAGCCTCAGCGGACTAAACAGCAAACTTCATTGAGACTACCTCCCTTAGACTTATTACTACAAAGAAACTAGGAGGATTAAAACAAAGGCATCCAAGAAGGCAAAATAACATAAACCAACCAAAATAATAACACCTTAAAACAAATCAATGAAACGCAGAGCCCAAAGTGCTTCTGTTAGTAGGCTTTCTGTTAGTGAAGTCTAATTATATTTATTCTCCAATGGAAAATACTTAGCTCACAAAAGGATTTTATACCTGTCACTGAAAACGATCATGAACCCAAATGCTGCATTTAAATGCTACCCACATAGCTCACATGTTGCAGAGCTTCCACTTCAAAGAGGAACACAAGTGATAAATTAAGTAGAGGGCTGGAAAGATACTCTAGACACTTTGTTCTGATATTCTTCGTAAGTCTTGCCTCGCAATGCAAGCAAAATTGTTACAAAAGGAAAGTTACAACATTTAAAACCCTTAATAATGTTATATGTCTGCCACTAATTATAAAAGAAATAAACACAAGCTGTTTAAAAAGTTATCTCTTGTCCTGATTTAGTAACTTTTACACCAAGACTCTACCTGAGAATTACCTACCAAATTTCAGGTCTAACACCTTGAAGCCAGAAGAGCTGGAAATGTGCTTTAATCCAAGTAGAATAAGAAAAGTGCAGACGCTGAATAAGCATGGTCCTGCTGGATTGTGCTGTTGATTTATTTCTTTGGGTTTTCTGAATAAATATGCAGCTTCATCAAGACCCAAACTAACTACGCAGGCAAGGTGTGATAGAGAGAGGAATAATACTATCCAATAGAAAGCTTTATGGATGTCACAGAAATATTTACAGACTACCTCCCTGCCTTTCCCCAGACATTGGCCCTCAAACATGCAGTATCTTTAGACCTCACATAAGAACATAGTGGAAAGGTGCCTGGGAGTGTTTTGTGAAGAAATCACTGAAGATGTCGCCATTTAGTAAGTAAGATGATTTCCTGAAGCTTTTAATAATAAAATCTTTCACACCACAACTACATCCTTTTTACAGGAAATTAAATAAATAATGTTTTCCTTACCATGTATCTTCCCTATTATTTTAGATGTGGGATGGTTTTGGGAAGGAAAGAAATAATGGGCAGGCTGGAAGGGGCAAGGACTTAACACCAAAGTTTTCATTTAAAATATTTTTACAGATCTTTACACCAACAGCTATACACTGGAATGAGGAAAAAAAAAAAAAAACCAATCCCAATATTCTTTAGATGAAAAAAGAAAAAAGAAAAGCGGAAAGCATTTGAAGTTTACATGGACAGTGGTAATATGCTTTCCACAAAATATTCTACACCCCATCTCTGTCTCATCAAGGACACATCTTTCAATGAATTCAGAAGATACATGCTGTATCAGCTGTTACCTTAAGCTATGAAGACCAGAAAGTACCTGAGAAATGCGGGGGAACTTCCTACAGGAGAAGTCCGTGAATCCCAAGTCATGGAAGCCTGCTGGAATTGAAGGGTTGTTCTGAATGAAAGGCTTTCCCATGGGATCTCTGGGAAGCTGCTTGTGGATAACTGCGTTATGGCGCAGTAAGCCCCGATGAGTACGAAAGGTAATACAACAGATGTCACACCTGGAAAGGAAAGGAATAAACCAGAAATGACTTACTGACTGCTGCAGGCTTAACAACTAGCATTCTTGCATTAGGACAGCCTCCTTCCTCTTACCCCATGATACCAAGAACCTGCTAAATGCAAAACAAAGCCACAGCATGTCAAAAACTTATGACCACAGAAAGGCCATTTTAATCACAGTCACTTTCTACCAGTTTCTGGCCATTACGCTCACTAGAAGTTTAAAGGACATAGCACATGAGACCCGAGCTTCCCATGTGGGCAGACGGCAAAGTGGCAGCTGAGACCACAGCCTTCTGACAACCTTCCCATAGTCCAACATAAAGTATTTCAATGGCTTTACACCATTTCATTTTTACTGAAAAGTGCTATTAAAAGACATTTTTAAAAAAACTCTGACAAAGAGGGCCCAAATCAGACCCAAGTAGCAAGCTGCTGCAAATGTATAAATAGTACCTTCTTTTTAACTACTGCTTAAAACATACTACTGTACACCACTGAAACGCACGTGTACGAATTTCCTCTGCATTGTCTTTTCCATTAGCTTTCACTCATTTTTCTCAAAGCTGCTATGAGAAATACACTGTTTTAAAAGGAAAACTAGTGCTCCTTGAAAGGGAAGAAGGTCAGAGGAGAAAGACCTGAAAGACGTTCAACACTTCTGCACTCATATACCCCCTTAACAGTCACTGTGCCCCAAAGAAAAAGGCAGATGCACCATTTTTTCCTACTGACACTTTATTGCTATGAGTTCCTGTTTTTCCTAACTTCTCAAATCCCAAATTCAGTTAAACAGAAGTTTCTCACATAAAGTAAATTTGCAGTAAAAAAATCAAAGATACTGAAAATGCAGTTATGCTGCAGGCAATAAACACTATGCAGCAATATCTGGCCAACATGTCAACAAACAAGCCTATTGCCTTTTAAATATCTGGGATTTGAGCTCCGCAGCATGACAGGTCACATCCACTCTGCACTCAACAAGTGACACACAAGTTTCACTCAACCCAGCTCCTTGTGGTTACAGCTCCAGCTCAGAACCAAAGCATGAGTTTCAGAGAAGCAAACACAAGTGAATGTGAAGCAGTCGGATTTTGTCAGCAAGAATATTATATTCACTAGGAGTTTTTCACGTCTCCCCTGCCTTAGTTCTCCCCATACTGTCTTCGCCCTCCACAACAAGGAAAAGGACATGTGCCTACTCATTAAAAAAACATCCTGCAATTAGAAATGACTCCTGACAAAATCCTGAAACGACCCCCTCCCTGTCCTGTCCCTAACAAACTCCCATTGTTGTTCTTTTTATCACTACATAAACTTCCACAGACCTTTTTTATTCCATAAAAATGAAAGAGATAACCAAGTCACCCACAAAGCAATTGGACTCATAGTCTCTGAGTGGTGAAAGAAGCAAGTGTGAAGTAAATGTAACACGGCCTTCGTTATCACAGTACCCAGAAGGCTGGGACACAAATATTATGCACTGCAGGTTTAGTATCTCCCCTGTCTTTTCTCCTCTGTCAATTCACTTGCATCCTACCTTTATAATTATTGCCATCATAGTCCCTGCATGCCATTAAATACCAAACCGATGTCATTTATGAAGCAAATGCTTACTTAAAGAGGTCTGCTAAATGTGACAACAATCTCTGGTGGGGGAGAGGCGGAATGCCAACACATAGCTCTCCTCCCGCGTCAAGATCTACAGCTCTCCTCCAGCTCGTTTGGCAGCAACTATTCCATAATAGGAGGCTTTAATCTTCAGTGAAAACAAAAACACACAACCACCAAAACCACTGGGGGAAGGAAGGCATTAAAGGGTTAGAGCAGTCACCTGAAGAACTTGCAGACTAATGAAACAAATCCTTTTTTAAAGGTGATGAAAATGCCTTGCATGAAAGCAAGCCATGCTTCTGGCATGCTCCTGCACCAAAGGAGCATCACTGGTAGCCTGTGGGGCCAGCTGTTCTGCAGAGGGACACAGACCCTCACCTTGGGGCATCCTGATGCAGCTCCAGGGTCCCTAATGTGCCTGGCCTTCCCTGTGCCAGCAACCCAATGCAGAAGCTGTATCCCCTTGTGTGCGACAGGGGAGGCACAGCTGCCATTGATGGGACCACAGGGCTAATGGGAGAGCTGGCGCCTGCATGGTCCGGGCTGAGCAGGAGCCAGTGCTCCTGGCCAAGGAGCCAATTGTCATCCACCCCAGCAGGAAGGTGCACCTCATCCATCTTACAATCCTTGACCTCACAGACTTTAAGCACTGGTTTATTTAGGGCTCTCATCAAAAGCACTTGAGAGTTAATCTTTCAGAGCAAAGACCCGTGTGAAAGTCCTTTGCAGTACACCTGTATCAACTACTATGCCTCAGGACAGTAAAAATTTGCAATTTAAAATTGGTGTTTTCTATGCAAAGGGAACCGCATCCCCTCCCCCAAAACAAAAGCGGTATCTTGTACCAGTACTTTCTGTCTTTTATACTGCATAGAATTAAAAACCCCTCTATTTTTCTCTTTCTGCTTTAGTCTTCTCTTTTAGTTTCCTTGATGGGAGTGAAGATGCAGCAAGAAAAAGGAGAAGTCAGGAAAAGGATTAAGCTCTTTTTCCATTCTGTCAAAAAGACGCTCCTGGCTGAAAAAAGGAAAAATACAGACATATCACTCCTGTCACCTCAAGATGTAGGCACTCTGAGGCGTATAAATGCACTGCACCTTGGCTCAGCACCTTCCCCTGGCATCACAGTTTACAGGATCACACAGAGCTGGAGCACCGGAGGGACCTGTGGATGCCTTTCCTTCCTCCACAGTCCAAGCACACCTGTATAGGCAGCCACAGCTTGGAGAGCTGGAATAAAAACTGCCTGAGAAACGTGTGGAACAGCTTCTCCAGGGCTGGCTTCCCAGGCAAGCAGGCAGCCTGTCAGGCTACAGCAACTGTGCTGGCACCTTGCACCCATGTCACTTGCCAAGGACAACAGAGGTCATTGTAAAGCGCTTCCTGATGCTGATGGGTGCCATCAGGTTGCTGGCTCAGGAGGTCTCTCAGGCTCTGCAGACCTCACTTGGGCTTGTCAGTCTTCGCTATGGATGCAAGCTATTTAAAATACATGGAGCATTTGCACAAGTGTATGCACATCATCTTATTTTGTGTCCATGTCTGTGTGTGGTTTTGTTGTATTCTCTCCCCCCCACCTTAAGTAGGAAGGCAGTCTGAGTTTCTTCCAAATGACGTGACTTGAGCTTTGAATACAATCAGCAATACAGATGCAGTTATGATGTGTACCACCTTCAAGAAAAACTTACAGGTACTAAACTTCAAAACCTAACTAGTTAAGGCAAGCACCATGCTGCACTGACTAAGGATTGTGTTAATTTAAAATGAAGTAAGCTGCCATGCCTAACAATGCACTAACTGGAAGCACTTCCTTCTTTTCTGAAGAAGCCTAACCATTAATTTCTGGGATTTGCTATCAGTAGTTTTTTCCATCTTTGGTAGTGTCAATGTCTTCAGTATTTTTAAATCTAAACCTGCAGTCTAAGAAGCAGAAGAGAGAGGAATCCTAGGTGATAGGACCAGTTTTTCATATTGCTTCAACTGCTTTAAAAAATAACGAGTTAAATAATTGTGGGAAGTTTGAAAAGTCCAGCATATCAAATAAAATATCTGAAACACATGGTAATACTTTGCTCATGATGAACTTTAAAAAAACAAAACACCAAAAAACTCCCCCTCTCCTTACAAATTCACAAGTCTGCTCATGTGTAGTGCCAAGTCAAACAGGGATGGTATGGATGCAGAGAACAGAGATGGGAACAGGTTCTGACATTGTTAGCAGAACAGGCAGAGCAATGGCTCAACACATGAGCGGAGATAAAAGCACTCTACTTGCAAGGTAAGTTTCCAGATGTAGCTAATAAAAGCTGCTGTGATGCATGTGATTGCTAGACTTGGCCACAGTTTTCCATTTTTCTATAAATACGATTATAGAAGAAAGAGCAGAAAGCTGTTCGCTTCCAAGCACAGAGATTCAGTTGCTTCTGGCAGCTAAGGACACTTTAAAGTGAGCTTCACTGCCAACTGCCTTTACGTTTTGGAGTCAACTCCTATCTGTTCAATGCAAACTTTATACTAGAGTTCTGACTTGCTAGCAAAAGTGTACAAAGCAAGCAGGTGGGAAAACAGAAATGGTAAAACACAAAACCAGAGCTAAGATATAACTGCAGGATGACAGTGCAATGACCAAGCTAACCTTGGGGCTCAGGCCATGTATCATAGCAGGAGAGTCTGTTTAATTATTACTACACCAGCGCACCTCTTAAAGTTCGGGTTTCTTTAATGCAGACAAGGTCTTTGTGTAAAAAAAACACCATTAAAAAGCTTCCTACTAAAGTAAGTATTCTTGAAATCTGCAATGCTATTTAAGATATAAAAGCATTTTAACAGGAGTTAAGAAACAGTCAATGCTTTGTGCAGCATGTTAAGAAGCAAGCCAGGATTTGCTACACTTACAACAAGCAGCACCTTGCTTGTTGCAAGGAAAGTTAACATAAGTGATGCCTGCTGCCTTGCATTACACTCTTCACTGGGCTAATTCCAATTTGTCAGCACTGGAAATGGCTTTTTCTCTTTAAGAAAAGGAAAGACATCTTAGGAATGAAATGCAGAGATTTAAAGCAAAATTAATCAGCCTCAATTTTAATTAAGGATAACGCAGTCAAACATTCAATCCTTCTAAATTTTGTATTTCAGTAGTTGAGATGCAAATGCCAAGTATTTGTATCCATCATTCTGTTACCAAGAAATTAAACAAACACTTTGCTATGCATTATTCTGGACTGGCAGTGGAAAGGTGACATTTAGCATTCTTCTACTTATAGTTCTGGAAACACACAAGAGTAGACCAAACCCTAAAGTTTTCACCCATGCAGCTCACTATGTTGCCCATGTTGTGGATGTCAACAAATAAGAAAAATGTTAATTTTCTATACCTTATCTAAAATAAAAGCTTGATACCATTTTGTTCCTTTCCTGTCTGCGCTCTTTAGCAACTGCCACAAACAAAAGGAAAACAAAACAAGAATGAAACACATCCTGAGACAGAAGTCATTAATACACAGTTATGTTATATTAAGTCAGCTAAAGTATAAAAGTCAGCAAAGTATATAAATTTCTACCATTGTTGTTATTCTTTCTGTCTCACATTAATGGCAGAATTAATGCAGCTCTCCTTAGGAGCAAAGAAAAACCTGTGCTGATCTAAAAAATAATACAACTGGGCAAAAGAGAAAGATGGGCAATTCCCTGCTGTTGACTCATGTCCGTAGCAGGGATGGGAGCAGGCTCCCTGCCTCCACACCAGTTAACACGTGCTGCAGAGGAGGCGGACAAGGAGGGGGAGATGGGGAAAGGATAGTTTTAAACATAAGGGCTTTTGCCACCTATGAAAGGAAAACCAGCTGGTTACAGACACATTCCCCTTCAGGAAAGGATTCCTTTGCTTCTCTCTCACTTTTTTGGGGGCAAAGCGAAGGGAGGGGATGAGAGACAGCAAATTGGTTTCTGCTCCTGTGTAACCCCACCCAGGTCCAGATACTTATCTCCTTTTGGATGAAAAACCATTCCTGGCCTCCCCACCCAGAGCCCTGGGAAATAACATCCAACAGCTGCACTAATCTCTCCCACTTGCTTCAGATGAGTGATGGAAAAGCAGCAGTGCTTCGAACGCTGTTTCTGCCTGCCTCCCAGGGATCCCTGTGGATCCTCCTGCTGTCCTGCAATGACCTGTCCTACCTCCTTCCCCTGCAGCATCACAGCATGTCTCACCCCAAAGGATCTGCTACTCTCCCATCTCCCTCTTGCTCAATATTATGGGTCTGTGCTGAAACCACAAGTGGCACAGCAGCACCAGGAACTAACTTCCTGGCAGGCTGGAGAGTCTCCTCCCCCCCTTTCCAGTGTGTAGGGGGACAGACACAGCTCACCAGAAGCTCAGTGCATGCTGTTTCACCTCCTCAGCAAAGGCGGGATTTGACTTTCAACTTTCCCTCCCTCCCACTTCCCCACTGGCTGTCAGACTTTGTTACCAATGCGTTCTGTCACTCCCTGTAATCCTCTCCCTCGAAGAAGTCACCCTGGAGTACAGCAAAGGCTGAAACCCCTGCACCAGCCCTTCTATTAATAGAGGGATGCACAATGCTATGTGCATTCCTACAGCTGCGCTGTGGTCCAGGCAAGAAAAGTATTGTGTAGGAGCCAGGACAGATCTGATATAAACCAGGGTGATGTCGTGCTTGAGAAACTGGTCAGCATACAGCAGAGCCAGTGCCCATACCAACATACCAGTTACACTTTGACTCCCGAAGTCAGAGTAACTCAAGTGAAGTTAACTGCTGTAAGATTTAATAAAAAGGCATGAGCCATCCCATGCCACCTTTTTCTTTGTGTGTAAGCAAAGTAAAATCAGGAAAAGATTTCACTCTTTCCCGAAGCTGTAATGAATTGCATGTACCAGCAAAACTTCAACAGTGCCATATTTAAACACCTCTGCCCCAGTGGAACACTAGCTCACTCTACCATTTACTTCAACAGAATTCTCATGGTACTAAGAACAAATAAAGGGAAAAAGGGGGATGGCCTGAAGACACTTGCACAAACAAGTATTTCATTTGCTCATAATGACTTTTTTATTTAGCCAATGACTTATGTGTCAAGAAATTGGCTGGACAGAATCCTGAAGCAAGAGCTGAAGATCAACTTAAGTAACAATGAAGGGTTTAATAATTAGGGGAAGCATACCTGGGAAGAAAAAAATCCTGACCTGTTCTCTACAGGTACCAAAATTGGAAGCTGCACAGCATCCAGAATAAAACTCATTATTTGTGCACACAAACTCAAGTGGACCTTCTGGTATTCTTTTGGGGTAAGAAAAGGAAAGCCCCTCCTGCCTTTCAGCACATCTTTCATATATGGAAGCCAAGTATTTGTGCAGTTCTAAAACGCACAATGGAGTGAGTGAAAAAAAGCCAAACCCTATGTATTGACCATGTTAGAAAAGCAGTACCGATTTTCACAAGTAGAAACATATCTAGCTAGAGGTGTTTGTCTACCCTATAACCATCCACCGACAACAACAGGGCTCACAAATAGGTGCAGCCTAATCTGGACCAAACACCCTTGCCCTTATCAGCATTTGCAGGTAAGCTATGCTTAGTACGCAGACATGACTGCTAACACAGTAAGCAGCAGCCAGCACTTTGAGAGAGCCTGCGTACAAACAAACCCTGGTCACCAGGATCAGGCAGGCATGCTAACAACCTATTTTGGCACAGCCCTCCTTCCCTCCTGGATTCCCTTTTACGAGAAGCTTTCCTCTACAGCCAGCTTTGCATTTTGCCCACTTTCTATTCTTGCAACTGAGCTAAGATATTCAACACCATGTGATACACCACAGTTCCACATGAGAGCATTACTCTCTGTGTCCATTCACTACCCGTTATTTTTACCCAACTGCTCTGGATTCCCAGTCTCCTCACACAACGAGCTCCCTGATGTGAGCTGACCATTTCCAGGCCAGTCTTGGACGCGCGCTGCTCTTCAGATATTTCCCATTTTTGTTTCTGAACAGAAACTTCAGAAAGCGCTTAAAATGCAGTTCTGGTCTGCTTTTGCAAGCCAGCATGCAGATGCTCAACCCACTGATTTTACTTCTCCATTTGCTCAGTAAAAGGATGCATTCACCAGCTTGCTTGCATATCCTCTCCTCTGCCTTATCAACATTGAGGTGCACTGTATGTACTGCAGCCTATTTTTGGTCCTAGCATTTACCAGAGCTGGTCCATGAGCCTCTATGCTAGATTGCTCTCCATTCCTCTCTTGATATTCAACAATCATGTAAGTTACAACCACCTCTGAATTATCCAGCTGCATTAAAGGAGTACAGTATTTCATATTTTGAAGTGCTAACAAGGAATGAAGCTTATCCATGTGCTCACCAACAGTTGTGACAGAGATGGTGCATGAATACTACTTGTCATTCATGCTTCAAGTTGCTTCCAGTAACAGAAGTGTCAACTACTAGGAAAAAAACTTCCTCTCCCCACCACAAATCCATAGTTTTGTCTCACAAGTGACATAAATTGCAAACAACATTTAGTTTTCAGCCACATTCACTCCTCTAAGTTTGCAGTAAGAGGGTGTCACTAACACCCTCTTCCTACAAAAGGCTGACCATGTGTAGAAAGCAACATGCTTCACAAGAATTAAGTCAGCGGGATTATTCCTTACTATATAAGGAGAGAAAAGATAGAAAGTGTATTCCTAAAGCTGCTTAAGTAGGCATTGGCAGAAACAGGAATGAAACTCAAGGGGCTTTTTCTGGTGTTATTTTTCTTTTACATCCTGTACCATGTATTTTTACTCTGTCACACTGCTGCTCTGTACACAACCTAGTCTTGTACTAGTCTTTTCTACTGGTGCTAATGACTGAAATTATCTCCGCACACTTTAAATTTCCATTCATTTATCTTCTTGGTTACTTTATCTCCCCAAAGCCTATGTCCAGAACCGCGCTGAAGAACAGTAACTGGGCAATAAACATGTAATATTCTAAGTAGCTGGAATCGTTTTGACTTAAATCCACTTCCTTTTGTCTTGATTTAAAAAGGGCGGCTCATGTGCATTTGATACAAGGATTTAAGATCATTACCCGAGGACATAGGCCCTGGGTGCCTTGCAGCATCCCACCAGCTGGCACCATACACTGAAGAATGGGGATGTGCTAGCAAAGGGGAAAACCTGGTGACCAGCCCGACTGAATCACAAGCTGCACTTCATATCTTGTGAAACACTTTTCGCAGAGAGTCTAGGACACCATTCCTAGAGCACTTAAGCTGTCCACTCCCAGGTGTGAAGCCAGGTAACACCAAGACACAATGACAACATTTTCCACTTGGGAGTGTGTTCAGAAACAAAAGCTCACAGTAGTTACCCTGGCAAAACCGGAGGTAAATGAAAACAGTTACCAATGGTCAGGGCACCCTGACGTGTTCCATTCCAGGAACTGAGCTATTCTTTTGCTATGCCTGTTACTGATCTAACTGTTCAAAACAACAGCTTTCCATGGTGGCATTCAATCTCTAGCCAATTTGACTTCACAAGTTTCAGCAAAACTTGGGTCAGCTGTTTTGAAGAACAAGGTAGACTGTGAATGGCTTTTGGTTTTCTTTGGAAGTTCTACAGAAGCACGTTACCCTGCGGCAAGAGAGCTGCTTTTGCTGTCCTTGTGAAAATATGCCTGGGATTTGGCCAGTTACAAAGCTTAATATATTATATCACTGTTTGGACATGCTCTGTAAAAGGTCAAAAAACTTGATCTGCCCTGAATCCATTCATGGCAACAGGCATCTACTGGTTCTGGTCACTAGGTCAGCTCAGTGACTGAGGCAGACAGTGTCTTTCACACTCTGCAGTGTCTATTTTTTTCTCGTAAGAAGTTAGCAAAACCAAATCCCATAACTGAAGTCAATGCCACACTGAACCAAATGTCATTAGAAAGCCTTATAACGCTCATTAATTTCCAGGCTTTTACCACATTCAAATTGCACAACTATCCTTGCCAAGATCTAATGTTGAAACATGTCTCCAAGAAAGGAGGTAACTGCCACAATATCACCATCTCCCTCCTCTCCTCAGGAAAATACATGGGCACGAGACGCAGCATAAACATCTCACTGCTGTTGCAAGGAAGGAAAAATTAAACCACTCTTAGGTGCAGGTACAGAGTGCTGTAAGAAGCCTCCTGGAGGAGGAGAGGAAATAAAAAGGGTATGCTCTGGTTACAGTGAAACCCAACAGAGGAGTTCTGTAGTGCATTTATTAAAATTCTGTAGTACTTTATTAAAAGTCACACATTTTACTTTAAGCCTGTTCCACTGTACTTGCCAAAAGAAGGAGGAGAAACCTCACATAGCACCTGAAAACGTTTCTCCCCAGGAAATCCTCCCCTCTCCTTTGCACTGCTGATGTTGCTCAGAGCTGTCAGCTGACCTTTACAAGCACATTACCATGTTTGACAGCAACCCTCCACCACAAGAGTTTCCAGAGAAGTTCCCCTCTCCTCGAGGTTTCTCATTCTCCCTATTGGCTGCAGAACGTTTCAGTGCTCTGCTAATTATATCAGCACTCAGATACAAACTCACCAAAATAGATGGTGTCCTGAGGCCCCAGCTGCAGGGAAACAGGCATCTTTAAATAATTCAGGTAGAGAGGGCAAAGAGGGTCAGAAAGCACCCCTGAGCCACCTCCCACTGCAGGCAACCCTGCAGGAACCAGCTCATGTCACTAATTAGGGTGCAGGTCCCAGGGCTTCAAAGGGACAGAGACTGACAAGAGGGGGTAATGCCATGAAGGAGATGCAGTGCCACGACCTACTGTCAGCAGCACAAAGGGCCCTATTATTGCTCCCAAGAGCAGGCCAGTTCTTACCGTAATTAGGAGACAAAGATGCACGATTTAAGATTTTACATAATCAAGATACTCTCCCAAGGGGGAGCCCATCTCACACAATTAGTGGATTAAGTATTGTTTATTCTGCTGCAAGTAAATAATGAGGTGCTCCCTGCTCAGGGCTTTACATTAAAAAGCAGTACTGGGGAAGACAACAGGGTGTCTTTTCATCTGGCTTTGAACAGCTAACCCTGTGATTTAAAGTTGTCCATTTGACAGCATCTGCAAGCATAATGACCCACCCTGTAAATTAGCTGCTCACATACTGATCATCGAACTGCCAGACAGCCTTACCTTTTCTGCTGCCTAGCAGAGGGGGGCTGGGACAGACAGACTGAGGCAGCTCTGAGGGCAAGAGGCTGTATTTACACAACAGCACTACAATGGAAGGATTAAAGGACCACAAGGAAACTAGGCAGAAGCTTCTGCCCACCCCAGCACATTGCTGCTGCTGCTGGGGATGCAGCCCTAAAGGGAGGGAGGAAGGCTGGTACCACCACCAAGGCAATGCATGCTCCATGGTACCACTCCACAGCTGATGTCCATAATCGTTTCTATACTAACTACTGGGGGAGCAAAAAGGAGTCAGACGTTTGCCCTGTGTTTTACAAAGAAAGGCACGGTTAGGGAGATTGAGCATCATTTACGTGATCACGTGACAAAACAGTCTGTGCTGGGCTACTTAAAGCCGTAGCTCCAAACCAAGCACAGAAAGCCTGGTAAAGTGACTCTACTTTTACAACACTGGCAATAAAAATAGACTGAGGGTGTTCTGCTCCCTGCCCTTTGCTCATAACACAGCTGCTAAGCTTGTTTGTTTGAACTTGAGGAGAGTTCTTCCTCCTTGTCTTCTACAATAAGGAAACACCAGGATTTGATGAATGCCTTCTAACACTGCAGTTTGTTCCCCCGCCACGAGCACACCCATACACACTTACCTTCTCCTCTGATACTCTAGCAAAATCTTCCCTTTTCTTCATTTCTTTCACTCAAAAAACCAACCTTAAGCCTCACCAAGAGGAACCATTTCATTCACATGAACTCAGGACAGAATGGCATATCATGTTCAGTGTATCTTGTTGACTCCTACAGTCTTGCAGAACCCTGGGAACCAGAGGATTATAGCCTCTGCTTGCAAAGGGTTTTAACCCATTTCCTTTGGGATGAGTCACCTTAACAGTGGCCCAGACTGCTCTGCTTACCAGAGGATTTTCTGTTTGGTTGGGCCAAGCACACAGCATCATTTGACTTGTCTAGACTAGGACAAAAGATGTGTTTTAAACCACACAGGCAGGGCAAGCTGTGTTTGAATATGTTAGCTGACCAGGGAGAACCACAGCTTCCTTGTTCTGTCCTATCTCCACTGACACATCCTAAATTACTAAAGCAAGTATTTGACAAAAAACCCTACCATCATCTAGACAAGTCCATGAAGACCAGCATCCCAGCACCACCCTTAACTGATGCCCACACAGCTTGACAATCATGGCTTTGATTTAGGGACACATTTTCTGTTGCTCAACCCAGTCAAGGCTAGCAAAATCCATTTCAAGAGAATATTATCAAAAAGCAAGTCTCCTAATCCTAGAGAACAAGTTGCGTGAAAAGGAACAGCATGTTTGCATAGCCATTGTGTCTTTCTGCATTGCCACAGCAGACTGCAAAGCTGCCATGCTAGAGGGGTATTTATTCTGTTAACTTTTATCCATCACTCAGAGCAAGAGAATCCACCTGTCCTCTCAGCTCCATGGCACAGAACTTTGCAAAGAGGTCATATCTTCATAGAAGCTTCAAAATGAGGCTAATGCCAGGGTAAGTCTAATATAACAGTCTCTTTCTCTAAAGTGTAAAGTGTATGGCAAAATTATCTCTGACTCCTTTCCACAGGGATTGCAGAGCTCTTGCCAGAGAACAATTGTTCAGTTTTGCTCTATAATGAAATTTACTTCAGAAACAGCAAATTCCATTTAATTCACTACTATTTGCTGGACCAAGTTTAAGAAATAGCTTTCCAACTCCTGTTCCCAATAATTACAGCACTTACAATGACTTTAAAAAATGGTTTTACATGTATTTACCAAGGTTTTCTTAAAGAAGGAAAATTTAATAGAAGTAATCTCATTTAATAGAATGGGATGGCTCTGTTCCATGCCATTCTGTTAAGACACTGCATTCAGGAGAGGGTGTTGACACTTCAAGATGGTGAACTGTGCACCCTTCTGAAAAGATCATTAGAGTCCAATGCCCCAAAATAAGCTTAAAACACTGACAAGCTTCTGCAAATGGACAATCTTCTCCTCTGAAATAGCAGCTTTCCTACATGCTTAAACCAGACTCGAAATATCTTTTATATCTTCATGTATCTGGCTCTACATTCTTCTACGATAAAAAACAGGAAATAAAAAAGTATCAGTAGTCCCAGAGGCAATTACTTGAAGTAAAACACAACAGCCAAGCACCTTCCCAAACAATTAATAGCTAATTTTTCCTTGTTAAAAGAAGCTGATTTAAGCCAAAATCCACACCATTCCCTAACCTCAACAGGCAGGAAAGCATAACGCATTTTATTGAAAGTCTGGAACCAGAAATTCATCTATATTCACTGACTCCCACAACAGACAACAAAACATTTATATCCAGCTGCTGCCTTCTCCCCAAACAGAGTAATCTCAGAGGTTGGTACCTGAATACTTTTATCAAGTTTTGGTTCATGTTTTAAGCATCTTCAGTTTAACTTGTTAAAACTCTGCCATGCTGGCATTCTGCAATTTTATGTAACATCAGCAATGGGTTTGGAGGGGAGGAAGGGATGCTTTCACTTCTTCTAAAAACATTCCCAGCTACTAACTGGCAAGATTTCCTGTACTTGCAAAAAAATAACAAAACTAAGCCCTACAGCACCCTGGTAACACAAGATGAGGCAGAAGCATTTAAAAACCTGTACAAAGTCAGGAAGCGAGCAGCGGGGTGAATGGCTCCTGCCCCTCCCCAGCAGGCTCTCTCAGGCCACCAGGTGACCAGAAACACTCTTGGGACTATTTCTTACCTCAGAGAATTATCTGGATGTGTCTCCATGTGGGACTCCAGCCCATACTTGCAAAAAAAGTCTTTGAAACACACTGGACAATGATAAACTTCCTCCTCAGCCTTCTTATCCCCTTCACCGGAGTGACCATCCTCGACAACCTTCAGAGAGAGGGGAAAAAAACCTCACTAGACCAAATTTTACGCAACAAATCAAATATGCAATCTATCTGAAGTCCTTCTCTTAAAAACAAAGTAGCAGGCTTCAACCATAAATTTGCTGCAGGCAACCAGAAATGATTCATGTTGGTAACAGAGAGAGGGTAAGCAACAGAGCCTCTGTATGTGTGTGAGGAGGTGCACGGGAGAAAAGGAGGCTCAGTAGGAGATAAAGTGTGCAGCTAAGTCATGAATACATCAGTTCTAATGAGAAACTGCGACCTGAACAACTTACAAACCCATACGTTTATACATCACCGAACCAGCATCCCTTGCCCTCTAGAAAGCCAAGCAAGCTGTCAGCCCAAATTATTTATGTCACTCAGATACTGCCAACTGCTAACTCAAGTGGTCCAGGGAAAAGCAATGAGTTTTCTGTAGCCCTCCTCTGATTACAGTGAGAAAAGCATGCACAAGACAAGGGATACTGTGCTAAATGGAACTACTACTAGCTGGTCAGTTAGAGATAGTAAATGGAAACAGTTAAGTTTGGCAGCCACCATATATTTTGTACAAATGACTGAAATGCACTAAAATGTTTCATAAACAAAACCCTAATGGAAATGTCTAGCCTTCAAATAAATATTTTTCTGGTTTCTCTTGCAACTCCAGTAATGCAGGATTAAGCTACTGTGAAAGGGAAATGTACTACGGATTTTTTCTCCAGTTCAAGACAGAAACAGGCTTAAGCTGCTGCTGCTTTTGAAGTAAACACTATTTTTTTACAAGTTCAAATCATTATCCTGCAAGATTATAATGAATTAAACAAGAGAAAAAGAAAACAACCTAGAGGAAAAGCTGCAGCACTGAAAGAATAGTTCATCCTTTTGTCATCCAATATCAATTACCTAATATAAATCATAAGCTAACCCAAATTTAAATAATAAAGAATTAAGAAAAAAAAATTCATTCTTTCAGTCTCTGAAATGAGAAATTACTTTTCAACCTCAGACAAGAGTGTTGCCTACACAGGACATGCATGGCATCTTAAAATACATATACAGGGCTGTAAGAAGCCCACATCTGAGTATCTCCATGCTAACTGCATGATCTCAACAGCTGACAGAGTTTAGGAGGTAACCATCTTTTGCCTCATGCCCCATAAGGAACCTTTTTTGCTGGTATCCTCTCCTCTCTGTCCATCTCAGCATCGTGACAAAACTTCCGTTTTGAAGACAATCGCCTGCGCTTCAGTGGTGACGGGGGAGTTGTGGTCACTGTGCTGTTCGGATCCTTCTCATGAATCTTCATGTGCCTGGGGAGGAAGGGGAAGAAGATGCTGTCAGCAGCAAATTGGGGCAGAAAGCCTGAGTAAATTTTAATGCCAACACCACTTCTAAGGTTTGCCTTTAAAGGATACCAGCAGAGATCCCATAAACCGGACTGAACTTCTGCAGAACAGCTGAGGTGCAATCCAGCATCGGTCCTTTGCAGCACGTGGGACCGTTTGGGACCACAGCAGGGAACCCTATAGCTCTCCCCCATGTCCCAGCCCACAGCATGGCACTTGCCCTGCTGGCACCTAGCCCCAGGAGCACCCTGCCCATCTCACATCATCCCAGACACCCTGCTTCAGCTTAACACTGCACAGTAACCTACATGCCCTGCCTCCCAGTCTGGTGGAGGTCCAGTAAGTAAAAGCCTACAGCTTAGCATCCATTTCACCCGATGCAAAAAAAGCCTCCCATCTTCAGCTGGTCTCTTTTTATAGCTTTTATACCCCATCTGTATATGCCAACACCAGAGCAACACTTCTTAAATGCATTTATTTCCTTCTCTTCCTTAACACACTGGTGTACCCCAATATTGAATTCCAACTGCAACTCTGAAGTCAAGATATATCTGGTCACACTGTTAAGCTGCAGCAGGTATGGCTTGCAAAACTCCGTTATTGCCAAAGCATGTTCACAAACCTGCTTCTCCAGGAAAACAACTATTTCTTGTCACAAAGACACTGGGAAGGGGAGAGGATCAAAACAGCTCAGGAAGCAATCTCATGAATATCTGTATACCTGACCCACCTGCCTCTTGGTCTTCTGTATTTGCAACCTGAAGAAGACACTGCTGTCTAGTTCCCTTCGGTGATATGAAGGGTACTGCACCTGTGCTTTTTCTGAATTCTCAAAGCTCAATTTTTATGTTTTTAATGTAGGGCCTTTAGCCTCACTTCAAATTTATAGTGCTTTTGAAAAAATCAAACTTATGCTTTTACAGGCAAGGCAGATTTTTGCTTCTAATAATTAGAAATGGGAGTGCAGGAGAAAGTTGCCCTTTGTCCATATGACTGACTTCAAAGCAGCAGGAGGGAGACAATGTCAAAGGCATTTGGGCACATCCTTCAGAAGTCACACCCACTGCTCGGTTCAGAACCATGCCATTTAACTCGACTGCACGCTATCATGTTCAAACATGAGAGAATGTTGTAACCTAGATGAGTCCCTTATGTCCTCGTAACTGCTTGGATGTTATGACATAAAATCTGTTTTAGTTTTGGATGCCAATGGCATGATGCTTCAAGATAACACACTGGACCAAACTGACCCACAGGCAAAATAGGAGTAGAACTGCTGGGAGGACTGTCTCTTCACACAATGCTATTTTTAACGTTTCCCTTCACAATTGCTGAACCTTTAAGAAAAAAAAAAAAAAAGGGACTGCAGCTAAATTACCGTCTCAAACTACAGCCAGGCTTCTGAGGGTATTCTCAGGAACAGCCTCAAGCCAAAAGCACCACATGTACCAAAACTGATGCAACGTTACAGTGGCTGTCAGCTACTACCTGCTTTCAACACCCAGCAAGGCTGGGGCTGCTTGGAGGACCAGGTCCACATACGCCCCAGTAACCCTCACTGGTTACACAAACGGTGGGTGGACACTGGTGGCATCTGCCAGTCACACTGTGGGAGGTTCATAAGGAGAGAGCATCTGCACGCAGATGTGCCCAGCAGGTTGGGCACAGCATCAAAGAAACATTGCTTAGTTTCTATGACCTCTTTCCCTTCCTATCGTCCAACTGGGAGCAGAAGGAAGGTTGAAGCTCTGAGGGTTTCCAGGTTTGACAGGACCCAGGGAGAAGCTGGAGTGCTGACACAGCCTCTGGAGTGCAATGTACTCCCCTGTCTTGGCCTCCTGGTAGCTCTACCACCACAGGCACCAATGCTAACTGATTTATCTGCATGAATTCAGTGCTCCCTGATCTCACAAAATCTGCAGGGAAGGCATCTACAGGTACCATACTGCCTCATTTTCTTTAGTCTCTCCCCCCTCACACCCATGGCACTGATCTAACTTCTTGTGCTAGCTTGAGTTTCCTGTGGGTCATAAATCAACAGTGAGGAGCAGCTGTCCGTATTCATGCAAGAATAAGGGAGAAGAAGCCAGTTACCTGTTCTGCCTGCAATAGTTGAAGATAAAACACAAACACATCGGGGAACAAAAAACTGTAGTGTTCAACAGCACAGGCAAAGCAAAACCTGGAAGCTGGTTTGTCGGTCTTTTTTGGTTTTCTTTCTCGTAAGGACTGCTTTCCAGTTTCGATGAGCTCTTTAAAGTTAGAGAGCAATGTTTTGCATGTGCCTTTCTGTTCCCCCACCCCAGACGCACACACATGGCCTGCATGCTTAACCTTCTGGCAGCTTGGGTGATGCACAGCTAGTATTACTTGGCCAGTTACTTTTCACATAGCTAGAGAGCAAAAGCAGTCAAGCTAAATCACATTCACCCAGAAAACAAACAACAAAAAAAACCTGCTATGTATTGAGTGTGCGGCTTTTTGTTCCTATTTTCTTTTAAAGTCTCTTTTCTCACAGTAACAAGTATGAAGAACTCCCGTTTCGTAGCTACCTGTGCAAAACATCTTCCTTAGGGCTAAGTTCTTTCCTCCTACTGATGTCCACCTGTTGAACTCTGTTCTGATGGGTACAATGACACATCCGCAGCATATCAACAGGACCTCCAGGTTAGTGCCAGTCCAACCCAGCACCTCTGCCTGGCATGACCTAATGCATGCAAACACACTGGCTCCTGCAAGTCCCAGAAGCAGGCCAGCCGTGTTTGAATATGCTAATTAGTATGCTAATAAGGCAGGGCTTGCTAACGTGGATGCAGCACCACAGTGATGGGGCTTTGCTATGCCTGGTGTCACTCACTGGCTGCCCTCAGCTTGCAGTTCTTCCTGCAATGCGTACGCTTTTGCCATGCCCTAAAAGCCAGAGCGGAATCCATAACCACAGCAAGGAATGTGGTAATCCCTTCGTGTTTTAGTTTTGCATATTTGAAAGGAAGCAGCCTGAGCTATTGAGCTATAAACAGGAAGACACCCTGACTGCACCTTTGACTTTTAGTCTGTAGGTCAAATATCACAGCCACTGTGATAGCTCTCTGCATGTGATCATTAAGGAAAAAAGAAGAATCTGAAACCAAAGCAGCAGGTTCCAGAGTTCTCAAGAAGAGTCGCAACCTGTCCACAGTACAGCCAGCAGGTTTGTTCCTTTGGCAGGTTAAGCGAGTTTCACTACATCAAGGCAAGGGTGGAGAGGAAAGAGATTACTAGAGCCCAAGATAAGCGGGAAGATAAAGCTGAGCAGTACAAAGGATAGACACAATCTTCATCTCTATTTTACTTTGCAACATGGATGTCATTCTGCCTCAAGAAAACATTTATCACCCAGCTTGGGCTGAACTACAGCAGATGCCAAGCCACATCCACATGCACAACCTTTCTTTTAAAGCTAAACACTCCCTTCACCAAGGCTTCTTTTACTTAAAAAGTTTCCTAACTATAATTAAGGGGAGAAAGCGGGGAAGTATTTATGTTGCCTTATCCTCCTTTAGAAGAGTTTGCCTTGATTAGATCTTACATCTAACACTGAAAATGCTCGACCTCACTGTTTCGCCTGCCAAGATACAAGGAGAACAGGAACAAAGCTGCGCTTAGAAGTTATTTTCCCATTGTGACTATAACAACATATTTTGGCCTGACAACACTGGCATACTTTGAATACGAAAGCCAGGCTCATAAGTCAGCCTGGCTTTCAGCATCTTACAATGATAAAGGAAAATGATATGACATTCATCAGTTAAAAAGAAAATAAAGATAAACACTCAACACTGGAAGTGAGAATGTGGTGCAAAAAAAAAGAAGGCAAAATATGGACATCCACAGAAATGCTCATACTCAGCCACAGATGCAAGTTACAGTGATGTATCAGCAGCTCTGAAGTGACCACTGTTGCAGCTCAGAAGAGAGCAAGAGCCATAGCGGATGAAACCTGGCTTTTCTTTTTCCTAATATAAACACAGGAATCGTGGCTCCGAGCCATGCTACAGAGCAACTCAAGAACTGCAGCCAAACTCAGAAAGGTACAGAGCCCTAAAACCTGAACTTTGTATGGTGGTTGTTAGTCTCCCCAGTATGCATGCAAGTACACATACACTTGGACAGTACTGGCAGTGGAACACTAAAATGCAAGTACAATACACAAGATGAAAGGAAGGAGACAAAAATTTGAGCTTAATATTAGGAGGACTCTCTTGCACCTAGTGCTAGCTAGCCTTGATTAACCTCTGAGAGAAGGTGGTGGAAGTTTACTTAAAATGAGACTAAACAGAGTCAGAAGAATTTGCAAAGAATAATTCTGAAGTTGAAAGAGGAAATTAAAACAAGGTCCGATCCACCTCTGATCTAAACTCTTAACGTTTAAGAACTGCTATGCAAAAATGCAGGTAACTTGCTGCCCACTGTTTTTTGCAGCACAGCTGTATGTGGAAAAGCTCTCTTTGTAATCTCTTCCCTTCTTCTCGCACAAGGAATTTCTCAGGTGAGCCAGGAGGATCCAACTTGTGTTATGACTCTGTGCCAGTCAGCCCTCCCAACAAAAATCAGTCGCATTTTTCAAGGGCTGCACTGCCTTTCATTCCATCCTCCCCATGAGACCCACCTTCCTCTTCCCCTCTTTTGCCACAACTTTCCTCTCCCCTCTAAGAGTCACGTGAACAGGATGACTAAAATGATACTGCACAAGCATTTCCCGAGCTTCTTTCCTTATTTTTCCCTTTTTAAAGCAGATGGACAGAAAAAGTTTTCAGCCACACACTGTGATGCAGAGCATGATTTCAGAAGGGTGACTATTCCACCAGAACAGTAGCAAGTGAATACTTTGCTACTTTACATCGAAGAAGAGACTTTTGTAATAATAAACCAATGCAGAACTGAAGTGTCTTACTCCTTTTTCTCTCCATGGATGGTGTTGGATCAGTGCCTCAGAGAGGTGACTCACAGGAGGAGGGGAAAAAAAAGGGCATGTGTCCTACTGAAGTGACATGCAGCTCCTGCTGGTCACAGCCCAGCCTTTACCGCATCTCCAAAAAGGGCTGTTGTATTTTCTTAATGCCAAGGGGATTTGCATGTTGATCATATAAGCTTTCTGGAGGTCTTGAAACAGGGCAGCCCACAGCTTCAATGCCAAAACCAGAACGTGGGCAGGTTTTGACTGGTTGGCTCAAGGCTAGAACAACAAGTCAAAGCGTCCTGAAAGAGGCAACTGCAAGATGCAGCTGCTCCCATCTCCGGGTCTCACTGAATTATGAACAAAACCAGGAGCTCCTGCTTTGCATGCAGATAACCTGATCAGCACCACTTTGGCTCTTGGAGAGGAAGCATCCCTCTGCATGCGTGGGAATCCCTCACTTCTTAACTCTGAGGAGAGAAACCACACCATAGTTGCACCCCAGGTTTCCACGGCTGCTGACAGGCTCCCCATCCCTAAGAGAAAAGGCCTGCTTGGCTCAGAGGTCTGGGCAACAGGAAGGTGTGGAACAAAAGGGTGTATCTGCAGCCTCTGAGCAGGGTCCAGGGTTAAGCCTCTCCCATATAACTATGTCAGCATAAGCGTTGCTGGCTTTCAGTCAAGCAGAGGTTTATGCCAGGTAGGTCTGATTAGAAGGAGCAGCATGTCCAGAGGGGGAGCAGCAAGCAATTTCACTGAGGCCTGGTTGGGAAAGTCCCAGCATCTACATCAAGATTAATTCTTGAGAGCAGGATCCAGTGTATGTATAAACACCCCCCTCCTCCCTCACATCTCCATGCCTGTTGAAACGCAGTGGGGAGGCCAATGAATCCCGGCATTATCAGTCCAGAAAGATCATCTGACAGTATCATGTTCAGGTTCTGGCTTCATATCCCACATATTATTCTAAGTTTCTCCACTTTACCACTAGATGCACCCTACACTCTACTGTATTGCAAACGGTGTTCCTCATCTCCCTCGTGATTTCTGAACAGTTTGGTACCAAAATCCAGGGATGATCCTCATCTGATGCTTATCTAAAGACAAGGGAGCCACACATCCAACCATCCAGAGACTAAGGATAAAAAATTAGTGCTTTCCAGCCTTCACCTTATTTAAAATATATTTTGTTTTCCCCTCCAGCATAAAGACCTTTTCAAGGTCACTGAGCTGGCCTGGGAAGGACTTAGCTGATCAGATGCCCTAAGTATAATTTAGCTGATACAGCTGCTTTACCTCTTCCATTGTTGTCTTCCCCAAGATCTTTCACGTATTGCTATCTTCAAACAACAGTAAATAATCTCCAAATAATCAAAACCTCCCATGTTTTCAATAATTTACAGCAAAGAAAAAGCATGTCTATTATTCAGAAGGTGCCCAAACATCAAAGTCTGCCTTGTCTAAGCTTCAATTTCATGCCACCATATCAGAATCAGCAAAAATTCAGGATGCATCCAAGACAAGTTGAAATTTGGACCATGACATTCTTCAGGCACCACAGAAAGAAAAGTGGACCACAGAGTAAGAGAAGACAGCCTTCAAAATTACACTGATAATGAATGACTCTTTTCAAAGATTTCTGTGTCACATCATCTTTGGCACTGTTTTCGTTTCATTCAGCGTAACAAATGTTACTTCAGTCCAAATTTTCTATAAATGCAGGAATACACAGGGAGCTCATCTTTAAAGCTTCTGCCATTTGACACAGCCTAGTATGAGGTGTTCCTGCCCATAGCAGAGGGGCTGGAACTAAATGATCTTAAGGTTCTTTCCAACCCTATTGATTCTGTAATTCTATGAATCTATGACACATGGGAAGTAAATCCTAAAGAAACAGAAGGAGAAGCAGCAGCACTTTTAAGAGCAATCATTTAATATACTGCTGCTAACACCCTCCTTAACAGTCTTGTGAATATGACTGGAATTTAAGTCAAAAGTGCAGTAACATTATATCCTTGGGTTAAAGAGTTTAGTCAGTTGTTTGTTAAAACATGTAGAGAATCTGTATTGACAATGTATTTCCACTGTTTATTACCAATATCACCCACTTAAGAGAACAATCCACTCAGCTCTTGCCAGTTGTAATCACAGGAACCAGAAAGATGCAGGTTATTTTGCAAATCAAGACACAATCTGTACTTGGACAAGCTTCTGTTTGTCTTATCTTCTTGGCTTGTTTAGTATTTGCATCCTCAAAAAAACTCCAAAATGACCCAAAAAGCCCTGAGACAGGCACACACACTTCACAGCGAGTCAAGAGACATTCAAATACCAAAACCCTGACCATTTGGGAAATGCCCTATTACAACTGTGAAGCAGCATCAAAACAAATTTAAAGTACCCCCAAATATTCTAGTGGTTACCAGTGTTGAACACTCACAGGAGATAAACAAAACGAAGCTGAAGAGCGAGAAACCTCCGTAGCTAGGCTAGTAAAGCCATTGCAATGCGTGCAGTGAAAGAGCAGGGTGGGGCGCACGGGTCCCAGGAAGGATCAGATTGGGAAGCACTGACTCACTTTAGCTGCATGTCTGCAACCAGGCACATCAGAAGATGCCCCAGCTAGTGCTCCCCATGGCACCCAGGGGCTGCAGTCCTGCCAGTGTAGTGGCATGGCTCATTATCCTCATGGAGGCCCCAGTGCTGATTAGCTCTGTCTATAAAGGGTGGAGGCCTGGGTGAGCCTCTCCACACAGCAACATGCAGCAGTATGTGAATGTAGCAGTCACCTCGGTTTTCCCCTCGGGAACTGCTGTAGCCCAGGTACCCCAGAGATGTGCCATAAGCACCCCCTTAGGTTCAGAGAGGTCTGCCACACTGTCTGTTCCCCTGAGCAATGAGGTTCTCCCTGCAAAGCAAAAATAGCCTTAGAGTGGGGCAGCAGACAGCATCCTTAGGATGACATGAGCATTATTATTTAGATTCACCAAGACTAACTGGGTGTGCTAAGGCTGCAAAATCCTCCTATGATTACATTCAAATGACAGATTAGAAGACCCTTTTCAGTGCTACCAGGCCAGTGCGCAGTTAACCAGTGCCACCATGCAGCTGCCAATACACGATACCTAAGGATATACGATACACACACATGCGCACAAAGCATTTTGTTTTTTTATCCTAGAGTAAAATTTTGTTTTGCTGTGAATAAAGGTAAGTTGTAAGCATGAGTGAGAGGAAAGATACTGATCTACACATCCAAAAAGGGGGGGTACCACTGCTGAATAATTACTCTGTATTCACATTTAAGCAACTACTTGCTATGCAGAATCAGCAAGTTCAAACAGGCTGAGATTGATACAACTGCATTCCCAGCTTGGCTTAAAGTTACTCCTGCTCCTTACCAGCAGCGCTGTCAGGACACCTCAAAGGAAAATAAGGAGACAAATATTTGCCTGATGATGCTGTGACAGGGAAGTGATTCAAACCATGCCTCCAAAGGAAAGCTTCCCAAAGGACAGCAAAAGAAGGCATTCATCTGCAGTTTGCATCAGTCCTTGCATAAGGGAGAGCAAAACAAGAGGGAAATGCAGTGTGAGCCTCCCAGTATCACTTCACCCACAGTTTGCATTAAATTCAGAGCTAAATTAACAATGCCAAATACTGCAAGGAGACTTCCAAGCCATAAGAGCTCTTTCATGAGAGACAGTATTAAACAAGATCCTTCTACGGCCCCTGTACTTCCTTAAACTTTGAGACAAAACCTTTTTAGTTACAAAAACATTAAGCAGGTGTAGGTGCATCAAAAACCTAGCCTGGGACATTCTGAACTGCTGGTTTCCATCATCTTTTTTGGAAATTTGTGGTTTTCAGGCGCATCCTTTAGTTATCATGGTATATAACCTTGGTCCATGACTTCACTGCTCATTTCTCAGGAAACTTCGTGTTTAAAGAAAACACGTGAAGGACAATTAAAGCAGTTTTAAATCTTAGCATTGGGGGGGGGGAAGTGGGGGGAAAAAGAAAATTAGAGAAAGGATGTCAGAAGGGGAAAAAGTTTTATCCTTAAGAGCAAACACAGTTGAAGAAGCCCCAGGTACATCCTGCCTCCCCTCTAAAACCGCACCCCTTCAATGACCAAGCAAACACAAGCCTCAGCTACTTCCCAGAACCAGGCAAAGCCCTTATGCAGTTGCTTCCCTCTCACACTCCACTGTTGAGCAATCCTGATGGCACACAGCACAGAACAACTTGGCTGCGTCACACAGCTCAAGGAGGAAAAGTAGATGGCCGCAGCAATGCTGGGGATGCCATGCAGATGGAGCTGAATACCTCCCCTCCCCGGTACACACACACACGCAAGCAAGCAAGGAAGCTGCACCAGATAAGAGAAGCACATCTTCCTTAAAGCAGGGTCTCTGCATCACCCCCATATCAGCAGTCACCAAGTGACTCCATGGGCAAGGAAGTAAGAGGTTATCACTGTACAACACACAAGTTGTGCAGACTTTTCCCAGAGCTGAGGACAGCATCCTAGCAAAAGAGGTTTCACGTGCTCAGCCCATTTCCTGTCCTGTTCCTGAACATGTGGTCCTCCTTCCTCACCAGCGGTGATCTCACAGCATGCCCCCACTGAGCAGAGAAGCACTAGCAAAAGGTTTCACATCTTGTTACATGTCTGTTTAGTCAAGCGTAGTAGCTGGAAACAGAATTCCCTGCGTGACTTGCGCTGCTTTACAGGAGTTCTGGAACTTTTGCCCCCAAGTGAAATTAATCTTGGTGCAGTCTATAAGCAACATGGATTGCCATACTCTCTTTACCCTCAGTTTGAGACTGTCAAGAAAAGACAACACACTGAGGTGGCTGGATGTCAAAAATGAGACACACCAAAGTTATACACCTCCTCTGTTTTAAGACATAAGAGCTGATGCTGAGGGTTTACCAAAAATTCATTGGGAGTGTTTAGAAAACTTCAGGTAAGATAGCAGCATGAAAAACTCACCGTATCTATACATGCCCTCAAGAAACAAAAAGTAGTATTAGCATGTGGTGTGCTATTTACCAGGTGTATCATGGCACTACTACTTTTAGACCACGTCATTGCCTAAGCTGTGAGCGTCAAGCAAGTGAGCATCATGGCTCAAAAACGCGAGTGAAAGGCCCTGCCTAAGCCCACACACAAGATTCCCGTTTGTTTTTTTTTACAGCTAGAGACATTTCCCCAAATGCTGACAATCTGCTGTTAACAAATAAGCTTATTTTTAAAAGAGGGGAGAAAAGAAAGAGGAAAAAACCTGCTGACCCTGAGAGAGGGTTCTACAGTTTGCTGGTTTCAGCATGCTGAACTAGAACAGGTTGAGCAGGTTAGGTACTGGGGGGAGAAAAGGTAAAGCTGGAAGACGTACATTAAAGGTGGAACGACAGCAACCACAAATGCAGTTTGAGATAGCTCTTTACCTCATTCTCGTGGGCACTTGGCCCAGGAGTCTTTTCAAACAACGTGAGGAACAGAGTAAACACACGTTCATCAGGGAAGCAATGCAGGTATTTCTGATGTGCATGCACAACAAGCTGAGCAAAGATTACCTTAACATACAAACTCCCCCAGCAAACTTTCTCACCACCAGCATTTTCTACACAGAATCACCCAACTGGTTCAACGTGGAAAATAAACCCCCAACTGAAATGCCAGCAGAACATATTACTTGTTAACCTTGAGAGCTAACATCTCTGCAAAAATCACAATATTGATCTTATGGCAAAGGACTAAAAGCACCTCAACTCCCACAAAGACGGCCTGGATTTTCTAGTGCTTGCTAAGTAAAGGTCTGTATTTATTTTGTAACTCTTCAAGGTGAGAAGGGGAGGTAACATCCCTGAGAATACTAGACCTTCAGAGGAGGTGATGTTCCTGAAAGGGTACTTAGGCAGAAAGATCAAGGTCTCACGCTGCCATGTGCTCTGCAACTAGAGTCAAATCTGTCAAGTGGCTAGTGCTTATTTGAACTGTGACATGGGTAACAAAGCAGCACTAAGCTATGGTCAATGTGTTCTGTTATATGGAGATTTATGTTATTGCCCATGAGGAGGGTGGTATTACTCAGCTGTGTCAGACCACCTTCTCCTCAGCGCAAGTTGCACCAGAAACCTGAACTTACTGAGGGCAGCATGTCCCCTTTTTTCACCTGCAGAAAACCAAGACACAAAAATCCACCACCTTACAAGGCACAAGATCCAACTTAGCTGTTACTTAAAGGCAACACATGCAAAATCTAAGACCAAAAAGCACACTGAAGTCTCTCTCATGTTTAGGTACTGAAGAGCTCTGGAGATACAAGTATAATGTTCCTCATTGTGTACGCTTCGGTTCTCAAGAACAATGGAGCTAATTAAGGTCTGCGTATAAATCTTAACTCTGCACTTCCTTGCTTCGCTTGATTCTAATCAGATCTCAGCATTTGTGTTTTTGTGTTAACTTCCTTTGCTGTTCTTTAATGATAACTGAAGGGGGATACTGTCCAAGGCTACAAGCAGCATGTAACACATCTGAAACCATGGCATCTCCTTTCAGGTCTCACAGAGATACTGTGGCACAAGAGCTCCTTCAGAGTCTCTACCACTGAAGACATCTATGGAGGGTTTTTTTTTTGGAGCACTGTATTTATACATCATGTGAATTAAACAGAAGTTTATACAGCCTTTATAAAAAATGAGCATCTACTCAGCAACAGCGAGACAGAAGAAAGATTCTGCCTGGGACTGTTAAAAAACTGAAGTCCTCTAATTCTCATCAAAGACACTGGGAAACAGACTCTAGCTGCTATACTGTTGCTGAAAAAGCCTGACCTTTTCTTTCTTTCCTTCTTTCCTTCCTTCTTGCCCCACCCCAATCTTCTTCAAAACATGGGGATCCCAGCAGAATACCAAACGTTTACTCTGCATCTATCTGCTGATGGAAAAGAGACTAAAAAAACTTCCTCCACCTGTTTCCCCATCCTCATTTACAAAATGTATCACCAAAATGTAAGGAAAAATTTTAAATTGCAAAGAAAAACAAAATAGCTATCACATCTCACCTGTCTTCTACAACTACACACAGTCATCAATTACTAGAAGCAGAAATTAGTCCTTTGTTTTTGTTATCCCTGTTCAAGAATTAGGGCACTTGCACTAGCAGAAGCTTATCTTTCACTAGCATTCTGACAGTGGTTAAATCACCCCCCATGTATAAGGAATGAATCTGAAAGCCTGTAATACAGCCTGCTACTTCACATTTAAGAGTACTGCCTACCAACTACTACGTTGAAATAAAAGCTCCTTAGGAAATGACTAAAGAGACATCTCTATTGTGCAACACAATAAGAGAGGGTCTTTTCACACATGTGAAGTGCCAATCATTTTCAGCATGGTGAGTTTGTTTTCAGCTTCAAGATCTTGTATGCTCAGTTTTTCAAAGCTACCCAATGTTCAACACCAAATTTCCATTTGGCCCTCTTTAAAACCACCAGAAACCAAACCACGTTGTGATAAGGCAGTTCCTCTCCTCTTCTGGAAGAAAAACAGCTCATATCACATTTGGCTATGCTCTGCTTCCAAAAACTCCCATCTTAAGCAAATGCCAGACTGCATGTGCTAGACTGCAGAGATACTATTTGTACTTAGAGGCTGGGCATTGTTACTGCACTGCACCCTACAAAGCACACACAACTTACTGGAAGCAGGCCAATGCCACAAGTAACAGAGGAGCAATTCACAGGTGGAATGCAGGGAGAGGATGGATTCAGCCCGATCTTGAGGACACTCTGCCTACTGGGTATTTGCAAAGTCACAGGCAGCCTGTATGCATGCCCGCTGATGAAACATAGACCAGTGTTAAAGAGAGTGCGGAAATCATTGGAGCATATGCATCTCAACCCCTGTGCCTTTATCAGGATCCAACATTCCTCTTCCAACCAGGATGTTGCAATCTCCTACAAGCATACACTTTCCATTTGCCAGTGAAGGTGGCTGGTTAAAACATCAAAATTCACAAGTTACCCTCCAGCACATGCATTTTCTATCTTCCTCAAAAAAACCCACTCAGCAACATATATACACTCATAAAGTGACACTTAATAAAGACTCAATTTGAACATCAGAATAGTACCATTCCCTGATAATAGAAACAGCTGTTTGTCTCTCCACAGCAGATTAACAAGAGAAGTTTGGGAAAATTATCTAGCACTGAAAATGAGATTGAGAATGAAAGTGCCTTCTTAATTAAAAGAAGAAATACCTTCTTTGATAGGACCCTTTGTAAGCATGCTTCAAAGCATAGCTTCTGTGATCCAGATCTTCCAATTTGAGTTTCAAAGACTTCTGCATGTGGTTGTTGCATGTGGTGCTCTGCACATGCCAAAAAAAAAAAAAAAACAAAACAAAAAAACAAACCAGAAAAGAAAAAAAATCCCCAAACTTGGAGACCTGTTCCTGAGACAGTGCATGGACAGCCCACAAGTACCTAAGTAGGACGTAAATAAAAGCTATTACGAAGAATTTTGCTAGGTATGAGGTAAGGAATGGAGAAAGAGAAATAAGATTGGTGCCTGCGATGTTTTGGTTTCATGTGAAATGGTTTTCATTACCACACTCATATGGACATCCTGGCAAACACCAGCTACTGACACTGCCGCTTCATTTACCAAACTGGGAAAACTGTGGCTGTAATACCTATATTAGCCCCTCACTCTTTTCAGACTTGCCACAGAGCCTTTAATAGCTGCCCACTGGAAACTGGCAGTAAGATCATTCCTCGTCTCCCTCTGGCATTTATATCCTGTAACATTTTCAAGTTCCATGGAGAGCATGTCTTTGGCAGGGAAGAAAATGTGATTTTAAAGTGATAGCCACAGACCATCCTCAGTCACAGGAATGAAAAAGGAGCTGCTGGCGAAGTCTCCTACCCCCAAAGGAAACCCTTCTGGCGCAAGTGGAGGCATCGCCCTTCCCCCTGAAGCTTGCTTCATGTTCTGCTGGAATGCAACACAGTAAGTCAAGCAAAGTCTTTTCTCTATCTTGAGGTCCCTTGCTAATGCTTACAAACCACCACCACCACTAAAACCCAGAGCAGCAGCCTAACTCCTCTATCTGGATTTTGGGGAGATGCAGCAGTGGAGATGGAATAAGAGCCTTTCATCCTCCTACTTGGTGTCAGTCTTGAGACCCAAAAGGCTCCTCAGAGCTGCCACTATTAGCAGACAAACTCCCTAGGGAGCTACTGGGATGGTACAGATGGAAAGCCTTTAGAAAGCCTTTAATAATCGCAACCTGTCACACACACTCCTTCCATACAGTTCATGTTCCTGCGCAAGAACTGATAATATTCAACTTTAATTTTCTGTGACCAAGAGGAAGCCACAGTGTCTGTCTCTAGTGTGAAAGTGTAAGGATTAGCATATCCTAAAGTGCAGACTTTCTTAGGTACTGATCATCACAGAACCTTTAGAACTCGAAATTACTATGATCTCTTTACTCCAAATTCCTAAAAGCTACCAAGAAAACACCACCCCCTTCTCCCTGAAAATCAGTCCCTGATTCTAGAGAACACTTCTTATTTCCAAGAAGACTTGCTCTTTCCAGTACTGGTCAAAGAGAAATCTCTGTAAAAGATTCAGCATCATCTCCAGCTTTGCCCATCCTGAGCAACTCCTGTTCCCGATACCAAATGCTGAGGGATCCATTACTGCGCCAGATTGCAACAACCCTCCCCAAATAGCAGAAGCAGCACTGATACAGAAGCAGTTAGCTTGACAGCACATTCGGAAGAATGAGAACACCAGCTTTTTGCTCTGGACATTGAGCACCCTCCAGAGACCTTTGCTCTCTCCAACTGCAACTGTCCCCACAGGCCACTCCTGAGCAGTCTGGCAGCTGTATGAGAGTTTTCTGGGATGCCCTGGGCTCTCTGTTCCCTGTTGAAAACCCTGGCCAAGAGCCACCGTGATCACAAAAGGAAGCAGGTTTTAACCTCTTTTTCTGAATGGTGCTGCACAAGAGAACCTTCCCCCTCCACCCCTGTCTGCCCATTCAGCTTGACTTGTTGACAAGGAGCCAAGGAGTACAACAAAAAGAAATTGGACTTTATGTGAGAGGCTATGACTCACTTACAAATGAAGTGCTGCATGCATTGTGGGAATCTGGAAGGGCAGCATCAGTTTCACAGGTGAGGAGTATATGCAACACCGCAGCCCAGCTAAACTAACTCAGAGAAGAGATGGGCAGAAAATAGCATTCTCATTCCACGAAGTCTGGCTTCTGAAAAAAAGTCCTGCCATCATGAAAAAGAGCCAAAAATAAGAACTCTGGAAGTGTTTTTTTATCCATGAATAAAGCAAAAGTGGAGAAAAATTACTTTAAATTGAGATGTTGGGCACTTGAGAGTGTAGCAACATTGGTATTTTCTAACCCAAAAAAAACAACCAAAACTTGCCTCCTTCCCTTCTCCACTCAGCTGAATGTCTAATGACCTGGCTCCTATGAGATGGAAAAATGGGTCAGAAATTTCATCCTGTAATGGAAGCAAGAAGCACTCATGCGGCACAATATTTCTCTGGACAAAACCATTTCATTGGAGTGTTTCCCCTAGAAGATCTTTTAAAAGTCTGGATTAAAAAAATAGTATAGACAGTTAAGTAGGAGCCAAAACAAGGCAGAGAGGTAGGAAAAGAAGAGAGGGTGTGCCTAGCATGTGCCTACGCATCTTTCCCCCTATTCAGGCACTGGCAGACTAACTTCTTGCTCGCTCCTCTCCTATGCACTAAGCATATGTGGTGCAAATGCAGCAATACTCGGGAGGCTCCTGCAAGACCTTCACAAGGTATTTTGATTCTTCACCAGCACATTTACAACTTTCTGCTAACCCTACAGCTTCTCTCTCTTGACCCCACACTCTGTGCCATGTTCCAGGGATACCACCATGCTGGCTACCAGGGGCATGCTAGAAATCTTATCCTTTGCTGTTTTGGGCATATATCTGTCACTACTTAGATACTGTAGAACAAAAATAATGAACAATAAAGGAACTGTGCCCAAAAGCAGAGAAAGATGGACTTGTATTATCATCCAGCTGGCATAGAAAAACAGACATGGCACCACCACAAGCAAGGCCTGCAGGAGTTGCACACAAGGCAGGACCTGGCAAACAGGACCTTGCTCCAGGATCTTGAGGCAGAAGCAGTTTTGAATGTGATGTGAAAGGCATTCAGCCACAGCACCAGCAGGCCATTGGACCTAATGCTATTGCTAAGTTTGAGATGCCTATGAAGAACTTGATTCACACCACCTAGAAATACCTGTTTCAGAAGGAGGTATCCGGTGGGCAAAATAAGAACATCTTCCTTATGAGTGTGTCATAGCACCAGATAAATTTCATATCACTTTGCATTTATCCTCATCTGCCTACTTGCACATTTATGCTTTCCCCTTCAGGAACAGGATTCATTATTATGTTCTCCTATAGCAACAAGAAAAGGTTATTTACTGCAAAAAAATGGTGGCACGGTCCTGCCGATCCTAACCCTCCTTTAGCAAAACTAGCCTGTTTCAGTTTGCTCAGGATCTTGCCTGTCCAGGGTCACTTGCTGCAGTGCCACCAAGGTGAGTAACAGGTTTCTGCAGTGTCCCACCAAACTACTGTGGTGAGGGCCTACACTAGATGAGTTTTAAAGAGCAGACAGGAACCTAATAGATAGAAAGAAAAGGATGATTTTCCTTGCATGAACTTAGGCTCTTCTTAGTGCAGACAGGAAAAACAGCACTCCATCCTGGTAACTTCAAGCAACATCTCATTAGGAGAAAAAATTAAAACCAATCTTCTCATCAGAAGGCTCTGATAGGTATTTACTTCTTTTGGGTAAGTCACTGAGCCTGGCCATTCTGGCAAATTTGCTACTAATGTACAGTAAGAGCTGCTGTAAGGGGAAACCTGCATAAGTGAAGGTGACTACATCAACATCTGATAGGCCTGGAGTCAAGTCTCAGGGGAAGACGCCCTTTCCTGCTTCTGGGAGAGGACGACAAGATGTCTAGTGAGCAAAAAACCAAAAAATCATGCAAGCAGTCCTTCAGCAAGCAGCTTAGGCTGAGGACCTGGACACAAGTGTTTGACTACCCCAGAATCCCAGCACTGGAACTCAGCCTTGGATGCCGACAGTGGCATCAGCTGCAACTCAGCAGCTACCCTGCCATGCTCATGGCAGAGTAATGACCTAGTCTGGCAAACATGTGGCTTGCAACACCTCTGGTCAGATGAGTCAGACATGTGATTCATTCAATGCCCAAGGCCAGTATCTCCTCCAAACATCTTTGTCTTTCCCTTCTCATTTTACACCTCTCTCTCCGATTCTCCCCAGTTCCAATCAAGTAGAAGGTAAATAAATAAGGAATTCCAAAACTGCATTCCCTCCCATTTCTCCTCTGTTTTCATGTAACTGTTTAAGCTGGACAATACGATACAGAAAAGGTAAATCTGCAAGCAGCTATTGCTTCCTTTGCATGGCATTACATTGTCTTCCCTATTGTCATTGAACTCATCCTTTTCATTCCATCTATAACACACTGCTTGAAAAATGACTAGTAATAATCAAGGAAACAAGATTTTTTCTCTCTCACACAGAACCATCACTCCTGTCATTTTGTTTATAAGCAATATTCTTTTCCCCCACCTGTCTTGCAGTTTCTTTCTCATTTGTAAACTCTTTGATATGGGGACTAAAGCTATGTGGGAATTCTCAAAGTCTTAATCAGCTCCAGGGTGTACCACCCATGCAAATACATGAATACTGAATCGGGGGATGAGACAGAGGAAGGAACATCCATGTAATTTAACATTTCATCTCCCCAGTTGACAACTGTACATATTGCTACATCCCTATGAAGGGAACTACATGAAATACATTTGGCAACTTGGGTTACAGAGAATTTCACGGATCTATAGTGCAGTAAGTTGTCTACAGTAGAAGCAAGTACGGATGTATGCATTTAGAAACAAGATCAATTACTCTGAAAAGGCATCTTCTTCATGATGGCCTTTGGGTACCTAATTATATAACATGCAACACCACCACAAATGTTCCAATACAACCACTTTCACCCATGACTGTGAAGACACAAAATGAGAAGCTTCTATATGGCTTTGCTATATATTTTCGTTCTCTGAGAAAAATCCATCCCACTTGTCAAAATACAAAAAAGTATTACTTCTGGATATCTGTAGCAACCCTTGATAATATGTGAAGAGAGCTAGAAGACCTTTCTCAATTCTGACTTCCTCCCACAACTTAAGCATCCTAGTAGTTGTAGTGTGTGTGCATGTCACACCACACTTGCAGATCACACGCAGTCCACATTTTTTGCCCAAGTAAATGTCTTTGGTTAGCTTGCAAGTCCTTCCAAGGAAGCAAAAGAGCCCCTGTCCTTTAATTCTTTCCAAACTCCTGGGTCATGATCAGCACTCACCTGTGCATGTTTCCATTGGTGGTGAAGGACTGTCCACATACTGAACATTTATAAGGCCTTTCACCTGAGTGCACCAGCATGTGGCGATCAAGGGAGCTCGCTGAGCTCAGAGACTTTCCGCAGATGCTGCAGGAATGGTCTGTCCCTCCAGTGTCAGTGTTATGCTAGAGAAAGCAATGATTTTTTTTCATTGAATGCCCCTTCTGAAATGCCAGTAAAATATTAGTGACAACATTTAAAAAGCAGCTTCAAAAAGCCACTAGGCACAACACCTTCCATTAAGATGTGCTCTGTATGTACCATTCCTTCCCAGCCCTCCCCCCCCAACTCCACCCCTACCCTTCATTTTTAACTACTTAATGCACCAGCATGAGCAGCTGTTTCATACAGCCCACAATGCCTGCCACATGCAGCATTTCAGCTGGGTGTGCAGCAGAAGAGGCTAGAAAGGGACTCAGAAACAACCCATCAGACTAATGGTACCTTGGGATACTTTGAGCTGTGCAGTGGCTTGGGGTTGGGTGAGCAGTTAAGGGGGAGAAAGGAAAGAAAGTAATTACAAACTTCGTGGCAAAAGAAAGACACTTAAAACCAAATACTCGTTTAAAGATACTAATTTCAAACTGACTGTGTAATAAGGAAACAAAACTATCTGCTTCTGAGTGTACATGCAGACTTCTAGTGCCAGAAGAATGCATTACAGGCCAAAATATGGCTATTAGCTGCTGTGCTACATGCACCACTCTTTCTTTCTTGCATTCAGAGACTTGGAGATTTTTCCACATATGAAAAAAGCCCCAAAACCAACCAACCGAACAACAAAAAAAAAACTAGCCAGGAGAGTAAAAATAAAATAAATAACAGTTACAGTACAGGAGGGTGAACGGAGGCAGTAAGAATCTTGTGGACTCACAGTGGTGAACCACAGCCTCAGCATCCAAAGCAGAACCTTCTGACACAGAAAAGGCCAAACCTCCTTATTAGGCATGCATATATTTCAAGAGGAGTAAGAAAAGGCCTGTAGCTGACAAAAATGTGCATCACCTAGTTAAAAAGTGTACTTTTAATTCTGCCTCCCAAGATTGTGAGGCAGAATTAAATGCTAGACTCTCTGAAAAACTGAGAGCCTCTCCTACACTGAGAGGACTTAAAAATTGTGTCTTCCTGCTTCTTAATTTGCATGATCAGTAAAGAGATCTGTACTCAAACAGGATAACAAAACAGGACTTGTGCCTCATGATGGAAGTGGTTTTCCGGATCCTTGGGATACCTTACGCTATGCAGAACAGGACATACATCCTTGTTTGAGCTAAGGTGGGGGTTAGTGTTGGGAAGGAGGGGGAGTACCCACCTTGGGGCTCAGTTTGGGGGGGAAGGTTTAATAGAAAATACAAGGGGAAGGCTAAAAGAAAAGCATAACAAAGTTATACTGGAAACATTTCTGGTTTGCACATGAAATTGGTTTTTACCACTGCAAAATGCATCCTGGCAAACCAGACGCTCTTAATAACAGTCAGAAATCAAGAGCTAGTATTCTGCATACCTGACGAATGTGCATAGTTAGCTGGTGCTGTGTAGTGCAAATCTTTTCACACAGAGGACATGTATAGGAAGACTTCTCTTCTTTTGTTTCCTGTGAACAAAACAAAAAAATCAGGAGGAATATTGACATAAAAGAACTCAAAAGCTGTTACTGCTGGGGATGGAAAAATCATCCATTGTAAGTATAAAAGGCTACTGCTGCTGCTAACAAAATAACTTGCACATGTATGTTTATCATCCTGCTCACCCCACATGGCAGTTTCAGAAACTTCTGAATTTATAAATAGGGGCCATTACAACTACTGCAGGAGTTTAGCAGCTGCTTCAACAGCACATGGATACTCAGCAGTAGCAGTTTAGGACAGGAAGTGAAGGCAATTATTGTGACCAGTTAGAACTGCCAGGAGAAATTTAGGTGAGCAGAAAGTAATCCCTGGAATACTGCCAGAATATGTGAGCAAATGCCACTAATCTTCCCGAAAGATCTTTAATGAGCATAAATCTCAGGGACTTCAGGTTTTCCACCCCATCTCAACAGCAAGACATTAGCTCCATGCCCTTCTCTAGGGGCTGTGTGTTCTGCTCCGTGGCTGACTCAGAAGGAAGAGTGGCGTTTACTGAATCACCAGCACCATTTCCCTTAGCATCCTGTGTTTCTCCTGGAAGCATCCCATCCAGGCACACCAGCCAGGCCCAACCCTTCACAAGCTTGCAGGATCTGATGAGATCATAGCGAGAAAGAGGTGACAATGCAGGAGTGTACGTGACTCAAAACGAACACATTATGAACCCGGTTATTCTCCACCCAGGTGAGAAGCGGGAGTAACCATCCTCAAACCACGAGTACAAACTATGAAGGCAACCCGAGAGCTCAGCCTGATTTAAGTATGCCCTTGAGACACTGAGCAAAGCCACCAGTCTTTCAGCCAAGGATGAAATGGCACTCTCAAAGGAACCAAAGGCATTTGCCTGAATTGTCCGCAAGGATGGCTACTGCGTGACATAAAGGGTATTTTCACCACCTCACTAAGAAACACAGGAACAGCTTCTGCACCGAAGCCATTATATTAAAAGCCGCTGAAAATAAAAACTCAGCTTTCTGTAGAATGATGCAAATCTTCACCAGCTAGATAGAACCTGTTAATTGCCTGTTAGCTACACTTCTGGTGACCCGAGAGTAAAAAGCTATCTCTGCATGACTGATGGGAAAGTATAACAATTATGCCAAAAGGACATGTTCTACTGGACCTCTTTGCTGGCTATTTTAAATATCATTAGCAAAACCATGAAAACAAGCAAAAAATGAAGATGTAGCTCTTCAGTAGTAGCTCTTTATTTGGGAGGGAGTTGATGGGTATGCGTGTATCTATGCACTTCCTCTCTCTACACAACTTTTTCCCCCCTCTGCCCTCCCAAAAGTTATCAACTCAGAAGCAACCATTTTCCAGACTATCAGACACAAGTGTTTGTGGTGAACACTGAGAATGACTAACCCAAGTCTCTGTGACACATTATCTGCCATGTTTGGATGAAAGATGCTGACACAGTGTTCCAGAAAGCATTTTTAAGTCTCAGAAAAGGAGTATTATCTCCTATATGACTTGGGGAACCATTCTATAGAGACCCCTATTAAAACCCAACACTGTGTTTTCAAAAGCAGCACCAGGATAATTTTCTATTCAGTGACCTGTGGACACGGATGAAGAGCTGTTTTCCCATTTTGCATGAAGTAAACAAAACTTGTGACTTCACTTCTAAAAGTACAGGGACTGAAACAATCAGGTTCTCTCACTCCTCCCTACCATTTCTCACGTACATCTTTTTCTAACTTTATTTCAGGGCTCTCCATCCTAAAGATAATCACTGCAGCCCATGCACACAGGCCAAGGCCTAATGTACTATTTACTTGCAAAACATTAGAAATCAAGCAAGAAAGGCTGCCTTATGAAGTTTGAACATCCCAAGAAATTTCCAATTCATTATCTTAGTGCCCCCCATCCTGTTTACATGCAAACATATAATTTGCACGCACTCATTCCATCTTACTTACACAACTTTAATTTTACTATATGCCACCTTTCTGTGGAGTAATGTTTAGCTCCAATTACACTGCAACCCTGTTAAAGTTGGCTCAGGACAGAGAACAAACACACTGTGCCATGAGGAAAATCCCTGCAGCTGTGCTGACAGTTTAGATGGTGTTTAATCCTCAGGGTATTTCTATGAAATTATCAACTTACTACTTTCATTATTTGCACACACACCCCCTCCCACCCAAGTGCTGCAGTTCTACATAGAATGCACTTGTTTCAAAGCCTGCTTTCTAGACTGCCTGCTCTTCAAATGAGCAAATTAACAGAAGACAGAGTAATTACTGGTTCACCTTGAAGCAAAGATCAGAATCATGCTACAGCTCAGCCAGAGCTGATTAGTATTGAACCTGGGGTTTATTATTAACTAAAACCCAAACTTTCTCCAATGGTCACACAGGGTACATGCCGCATACCATAACACAGCTCAAGCAAATCCAGGGAAGCTACAATAGGAATGCTGTTGACTGACCCAACCCAGACCAAAAAATATTAGCATCCTTACTGTAAAAGCACCCCCACTCACAAATTTAAAACATTTAAAACTCGGCTACCCCACTGGAGCCAGGTTGGTGAAAACACCCTTCCTGAAGTGAAAAACAGAATTAGCAGCTAATTTGTTAGCTACTCTCCCTTCAGTAAGTTAAGCTGGCATGATTGCTCTGCATTCAACCCATGGTAAATGCTTTTGCAGTTGTGCATTAGGTCTGTTTGTTTTAATCCAGCACAAAGAAACCCCTTTATCACACTTTTTTTTTCTTCAAGAGCAAAGCAAATGAGAAATTAAAGTGGATGCAGGTTAATGTGAGAACACGTTTATTAGACCATGGGTAGACTACAGCCAAGATAAAGTCAGCATTATAAAGAGAACCACAGACTTTGGGACAAAGGTTCAGGGCAAAATGTTTCACTGCCAACCCATGGGAAACAGTGGTCAGGCCCAGAAAACTAGCTGTTATTATCCTTGAAATTATAATAAGGGGCACATTCTGACCAGAATCTGAGATCTGTGTTCTGCTACACAATGAAACAATCCAGTGCTTTCATTCTGCTATGCTGGAAGTGGAAACTTGCTGTATTAGAACTCACTAACCAGACTGATACCCACTTAATATTTCACATCTCACTTCTATTTTCTCAGCAGTGTAGCTATTTGTCCCTCTGGCGATAACGACCTTTCAGCCTAAAAACAAATAGGCTATTTACTATGTTTTCAATGTATTTGTTTATTTTTACGCTGTAAGAATCCCTCTTAATCCTGTCACATTTACTCTCAAGCTTCCTTTGATTCGATGCCCATCGAAATATCAGGTGGAATAAAGGTCACCAACACTAATAAACTTCTCTGAAGCCAAACCACATGGTGTACTGGCGGGTGGCTGTGTAATAGCACTGCTACTGAGACTAGTCTGAACTCCAGTGCCTCACTTCACATGATGAAATCAAGGAACTAGGGCAGCCCCTGAGTGGGAACACTGTAAATAAACCTTAAAGCCAGGTGTTAGACAATACAATCCCACATAGTTGCTTGTATACTGCCCAGGCTCTTCATTTAAGAATATTCGTTTATAGTTAATGGCTTTTAACTCCTTCCAAGAAAAAAAAATCCAAGACAAGTCATAAGTCTGTCAACTGGGCAGCTATACTCGACAAGCTATTAATAAACTACTATAGGAACATCACATGAGTCATGCCTCTCAACCTTGCCCCTGTTACATCTTGATTCATTTATAAATTTTCCATGCTTCACTGCAAGCTCTAAAGTCAAACAGACACATGAATTTGCAGAATTTCTTGATAGGCTGCAGCACCTTCATCTGTAGGATCTTGGCTCAGCAGCAGAAAAGCATGGATGCAAATAATCACAGCTTTAACGACTCTCTCATTTGTTTAGATTAATACTGCTATCAACTAGTGCCATCAACTGGTAAATGGAAAAAAACTGATAAAAGCTACATATATTTACTCTGCAAGATTTGTACAAAGCATTCTGCAATAGCTCTTCATAGCTTTATTAACAATGAAGTAAAGGGCACCTTACACTACGCACCTGTGAAATGAGTGTCCCAATGGATGTTTTGTTTTAGTACCACCTTTAATCTTACATCACTTGAATCTTCCTCAGGGACAGCCACACACCTCATGAGGGGTCCCAAATGATGGCTGCACCAAGCCTCCTGCCCCACTGCTCTGCTCCTCTCCAACTATTTCTTTTTGCCTAGTTTTATGAAATAACAGGTCCCCCAACAGACAAAGTGAATGCAAGAGCCTGAAGACAGGATGCATCAAGGAAGAAGCAGCAATTCGTAGATGGCTTTGCCACTGCATGATACGAGAGCTCATGATCAAATGTTTTACTTGTGAATGCAATCAAGCAGACCCCTTCAATTCCCAGTTTTCTGAAGTTATGCTCTGGAGAGCCACCAGAAAATATACAAAGAGGAGCGATGGTGGAGGCAAGAAATACCTGCTGAGGGAGAAGATGACAAAACAGTCAACGAACATCATTATGTCTTCTCACTTCTGTACAGTTGTCTCCCTTTTGCCACCTCTCAGGGTTTATAAACGTCGCATTTGGGTTTACATACCTGGTTTCTCCTGCCAATCCGATTTGGTGCAAGAGACTTTGAGGGGGATTTGACATTTTGAGAGCTCCCACCATTTTCAGCAATCTTCCCCACATTCATCACTGCTGACATCATGGCGTCAATGGAGGACAAGTCTGCTCCGTCCAAACTGTTTGGTGGGCTTGGTGATACCTGGTAGCTGCTTAAGCTTTCCAGCTGCTTTTCTGGAACTAAAAACACACATAGGAGTTTCTGTGCCATCTAAAACAAAACCAACCCAAACCCCCACATTATTTTCAGCTGCCTGTAATGTGCATCACACTCTACTGGATCATCACAGAGTACAGGCGACAGCCCATAATAACTGAAATTCTTGTAACAAGAGAAGTTTCTTGTATTGGAATGCATATGACAAGGTGAACATTACCTTCTCATAGGATATGCATGTTATGTTCATTTTCAACTTTAATTTAGTATGGGGCTTATAGAGTGATACACACTTGCTGTAAAATCGTATTATTCATGGTACCTTGTGATCACCATGAACTAGTAGGGCAGTACAGATGAATGCACACTCTGGCAAGCATAATTGTTCAAGCAAGCACTTATTTGAACAGAACTGCACAATTAAGGCATCAGCAACACAGTGTAGGATACTGGATCCTCCTTACAGTATAGCTTAATCCAGCTCTGTATATGGAGTAAGCTAACTTAGAAAAAGCCCAACCAAAATAAAACACCAAATTCCCCCAAATGCCTCTTTACTACCACAGCTGGCATTTATTTAGATTTCTTTTCTTTTTGGTCTATGAAGCCATGCTAGTCCATGGAGCATATGTACTACATCCACAACTAATGCCACAGCTAAAGCTGCTCAGATTCAGACTTCTCCATCACACTCTGTATGTAGCAAGGATTCTAACAAATTCAGAATACACCTAAAATCTCATCTCCCATTTCTCAACATACAGACACGTCAAACACACAGGTAAGGCCTTCCACTTTCCTCTTTATGAGTTTGAAAAGGGAAATGCTTTCAAACTGAACATTCTGTTCCCCCAAGAGAAGTCTTCCAAACAAACAGGAACACCCTGTAAGTCTATTGCTCTGTCAACTCTGATGGAGAGCAAAAAATCTTAATGTTGATGTGAGAAAGTCACTGAAACACAAGAGGGTGTGAGGGTGAACAAGGAGGAACATGTTTGTGAACATTTGATCTCTGCATTATACTGCCTTTGGAAGATAAGCTTGAGAATTATAAACAGGTGATTTTTGAGGCTAAGTAATGTGGTGCCAAGTTACCAGGAGCCAAGAAAATCTTTGTTTGGAAGTAATGGTAGTTGAGTATTCATGTGCCCATGCTTCTGCTAACCTATTTTATACTTTTCAGACAGATAAAGGTTAGCGATGGCTAAAGAAATGTATGCACCAGTGCTTCTGCTCAATGTATCTTATACATGTCACACAAATTAGGGGTATGGATGGGTAAGAAATGTTTCTACAAGCCTTAATCAATGCCCTAATTATACACAGTCAAACAGAGCTAGTCAAACCAGTTACCTTCATTTTTGTCCCCTGATTGACTGGGGCTCTCTCCTTGGTTGCTGGTCTCCTCACTTAGTGTAGTATGTATAGTAGCGTCAGGCTCTTCAGCCTCTTCTTCAGCAGCACCCTCTAGCACTACGTGAGGAAGAAGAGAAAAGAAAAAGGGAGTTAAGTTTTTCTGGAAGCCGTTTCAGCAAAAATAAGACTACAGTCCTTTAGTCTGAGGGCTCCCCTGACTGCTACATTAAGTCTGATGAAGCATGAAAACAGTACCAGCGCAGCCTACTCCCACAGGTGGCCAGGCACTGGGCTGGGAGATGCTGCTGCCAGTGGTGAAACCTGGGCAGACAAAGAAAGGAAACCCTTACTGGCTTGGTCCCCAGTATTCAGCCAGTAAAATCGCTGATGGTCATGACATTCGGTTAAGAAGTTGGAAGAATATTCTGCAGCTAGAGAATTTAAGTAGTTCAGTTTCTCACACACACACACACACACACACTCCTCCCCCCTTCTCAGAGGATGAACGTTTACTCCAATACATGAATTCATGGTAAACTTTTTCTTCCTTCTAGCACTGGTGAAATGACTACTGAGGTTTCTGAGACCATTTGGCACATTCCTTGCACCCACTGCCCAAGGCTTCCAGATGAGCTGAAGACATAAGCAACCACCATATGTGCTGACAGAATTTCTCCACACCCCTTTCTGAAACCACAGACTTATGCTATCTCTGGGGTTTCAGGAAAGATGCCTGTTCTGGCTGGAGAATGACAGGGCAGTTAAACATCATTTTTAGAGGTGACGGTGAATGATCAACCATGAGGAAGAGAGGAGTTCTCTGCCCATGGCACCCACAGTAATAGCCACTGGAAAAGATTATTTGTAATATGGAAAACTACTGATACATTTTAATGGAGAAATACATCTTTATAACCTTGCAAGTAAAATAGTTATGGAAATGAAGATGCTGGGGACATTTCATCACCTCAGATTTACAAATTCAGCAAACTTAACACAGGTTTTCCTTTTTTCAGAAAGCAGAGGCCATCAGCCTCAAACTGTGGTTTCTTCGTTTAAAAAAGCCCATATTCTCAAGGATGACATGCAAATCAGACACATAACACATCTTCAAATGCTGTTTGAACAGCATTTGCAAACAATAAATGACTACATCATCCCAACTACTGACATTTTAAAGCACACAAGAAAAGGCAGACAAAGGGCCCAGCTTGTGTCAAGCAGCTCCTTATTTCACACAATGCCAGCCAAAGCTGAAGATTCAAGCTTCCTACATTTAACTGCTGATCCTCCTACAAGCAGCACACAGATGATTTGACATAGAGAGCTAGCACAGCCAAGAAACAAAACTTAGGATCCAACTAAGCCCCGTGTCTAAGGCTAACAACATCAACTTGTTAACATTCACTGCTTTCATCCTGCATCTTCAAAAACAGGCAAAAAGAATACTTTTATGCTACCCTGAACAACTCAAAGTAACTCTTCCCTAGTATTTTTTCTACTTTTCTTCTGAAAAAACACTAGTGGTCCCTGTGACACAGGGACTTTTTGATCCAAGGCAATGCCAAGCACCCATCCTTCACTGTTTTCTCCAGTAATTATGGGACATGTTTATTTTATTTTTTTGTCCTTAAAAAGAAACATCCATCTCATTGAAGAGCAACACAGTCATTTATTCTTTCTCCCCCTCCACCCCGTATCTTCTTTTAGCCATTTATGTGGTAGCTGACTTAATTTTGAATAGAGTAAACAGAGTTACTTTCAAGAATGGCCAAATCTTCTAAGTTGCTTGCTGTACCTGCTAAGTACCAAAACCAAGGACCAGTTTAAATTATTTGGAGGGATTTCCGCTAAAACAATGCAACTAAGTGCTTAAAAAAACCCCAACCAAACAAAATAACTCTTCTTTCCAAAGCAAACCTATTCATTCCTCTTTCAGTCAATACCTAGGACATTAACGTCACCACTGATTCATCCAGGAAGAAAATCTATTGTGCAACCATGAAGACTCCTGTGTTGGCCAAGGTAGCTGAGGAGCTTCCCAGAGAACTAGAGTCAGAATTCCTAGTGCTGCATTAACCAACAGTGAAAATGGGAACTGTTTATCACAGAGAAGACGAATGCATACATGAACGCATTAACAAACCTACCTCCTGGTTTAGAAACATCTGCCAGCTTGTTCTCCATTCTTTCAGGAAGAAAACTATGTACTGTGCTATTAGAGCCTTTCATATTTTCTATGAACCAAGTTATTTTACAGTCTTCCTCCTAATGCAAACCAAGATGTATAGTCACATATCTTGTTTTTAAAACCATTTTCTGTACATTAAAAATCTCCTACTTTGGAAGCAGTCAAAAGCCTTAATAGGTATTACTGTTGCATGCTTTTCTTTACATACCTATTTTCTAATCTCTCGCATGAAGCAGAAATGCACCACTGAAACAAAGACAACTACATGAGCAGCACACACTGATTTCAGAAGCATAACTTTCTATTTGCAATAGGATATAGAAACAATAAGAATACTGGGCCAAATCACTCCTTCCTGTGGGAAAACCCATGGCAGAGTGCCTTTAGGCAGGAACATAGTGAGAGATTTCTCTTGCGGCCTTTTTTTTTTTTTTCCTTTAAATAAATGCATCACTAAGGATGGGGAAGTGGGTTTTTTCCCACAGCATCTAAGAAACTCAGGGAATCAGACAGGCAGCAACCACCACGGATGCCCTCTGCCATGCGGCCTTCAGGACTGCAAGCCTTCTCAGCTCACACCAAATGTCCCTCCTTGGAGGTCATGCTGATGGAGCCTTCTTCCTCCCTCTCTCCAAAAGAAAACAAAGACCTCCAGGAAAGAGGACAAAGAGGAAACAAGCTGGCAAACAGTGCAGCCTCAGGTTGCATTCAACACTGCACCAAAGCCTCTAGGAAACAGGGAAGTAGTCACAAGCATTCAAGTCATCTTCTACTTTGAAGAAACCCCCCAGTGACACAGTTATCCTCTGTGAAAAGAAGGAAAAGCAGAGAGCAAGTGACAGAGCAAAAGCACTAATATATGGTGGGGGACACACACATAATCAACAGGACCAAACAAAACAATACAGCAGTCCTATTTTCACAGACAACACCAAGAGACCTGGCTCTTCTGCAGGAAGGTGTCTCCTCCACCTGATGAAGTTGCTGAAACTGTAAAACTGGGGCAACTTTGATCCTAGAGAGAAACCTGAGAGGCTTTAGCTCCTGTTTCTGACAGAGGCCCACTCCTGATACCCCAGCTAATGGGAGAGTCACTGAGAAAGCAGAGAGCTAAAACAAGAAAAAAAAGCCTTGTTGCTTCCCATTCAGTCTGTACAGGAAGACACTTGCTAGACCTATTTCCTCCTTTGGGATAAAGTGCGACTCCACTGAATGTTAAAGCTGAGCCCATCAACAGTTACCTCCCCCCTTAACTCAAGTGTATTTATTCATATTTAATTTTTTTGTTTTAAGACCACTCTCAACAGTCAGAGCTGCTTCTCCTTCTAATGGGGAGCATCAGGGATGAAGCAAAAAGGAAGAACACTGTCCACAGGGGAAGGAAGAAGAAAGAAGAAATGATGAGTCTTCAGAGTCACAGTCACTCGACTTGCTGCTGAGAGGCAGCTACACAAGCACAGAGCAGCACGTCCTTGCCCCCGGGAGCTGGTACAAGTCTCTGCTCCAGATTGCTTCACTGTCTTTGCACATGAGCTCTCCCTTTGGAATAGATAGGAAAAAATACACAATACAAGCAAGGAGGGGAAAAACCTGATGTGTAGCACAAAGCTGCTCATTGTTCTGCCTTCTGAAAAAAATCCACATTAACGTTAAAGTAGAAGCCATGCACTAATTGGGCCAGGGAAAGATTAACACTCTCAGCCAAATACTTCTATTGGTTTCACTAAACATGCCGTAGTACGTATTACAGAACACGGAGGAGGGAGGAGGAACAGAGGAAACAAATGACAGTTTTAGGAATGTGCACCCCCACACACATGCATTTCAAACCACTTTTTCCCGTGAGGACCAAACAGGAATCCTGAGCTGCCTTCATCATTTCCATCTTCATAACGCTATTAGCTTATTCAAGGCTTTCCCACTGGTTTTTTTTTTTTTAAGTGGTAGAAAAAAAACCCCCAAGGATCATTTAAATGAAGGCCAGACCTTCTAGTATACAAATTTAGATGAGAACAGAACTTCAAAGAGGGATATCGCATTTGAATAAACAAGCTTTACCATTTACCCTTAAGACTGTAACACCTAAGGATTGCTACACCGCACTCCAAACCATTTCTGATGCACTGGTTTCCTACTAAGCTTCTACACAGAGATTTTACTCTCAGAGCACATGGTGCCAAGCACAAATGGTCACTACCACCCCAAGAGATGCACACGATCACCCTCACTACATTTTGAATGTGATTTTGCATCAAAGCTGTCAGGAAGGAAAGCAGGTGAGAAGGCATCATGTGGGAAGAAAAAAAAGGGTTAACACTAATCAAAGCACTGCCTCAAGGCAAAGAAAAATGTTTTCCCAGCTGACCTTTTTAATACCAACTCTGCCCTTGCTACTGAAGTGCTGGTGCTGACTCGGCACCCCAGTGGTAGAGAGTTATACTAGCAGCGTCACCTCACTGTCACCACTGCTGGAGCATCAGTACAGAGCAGCCTATGGGGAAAGGAGGGCAAGCATAAAAGGAAAGACAGTTGCTCAGGAGTATCTGGTGGTAGTTCGGTAAAAGCCAAGAATGTTACTGATGAGGTTTTGAACTCATACCTGAAACTAATGTTTTCCTCCAGGGAAATACAAAACCAAATGGAAGATTACAACCAAAAGGAGCAACACCTCTTGAAAGGTGCTCTCCAAGCACCAAAAGACAGACTGCTCCTCTTGCTATGAACTCTCTGAGCTACCAGTGATAGAATTGCTTTATCTGTGCTAGAGCATGTGTAATACTCTGCTTTCTGAAATAACCCTATGCATCCACAACACCCATATGCCTTTTCATACCTAGCATGTACATAGACAAACACACCCAGACACAGAATAAACAAGTGAAGCCCATGCTCATGGCCATGCCTTAAAACTGAGCCAGGGACCACCTTCTGTTTTGGGAGTGGGGCAGGGGAAGAAGCACCAAACAAGAGCAAGATGACCCCTATATTTCTCGATTATTTTGTATACTGTTGTTACAATATCTAGCGGTTAGGCTACATTTTAAATATTCAAACATATTTATTTCTCCTGTCTTATTTCCTGGACTGCATGATGGGTAAGTGTGTGCATTTGGGTTTTATGTAGGTTTTGAAAATCACCTCCTGATGACTTATGGACCACTAACGATCCTCAGGACTTTGGCTCAGATGACCAAAAGCATCTCTCTATAAAGCATACCAGAATATGAACTTCATTAATGCCTTAAGCAAAGGACAACTCTGAATCACCATGATACTCTGGTATTACATTGATGTAATACACTGGAAACAAGGGCAAACAATGTAACAGTGAGGTGCCATATAGGCAGGGGTTTCCCGGCTTAAATTCACTTATATGGTCCAATGGTTTTACAGCAATGCACACAGACACCAGGCAACTTTAATACAAAATGCAGTCATACCTATCTTCTGGGCCCTGTGTTCAGTTTGCTAACTTGTCAGTTAACACCTTTGCTGCTTTCACAAGAGATGTGCAGTGGGAACAGCTCTCATGCAGGAGCCTGTGGTCTTACTATGGTAGAAAGGAGAACTGAGGCACATGCTGCTCCAGCACCGAGAGCGAAAGCAAAACCCAACGGCCCCCAGGCTCCCAACAGGAAAGCCCAGGTCTCTGCCATCACACTGCGCAGAGGGCTTGATCTGAGCCTGCACTGAGCTCCTGATCAGCGCTGCAAAAACCTGTGGCCACGTTTAGGCTCAACAGCTGATGATAAACTTGAGATTTTTCTAGTGCCTTAGCTCTCCTCCCTCCTTGACCAAAGAAGTATCTACAAGCTGTCCCTCATCCTCGCTGTTTGCATCAGCTTGTGGGTGAGCACCTGGCCCACCAGGAAGCCCCTGTCACCAAACTGCAGGCAGCTTTGAGAGCTTGTTCCAAGCAAAAAGGATTCTGAGATTTGAAGACAGCTTAACAAACCTGGGGCCACAGGCACCACCTTAAGACAGGCAAAAGAACTAAAGTCAGAGCAACAGCAGAGTAAAACAAGTGTATGTAAGCAGACATCCCTGCACTCCTTCCCATGCAGACAACTGCAAACATCCCTCCATCCCCACCCTCGCTTGTCTGCGCAGCCGTTGTCAGGAGGCCAGCGCTGAGGGGGCCTGCATCTCCCCAGTCACCGGGCACCCTGGCAACGCAGTGACAAGAGAGGACAGGATGGGCCTTGGGCCTTACCGGGCACATCCCCTTCCCTGCGCCCGCCCCACCGGCTGAGGAGGGACACAAAAGCAATACTGTCTGTCCTTATAAGCTCTGCTTTGCATGTGTTCAGGGAGCAGGGACAGCTGTGCGGACGGCTTGCAGAGTTCCAGGAAGTCGATGTGTTTCTTGGCGTTGACTCCAGTTTATTTGCCTTAGATGAAGTGGCGACCCGAGAAAGTCCCTTCACGTCCCTCCTGAGCTGGCACTGGCCACAGCTCCTTGGGACATGGCCCCAGGGTCTCTCCCCACACCCATCAGCCTTCCCCAGTACAGTCACCACATCTCTCCCTGGGGCCAGGGCTGGCTTGCTCCCCACCTGGCAAGGGGACAGCCCTGGGACACAGGGTGGGAGAGGGTGGGAGCATGGAACAGAGCCAGAACCAGAGGGAGCAGGCCCTGAAGGCTCTTCCCTTGGCAGGCAGGATGGAGGTGACTTGGGAAGGTGGGAATAGGTCAGGCAAGCGGCATCATACTGCCTGCCAAAACCACAGCTGCCCACATGGCCCTGAAGGAGCCAAGGACAAGGGGAGACAGCAGAGTGACAGGGGGAAGCCAAAGTGAGGGCCATTTCTATCATGCATGTCTCCCTGTGGAACAAGCCAAGGAAGGGGAGGCGTGCCTGCCCGAGGGGAGCCCCAGCCCACAACACAAAACCTCATCTGCTGGTGCTGCTGCCTCAGATCAGCAAGAGGGGATGAGAGACACAAAACGAGGGAACAATCTAAAACGGAGCTCTGTGGGTTTGGGTTTGTTTGGCATTTTGGGTTTTGCTGGGGAGTTTTTCATTTTTGCTTTGCCCTGCCAAACCCAGTTAACTTAAAACCCTAGGGGGGGGAAGCTATAGCTTGACATCCCATCACCTACATGGCTAAGCAAGCACTGTGCTGGGGGAACCAGATACTTGTCCAAGAGCCTGAGGGGTGAGCTGGATGGATTGCACTTGGGAAAGCCAAATGGAAAACATTTCTGAGTAACAGAGAAGAAAAGCGACCTTCCCTCCAAACAGCCTGAATTTCAGCATCCCTCGGCTCCCCTGGAGGGGAGGCTGCAGGGACACGAGGCGGGCAAAGTGGGACACTGGGCTTGGCTGGGTAGCTGTGACGGAGATCCCCGACAATATATGGCCAGTCTAAACCACGGGATATCTTGTCCTTTTAAGGTGGGCCAAGAGCAAGCATCTGTGCAGCAGCAGCAGTACAGTCCCAGCTTGCCATCAATAGCCCCTGGTGTCACTGAAAAAACAGGAGCTTCTGTGCCATACCAACTGGCTGTGCAGATGCCCAGGCGCCCACCCCAAGAGGATACAATCCATCCGGTTGTTCCCCTGCACGGCATCACGGAAACAAGAAGGAACAGTAGTGATCAGAGGAAGAAAAGCCATGAAACCACACGGGCTGCTCTGCTTGCTGGCAATTGGCGCCTGCAGCTGTCGGGGAGAGAGGGAAAAAGGGAGGGCCTGTCCCTGTCCTCATCCCTGTCCCTCACCCTGATGGCCAGCAGCTCAGCCAAGAGCAGCTTCAGACCCAGGACTCAAAGGGCAGGTTTAAAGTGAGTCTCCGGTGGGAGAAACAAGAAACGTTTCACCCCCTTCATGCTTGCTCTTCACATGCAGCCAGAGCCCTGTGTGCGCAGCAGGATGAGTTGAGCCGGGATTAGAGAGGCAGGACAAATTATACCGAGGAAGATACAGAAAATCTCCTGTGCTAGTGCCCTGTTTCTTGTGCGGCACTATGGTTGCAATCCTCTTCCTCCAGGATGGATTTAGAGAGAGCTTCACAGAGGGCCTGAATGCACATCCGATTTTACAAAAACGGTTCTGGAAACAGGGTAGTCTAAACCAAGAAAAGACTCTCCTTTTGGAGTAGCTATGTCCCACATGGTGTTTCAACACTGTAACTGCATCCACATGCTAGCAAATTTCCTTGCACAGGCAAGCCCAAAGGGGAGAGCATGGGGTTGCTTACCACAGAGCCCCCAACACATCCTTTATATCCCTTATGTCCCAACTGCACTGTGTTTGTAGGAGGTGCCAGACCACTCTGTGCTAGGAGCCTGTACCAGGTAGCATGTCAAAGCACTTCACACCTTGCAAGGTAATGTAGTAAAATGATGCACAACTTGAAAAGAGTAGAAATTACAGGGATTAAAACTCATTTCCTGGTGGTAACATTGTCAACCACCATGATTTGATCACAAGCCCTGTAAAAATCTGATGGTATTACATTACTGCACGAAAATCAAAACCTTTTTCTTTTCTTTTAACGAAAACTTCTAGATTTCAGTGTTGTGGAGAAAGGACAGAAACATTCCATGCTCAACAGAATACAAAAAGCAAAGAGAAGCGAACAGATTAATTTTAAAGCCTCCAGCTTTTAAGGATAATCATCATCTCTGATGTTCAACCTGTAATTTCTTAACACACACCAATAACAAGACAGTGTCCCATCTTTATGCAGCACGTTTTGTACACTGGAACATACAACTTCCAAAACTGAAATGGTTTTTTTCATTTTTTAAAGAGGGAAAAAAATAGCTGCATCTCAGCACATTTCTAGTGTTTTAGTTAAAAGCCAGCACAGCTGCACTTTAATGCTACTTAGAGATGAGAACCTCCACCACATTACCAAACTCATTTTAAGCAGAAGGGATTCAACATGCAAATATTCTGCAGAGAGAATGATTCGAGAGTTTGCAGCTCTTCTCACTGCTGTTTTCCAGGGAGCATGACTTGCTGACAGGATTAACTACTGCCAGGCTCACGAAGCTGGGAGACAGCTGCCACATGGCAGCCATTTACTACAAAGCTCCACTCCTCTAAAGTTAGGAGAGAGGCAGACTATTTCATCTGTGTTATCAGCAGGGTTCCTCTGCTCCACAGGCTTTAGTGACAAGGCTTTTTCTAAACAAACACCTCCTTTTCTCCCCCACCTTGTTAACATCATTACCTTCCTGTCTTCTGTTTCTGGCCAGCACAGGAACTATTCCCCCTATCACACTCCACAAACAACAACAGCAACAAAAATCTACAATCAAGACAATCTAAAACATTCAGAAAGACACATACCCCCCCAGAATAGATTTCTTAATTATTTTTAGCTTAAAATTTTAAGAGGGAAAACCACATGCCACAGGCAGGAAAGACAGTTGTGTTGGAGCAAAGGGATTCAGAAGCATGCTGTACAACCCTTACTCTCCCATCCGCTGGCATTTGTGATGCCAGCCTCCAACTGCAATATCCAAAGCAGATACACAGCCTTTTCATGAACAAGGTAACCTGCAGCAATTCTTTCTAGCTTGTATCTCCACACCAAGCAGACTCTCTGCAGACCCATAAGCCAAAGCCAACCGCTGCCTGCATCTGATGAGGCACAAACAGGTTTCAAGTCAACCACCTCCTACAGTCTGCTAAGGACCAGGAACAGATATACACCATCTACATCATCTCCGTGTGATATTCAGCATATATGACCATCGGTTGCTATTCTCCTCTTATTTTGAATCAGAGTTAAAAGATACAAGGCTAGAAGTCTAATTTTACCTGGAGTAATATCTATCTATCTGCTATAGACACTAGAGTACCACAAATCACTCAAACTGAGGCTTATTGCTTCCTCTAGGTAAAGGGAGAACTCAGCCTTACAAAAATGTCTCTCCCCCATCACTGATGATCAAGCTGTCACTGATGATCAGTCTCGTGAGCATGCCCACTGGCTTATACCAGCTGGACATGTAGCCTTCAGGGTTGTTTGCAGAGCTCTGAACTCTGAAATACAAAGTTCTGTCTTGGTTTTAGTTAGCTAAATTAATTACAGCAGCAGATGGTGCTGGCAAGCTTCTCCAAGTTAAGATCCTCACAGGAAAGCCACTAGGAAAATTTTACACAGCAAAGCTGCTCGCCCGTGGTATGCTTCAGTACGAGTTTTCGTTCTATTTTGAAGAACACACAGTGAAACTAACCTGTGGGAGGTGCTTCCTGCACACTTGACAAAATGAAACAGCATCTGCTAATTTTCATAGACTGCAACATGCGTGCAAAAAGACAGGGCACAGGGATCCATTTCAGCAGCTTCTCATGGAATTCAGAAGCACCTCAGCTTTATCAGATGAGTAGAAGAAGCCTCAGAAATGACATATCTCTATCTGACTTGAGAACAGATGTATTTTCAGAACAAGAACTGCATACACACAAACATACACACAAATCCCCCTTCATTCACAACCACATCCAGCTGCTGACTTTCCATGTTCCTTATAGCATAGCCTTTGCTCTGGGACTTTAAAGCCTAGCAGGCGTTTCTAAAGGATTGTACAAAGTACACAGGCCCAGCCTTGTAAAAGCTCATAAGGAATCCACAGAGGTCATCGTGGAGCTTGGACAGTCTGCAAACAGCATAATCCACGTGCTGGGGAGGTAAGGAATGACCAAAGTCAGGCAAATAGGCCTGGAGACTTCTGCAGCGACTGGCTCCTCCAACAATGCTGTAAACCCTGGAGGAAACGCCTGCTGATCTTCAAAGCCCGTCAGAAGGAACAGCCTTAAGTTTCCTGAACATGAGCATTCTGGTTGCGAGGCCACAATATTCTTATGCACGCAGAGAGAAATATAAAGACAAAGCAAACAACAAAAAAAAATTACAATCCACTAATGTTAATAACTGTAAGTAACCAGCGAGACTGACCCTCTACTCTGCAACGAGCTGTCGGATCCATCCAGCAAAGTTTTGATGCTCTTCGGCACAACAGCCACACGGATCAAGCAGCAGCTTACAATCTCTGCAGCTTTCCTTTTTCTAGTCCAGGCAGTACTCCACACGTGTAGACTCCTGGAACTCAACACTCAGTCGTTCGGACTAGGAGGGGATGCTACAACCAGTAGGTGTGCAAGGTGTCCACCGTAACTATATCAAGACCATTGCAATGTGTGCTGCACTGCCGGCAGAATTTTAGGTACAGCCTTCAGTCGCCTGACGGGCTGCACAGGCGACCATGAGTAAAGGGGAGTCTGGACACCTGCACACTGCAAAGAATTGCAGGAAGTTTATTTCAGGAACGCTGGGGAAAAAAACAAAAACAAAAAAAAAAACAAAACAGACAAAATTGTGAACAGGTTTCTTCAGTAAATGAAGTTTCAAGTTGCTACTTCTCAAGCAAAAACGTCTGCTGCTAGTCCAAAACCACCCTCCTCTTCCAAAATACCAATTCCACGGTAGCGCTTCACACACTGCCATCAAACACATGATACAGACAATTCTTCCCACAATTCATGTATGAAAAGGCAAACTCATTTCCTTCTGCTGACTCCCACTGACATGTAATATACCATAAAGTTAGCCTTAAACAAACTTGTATGATTTATGCATAGGTTCAACCCAACCCTGGGTAAAACACTAGTTGCAAGCTGCATAGAGAAAAATGAATGACAACAAAAAAACAATCAAGTGGCCTGTGCACCCACACACACCCACCCCAGTTTCTGCAGCAGGACAGCAAAAGTTTGCCAGTGGGACCTTGACTAATCACTTTCATATATGCCCACATAGCGAAACAACACTGAAGTATCATAATCAGACCTATGATACTGAAATTCATGTTCTTTTGAGGAGTGATATTTCCATGCGAACATTTTCTCAGTCATATATACATACACACCCACACAGGCACTTTCTTTTAATCCTAAAAATGAAATCACCTTGATTTACAGTTTGAAACCAGTACATACAATATATATATATATACACACACACATATATTTTATATATACACATTTACATTAATCTTGATCAGGTTATGTAGAATCTACTCTATGACCAGAAATGAACAAGACCTGAAGTGTTTTAAAACAGCCACAAAAGGAAAAATAATTTAAAAGAGATAAATTTGTTATTGTTCTTTGATCAGGTTACAGTCCTCTAAAGGAACAAGCTATTTTTACCCAACTGACAGATCCCATCCTCTGAACTTCATATAAAAAATTACGCTCTGTCAGAGCAAAAGGAAAGGAAAAAAGAAAACCTTTACACCAGAAATCATACTTTCACTCAGGTACTAAACAGCAGGAGCTATCTTCCACTTCCAGTTCAGACATTATTGTTTTGTAGCAAGTTTTATATGCCTTATGGAGCTCAACCATTCAATATAAAGAGAATCAAGAAAAGAATTCAAGGCATAGGCAGCCGTCTCACCTGTAGGGCAGACAAGCATGTATTTAAATCAGCTAAAACATGAAACTAAAAGGAAAAAGCAAGGAAAACCACCAGCTAAATAAATTATTTCTCACTGTAAGGTGAAAACTTTTCTTAATCTACCCACTCATTTCACACATGGTAATGTGCAACTATCATTCGATCAAAAATTAGAAGAGTTACCACCAGATTTGTTTCACTCATTCCTTCATCTAGACTTCAATGGGAGTTTCTAAAGCTTGAAGATTTCACCATCCCTACTTACTGCCACCTGAAGACAGAAACTGGCCTCTTCCCCACCTATTAGTGTCCGGCATGCCATGAAGGCTATGGACGTAGGCACTCTCATAAACAGAAATGGCAGCAGCACCATGTTCAGTGTATTTCACACCAAACTTGAAACATTATTCAATACAGATTTGACATAAAAATATGAAAGCTGACAAATTCAAAGGTTTCTCAGCAAATACACCCCTTTAGAACTTCCTAAAATCTCTAAACATGGATAATTTCTGGAGTAATGAGGACTTCAAAATAGCAGTAAAGGAGCTCCCTGAAGGGTGGGGTAATTGGGAGGGTTATCATACCTCTGGGGGAAGTCACAGGCTCTATCTTGGCAGTGTTCCATTCCTTCATATACCCAGGGGACTGATTAGTTCATGATAAGCAATTAGGCACCCTAGGGAGGACGGTTAACCGTCTTACCAAAACAAAAAGGCTGCACAAATGTAAGTCTCACTAGATTAAAGAAACACTATCTCCAGAACAGCAAATTTGTGTTAGTTCCCTTCTACTGGAACTAGCAAATATTACATTTTGCCTACATATGGCACACACAGATCTCAGAATCCCAAATTTGAGCACGTACTTGCTGCTAAATTGGTAACAAATGCTCTGAAGCATTTTCTTTCCCAAGACACCAGTGCTGTGATGCAGGAAAAAAGGAGGAGGGACAGACAGGAGGAATACAGTAAATAATGATTAGACGATTCAAACTAGCACTCAATCTCGTTCATTTAAGTTCTCTTCCTCATTGTTAAAACGGTCCCTAACCAGGGGATCAGCTGCAGAAAGGGGGACCTGGAAAGGCTTTCTATGGCTGAAAGCTGGTTGCATTTCAGCACCAAACTCCCAGTCAGCAGCAGCCCCACCATTACACACCCTGATCCTAAAAACGTTCTGGGAAGCTCCTGACTGCTGTGAGGCTTGCAGCGAGGCACCTATGCGCATCGCAGTCGTATCCACATTAAAACATTTATCTCTGGTGAAGCAGAAAGATGAATTCACCTTTAGGTTGCCAACTGATGTAAAAGCTCCAGCATACACTAGAGCTGCCGATGGTGCTGTTTCTGACTAACATCAGGCCCAATGTATTTCAAAGTACTTCAACGGCTTAATATACGGAGGAATGCTTTTCAGTTAGACGACCCCCTGTTCTTTTCTTTCCTTTTATCTTTTCTTAACAGTTTGCCATCCAGTGATAGGAGGGAACCCCAGCTGCATAGCCTGAGCTTTTATCTTCTGCTGACCATGCAACAACACAAAGCTCAGTGCTGGATTTCCTGCTGCTTGCCGAAAGAGGCTGTTCAGCTTGTTTAAATATTACTTGCCTTGGGAGCTTTGGAGTTGTGCCCAAGCACTGTACTGTATCTTCCCAGCATCCATTTCAGCATGTACTTTAAAGGTCTTTAGGTTCGATGTACTATGCTCTCCCTCGCTACGGGAGGAGCCTGATGCCTCTGGAAGAACCAAAAAGAAAACCCACCAGACTCCTCCCTCTCTCCCCATTTCCCCATTAATCCCTGTGCCTCATTCCATTACATAGCTAACAGAAGTCCCTCTTCATCCCAAAACCATGAAAACATATTTAGTTCAGTAAACTGAACCAATTGCAAGCAAGGAAAAGACATACTGGTACAAAAGGCTACAGCTGGGAAGAAATCAGATGCTGTGTATCACGTACAGCAAACTACCAGTGCTCAGTGACCAAACTGAGAAAGTACAGTAGCAAAAGCAGGCTTTTAAGATGACGAAGGTGCAGCAGCCTCTTGCCATGCTAAATTAGGGCAGGATCCACAGTGGATTTTAGAAGAAAAGAACCTCAAAACACAACCTCTGAATTTGCAAACTTAACATCAGGGCACTTTCTTTCCTTGTTCAGAGCAATTATGAAAATAAAACACGGCTTTTACAAAAGCAGAAAGGATGTTCCACCCCTTACAAATTCTTTCAGAAGCTCTCCTCAATTACCGTGCCACCAGAGGCTGAGTTCTGGCTACAAGGTCAGCAGGGAGATAACCTTGGCCAATAGAAATGATCTGCATCAGTCAAAGGCAGCGCCAGGCGGCCACCCATTAAGCAACGGGGCAGGCCTCACTGTTAACCTGTTTGCAGCCGATAACAGCTGATACGGAGAGAAAGAGGAGATAAAAATCCAGATTCACAACCTACTTGTAAAAGTTGTGGAACAGCAGTCTGAATAAAGAAAACCTTAGTGAATACTGGCTGCAAGAACTGCCCTGTAAAAAGATGCCTGTCATATTCCACGGCAGCAGAGATGCAGAAATACATGCACCCCCACAAGCTGACGCAGAATTGCAGTCACAAGAGAACTGAAGGCTAGAAATGAAATCCTGGGTTTAATCCATTCTGCTTTGCCTCAGCCTGCGGTGTACAGACTGATTCAACCTGATGTAAGCCACGGCTGTCATTCAGAAGGACAGGCCGGCAGTCCTCACTTCACCCCACAGCTCCAGCCACAGTTCCCCCTCCAGCCTTGTGCCAGTCCTGGTGTTTGAACAACTACACAGTGATCTGGGATCACAGAACTGATCTGGTTTGTGATTTAAGTTTGTTGGGGCTTGTTTTGTTTTTCACTTAAAAATGTATGTACATACAGTTTCATCAACAGCCTTCACACAGGGGAGCTGAGACATCGTCAAATTACACCCTCTATTTGAGTGAGGGATGAGAGACCTGAGCAAGAATGTTGCTGGTAACTCTACTCCCGCGGTGCTGCAGTACCGGTGAAAGATGAAAAGATGTAGTGGAACGTATCCACAGCCAGCTCCATCTCCTGACTCCCTCCTCTTGCTCCCCGTCGCTCCCTTCTCTCCAGCTCAGAGCTTGCTTGCAACCCCTCTGCCATAAAGAACACCCCTATCCTTTAAAAGTCAACCTGAAGTTCAGTTCTTCAATTAAACCCATTTACATGAATGTAAGTTCACAATAATATAAACTACAACAAGCAAAATGTCTGCACTGCACCTCTCCCATAGCATCCCTGGAGGAGGAGTTCAAGAGAGCAAGAGAAGTCCCAGACAATGAATGCTTACTGCTTACTTATCCGGTTTTCTAGATCAAGGACCATGTGTACCTTTTGCACAGCGCTAAGCACAATACAAAACACTAGTCCAAGCTATCCCTCCTTCCTCCCTGCCTCCCTCGCTTTTCACACAAGCATCATTTTCAACTTTTTTGTCTGTCTGTAAACATTTGTAAATGACCTTTCCCCATGCACAGAGACAAAATTTACCCCTCCAACACAACTCATGCTTCATTAAGTCACATCAGTAACAAGTGCTGACGCAGTCTGCCACCATGTGCCACCACATGTACCAACCACAGATCCAGAGTCCCTGGTAAGTAGGGCAAGCAGCTCACCTGGAGTTCTCAGCTACTTTAGAAACAATATTTACAAACCTTGGGCCCTTGAACTTAACAGAGAGCACAGTGGGAATGGCACACATGCTCCTGCATGGGAGGCTGACCCTCTCCAGAGAGCAGCCCTTATTGTAAAATGCATCACCTTAAGGGGACAGGATGAGACACAAGTGGAGAAAAGAAACGAAAGCTGCAGAGGGAAAGGACGTGTTGCCCGGCTGCATGTCCTCAGGCGCTGCTAGCTCACGTTGCTTGCACCATCTGATCACTCAAAGCTAAACATGGAATGTATGTAGCAAGTCATAACACTGCGCAGGGCTGGAGACGTGACCCATCAGCTGTTTCTGCATTATAATTATTACACCAGGGCACAGCAGGACCAAAAGTCTGCCTGGGCAGATTTCTGCAAAGTTTTAGCTTGTTAAAAATGACAGGAAAGGCCAGACACTGCTTCCAGCTTTGTGATTACACTCGGTTTTCCACAGGCCCGTCTTTCCCTGTTTAAAATCCTCAATCCGCAAGAAAAGCAGAAAGCCCGGGACTATTGCACTTTTTTCAAAGAAGCATAAAGCAGTCAGATTTCATAGGGCTGTGACTGCTGTCTCCCCCCTCTGCAAGATAGAAAGGAGCTTCCCACAAAGACACAGCAAAACAGCACTCCTGAACCACCATTCTCAAGCTGGTCTTGGTCATTTCCCCTTCAGGCTACTTCTGCTCCCAGGCTTTCTCTTGCTCTCTTTTTATTTTTGAAGTTTCTGCTACCAATAAAAAAAAAGAAAACCATATTGCAATACCATCATTTCCTCGTATTATCATATTCTCTAGCGAGCTGATTAATTCTCAGAGTGATCCTGACCCTCAGCTCCCACAGGGCCTCAAGTGATGCAAATGGGCTCTTTCAGCTCTTCCTCCATTTTATTTTTGTTCTAACATGCACCAAGTACAAGTACAGTACTAAGCATTGCAACTCTGGGCTTAAAATGCAAATATCCTCACTGACAGAGCTGGAAAGGAACACTTCACTTCTAGGCACTCTGATTGCTTCTGTAACATGTTCAGAATTAAGCAAAGCTCAAAGAGGACAAGTCAGTAAGGAAATAATTTAAGCCAGTGTATATTCAACATGTCTTACTGCCCTAGCTTTGCCCTGTAAGCAAAGCTTAAGTTATTAAGAGCACAGTTTGTCAGGCAGTGTGACATTAATTTTAGTGCAACAGGTCAATGGAGATATGACAAAAACTGTAAATGGACAGCACAAAATCCTGCAGCAGTGCACAGCCACAGCTTTTCTTTTGCACGAAATGGAGCAGGCAATGCAAATCTGTATAGCACAGCCCCTTTCCAAATGACTCCCTTTAAGAGACCATCAGCATTTGCAGGATGGAGGGATGCTTTCAGGAGATCCCTCAGAGCTACCTCAAGCTTCCTGTTTGACACCACGTGGACTCCCCCTGCCCTCCACCCATCCTTCAACCAAACTGAATAAAAATCTAGCTCTTTTAGCATATTTCCAGACAAAGATGCACTCAGACCAAAATTGTTGTAAGGGTTGAATACAAAAGGGATAACCCCCAAACTTCAAAGATGCTATTTTTCTGCAAGAGCAGAGAAGTACAGGGATGCTAGGTGATTAATGGGAAGGCAGGCGGAAGGGAAGACATCAGTAGGCTACGAACAAGCTTGCAGGTCAGAAAAGCACACTGATGGCTAATATTAGACCAAAACTTCTGTTAGCAGAAGAGCATCCATCTCCAAGAAACCACTTCCTATCTTATTCTCCCCATCCCCTCCCCAGTAGTCTTCTCCCTAATGTAATTCAGAACAGCCAGGCAACTGATCTCTAACCATACATCAGAGGAATTGGCTAACACAATGTCACCCGGCCCACCACATGAACAAAAACCACCAACGAATCCAGCTGGTGGTTAACTGCAAATTTCTGCTTTACTCATGGCATTATATTGGTGAGGGTTCCCTCACCTTTGCACATACACTGCCCTCCTAGAAACACCCTCTGCTCAAACTCAGATTTACAAATACATGTACAGATATTCTACACATCTGCTTCCACCTGGTGGATTACCAGAGATGGAGACTGCAGCGTTTTTAAAACAAACACCTAAACCCACCTCTAAAATTAGCTGAATAGTAAATCTGCAGACAAGAGCAGAGGGGAAGAGTGATTTGGCTCAGGGTGGGGAGGGGTAAGCTTGGAAGAAATGGAACGGGGATTACTAAACTGTTTAATCCACTCTGAAATTCAGGTTTTTCTCTCTTGAAAAACAAACCAAGACAAGATTTTCCTTTCATTTTGAGGAGTCTGTTGAAATTCAGGGGGACACAGCTATTCAATATTGCTCTGGGGTGCTTAACAGGAATAAATTATTTCAATCAAATGTCTTCTCAGAGAACTTAAAATACTCTTTGCACAGTCTTCCCTTCCATGACCAAGAAAAAAAGCAGTTTTTAAATACATATTAAAATACGTATTATGTATACGCACTGTGTATAATCAAAACAAAAGTCTAAAGCAATTCATTAGTTACTACCCATAACTAAGGATTTAACACTTCAGCAAAGCAAATGAGAACTGTCAGGGAGTATCCTGAGATACTCACTGTTGTACAACCTTTCAGGTCTGGTTTCTGTACATTTCCTTGCTGTGATACCTGCAAACGCAGCTTTGCAGTAACTTCCAGTTCCATTTTCACAAGCGTATTTTTAAAGACAGCAGCAGCCTTTGCCCTGCGTATACAGCGTCAGGGGTATTTCGCTCTCTGTGGCCCAAGCTCCCAGAAAAGCCAGCTCCAGAGATCCTAGGTGTGGCACATTCTTTTTTGCTCTAGATACTCCTCCTGACTGGAAGCGAAGGTAAATATTACTCCAGTCTCAATCTGTTTCCCCCCCACAGCAGCTTAGCAAGATACAGTCAGCAGGCTATTGCAAATTACACTTCAGGGCTCATTACAAATCAATGCCTCAGTTTAGCTAATGAATTGATACCAACAGGCACATTCTATGGAAGAGACCCCATAGCTTTCCACAGAAGCTACAAAGGTCCCAGTGCAAGCTGTGGTCTGCAAGGGACTGCTATGTACCCCCCCTGCATCAGGAAGTTTGTTCACACCACATGCACAGGTATTTACCAGCTTCTGGGCCTTTGTTTTTATTTGGGAAACTGGGATGTTTGGCAAGGTGTGCAGGTCTTGTCAGACAACTTTCAAAGTAGCCTTACTACATATGGAACGGAACTGCCTACAAAGTAAAGCACATTCACCAGAACAGTGCCTTCATCTTAGGCTGACAAACCCCTCAACCAGAAAGACATTCCCTACCTATACCTGCACATCACAGTCCAGAAGAAACAGGCACACATTCCCCACATGTATTTTGCATGTGTAAGAGCAGACGTATAGAGGTATACAAGATCACTAAACTGCTACTTCAAGATGTGGCACTAGGATGCCAACTTCAGTACTGACAGAGCTGAATTAAATTACCCTAGTCTGGAGTAAGAGGGACTTGAAGATGCTTGGCTTTCACTGGGTCATGCACAGTCCCTTTCACCATCCATACAGCAACAGACCTTAAGAGCAGAATGCACTGGAGAAATCATCATTGCCAATGATTATCAGCTGTGATAATCAATAGCCAGCTTATTCAGTCAATAGCTGCAACTGCAATCTCCCACCACTCACTCTACCCTTCCCAAGTCTCAATGCCCCTACATTACAGCTTTGAGAAGAAACAATTGGGCTCTCCCCCCGCTTTTTTAGGGATTTTAGGTTTATTGTGATTTTTTTATTGGAAAGAAGAGGAAAATGAACCTGAAGTTCCCTCTTCCTTGTCTGCATTCTTAGAAATGGATGGAGATTTATTTTCATTATTTTTCTTTCAACCTAAACAAATGTGGCCTGAAGCTAAACACCTGACATGTAGTGCTTCAGCGCAAAGCGTGGTAGAGCTGCCTGCAAAAGAAAGGACCCCTAACAAAGCTGCCTGGTGATCTCCAATTGAAAACCCTCCTGGCAGCCCAGCTTCTTTCGTGCAGAGGAACCTCTGACTTTCTCCCTCCTTTTTTGTCCTTGATGACTCTCTCAGTATAACTGGAAATTAGGAAGCTAAGTTCTCTAAAAACTGGTATGCTCAGGCCCAGTAACCCCTGCTCCAAAATGGTGGAAGAGGACAGTCTGACGTCTCAGTAGAGTAAGTCTCAGGCTACACTGGTGGAACTGCCAGCAAACACTAATGTGTATTTTCTTCCTCGAGTACAGTTGCTGTCATAGCCCCTCACTTCAAAAGTCAGGAGAGATTTTCAGTGCATTTTTGGGGTTACTGACTTTAAGCCCGGAGGATAAACTCCACTCGTGGTTGTTCACAAGTAAGAAAATGCTTGCCTGAAAAAAGAAAGCATCAAAAAATTGCAATTCTATCACAGTCACTCGAGCTCAAGAACCACAGCCTTAGCACTGCCAGTTTCCCATCTCATTAAGTGTCTTGCAGTACTTGTTTTTGTAATTGTTTTCCATGCTGTCTACACAAAAAGCTATCTCAGAAGCCAGAAGAACTACATTCCTTAAACATGGACCCTTTCCAGACTCACCCCAAACCCTTCTGTGCTTAAGGTCCTATACATACATGAACGCACAGATTGCTACAGGCCCAGCAGTTAATTCATTTTCAAGTTGCCCTAATTTTGAGGCTAAACACTTCCTAAACTTCTCCATCCCCGATATTCCCCTTATCTCTTTCAGGAAAGTCAAGGTGCTTCCTGCTTTCCCCCATTCACAGTCACTAAGACTCCACTGCAACCTACCAAGCTGCTCTCCCGTAAGCCACGTAAGACTGCTCCATGCATGCAGAGTGCAATTCACGATAACTACTACATACACAGCATGTTTCTTTCCAAGAACTTCATAGTAAGTAGTTGCCTTTCTTCCAGTTTTCAACTCTCCTTTTAAGAAATGGACACCTCCTACCCCTCTTCGCTCATCACCTCCACTCAGAAAGGCTGAAGCTCACTTAATCGCATGGTAGACGGCGAGGCCTTTGATCAGTGGCTGCTAGCTGGTCTTGAACCAGTTTGGGTAAGGTTCAGACAAGATACAGGGTACACTCTTCTACAAACTTTAAAATCCAAATGCAAATTCTCCGCCCATCACCTCCAATGTCAGGCAGTAACAATACTAATAAAATAAGGCAGACTATGAAAGGCCATCAGTGATCTGTCTCGGGTCCGATGACTTCCGACAACTCCTCAGGAGGAAGAGACAGCAACCCAACCACCAGCGGTGGTTGCCTCCCTCAGCCTCTCCACCAGACCCTGCCCTACTGGCAGGCCCCTGTTCAGCTCACCAGAGTTCCTCTGTCACCCAGACATAACAAACAAATATAAACAAGTAATGGCTGAAGGCCACTAACAGCAGCTTGAACTCAACAGCATCCATGTTCTCTCCTACCCCCCCAGTGATGCCACAGACATCCTGGGGCTCAACACCACCAACTTGGAGGTACAATGAAAAATAAACCAGTGGTCACCTCCCGAGGTCAGAGTGTACCTACAAATGTAGGCTCACAATGTGATATGCATTTATTTCCTTTGCATACATGACATCCTCTATGCCTAAGTCAAGACAAACTCCATTTTGGAAAGCTTTTTAAGAACAAAAAAGCACACTCCTTCCAAATTTTGTGCAAGAAGAAAATCCTCCAGTACTCCCTTTGCGTGCTCAGGGCCCTGAAAGCTGCCAGAAATAGCCTAAGAATGGGGAGAGAAGGAAGATTTCTGTGATGAACCCTACTTTTCAAAAGGTTTTAGAAATAACTGTATGATCAAACAAATGCAATGCACTGCTCAAATCAGTATGCAAACTCAGAGGGTAAACCATTTTAAAAATCATTATGGCTTTAGGTTTTCTACTTCTATTTATTTACAGATTTGACAGCAAAGGACAAGTGGTGGAATAAAATTACTCTTCAACCTCAAGAGATAATTAACACAGGAATCAGTACCTTCGCATCTTTCCTATATATTCGTATCATAGACTGAGTGGTGCAAACACAAGGATGCATACCTGCAAGGTTCATAACCACACCTTTGCACTAAAAAGATTACTGAGCAATCTAACAAAAGGGTGTTTACTTTTAGTGCATACAATTCTGCATCACTCAGCCCATTTGCAATCTCCAATACTGATACCATTTAACACTGGAGACAAAGGAACCCATGTTTCTCCACCAATCAGATGTAGTAAATCCACAGAAATCAAAGCAAAACCAGACGAGACAGGAGAATCAGGCCTTGAGGATGCTGCGATACTGTCTCCTGCGTGGTTAATTTTCATGAGCTTGTTGAAGCACAGCCTTTAGCCAAGTGCTTTTTCATACAAACTCATCCATAGCTCAGAGACAATTAATCATCATTTATTACTCACCTTCTGGCAACACCCACTTTAAGCTAGGCACAGTCCAGACACACCAAGAAAGACAGTCCCAGTCTGAAGGCATTGTGGTAGATGGAAGCCATTTCTGAGACCCAAGCCTGATAGACAGGCAACTACAGACACCCGTGTTACTCCGCACAGCTATAAGGATCTGCCAGAATAAAGCTGCTCACAAGATAACTTAAACACAAATGCCATTCTTTCAAAAAGGGATGAGGCATGTATTAAGTACACCTACTTTTCAGTGCCTTTTCTGCTGACTGCTACTGGTGTTATGGTACAAGTCTCGTGAAAGGATTTTGCTAAAGAAATATGATGAATCTTCATAGACTTAGTGATCAGAGCATCTCACTTGGTTACAGTACATAGGAAAGTAGTTATTCTGTTCTGCTGCAGCATTAGTAACTTCTCAAACAAAGAAGCCTGATTGAGGCAGACAGTGAGGGGCTTATCAGCTTAGGAAATGGGAAGGATGGTCCAATTAACTGCCAAGCAGTCAGACATAATTCACTCTGACGAGGCCAATGAGAGACAAGTCAGAGAAATGCATGTCCCGTCCATTTACGTAATGCCCAAACATTCCCCCCTGCAAAATCTTCCCTTAGGGAAGCATTGCCTAACTAAGGAATAAGTCGCTAAGGGAAAATCCACCTCTATGAATCTACATCTAACCAGCACCCTCTCTGATTAAGCAACTGCCTCAGTGGTACAGGAGCCATTGCCAGTCGTTAAACTGCTGGACCCGGGCGCTAACAGCCATTCACCAAGCAGACAGCCAGAAAGCTTTGTGCAAGGTCATCCAGGGTCCACACCACTGCGGTGTCTTCTCACACACCGAGGGCAAGAAGTAGAAGGCACAAAAAGGCAAGAATACCCCAGCCCAGCCCAGGCAGGCAGATTCCATCTCCTTCTCTGAAGCAACTTCTGCTAGCACAGAATCTGTGAAGGAATCTCTATTAAAGAACCAGAATGTTACTGAAGTCATTTCATGGTGTGAAATGAAAGAAAGAAGCTGAAGGCAAACCATATGTAACAGCTGATTAAGAAAGCTATGAATCCGGCTGCAATGCTGCTCCTCACATCCTCTGCCACGCTCAGCACCCTGCTAACATGGGATGAACAAAAAGAAGGCAGAGAAACAGGAAAGGAAGAAATTCTACAAAAGATGCTAGACGAAAAGAGAAAGTTCCCAGTGAATCATAGCCCTAGCTTGGGACCTAAGAGGCAACTGGCATTAAACGTGGAGAGAGAAATAAAAAGAAGGAAAAAAAAGAAGTCCCTGAAACACTGATGCATAAATGCGAACTTCATCCGTTGTTTATGGAAAGAATGGAATCCTTATTCTGCAACAAAAATGCACGTGGGACCTAGTCCATCCTTTGGTAAGGCACCTTGCTTTGTAGAATACTCTTCATTTTCCAAGTGCCAGATATGTCATGATCAGAAACATGCGCTTTATGCATTATGAGCAGGGTGTAAAAGACCCCAGTTGTGTGGAATATTTATGTTACATATGGCAACATCCTATTTGTCAGCCGGTTACCAGGAGCTAAGGAATCTGTGTGGTACTAGCAAAGTCGCCTTGCAGCAGGGTGTTATAGCGAGCACAAACCAGACTATATATGGTATGTTTACTGAAGGATTGGGCATAAACATGTTACAGAAGAAACGATGTCTTGTATTAAGACTCTGGGCTTCCTGCTGCAAGGCAAACCATCCTGCTTGGAAAGCAACTTGTCACATACTCCTCATACGCTGCACGCTGCGGGTGCCAGTGAAACCTCTAGAAAACAGGAACAGGTTATGCTGCAAGCAATGATTAACTATGTGGAGGATCAGCCCTCCTAGCTCCACCCGCCAGCATTCCCTGTCTTCTTGCTGCTCTTCCTCCCCCGCTACTTTCCGGGGATGGGACTGCTTGCAAGGCAACCCAGTGGAGGGCATAAAGGCATGCACATGGGCACATGCCACACAGAGTAGTGCCTCTGCGACGGTATGATGGGCAAGGACAAGTGCACCCTCTATTTCTTAAGACAGCTGGCAGCAGGCAAGCAAGCGCTGCAACCATCCTCCTGCCCCCCTTCAAACCCAGTCGGCACAAGACTATTTCATAGTGGGGAGGAATGGGGGAAACCCTGAGAGGATAGAGGGAGGAGGGTGTACTGAAGATGCCTTAAAGCACGGAGAAGGTTCTTATCTGGGTTCAGCGTCCTGCCTAACCTGTTTTGTGGTATGTTCCGGTTAACTCTTCTTTTGGTCGAGTTTGTTGGTTATTTTAAATTTTGGCAACCAGACGCAAGCTCCAGTCCTTCTCTTCTCCAACTCCTTTCATACTCCCGCACAAACATAGGCACACAGAAAGGAGACGCCAGAAGACTTCATCACAGACTGAAACTGGATGCACAATTTCTGTAGATCACTGGATCTTACCCACCAACTCACCAGGACCACCAGCCCTCAAGTGCCAGACTTCCTGTCTCTGTCGCTGCCCTTCTACATTACCAACTTCTGCAGCTCCTCAAAAAAACCCCAAAACTACACAAAGTGGTAAATGGGTGGGAAAACAAAGCAAAAAGAAAAAGCCCAAACCCAGAACCGCACACCCAGAAGACTGCATGCCACACTAATCTAACCAGAGTGCAATGTGGGAGCAGCAGCAGTGATCACTGCATCAGGATGTACCATCATCACCACAGCAGATTTATGTCTTCATCGTGTACAGTATTCACAGAGTTAATGGATAGACCAAAGATCAGAAATACATCTGCTAAGCAACAAAAGCATCAACTCAAAGATGTGCTGGGTGGGTTCTGACAGGGGTTAACCACTTGGTAACCAGGCGGAAGAACTTGGTGGTGGTTCAGTAGCCATTTTAAGCAGCAGACATATCAAACATGAGAGTGTTGTTACAAAAGAACCAGGGGCAAAACCATGCTACAGAAACGAGGACCCCTGTAAGTTCAGCAACACACACCTACCCATCCATCACACATGAAATAAACTTAAGAGAAACCAACAAAGAAGAAAGACTATTACATGACCTCCAGAGCACAGTAAATCCCTCAGAGCAATGAGTGTTAGGCATTAGCAACTTCCTGGTTTCCAGGCCATCATTTCACATGTTTTCTGGGGAGTTGTCATGCTGTGGGAAAGATTTCCAAGTACACTGAAAGTAAGCCTGCAACATCCCCTTCCACTCCCACAGCAAGTATGAAGTCCACAAAAGATTAAAGTGTTGGAAACATGTGCTTGAGAAAAACCATATCAACAATTTAGCACTTGATGCATTTTATCAAACTATTTTGCCATCCTTGTTTTAAGGCAGCGTGGGGAGAGATAGAGCAAGCAAGAGCACATGAGACGCATGCGGTCTGTAACTTGAACACCATTTTACAGATGTATTTACTATACTGGCTTTTTGGGGGGGGCTTTTCAGGCCAGCACAGCCTTTGTCTCACACGCTTTATGCTAGCCAGCTCATAACAAATGAGCAATCACGGAGAAAGCAGATCTAGCTCCTTCTCTGACTCTGCTGGGATGCTGAGGCATGAAGATGTGCCTGAAAAAACTTCTGTCCAGTTCGGAATCCAATCAATCCCTTTGGTCACGTGAGCGCTTGAAGTCTGGTACAATTATTAACTGTGCTGTAGTCACATGAAAGAGAACAAGCTTCCCCCTCCCACCCTCATCCCACGGGTAACATTATGTGGGCAGTGAATATATGAAAGAACAGGGTGAGTTAGGGGGAGAACCTCCACAGAAAGGCTACAAAGCTGGACATTATTAGTCCTTTTTGGTATATGGATTATTACATTTCAGGCAAGCCTGCCTAATGCTCAGACTCGTTCAAGTACCCAAAACAGGCTGAGGTGGAAAATCCTCCTCTTCCCCACTCAGTACCACCTTCTTTAAAGAGGGAAAATTAGAGATGCTTCCAGTTTCGCCCATTTCTTAAACACAAAGATGATGGAGCACAGAAAATGGCTTTACTGAAACATGAGTGGGCAATTTCTAAGCTGGTGGGTCTGCTTGGGAACTGTTCTTATTTGCTTGGGGGTACTCAAAAGGTATGAGAGGGGAGAGATGGGGAAAAGAGTCCACTGTGCTTCCAAGGAGAAACTCCTGGCATTGAGACAAATGAGACACGCAGCATGGACTAAGAGCCTAAGCTGTGATTCATTTGCTGGGACCAGAGCCTCATGCAACCTCCCTGTTCCACAGCCTGCACTCACGTAACTGACAATGTGGATGGCACTTTCCCAAAGCTGCTTTTCAGGGCCACGCGGTAAACGACACAGAAACAACATGCAAACATCACAGCACCCACTAACCCCAACTGTTCCTCAGCCCCCTCCTCATGCACCTCTCAATCTGCTGTAAGGCCTGAGTTGTGCTAGTGAAGTATAACCCAAGCATCACAGACGTGTGTGTGCTGTAGAAACCTGTGCTGGGAAATACTGCACTTCATCTCAACTAGGATGGGAGCCATGCTCAATGGCCATGTAGCCCCCCCACCTGCAGGTCTGACATCAGATGACATGTCCTAGATGTAGTTAAGAATGTAAAGCACAGCGCATCTTTAAGTGGTTACATCTCCAGCCCTGTGGCACTTAACAGGAAAAAGAGGGGGAAAAGATTCTGGGTTGATGACATACAATAAAACATAAAAACATATACTTTCAAAGTGCTACATGTATTTTCAATTAAGTTATAATTGAGTATGTCCCCAATGAAACTACTACTTTTGTAGTGTTACACCATGCATCCATTTTATAAAACACTTTAAAATGTGCTTTTGCCTCAGCCTGCCTCCACAGGATAATGAAGAAATATCACTCGTCAGGAGCTCTCTAAGAGAAATAAACTTTAAAACAGCACAGTACGCTCACTGAGTAACGTGTATGTCTGCAGAACTGTTGTTCTTTATGTATTCTGCATCTGAAAACTGCAAGTCTCACACGCGCGCACACACAAAAGACAGACAGACTGCTGCTGTGGACAAAATGGTGCCATTTAATACAAAAATCTGGTTTATGCATAGCCTGGCTGTAGTGCATGCTGGTCCCAAGCAGAGTGGGATGCAGCCAGTTATATCGAACAGTTGTGCCCTCAGCAACAAATGGTGCATTCATAAAACTGGAAAAGCCTCTGTCTAGGGGCTCACAGTTCTGCAAAGGAAACAATCGCTTGCTGACATTTTCTGAGGGAGGGTATGGCCAAAAGAGGTTGAGGGGGAGAAGTATGATCTACAGGAAAGTTATGTACAGAAGAAATACCAAAATATAAGGGAAATACCCCAGATCTGCCACTCTGTTCCCTTTGCACTCTCCCTGCATTAGCTAGTCTCTAACAAAAGACCAAGGCCACCTGAAAAAGACATGTGTGTAGGAAACACTCAGCCTGTCAAGAGTATAGAAGAAAACGAAGGAGGAGAGAAAAAAGCCTTCTTACAGAACACTGGCCCATGAAGAAGCGACAGACATCACACAGGCTGCAGCACACAAAGCTGCATCTGACAGGCAGTTTCTCACAAGTTTCTTACCCTTGCCTTTATTAGCTATGCCACCTCCACACTGGTAACTCAAAGCCAACATCTGGTGCTAGCTAAATGTCAGCACAGACAATCCCTTTAATAAAAATTTAAAGAGTCTGGGTCCCAACGAGGAAGTCATTAGTGCTTTGAATCTAAGACCCTGCACAAGAGCTGCAAGACTGAAACAATCCAGGCTTTTCAGCCAGGCAGAGCAGTGACTGTGGTGTGCGCCAGGCCACCTCTCCAGACTCCACTGCCACCTCACATTGCGGATGCTTGGATCATGGCCACCAGCCCACATGTAGCCCATCTAGATGGTTCGTCTGGTCAGCACTGGTGGGCCTAGACAGGTCTATGGATGCTGAAGGACGGGAGCGTGCCATATGGTCTGCCCTCAGCCTAGGGAGCAACGGCTCCTGAAGCTGAAATGCCAGGCACTGCTGCCTGCCCCAAACACATCTGGCATCTGTATGGCTGAAGCCAAACCTGCTTGTCCCCAAGATACAGGAGACATTCACAGAAGTCGATGCAAAAGTGCTCCTAAATGGTTGCCAAGCAGCATGGCTTATTAATGAATACCCATCACCGGCTCAGTAATTAAAACCCAAACAAAAAAACCCAAATCACACACTGTAACTGAAGTTCAGTACCAGTGAAAGTTTCTGTAAGAGAAGAAACGAACTGAGACCCACCTGCACGCTGATAGGAAACAAGAATCAAGTCTCTCTAATCACTCCTTGCTGCCCCAAGGTTGTGATGGGGCATTCACATTTTCTCCTGACACTCACATGGCACAGAGGTCTCTCACATCTTGCCTTGCCAAACCTGATCACGACAGCTTGGAGCAATGAGACCATCCTCCCCAGCTCCTGGAGGAGCCCAGCTGAAGGAGGACAGAAATTCTGTGTAATGGTGACAGAATGAGTCCCTTCAGTATATTATCAAAAGACTTTGTGTGTTAGAGATTGAAGAGAGTACTCTTGCACTGAAGCCTATGCAAAGGTCTTTAAAAGAGGGATGCATGTAATTCTTCCCACCCACAGTGCACCTAAAGGTCCTTTAGAAACCTTTTATGAAGCAATTTCAGAGGGGAACAGGACTGCGGTCGCACAGACTGACAGTACAAGAGAGAGTGTCATTCCTGCACCTCAGTGCTAACAGTGCACTGCTGGAGTTGAGGAATAAATGCTGGGAGCAGGCACAGCCAGCTACAGCGGGGAGAACCAAGCAGAAGCTGTTGAGGCACTGGAAAATGAATGGTAATGTTTTTGTTTACCAGCTGTGCACTGTAAATGATTGCTTTTGCAATAAAGTTTGCACTGTATTTGCATAAATAGTTTCAATACAACTGTATGGAAAGCCACTTCATTAGCACCGGTTATCAGTCAGAGACCTACAGCAAATACAAAACTGCAAATGCTTTTACAGTGGCATCAAAGCAACCTAAAAATTGTCTTTCTGACTTTATTCCTTGGTCAGTTTCCAGGCAAGGCAAAAGTTTACACATACACAGAAATGTTTTGTACGTGCTCTCATTAAACTTGCCCTTAGCACTAAGTGAATGTATTTTAGAATTCAAGTAATAGGTATGATTTTGTTTCCCTCCATAGACTTTACAAAGGCTTCTACTACAACACAAAGTCAACTTATTAGGAAACACAGTTTTGTTTGTTTGTGCTTTAAATTTGGAGAAGGCAAAAACACCTGGGAAGCTGTGGGAGAACATCAGAGTTAAGAAGGAAATTACACCCCGGCCTCCTGAAAAGCTTTCAAATAAAGCACTTTGGGAAGTTTGCAAATAAGAGACAAAGAAAGAAGTTCTCAATTTGAGCAATGTCCTTCCCTTGAACACTGAGTCACAGAATACAAGTCTGCACATCACCTTGTGAAAGAAAAATAAAAAATAAATCCTGCCTGAAATGTGTCCCTTTTCACTGATGTTTACTTTTGTTTGTTTGTAGTGGTTTGGTAAAATCCCACAAATATTTAAGACCAAAACCACAGTCCATATTTTATATTTAGATGAACTATGGCACCTTCCAAGAAGCTGTGACTGCAAGCCTGCATCAGAATCTCCCTCTGTCACCCCCAGGATCAGGCAGCCACAGTAGGAGGAAGAGCATGGGCCACCACTGCAGCCCTAGTGGTGTTGCTGCTAGTATCAGCCCCGATCTAAATCAGTATAAAAGACAGTAGGGAAAGGAGCCCGAAGGTTTCTAACCGAGTGTGCTGAACACCATGACCTCCTCACACCCCCGCCCCACAAATGCTTAACTGCTGAATGAGATTCCTCTCGTTTCCTGCACTGAATCATCTGTGTCACCACAAAGATGAGATTTGTAACTGTGCGCACACGTTTCTTATTTGAGGGGCATGCAGAGGAGGGTGTTTCTCAAACTACTGTCAGATCAGCCACAGACAGTTTGGATTTCTTCCGTGTTTGATGTATCATTTAAGCAAATCTGTGTTTTTTCCACGGAGGTACAACCTTTCGATGATGCTGTTTTCTAGGAAACACGCACGTGAACACTACTGCTTTTCTTTTGCGAAGTACCATTTGAATGGAGCTAGGAGGGACAGGATATGCAGATCTGCACAAGTAAAAATAACTTTTAACTTGAACTCTGGCATCGGATGCTTCAACAGATTTAATTAGCGGAGGTCATACACTCTTTTCAAAATGCTTTTTTTCCACACATCAACTTAAAAATCATTTTACTAATTTACCTGCAAATAACCTCATTTTCACTCCTAAGCCGATCAACTATTTTTTAATCACTACAGCAATTCATTTTGCACAAAAAATTAGCAGCACTGCATCCCTCAAAAGCAATAAAGAAACATCCAGGTTGCCCCAAGAGAAAGAAAGGTGAGGCCAACTGCTAAGCCTCAGTTCCTTAACCAACCCCTCCTATCCAGGATGGCTTTGTATTATTGCTTCATGCAGGCAGGGAGGGGAGGACATTGTGATCTCCTGCTGCCAGCTCTGGACTGTGCACTGCTGAAATCAGTGGGAGCTTTTGGATGTTGGGCAGGAGCAGCCCCATATAAAGATGGGACAAACGATAGCAAAAATCATACTCTGCTCTTGACTGATCTGAGCCATGAGGAGTTCATGCTGTCAGTGAGGAAGAAAAGCACAAGAAGGGCTGATGTGTTCTGGTTGTCTCACTAAAGCAGCAGAAAAACAAGATGCACATCCTCCTTGCAGCATCACGTGCTCTTACCTGGACAAAAGCTTAAGAACCATAGTTTTCACATGGGCCTACTTTTTCCACAGAGCTTTGTCAACCATCTCCACCCCTCATTTTAATGAAGGAAAACCTACCATCCTTTTGACCTTGGACTTGTTCGTTTTCTCTGTCTCTCTCAGTACATGCTCTTTGCTAACCGTTCAGCATGCTGCGAGCCCTGATAAAAGTGGTTAATGTTTACTGAAACCTGCGTATGAACTGTACTAAACCTGATGCAGGGGGAGGCAAAGTTCTGCTAGCAGCATCCATGACCAATTGAAAAGAAGTATTGGTTGTTTTTCTTTTTAAACTCACCCCCCACACATACACAGAAACAGCTGCATCAGTAGACGGGCAGGCAGCACATTCCTCTGGCTGAAAAAATGCTTCTCATCCATCCACCTAGACACATCAAAATAAGTCACTGCGCTGAGTACCACAGGCCTCCCAAGAACACACAAAAGCAATCAATGAACTGACTATTTGGGTTCTCTTTTGGGTGGGGGGATGCATACTTTATCCCCAAGTAACTGTTTTCCAAAACAATCTGAAAACATACAAGTCTAGCAGAACTGCTGGGTGTTCCTTGTAGGAAGTCCATATACCCTTGCTTGAGCAGTGTTCAAAACATCCTCTCAATTAAGTGGAAAAAGCGTAATATTACTACTATAAACTCAAACTACAATAGCTTATCAGTATGATTGTGACCTTAAATTCACCATAATTTCCACTCACCAGTGACACATCCTTAGAAATAATCACCTGTTTCAGCAGCTGTAACCATGCACTATTTAGGAAGAATGTTCTGTAGCATAAACCAAACTCATGCATTGCCCTTTCTTAGCTCATCCGCATTCTTTTCTGTCTGTATTCTTATACCCAGCCCAGAGAGCACTACCAAACAGCTCCTTCCTCCCTCCCACCTTCTTTGGCGACAGTGGGATGCGCTCAGGTGCTTAAAGCCAATTTTTTCCTTTGTACTAGAGGGCAGCAACAGCACCACAGTCACCTTGGAAACAACCATCACCCACTGTTTGCAGAACAAACAATGGTACCTTTTCAGCCAGCGCAAGGCAGGCAGGGCAAGGGGCAGCCAAGCAATTCTGGGACTTACAGGAGTGTTAACATATTGCATTCATTCAGTGCGTCAAAAAATAGTTCAGCACAAGAAGCAGGGCGCTCTCAAAGTGAGAGCCTTTGGCTGGAAACCACAGACAAGCGCACAGGGCTCAGAAGGTCAAACAAGTCTCCCAAGTCAGCAATGAGGTCTTTTCCTCTCATTTTTTCACTTGCCCTCCCGTTCCCCTCTCTCATGCACACAGAGGGATGAAAAACGCACCTATTTAAACTGATCTTATCCGCGGAAAGTCAAGTGTTCAGCTTCCAAGTAGCACTCACTGAAGTTTTCTCAGTGTGCCAAAATATTTTAAAGAACTGTTTACCCGCACTTGTAGTGCTTTGTACCCAACGCATCAAGAGCCGTTTCCAGAAGCGCTCCTTGTGAAGTCTGTGAGAATTGTGGTTACTGAGCATTTCAGACCCTATGTCTAAGCACTCAAGCAGTCACATACCCCTCTCCTTTCAAAATAACTCCATTTTCGCAGAGCGACAGACAATCCGACTGCTTTAAAAAAGCCAGATGATGTACATCTGGCTTAACAATAGCTTCAGAGTGGCTTCCTATCTCCTGGAGACTTTTTCCTCTGCTCACAAAACACCCACCACCAAACAGGCCTTTTTACATGCAACAAGCAGGGAAAAAAGCTGCATGTTCAAGGATTCAGGCTTTATCAATTTTAACACCCTCCCACAAGGTGCTCGCTCTTGTGGCCAGGCACAGTGTTTAAAGCAGACGGGAGACTGAGGCATCACACAGGCACTTCAGTGCTTTATAACCTTCCCACACCAGTTAGCAGATACCCATGTTCCTGAGAACAAGCTGAGAGAAGTCCAGCTGCCCAGCTCATCTGTAAGGCCGCTCGGCAGAGGATTGAGAGGCCCTACAAAATCATCCTACCCCTTGATTCGTGCATAAAAGAGCATCCAGGTGTGCTGTGAAGGAGTGCCAGGCACAACACACCCAGCTGAGAACTGCGCTGAGGTGATGAGAGCTACACAAAGGTACAACAAAGCAACTCCTGGGTAAGATCAGTAGATTTCCACATCGCAATATAAACATTTTTCTACAGCCTCCTCTCTTCTTTCATACTGCACTCAGCTTGGGGGGGGGGGGGGTGAAGGGGGAGAAGGCAAACATCTTAATTAGACCCTTAGAAACACTGACTGGTGCTGTCCTGCTAGCTAAATCCTCCAGCAAGCTTGTCCATGTGGGCCAGACAGGTTCACTCATGACTCCAATCATGGTAGCTCAGTTGAGTCAGATTAACATTACTAAAAATCTATCCTGATGTTCATTAAGATGCAGGCTAACACACTAACTGGTCTCAACACCCACAAACATGGCTTCGGACACAGCAGGCTGCACCTTAAGGAGCATCAGGAGAGCTTTAACTTCTTTTTTTTTTTTCCTTAATTGTGTTCAGCTAACTCAGTTGACCTCAAACAACTGAGACACACACCCTTTTTGCCTGTCAGGACAGGGTCCTTCTCTGTCTTGCACTGCTGGGACAGGAGAAGTGAAATAGGTATGGAGGTGATTCACATGCAACCCATCCTTCACCTACTCCTAGCAGAGGGTGGAGGGGAGGAAAGCACCCGGGTGAAAAGCCGCAGCTGGTCCAAGGCTGTTCCAACTTTACAGTACACGATTTATGGAAAACAAAACAAGAAGAAAAGAAAACAGGATCTGAACATTACCGACCTGAAAGGATCATTATAAATACCTTCTGCTCTGTGTAAGGGCTACCCTGGGCTCCATCTGCCTTCAAGGCCAAGAAAGGAAACACTGAACTTGAACAGCAGCCAGAATGCACTGTCTACTTTCCAACAGCACCAGGCCGTGCTGAGACAGGGAAGTCTCTACCTGTGGCAGCAGCGCACTGGCCAACAGTGGCTGCTGCTGCCTCTGCAAAACATGAGCTCCCGCCAGAGCCGGGCAGAGAGATGAACACACAGCAGCTCTGCCCCACAGGACTGCCCTTCTTCCCCCGCATCTGAAGCAGCACCAAGCTCGGACGGGAGCCGCAGCAACAGGCTCTGGCTATTTTGGCAGCGGCACGTGCTCGGGCGGCCTTTACTCAGCGGGCGAGGACGGCACGGGTACCAGTCAGACGGGTACGCTCTCCCGCGCAGGCCAGCCTCCCGGCCGGCTGGGGCTGCTGTGAGGCACCTTCGCTCGGGCATCACCGCGAACACCTCCGGGGGTCATGCTGCAGCACCGGCGGCCAGGCCCCCCTGGGGCAGGGAAGCAGGAGGAGCAGCAGTTGCTGCGGCAGGGCCAGCCCTTCCCCTCCCTTCCCCCTGCGCAGCCACCCCCACCCTCCAGGAGCTCTATCGCAAATCCCCAGGCCGCGCCGACTGCCAGCTGACATAACTGTTTAGTCAGCAACCAGGGAGAGGAGCAGCCGCCCCCCTCCATCCTTCCACAGCTCCTTCCTTACCCGGGTACCTTCCCTGCTGCCAGCGGCAGGCAGGGAAACAACCTCTGCTCCCCAACCCCTACCGGCCTCAACGAAGCATTCAGTTCTTCACAAAGTTTGTCGAGCTCTGCCCTTCAGCTGGGGGATCAGGGTGGTTGGTCGTTACCCCCCCGCTTCCACCACCCTGCCCCATCCCCCAGGCGAGAGGAGATCCAGAAGCTCTGCTTCTGCTAGAGCAACTTCCTCCATTTGCTGCGAGAACATCACTCCGGCCGGCCCCGGCCCCGCGCCGCCCCGCAGAGGAAGTGCAACATAATAGGCAGGCCCCAGGTGCCAAGGTTAGCTTGTCCTTTTCCTCTCCCCGGGATGATTTCCACTCCTCTCAATACCAGCCTCACGAAGACCAAGGGCTCAGAAGCTGCGCAGAAGTTAGGAACAACACCAACAGAAAAGCCGAAACCTGCTGAAGCACCACACTGCCTTTACACACTTCAACTTCCACATGTTTTGGGACGGCTTAACCTCTTCTGTGGAGTGAAAAGTCAGATTTCAACCATGGACACAAACGCTGATTGACTCTAACCATACTTTTTCAAGTCAGAGAAGCTCAGCCCTCGCCAGCAAGGCAATACTACTGATGTACATAACTGCCTCTGCTGGCTTCCTCCACCCTCCTCAGCGGAGATGCAACATCTACAGCAGTACAAGTGTCTCAGCTGAAAGGAAAACTGTATCCCAGACCAGGCTGGAATAATGAAAAGCCAAGGCAAAAGGCAAGGATTTAGTCAGTGAGGGAGATGGAGGTCATCACTCAAATGCCACTTCCCAGAGCGCTGAGGATGCAGTTTCCACCCTCTATCCTGATAACACCTCTGTAACTGAATGCACGACGTACTTTTAAAAATACAGGTTTTAAAGGAAAGCCACACGATGTGTTATTACACCTTTCCCTTGTCAGTTTGCTTGCAGGGTACAAAAGCGTGCATGTACTTACTCCAAAACGCAGATACTCAGAGCGTACGTAAAGTTGTTGCAGGGCAGCTGCTGCACTGGCATGTTTCACAAAATCCCCTGCCTTTCTAGGTGTAATGAGTACCATAAAAGGTGTAACTATACCATAGGTGTTACGGTGTTATCCACAGTTTATGCAAAAACATGTCCTGTGCTGACATCCCTAAAACAAAACATTTATTTGGCTTACACAAAAGTCTATTTCAGGGTGGAAAAACTGAAATCTCCCCTTTCCTCCACTCCCTCCCTTCCCAAAACTACATGCATGCTCTTTTTCATATTTCCTCACAGCTGGGTGTCTGTGCAACTGACTCCAATTCAACTGCAGAATAACCGAGAAAACTGAAGAATTAGCGACCCGTCGCAGTTTATCATATTGTGAATATAAGGAGCTACTGAAAGAAAAAAAAAAAGCACCCTACAAATAGTCTCCAAATCACTAAGCAATGGTGAGGACCAAAATTCCCTAGAGAAGAAGAATGTTTTAAGTTCAGGACTCCTTAATTCACTCTTCCACACTTCAGTGCTAAAACCTCACATTCTACACAGGCTGCCTGCTGCCAAGAGATAGACAGCTGCAACACGTAGACACAAAAAGGAGGTGCCTTTTGGCTGGAGTTTTAGATTTCTGCATGCTGCCCTGTTTTACGTGCTACTCCCCCAAAGAGTTATAAAAAACAATTTCAGAAATCTACAAACAAATGGACTATTGTAACTGATGATAACTACTGACAGAGACTGTATTAAGTGTGCAGATGCCATAAAGCCCCTTCACAGACCATGCTCCTTTGCAACAAGACTTTTTTCTTGGAAATGTGCTGTTGTACTTATTGTACCTACTTGGCCGTTAGCATATATTTAGTTCCATATCTTACAACAGAAGTCTGGGCATTCCAGTAAAACCTATATCAGTCTTCATTATTATTGTCTTTGAGCTGGTATCTCTGCACAGTGATTGACACTCTGCTCCTGGCTACTTAAACCGACTTCTTCTACAAAAGACGCTGCACCTACACTGGCAAAGTTGCACTAGATTTGTACCTGTTCAGCCAGAACAGAACCTGGACCTCAGTCTTACATGATGAAACATGACTGCCTTACACAATATCAAGCGTAATTAAGGAAGATACTCTCTTAAGATGGGAATTAATTTGGGAGCAGAAAGAACACCTAAAGGAGACCTGATGTACAGAAGCAACAGAATTTTTGCAGGGCTAATGCGATAAAGAGATTTGCATCAAGAGAGCAGACGAGAATGTGTGGTAAGGTGGCAAGATGAGACCATTTTCAGAGCTGAAACTCTCAAGCCTCTGACACAAACAGAGAGTAGTTTTGTGCTGGGGGTCAACACCTCTCCAGAACCTCTTCACCTTTCTTCAGCTGCTTATTCTCATGCCAGAGAAAGCCTACTTTGGTTCCCCTTTAGTGACCAAAACCAAAGTTGGTGAGGTATAAATGCTGAAAGACGCAAACAATTAAAAGAAGACTGGCTACCCCGATCATTTTAGAGATAAAGGCTTACAGAGAAACCCCACAAACGCTTATACCAGCATCTCTGAAGAGCAGTGAGTTACACTACAACAACAGAAATGAACTACTAGAGGCGAGGGGGTAAACAAATTATTGCAAACAATGATAACCCCCTCTCCTCAAGCTGGTTTTACTGCTTCTGCATCCTACAATGTCAAACACACACTCAGGTTGCCCAGGAGAGCAATATGAAGTCACTATTTCAACATCAGGACAAATTTTTTCAGTTACCCAGGCAAAGACACACCAGAAAGGGGAAAGCTGTGAGGAAACACCTAAAAATCAGAAGTCTCTTAAGAAAAAGGCAGCTTCAAAGATCTCACACAGATCTCCATCGAGATTTCTCCCTTTGTATTGTTTGCAGTCACATACCTGGAAGAATACTTGCCTTGAAGTGGTGGTGGGGGAAAGCCTTAAATACAAGTGGTGTTAAATACAGCCTTTGAAGGCAAACACCACCATGGACCTGAAAGACAGGGGCAAGTGGGAAAATCAAAAGGGGGAGGGATACAGGGGGAAATGACTCTATTAACATAAGCCTGCCACTCTTACAGTTACTAGCATCATGGTACAGACACCCAATAACTGAAAGCAGCCATGGAGTGGAGGCTCACTCAGCCTTCAACAAAGCTGGAAGCCAGAATGCATCTAAGAGTATATAAGTTTAAAATGAAGCATCTTCAAAAGAAAAGAAAAAACGGTTGTGCTGGTTTTTCAACATCACAACTCCAAGCCAGCAAAGATTCTAAGACCAACAACACAGCAGATGCAGTTCCTACATACAAGGACAGAACACACATTGCTAATGACCTCCCCGACCCACGGAGCAGAGCTTGGATTAGGCTCTGTGTGCAGGAATTAATCAACCCAGCAACCCTGCTGCATGGATTCCAAGATCCATCCCAGCAAGCAGTGCCTCCGGTTTCATCCAAGGTTGATTCAAGGCCCCCCTGCAAGGCCTGGCAAAAAGGCAGTCTGCTTCTTCCACTTTTCCTCCTGGCCCCTGCTTCACTACAAAGACATGGGGGTTTTGATGTTTTGAGCACCCATCTTTTTAATGATGGTTGCAAGGACTTTAAAATCTGTTCTACCTGCACTGCCATCAGAAGTCCTATTCTCTTCTGCTATGTCTTCTCCACTGCCTCCTTGTGCCAGCACAGCAGAACCAGCTACATAGCGAGTCAGATCAGAGAACTGATCCAGCCAAAATGGAACTTTCAGTCCTTATCAGCTTCTTAGCCTAGCACTTTAGGGCATATTTCTAAGATATTTAAGATCTTTAATATTTAGGTTATATACCCTAAGAAAAAAAGGCAGTTTAAAAAATATTCTAATTAAAGCAACATAAATGTACCCTCCATATGCAATGACTTTACTTTAGCTTTTAGGTTTTCCTGATCTACACCCAGGAGCAAAGAGATACCTGCAAAGCCTATGCCATGCCAGGACTCCATTCCTTGGTCCTCACGCGGCCTTTAGGATACTAAATTTAAATTCAGGATTCTAAATGTGTAAAGCAGCAGCAGAGCAATACAAGACAAGCTCTGGATTCAACAATCAGAACCACAATCACAGTTTGATACTTTAAAAGGACAGCCCCTGCCTCCTTTCTCCAAACATACATGCTTGCTACTTCCAAGCAGTATATAATGCACAGAGCCCACAGGGCCCTACGTGCTGAACAGCTTATTAGAATGGTTTTATATGCAGTGACACTGAAAGATTCTAATCGTAAATCAGCACTACAAGATGAACAGGGCTGGTTTCTCCTAAGACTAGGGTATTTACCAATCTCCAGAAGCTTAATAAAGGAATAAGTAACCTAGATAAAGCTGAGTTCTCATTGTGAAAATCGTGAAACTGTTTTGTTTTTTACCAAAAGGTTTGAAATTGCTAGCACCACCCTTGCAACTACGTTCCCAGTTCTGGCAAGTGGGACTAAGTTTTTCATCAGCTAAACACAAATCAAGTCACATGCATCATCTGATAGGCAGGTTAAGGTAGAGCTTTAAAAGCCAAGGTTCCTTTTTAGGCTATGTAAGTACTGAAGAATGCGCAGCACTTTACACAGAGGAAGAAAGGGGTTACCATGACCTGATCTAAACCTCTCCTTTCTCACTCTCCACAAGCGGCTGCATTTCAGTAGCAGCGCAGGCACCGATTTATAAAGCACCCTCTAACTAAATAAATACAAGCTGCATGTTTAGTTTCTGCAACAAAAAAACTCTTTTGTTTGCAAAAATTAAGACCTCCAAGTCCACCAACATGGAGCAGTCCTACAGGTGGAGAAGTGAGACTACCAGAAAAGAAAAAAAAGGAATGGGAACATAGTAGAGTTACATCAATAAACATTTACTTCAGAAAGCTTTAAACAATTCCTTCTATACCTGCTGAGACCGAACAGATGGGTGAACTGAAATCAGTATCCCAAATAAGCAAGCTAGCACTGGAAAGCAGGCAAACATTTTTGTGGGTAGTGTCCCTTGGTTTGAGTGGAGCTCTCTTGTCTCTGGGTAAGTTGCATTCACTAAGGTTTCAGATACACAGGGCATGCTTCAGGCTGCCATCTGTAGGGGGGGGAATACTAAGTGGAGGGATACACGGATACCGCTCTTAGAAACCAGGAAGGTATCTGGGAAGGAAAGCAATGAGCAAAACACCATTTAAAACAAGCAGTTGTCAAGCGATCAGGATGGAAGTAACTAAGCTAGACCTGCCAACACCCTCACTGAACAGCATCTTCTGCCTGTAACCTGCCAACATTGAAAAAGTTTCCCAAAAAAGCTGCTGAAGAGGAGAATTCTGACAGCACCTGGAAATCTTTAAGCCTGTCCAAGTATATGTCTTAGAGCAATAAATATGTAGGCAAATAAAGTACTTTTGGCATGTGCCTGTGATAGATGTTAACAAGGCAACTGAAGCTTTAACAAGTGTCGGTGGACAACGTAATCAAAAGCACAGAACAACTTCTGCACACATTAACCGATACTCAGCTCAGGAGTCCAACCTGGAAGGAAGGCCACAGCGGTGATACAGCAGAGTTCCACAAAGTCCTGAGAGGTGTGGGAAAAGGACTGCTCATTCCAGGCCAGGGCAGTCCTGAGGAAATGTCGCCAGAGCCACAGCTTCAGCGTGATTCAGGCCAGGTGATTTGAGAGGTTAGTTACCATACGACAGATGAAATCCCTGTCTGACGGCCAGCGGTTACCAAGCTTGCAGCAGAGACACGTCCAGCTCCAGAGCTGCCCATAATTGAAGTTTTAACTACCACGCAATTCAGCTTAAGCACAGCGAGCTCTGAAGTGCACCACTTGGGAGGGGAGAGTCACATCCACCCTTCTGCCATCTCTGCAACACAAACCAAGCCCTTCACCCTGGGTCATGGCAGAGTAGCAGGATGAGAAACCTCCAGAGAAAACAAAGTCCTTTCTGCCTCAGACGTTTGCCTGAGGCCCTCACCTGGGCATCGAGTACAAGCACGCTTACTTCCAGGCCTTTGGGCACGAACCGTGGTTAGAGGCTTGTCTGCAGACCATCTCCAGCAGAAAAGTCCAGCACAGAGCCAGGCCTCTTGTTGGTACTGCCAGAGGCCATATTAACTTGTCGCCTTCAACATGCATCCAGCAGAGTTCCGGTCATGGATTTGTTGGAAGTTCATCACTTATTCAGGCTTTTGTGTGAGAGGTCATTGCTGTCAAACTGTCTGCTTTCACAAGCACAAAAGCTCATGTTAAAATGTAAATACTTACAGGTGTTCCACCAGGCACTCAAGATGAAAGTCAGAGCAAATATATTAGCCCTAGCTATATTTTACAATGCTGGTAGTACTTGAATGTCATCTGTTTGTGAACCAATGTTTTTATGTGGGTTCATCTGCCTAGACAGGAAGCATGATCTAATGGCCAGGACACAGGACTGGATTCAGAGCATTTGGGCTCTTTTTCTGCCCATGTTACTGTCTCCCTCTGCGACCTTTAGTAAATAAATTCTTCATGCCACTGTCCCAGTTGAAAAGAACTGTGAATAGATGCTTACAACCCGTACAACTGCTATGACCCTGTGTCATTTTTTGCTAATTACTACAAGAATTCTGGGATGATACACAAAATGTTAATCTGACTGAGAGAGGCAACCTGAGTTAACAAAAAGCAGAGCCTTATAAAGGAGCACAACACCCTCCTCCCCAAAGGCCTGTGTTACGCTGTTTGTTTTTCAAGACAGAATCTCTGCAACTTATTATTACACTGGCCTTGATGGAGAGAGCATTCTGCAAATTCAGCTTTGCAGCAAGCCCGGATAGGCTGGTTTACCCCTGTCGCCTCCATCTGTGCACTGCATACCACTTGCAAGCAATTCAAGCACGACTTCTGTGTTGGGGTAACACCACAAGACTAGCAGCAGGATGATGCTGGCACAGGCCTATTGGGAAAATCAATTCCCCAGCTGTGGGAAGCAGCAAAGCCAGTGGAGGCTGCAATCACCACGTCACCCTGGAATCCAGTTCCATGTCCAGTTCAACCTCGTTCTGTGACTGAGCTGCACAGTTCTGGAAAAGCTGGTATCCTCCTCCCTCAGCACTTCCAGCTACATGTCCTCTTGCGACTTCTAGAAACTACTGTATTTAGCTATTAAATGGGAAGAAGTCATCACAGGCCTGAGAGGAACTCGCACCCATTCAGTTCAGTACCTACCACAGGGGTAAGCCGGCACTGTGCATCCCACGTCATGGAGGTCAGACCAACAGCCCCACCACCCTTAACCACGCAGAGGCTCTCTGTGAGGGACCCTTGGTACCAAGACAGGAGGAAAGACAGTCCCAGTAAACCCCGTGGGTAATGGGAAGTGCCACCTCTCTGGAACAACACAGAGGAGTGGAAAGGAACTGCGAACAATTGTGTTCTTCTGATGTGCGTTCCCTTCCTCTGCTCAAGCAAGCGCAGGAGGCCAAGTGAGCACACATGACATGCTCCCTGCAGGATGCCACATCCTGCCGCATTTCATACGGCATCCCGAGGCAAGCCAGATACTTTCTGAACACAGTGTGGTGTTTGACAGCGTGATCTGTCACAGTGTGACAGGTTCTCAGAGACAACACAGGGGAGAGAGAAGGGAACGCCACTGACAGATTTATCCAACAGCGCCGAACTGTTCCTACCCACACTTCTCTGAAAAGGAATAAAAACAAGCAAACAGACAAACCGCGTGCACACAGATTTTGTAACAAGTATTCTTTCTGCTCCTTGCTTTCAGTAACTTGTGCTACTTTTACGAATCCCTCGTAACTCCAAGTCACCCAAACCTTTCCCATCCCTACAGAAAGCAGAGGTGTTTTGAAGAGGGGAGGACAAAAGCAGCGCGGAGGTTGCTTTATGCACTGCTTACCCCGCTACCTTGCTCCCAGCCGCGCTCCCCTGGCCCCCCGCACGCGGCGCGGCGTCCCGAGGAGCGCGGGTTGCGCTGACATCAGTGAGGCTCCGGGGGCCATCCCGGCAGCTGCTCCTGCTCCTGTGCGTGGCCCCGAGCCAAGCCGCTCTGCCGTTCTGGTGATGTTCCCTCCTGCCGGCTACCCCTGCTCCCTCCCACACGTCTGCAGGGTGCAGCGAGGTGGCCGGGGCAGCCCTTCCCAGGAAACCTAGGTGAAGGGAAAGGGAAAAGAAGGCGGCTTTTTCATGTGCAGCCCCTGGTCAGAAACGCTGAAGTGATTTCTGACAGCCTGCTGCGGGTTGAAGGAGCTGTACGTAGTTTGGCTTCCTGGACAGCCAAGGCCCAAGTCGCCCTTATGACTTTGTCACTTAGAGGAGAAAAACGCATGCTCTGTCCTCTCCCTCGCCAGGCCCTGCAGCAGGCCCCGCTCCATACAGCTGTTGCCCTGTTTTAAAGCAGACCCATCCTTGGGGGCAGCTGCTTTCCAGCCAAATGATGATAGCAGAGCAGCAGAAAGCTCTCCCGAAAGCACAAGGCGGGTGGCAAGACATCTTCCAGGCACAGCAAAGGGGCCACTGCAGCGCTTTTTCCTCCCTCAGCTGCTCCCCACAAGGGCATGAAGCAATGCGAGGGCAGGCAAGGCGTGCCAGGGCACCTTTGGGCCCAGCCAGCCCCATGGAGGCTGGTTTTAGGCAGCTGGGTATCTGCAGCCAGTAATCCCAGCGGCAGGGAGCGTCCCTGTGCTGAGCCACAGCCAGATCCGGGGAGTGAAAGGTGACAGCCAAGCCAACTTCACGTACGCCCTCGGAGCCTGCAGCTCAGACCCCATGTCAAGATTAGGAAAGTATGCACACACAGAGAGCACATGAGCCGCTGGAGTACTTTTGTTTAACTCTTGCAGACGCCGTATATTGAAGGAGTTTGGCTTCACAGCCACGTTTCTTGCCATCTCCCTTCAAAGCCAGCTCTTCTCAGGCAGCCAGACCTGTGACACTTCCTTGGGCTGAGCAATACCTGCTCAAGTAGGTCAGAAACTGAAGTCAGTGAGACGAGTTTGGAGCTGCAGCACACACGGGTTAAAGATTCTGGCTTGTGTCAGGAATACTTTTTTCTGGAAGTTAAACACAGGCCCCGGTCCCAAAACGCTTCCTCCAACTTCACCCATGCCAGTATTTTGACTTAAATGGAGCAACCTACTTAAGCAGAATTATATCTGTATTTAAAGTGTCTGCGGGATCAGTGCTTGGCTTCAAGTAGACTTGCCTCTGACACATACACATGGATGCAAACTGAAAAAAATGCCCTCAGAGCCACCAGGCTAAGCTGTGTTAAGACAGAAAGAAAAGCATAAAGACAACAACCCCCACCACAGCACATGTAAGATTTACATCTGCGTATGCTGAAGAATGATTCACCGGGGCAGGAGAAACAGGGATGCCTGAAGGCTATTGCTGGAAGTGAGAGAATGGTCCCTAATACTCGGTTTATCTGGGCAAAGAGTCTCAAAAACCAAGCAGATCCGTGCACTATCAGCACCAAAACCACTGATGATTCTGGGAGTCCCATTTTAATGTTACCTCTTTAAAGGAGTAAGAATTTAAGTTCAGTAATGTTAGCAGTCCTACACCGCAAAGAAACCCTGCTTCGGCCAACAAACAAACGCAACTCCTTCCTTCTCCGTACCAAGCACAAAAGCAGATACAAACACGAGCTTCCCTGGAACAAACCAGTCAAATTCATTCAAATCTTCCCGAAGCGCAACAGGGCAGAACCCATTCCTGTTCCCAGAGCTTATTACAGTAACATGACTAAACATGCTCAGCAGTCCAATGTGATAGGATGCATCCATTTGCTGATGCCAGAGAAAGATGCATGTCTCTGCTACATGGCACTGCTCTCTCAGGCTGCTTTTCAAAAGATGTTTTGAAAAGCAACCTGCTGCGTACATTCTTAACAAGTCATAGTATCACCGGCTGTACAAGTGTTTGACCTCTACTTGCTATGCGCTGTGGACAAAAATCTGACATCAGCTTATTCCAACCTTAGTAACATCAAACTGCTCTTACAAAGCTGTCTGGAACAAACCAAGACAACGCACTGATAAACTCCCAGCCGGACCCCCGGAGTGCTGAAAATGCAACTAGTTTAGCACATGAGCCCACATGTTTTAAATTTGAGTTGGTTTAATCCAAGTAAGTAACCTGATTAAAATGGGAGTCTTCTCTGGAGGTCTAATTTCGAGATGTTTCCATTACTCCATATGCTTTCATGTTGTATAAACATAACAAACAGTACATACATCACTGTTGGGATGATTTAAGAATTCGGTTTAAAGCTGCAACGCAAGTCACTCAAGGCAAGAGAATTAGATTATTCTGTGAGTGGTGAGAACCACCAATTGTATTCCATTTCAGTCTTGGCAAGGTGACGTACTGACGGGTGACATCTTTCTATTCCCAGTTTCTTCCTCTTAATTTCTCAATTTCAGAACCTTTACATATGTCACATTTACATACAGACCTAAAGCAAAAGGAGCAAAAGGGAGAGAGAAGGATGTAGTCTGACTGTGATGCTTTAAAACATCTATCAGTGCTAGGAGTGTATTTGCTTCTAAACTGAACAACCAGACACAGACCCCAGAACACATGTAGATAGTTGCACCTATACTGCAAACTAGGAATTTTTGAGACCCTCCCAAATTCTGCCTGGCAACCAAAGCTCTCTATTGACAAGCAGACACCTCAGCAGCAGTACAGGTTCCCAGCATGCCTCAACCTTGATATCTGGAAAGACTCCTCCGTTGGGTAAGAAGATAGTTATAATTAAACATTTATAGTGAGGTAGTGCCGAGCAGGTCAGTTCCACAATGTGTTAGGTGGCTTTTCAAAACTTGGTAATTGAAGGCTGATCCCTGCCCCGAAGAGTTTACACTGTGGGAAATCAAAGCATAACACTTGGCATCTGCATGCTGGGAATTAAACAAAGACCACCACCAGCTCATTTCTGGGGTCTTTGGACTACGCAACTCACATAAAAAACCATTACCAGAAATGGTGGACATTTTCAAATCAGCAGCCTGGCCTTTCCTAACCCACGTCTGTGCAGCCCGTTTGAATTACTAGCCAGGACAGTAACTACAGCACACAATTTGCACATGATGCTGGCATCTTCTTGTCCACAGTACGTTATTTTTGGCCGCACCACTTTTCAGCAATCGTTTTGAAAGGAAGTGAGCACACAAACTGAAACGTTTACTGCAAGTCAAGACCATTCAGGCAGTGCAGGCACAAGAGAGGCTGCCAGCGCACAAGGTCAAAAGTCAGGCAACAGCAGACCCTTTGGCACAGGGTCACTCAATACTCCAGGACCACCCCAGGCAGTCATCAGTACATCTACTATGCAATAGCAGCACACACTGGCTATCAGGCGGTCCACATGTGAGACTGTGGTGTTGCAGATCTACTAACCCACATCTTTTTCTATGGAGATTAAGAGTTATGCAATGGTGTAAATAAAAACTCTGGCCCCAAACATGCAGGGGCCATGTCTGTCCCAGATCCATCCTCAGGGAGAATTCTCTACATTCCCCTTTTCCTACAGGGAAGAACAAGCCTGGGAAGCACAAGTCCTCCTCCCACTCACCACAGCAAATACACTCAAGGAAGTTAAAGCACAGCTTCTAGGATTTAGAAAAGGGATGCAGCAACAGCCACACTGCTTCAGTGATGCCCAAAACCAGGATGGAAGAGAATTTAGTCACATAGACTATTACACTGCAAATTCAGTTTGCTGTTTACCAAACAAGCTCCTAGAACAGATGCGCTGACACCTGTAGGAATTTCAAGCACCAGAAAAGTACAGAGACACTATTAGTGCTTCAGTTTTTTTAAAGTTTCCTGGCATCTTTCATGCTATGAATGCTCAAGAGCTTTCAGCTGTATATACCCCACATGTAATCTCTAGTCCAGTGAAGCCTGGAAGAATTTTGCTGTCGATTTAAATGAAGCCATGTCTTCCACATCTACATACTATTTGCACATCTATTGATTTATTAAATACATAACAGCAACAACGATGGGCCACGATCTGCTTTCAGGTTGGCCCACTTTTCTGTGAACACCTTGTTTGCTGATTTTTGAGCATTTAAAATGAATACCTTACCATTTATTTCTAGCTTTTCTTTCTCGAGGAAGAGGGAGCCATGGAAAATCCTTAGTCACTAGATTTAAAGAACTTATAAGTTCCAAAAGCTTTGCAAGTCAAGACTGAGAGCTGCTCGAACTGCAGTTAGTGCAGCTGCACAGTTTACAGAATCCACCGGTTCCTTCCTGCAGAGTTTACAATCTGCATGGCTTCCTCCCAAGGTAACCAGCATCCACTGAGGTACAGATCATTTCACTCAGCCCTAGAAATTCGCCCTCTGGTGAGGGCGAACGTGATGGCCATTTCACACTCAGCTAAAAGATGCTGCCATTTCCCAATAAGGAGGAATGAAGGCAGAGGATGGAGAAGACTTCTCCCACAAAGTACAGGTAGCACCAACATGAAAATAAATTCTTCGCTATTTAAAGAAAAGCACAGTTTCCAACAATGAACCAAGTTTACACAAAGGAAATAGGGGCACTGTAATACAGCTCTCTTTACCTTTTGCAAGATGGACACTTAGGCTACTGCCAGTTCAAAGACTGCCAGGAAACCTTACTAAGCAGAAAAGCCACCAAACTGCTGTAAAAGCTGGAAGTTGCTCCAAGACTTGTTCCAGAAGTTGCCAAGGACCACAGCTTTGAACCTTACTTGGAAAGGTAGTAAGATGTACTAAGCAACACCTGGCTGGGCCATCAGATCAGGAGGAAGAACAAATGGTACCTGCAGCTGTTAGAAAAGCAAACCAAAAGAAATACACCCTCCAAATCAACTAAATACAAGGCAAAATTTACATCTCTACAGAGAAGCACTTGTCATTGTACTCATACTTCTTCCCCTGGAAAATACAGTCAAAACACACAAATGGAAGCCCTTAGTAACCCAGACACATCTCTTCCACCACCAGCCTCTATGGCATGTGCTTCTGCTTCCTGGACCTTCAGCATCTCACTTAAAAAGCAAGCCTCCTGCAGCCCTCCTTCCTTCTACCCAAAAGCATCAGGATGTATAGACAGCAAAATACGCAAGTTGTGCTGCAAGTTATCTGGGTAAACACCAATTCAGGATAGCTTAATGCTTTTGGGGAGGAGGAGGAGGCGAAGCAGGCAAGCACACGCACAAGACACCACAGCTGCCTGTTGTCCTCAATACACAGGCAACTGCACCAGCATCAGAAAAAAATACACACTCGAATCAAGAACAGCACACAGGTATTCATGTCCTGGCTGCTTCTCATGTTCTCAGAACACTGAGAACAATGTACATAAAGAACTTAATTTAACAAAGAGAATGCATTTTGTGTAACAAAAAGAGGAACTTGAACTAGGCTCTTCCCCCTACCCAAAGCTGTGAGTGGTCCAAATTAAAAGGGATGTTGCTCCCTAAAGGAAATACAGGGAAGTACTGCTGCTTATTGGTGCAAAATCCAAAGCAGTTCTCCCTTGACCAAGCTGTAACGTTATCAGTGTGAAGGAGTTCGGCCTGAACACAGGAATGGAATTTACTGCTGTGATGCAAGTGCTCTGAGCAAAGCACTCCCAGGTACCGATACACCTGAACACTGACATCACCTGCTGTACGAAACAGGACTAACAAGGGCTCGAGTTAAAGCCAGCTAACCACACATGGTAGCAGCAGAGGCCAACTACACTTCCAACGTGAACAGTCTGCTTCTCTCATCCTCAGAGAGGAAGCACATACCTAAATTAACTAAAAAAAGGCCTGTCAGCGGCTGATCATCCTCCATTTTCAAAGGGCAGATGATGCAGGCCACCCATTCCTAAAACACCTACGAGCACATTTGTGCTGTTTCAAGAAAGCACATGCTAACACCTGTTAAAATGTCCACCAGGAGAGATGACAAGCGGAGAAGTCTTACACGTATCAGAGGCTGGCAATTCCACTATTAACCACAACATACATTTCTTTTAGAATCAAATTAGCAAGTCACTTGCGCACATCATCATAGAAAATGTCCAAGATGCTAAACATACTTTTTAGCCAGAGTGACTTAAAAGTAAAAATTCGGTGTTTCAAAGCTGGCAGAAATTACACTAGGAAGTCACTTGGCCATTGTGTGCAAGCAGCTTTCCCACACTTTCTGAGAGCTCTACACAAATAGCATCCCTCCCGCAAATGGATCTTCAAAGAAACTTCAGGCAGCAGGATGAGGGGATGTCTTCTTCAAAAGGAAAAGGATCTCTCGAAATCCTGAGATTAAATAAGTTTAAAGACAAAACATTTTTTGCTCACAAAGGTTAGGTTCAGGAAAACGGTGGACTTGGAAAAGTTCCATTCCACATGTTTCTTTGGGAAGATCCGTGGGGGGGGCAATCAAGGCCTGAAAGACCTCCCTCTCTAATAGTCCTTGGAATACCTATTTTAGTGCAAGAGCCTAACAATGCCCGTGGGGGATTTTGACAGTTTTGCTTTTCCCTGGCAGTAGCACCTTTGAGGGTGGCTGTGACTCTGCAGGTGAATCCTGTTGTTAAAACAGCTGCCTTTCTCTACATCTTTAAAGAGGTATTCAGATTTTCTTAGCCTTACTTAGTTGAATCACGCTGAATAAACAGTCTCCACCCATCAACTACTTATTTTGTGTAAAGCACCTATTCAAAGGCAACCACCTTTATTGATTGCTAAGCTGAAATGCACCATCAAAAAGAAAAATAAAGGCAGGATACAGCAGAAGGCCTGTGTTGTTTCTGAAGGAAGCGCAGGTCCAGGCGCTGCGTCAGGGCAATTCCTTTCTCACTGCAGGAGGCTGCTCTAACAGGTTTAACACCGGTGCAGCCACAAGCCAGATATCGCACTGACTCTTCTCCCTTTAGCCCAGGCTCTTTTCCTTGTTCTGATCCTTTCCAGCACAATACGTAAAAGCCATCCAGAAGGAGTTCACAGCATATGCCCTAGTTGGCAATTATTTGTACTTTTAACATTTCATAATACAGCATTAGTACCAGCTCTAAGTAAGTTTTGTCACCCTGCTCCGAGTAAAAAATCCTGAGGGAAGGGGGTTGAGATGCTTTGGTACTGCCGTCTTGGAACCCCTCACTCTTCCAAGTCCCTGGCCCTCAAATGTTGCTATTCAAAACAGAGGGATAGGGTGGAGTGGAGGGAACACCTTCAGGTGGGAAAAACATCCTGACTGGCAGACATCAAAGATAAGCCATCATCAGATTTCTTGCACCAAAGAAGAATAAAGAGACAGTGCTCCTGAAATTCCTGAAGTACCCCAGAACAGAGCCAGCACTTCCCACCTCAGCCAAGCTCACCTATTTTCACTTGTAATCAAACGCTGATAACCAAACCTGGCCTGGCAAAGCACTGCAAGCTTCAAGCCCTTCCTGGCTCCACACAAATAGCTAACTTTTCAGTGTATGACCAGAAAACAGCACTTCCGGAGATACTGAAGTCCTGCCTTTTAAATCACTGCCTATAAAGATGCTTCTAAATAGAGGGGGAGGGATGAGGGGGGAAAGCCACAGCTCCCATAGGTGCTGCTTTATGTAGGATACTAAAAGCAAAACAAAATATCCCAATACACAGAGAAAGGATTCCTCTGGCCAAAGAAAACCTGCTTTAACTACTGAACAAATTGGCAAGTCAGATCTCCCACCCCAAAAAAAAGGAACGAGTTGTTGCATGGCCTCAGAAGGCAATTCCTTCTCACCAAAGTTTACATCTGCTCCTTGAGGCACTTCCCAGCGAAGCTGCAGGGTACCTGAGCACTCCCATCTACTGTGAAGCTGCATTCAAAAGAACACAAAGCAGTTCCTGGCCCCTTTCCAAGCTGCAGGAATACTCCTGAAAAAATGCATTTTAAAGCTGCAGTCCCATGACTGACCGTCTTGGTTGGATTCAGAAAGGAGGTAGAAGAAGAAGACAGAGAGCAACAGGCATTTTCATTGCCTTCAGGAGAACTGAAAGCAGCACTACCATCCTCCTCTACAGACAATTACCTCCCAAGGAAAAAGCTACCACATCATCAAGGCAGCCTTCAAAAACTGGTCCAGTAACATGGTCCAATAATACACTCATTTAAGAACAACCTTTATTGCACTGAAAGAAGAAGACATGATTTCACATGTTTTAAGAGTGTACACCTAAAACACAGATTTCCAAACTTAGGCATCATTCATCAAAAAGTTAAAAGGGGCTTTTTCCGCACATGCATGGATTTCAGACTAACAGGATTTACTTGTTTTCTGCCTGCTCCTGGGGAACCTCTGCAGTTTCTTTTTTTTCCCAAGACTGTCCCTACAGGCTGCTATCCAACATATATATCAGATGCTCCTGGAGCAACAGATAACTCTGGAAGGACATTCGCAAAGGGAACAAATAGAGGGCCCAATGCTGGTAAAATTTAGGCATACTGGGGGAGGGTGGAATTACTCCTGTATGTCGAGAACTTTAACACTCAGCACGGTCCTCTGGAAGGTTTTATTCGTGCATCTAAGTACTTTTTCCCAGATGTTTCAGTATCAAAAAACGTATTTTAAGTAAATTACAAAATTACTGCAACTTAAAAAGTGAGTCCCTTACAAAATCGCTGAGGTTAATTTTAGCATCCTTCTGTTTAGCTGCTTAGCAACACTTATCCTATGACCTTCTAAGCACCACCTACTTTTGCAGGGGATAATGAATATAATCAAAGGGATTTATCTATATGTTTTTAATCTATACAGTGTAAGTACGCGAACAGTTTTTATTTAAATGAGAAATCCAACAGAGAGCAATCCAAACTATTTCTGCTAAGAAGAAACTTTCACAGACTAAAGTCAAGCTACCATTACAACTGCAGCGTAACTCTGACATAGGCAAAGTGATAAAATCCTTAAGGATTGGGAAAAGCACTACAGAAGCCAGTGTTTGTATGCCTTGGGGAACACTACACGTGCCTTTGGTACCAAAGGAGATTATAGATATTGCTAACAGATAATAAAGACATTCAGTTTCCCCAGTTTGGAAACTTCAAGAATCTCCTGACCCTCGAAATCAGAACAAAAAGCCATTTGGTCAGAGGGACACTAAACACTGTAAAGAGTGAAGAATGGGCACGCAACCTGGGTGAGCTGAGCCAGAATAAGATGTTTCACTACACTGAAGCCTGCAAGCAAATAAAGCTTCAAACACCCAGGTCTGGATGCAAACAGAAAAAAAAGCAGCAATTGCTAAAACCAGTCAGCAAACACCCTGTTATATTCTGTCTTAACACCAAGCCAAAAATGCATGTATTTATCACTACTGAAAGACGTGTAAGAGTGGCTACATGAACAGTCACTACGGATGGACAAACAACAGCTTCACAACTAGAAGCTGCAAAATTAGAGCAAAACAAAAGTTTAATTGATCACACTTGAAGGATGGTATTTTTAACTATATGACATGAACTGAGCTCCAAATATGACTGAGAGGAGGAGGAAGGTGAGGGAGTAACCGGAGGCCGCACCGTGTCAAGCACAGCTGCCCCACAGCAAGAGAGGAGGCTGGATGTGTCCCTCTGCAGCAGGTGAGGGAGAGCCCTGGTACTCTGATTGGATGATGGATTCATGCTGTTCCTGGGTTTCTAACAAACAAAAGGGCCTATTCTTCCCTGGATGTACCCAGCTCCCGTTAAGGCTAATCGGCATTATGCAGGCACACCAAGAAAAGACTATATACCCTTAAGTCTTCAAAGAGAAAACTAAAACCTAAAACAAATATGGCTGGCATGACCCTGAGTCACTGCATCCCTTTCACGCACGCTGACCCTGTGGAAAACAGGAACTGCAGTAACAAAACTCGGTGCTTGTGTCAAAACGACAGACCTCAACGAAAAACTTCAGCCGTCATAACAGCTGTCTACTGCGCACTGCAGGGGTGACAAGGCGGTGTTATTTAGCAACTGCTCCTGTTGTTAATAAGCATTTTTGTTTCTCCCAAGGCACAGGGCTGGATGTTGGAATGGTAAGAAACATCAGCTGCATCTGCCTTCTCTCCACTGTCCCCAAATCACACTGAACTAGTTTTAACTACCTTCTCAAATGCGTAACCACACCAGATCTTATCTGCAACAGCAGACAGGGGAAAGAGGGAGTCGGGAATCCAAACTGGATGGTTGGTGTGTTTCCCCCTTCCCACCAGAAATCGGTGGTCCCAGGGCAGGATGCTGTCTCCTCGGCGGGCAGGACTAGAGCATCAGCTCCGGACCAGGCACCCCGGGGTGGCCGTGGGAGGGCAGCGGGCACGGAGGCGACCAGTGGGGGCCTCCGTGGGGTGCGCAGCGCAGCGGGGCAGGCAGGGAAATGTGCTGAGCCAGGAGAATCGCTCTCCTCCTCCTCCTGCTGCTGCTGCTGCGTAACGCGGTCAGGATGGCAAGCAGGCATGGAGAGGTGAGACAGGGAACGCTAAGGAAGGGAGGTGGAAAAAGCAGGGAAAAGAGGAAAAAATGGAAAAACTCAAGCGTACGTGCGGAGGGGAGAGGCGGGGAGAAGTGCAGGGAGAAGAAGCCAGAGGAAACTTATCTGCGACATGACAAAGTTCAATCCACCGCCCTCCCTCCTCTGCTGAAAGAAAAGTTGCAGCATCTCGCCGCTCCGGGGCCCGGCCCGGCTCTGCCCCACAGCCCCCGCGCCCGGCCCAGCCCGGTACCCCAGAGTCCCGCACCGCACCGGGGAGATGGGGGGGAACATCCCAGCCCCGTGTACGATTAACTGGGCGGGAGACTCTGCCTCACATCCTCATCGCGGAGCCAACGAGGGGAAAGAGGAGGGGGTGTCCCCGGGCCCGTAGCAACGGCGATGGGTCGCCCGAGCGACGAGTCGCGGCTGGAGCCCGTCCGCACCGGGCACCGCGGTACAGGCCGGGGGTGGGGGAGAAGGGGGGGCGAAAATCTGTTTTCACCCGAAACTCCGGCGCTGCGGGGAGTAACTGCACTGTCTCTCCCCCAAGATGTGGGGTGAAGGGGGCAAGAGCGACCCCGGGACGGACCCCCCCCCCCATCCGCCTCGGATGCTGCCCAGCTTCTTCCTGTAGTGGTGACGCCGCCCAGGCGTCCCTGCCCGCCGCTGGCCTCGCCGAGTTGGGATGTGCTGCTGGCACCGCATAAAGGCAGCGGGACGGGGGGGACCCGCGGGGGGCAGCGATCCCCCACCCCATCTACTCCCCCCAGGGCCTGGCTCCCCCCGCCTCCTAGCAGGCCGAGAGGGGAAAGGACACGCACGTCGCTACCGGGGGGGGGGGGGGGAAGTTTGGAGTTAGGGGAAAAAGAGAAGGGAAGTGGATAAAATAGACTAAAATAAAGAAGAGGGGGAGAGAGGCGAAGGCAGAGGTACCAGGAAAGGGGAGGCACGACCGGCCGGCCAGGCGGCGTAAAGCCAGCGGAGAGATGCGCGGCGCAAGGCGGCTCTACCTGCGACGAAGGGTCGCCTTCATCCCAACTTCCCAGCGCCGGCGCGGCCCTCCCGTCCGGGAAAAGCGGGCAGGGGCCGCCGCGGGACCCGCCGCCGCTGCCGGCGGCAGGAAAAGCGGCCCGAAGGAAAAGTTTAAAAGGCAAAGCGGCTGCGGGCTGTGGAGCGAGCCGGGCTAGAAGATGTTGCTTCCTCGCAGCCCCATCCAAATTGTGGCGGTGGCTGGTTAAAAATAAACTTTGCAGCAGGAGGAGGGGGGGATGATCTGGCCGGATTCCTGAGCTCAGACGGTTTAATATGGATGAGCATCAGGTCCTGAAGGCAAAACGCCGCGGCTGGTGCCGCTGGTTGGTAGAAAGTCTGCAACAGGGAAGGGGGAGAGAGGGGAAAAAAAAAAAAAAGAGGAAAAAAAACCCCAGGAGCCGCGGAGGGAGGAGAGGAGAGGAGAGGGAGGAGCGGGGGAAGGGAAGAGGGAGGCTGCACGAACTCATCATCATCTCCACCGCTGCCAGCCAAACTTTTTTCCTCCTCTTTCCTTTCTTTTTTTTTCTTTCCTAAGGAAACTTTTTCGTCCTCTAAAAGCCATTTCGGTTGTTTAAAGGACTCTCCCGACCGGCCGACACGCTGCAACCCCGCGCCTGCCCCGACCCGGGAGGGCATTTTTCCCTCTCCACCCCTACCAACCCTCCCCAAGAAAAAGAAGGAAAGAGAGAGACCCCTCTGGAGCTCGGTCAGCTCCTGCCCTTTGTGAGGGAAGGAGAGAGGGAAAGAGAGAGGGAGCGCGGCGGCGGTCCCCCCCGCGGTACTTACGCCGGACTTTGCTGGGGCTGGGCTGCTTGCGCCGCGACATGCCGGGAGGATGGGCCGCCGGGGGGGGGCGCGGGGACGCGCCGGTAAGGAACGGAGAGGGAGGGGGGTGGTGTGTGGGGTGTGTGTGGAGCGCGCACGGGAGGGAGCCGCAAAGTTGTTCCGGAAAAAGGAATCAAAATGGCGTTTCTGTGGATGTGTGCAAAGTTCATCAACTCCGCGCGAACTTCCCGTCCTCCGCGCCTCCCTGGAGGGGAGAGATGGGCACGGTTAGGGACCCCGCCGCGCCGCGCCCGCCCCCTGCCCGCCCCCCGCGCTGCCCCGCGCACCCTGATAAGGAGACACATCACGTGTCGCCCCGGCTCCTCTCCCGGGGACCGCCTGTTGCACGCAGCATCTCTCGCTCGCCCTCGCCGCGGGGAGGGGCGCCCCTCCGGACAGACAGCAGCGAGCGCGGCCCCGGCCCCCCCCCCCCGCACCGGCCCGGCCTCCGCCCGCCCCCCGGCAGCGCAGCGCCGAGATGCTCCAAGCTGGCGGGGGGGCGGCCAGGTGCCACGCGGCGCTCCGCGACACCCCCCCCCCCCGCCGCTCCGCGCCCGTGGGGCTCCCCCACTCCACCCCCCACTCTGTCCCTCTCTCCCGTGGGGCTCCCCGCTGCTCTCCCTCCCGAGCGTGCGTGTCCCCCGGCAGCCGGCGTGCGCTCGGCGCTGGAGCGCATCCGGAGCGGCCGCGCTGCCGGCTTTAGGAATTCATCGGGGCTGTCCGCTGCCCGTGGAAATGTCTGTGCATCATCCTCCTCCTGCCAGCCCGGCGCCTCACCAGGTACAGCGGCCGCAGGCAGGAGCCCGGCGCTCCGTGCGCAGAACTCGGGTTCTGCGTTGGTTTGTTTGTTTGTTTCCTTAGGAAACTTTCGTCCTTGCGCGTTTCGGGTCCCTGCGGGGGTCACTCATCCACCCGGCTGCCGGAACCTGCGGGACGTGAAATCCGAAGAGACCCGGCACATCAGCAGAGGAACCGGAGGTCCAAATAACCCCGTGGCTAATCAAAGGCGAGACTGGGACGTTTGCAACCAGAGGTAGTTAAGAGGCTGCACAGGCGCGGTGTGTGGCACTGCACGTATGGTCCTTCACGGCACCGTCACTGCAGGGGAAGCTCAAAGATGTAGAAGGCTCAACAAGTGATGGAGAGGCGTTCAGAGTTGCGGGGATTGCACTTTAAAACCCGTACCGGTTTAGTTATGTGACAAATAATAACAGTACGGGAAAATAAAGTAGCTGGAAATACTCCATCCTGAAAGCTCGGTGGGGGAGGGGGGGAAGCAAAGCAAGGGTGAGTGGGGATAATGGGGATGGGAGGAACCGGTTTACGCTTTAAGGAAATGGTTATTTGCACGATTTCTAGAGCTATTAAAAACCCAGGCCTTTTAAAGCTGGTGAGATGGAAACTGAAGGCACAGGCTGTTTCTTAAAGAAATCAAGTCCTGGCCTGTAGGTGAAAGGCTGGTACCAGCTTACTTGGTATCCTATCTCCTGGTTGAAAAGGGATTCACATGGAAAAGAGGGCTAAATTCCTGGTATGTGGCAGCAAGCCCTCAACCAGCTCTTTTCACAGTCTTTTGTCTTTAAGGTGTCATTATTGACTTCCTTTGAACCATTCTTTTCAAATACTGGATCAAGGCATAAGGTCAGGAACCCACAGGACCTGTCTTAAAAGACATGAGCTGTGCTTCATGTCAGGAATAACCCTCTTCCCTTCCAAGTGAAACACCTGCAGGTCTGGTGATATGGAACCTGGCAATACCAAACCTGCAAACCCAAGAGGTGCACACGTGTATTCAGGACACAAAGCTGCAGCTTTAACTTACATGCGCTTGTTGTGGTGGCTGTTTCTGCAGGCTGAATTTTCTGTCAGATGGATTTTGTGCGGTATTACACATGAGCTTTGTGTATAAATTTCAATACTATTCAGCTTTGTTAAAGCAGGGTTCCTGACTGACAGAACAGCTACATAATAGCCAAGTTTGCCACTAATATTGCCCACAATATTAGGGGCAAACATTAGAAAGAGCATTCTGATTGTTCTGTTACAATGTTCTTATTTTACAAAACAAATAATCAAGGGAAGTCATTAACAATAAATTCATTGCAAGCTATCTTTAACTTTTTCATCTCTGTCCCCATTACACCTGGCCAAGCCACAGAGGCAGAACTGCTGGTGAGTCCAGCAGCTCTATAGCCAGCTTACATCTTTACTGCAGTATCTCTGGTGGTCATGCATCAGATTAAACAATAACCTGAGCAGTTTCCCATCACAAGCTCAGCCCTTCAAACATGTTATTCCCATTGGCAGGCTGCAGGGATTTAAGCCTGTGTGGTGCATCCATATAAACTGGTGGAGATTAGGCCTAGGAGTTTACAACCCCAGGCCTTGTTTGCACAGACATTTGCATGAATTGCTGTAATTGAAACTGGTGCAAATTCCTGTATGGATAATCATCTTTGGAGGCTGGGGACCTATGTCTCACAGGTCTGTGCTTGGTATCTCTGGAGTAGTCTTGGAGGCATCATGGAGCACCTCTGCATGAAAATCCCCCTTGCTGTATTTTCTAACTTCAGAGGTGTGTAAGCAGCCTTCCGCATGGGAAGTTTAGCAAGCGGGTGGACAGAACAGGAAAACAGCGTTATTAAATTCAGCACCTGAAATCTGCTCCAGAAGCATAAAAATGCAAATAAATATAGGTATTGTAAAGCTTACACTCAAGAACTAAATCAGGATTTCAGTGGTTGGAGAAAATATGTAGGTATTCTTTAATCGCATTTATGTTTTTGTTTTAAACATCCCTGTTCTTTTAGTAAGATGTACCGAAGGGTGAGCCAGCACATGCTATGTTAATGCTGTAAATGAAACAAAAAAACCCAAAACATCTTATGTAATAACCAAAAAAAGGGATTCATGAAATAGAAAAAGCGATATATCTAACGGTTTAGGAATGACTTCTAATTCTGGGCTATCGCAGGGCAAGAGAAATTAAAATAACTCGGTTTCTAAACTTTCCATCATCCCAACTTTTATAATTCTCCAGAGAGGTCAAAATTGTGGTCTAAGGCTGAATGTGAAATTCTGAGCAAATGGTTTAGTTTTTTTTTATTCCAGTAAAAGTGGAGATAATTTTTTCTAATAAAACCCACTTTTTGAATAAAATCACTCTCCAAAAATTACTGCGATGCTTGTAATCCTTTCTACTATCCTTTCCGCTCTGCATTTTCTACCATCTGCATTGCTCTGTTTTATCCCATCTCCTCTGATCACTCTATTTATGACAGTTTAAGTCTTTTTTTTTCCTGAGACTGCACATGGTTTATATACTTTCTGGGTATCGTGACATCAGAACTTAACAGTGATGGGATATACATATATATGTATATATATCCATATATAACAGATATGGCAAGGGCCAAGAAAGCTTATCTCTAACTTCTGTATAACTTCCAACTTCTATGCAACCCTCACAAACCTCTCTGGTCCTACATAGTGATGTCAACTGCAATGAACAATAGTAGGAATAAACCAAATAATTTTGCGGAGGTATTTTGTGCATTACCAATTCCATTAAAACCACTGGGTGACATAGTTGTCTTGGTGACATAAAAGCCATCTGCTGCGGTCCCAAGAAAAGGAAAACTCTGCCCCCACTCGCAATTCAAATACCAGAGATGCTGATTGAAAGTATTCAAGGAGAGAAGAAAAACAGGATGTGTATCTTTTATGAAGGCCACAACGTGAGGATACACTGATGTCTTAAAATGTGGAGACTAAAGCTAACATTGGCATTAAAAGAGGGGGTGAAGATTAGCTAGAAAATCTATATTCCCTATGTCTTATTAGACATCATTGATGTCCTCTGCTTTAGATCATGGTACTTAGAAGTTACTTCAATTTCTTGCAGTGCTTACACATCCCTTTCAGCCAAAGCAGTTTGGAGTAAGTCAGTTCTCTTACTAATCAGAAGTATTTGTCGTGCAATAAGAGGCAGCATTGGGCCCTGTTGTTCTAACACCTCACAACTGCTGGGTGAGGGCAGCTGCCAGGAACCAGCTCCCTCATTCTGACACGTGGCTGTCCAGCCACAGAGAATGTCAGAGGCATCGGAGGCCCCGTCTGCTGTGGGAGCTTATGCCTACATAGCATTTGGAATCCTCTCACCGCCATCCTTTTCCTGGTGTCCTCACTTGTGCCAAGAGGCAGAACTCAGCTGACATACAAAGACAGGGAAAAGCCTGCTTGGAGGATCGGAGAACACAGCCTCAGAGCTTTGAAAAGTAAGTCTTTATAAAACCTAACACAAAGAGAAATGCTCGAAGTTCTTTCACATTTCAACCAGGTACTTCTTTAAATGAACAAACATGCCACTGCTGGGTCTTCTTATGGGTTGGGGTTTTGTTTTGCTTTTGAGGTTGTTTTTTTTCCTTCATCTGAGATACAGGTTTCTTGGATCAAAAACTCCTCAAGAACAAACGCAGGACTGACAAGGGTGACCACCATACAGGCAGAGTAATCATACAGAATAAAAGGGAGGAGATTCAATTAAATATTTTTCCTAAAACATGCTTGGAAAACTAAACTTGATGAATTTGTGCAGTGGAAAACCACACAGAAAAGCACATCACATAAGACCAAATGCAAACTCTCAGAGCATTTGTCAGATGACACAGCATCCTACAGCATTCCCGTTTTCTGCATGTGGGTGAATATGATGCACCACCGTGCTCAGCTACCTCGGCCTCTGGAAATAAGGCAGCTGGGGAGCCAATGAGCACAGTGGTGGAACTTGCTCTTGCAGCAACCCCACCCATTATCTCCAAGGGCAGCACTGGATGGTCAGAAAGTCAAGGCCGAAGCTTCAGTCCAAACTTACCTTAACTGCAGCCTTCAGTGAGTAAAAGAAAACACAGTGTGTTTATAAGCAACTTCCATCACATCGCAACAGGCTAGCAATGGCAAAGCTGGAAATAAACCCCGTCTTTCTCGCCACATCCTGGTGTAGTTCTTCAGGTACCAAGCCATCCACTCTGCTTTGTGACCTGTTCTAACCAGACAGTATTGTATTGATAACACAACAAAAAGAAAAGATCAGGTACTAAGTATTTGCTCCCTGTTTGCTCTGAGCCATTTCAACAGTGCAAAACAGACCTTGAGCTGACTCACCTAGCCAGGTAAGACTGACTACTTCTTGTCTGAGGACTTATCTGGCAATGTGAAGACAGTATTTTGGAAACCCACATCACTTTTTCCCCCCGTAGATCACAGCCTGTAAGGCATATTGCAGGACTACCCAAAGTCTCTACCTGCAGTAACTGCTGGCCCCATCTCCTTCTCTCTTTTCACTGTGGAAGACTTTAGCAGAGAGATGCAATGCAGAGCAGCCCTGATGCTGGGACTGGACCACTTTGATGAGCTACTCACTTCCGCAGCCCTAATTTTTGTGGTGTAAAAAGTAGCATGAACTATTCCCCTAAACTGTTTTAGCAATGACCAAGGTTTCTAAATCCTTTCTGGGGAAGATCAGCAACTGAAACCCACTCTTTCAAGTTGCCATATGATGGTAACTGTAGAGAACAGCTAAAGTGGTATGTAAGCAGCTGACGTGTCTGTCAGCCTTCTAACAAAATAAAAAATGGGCACAAAAGAATGTTATTACCAAAATTCCTAAAACAGGAGAATTTTTTAAAATAGTATGTTTTACATGCATAAAACTAAGATTGCCCCCGCATACTTAGCAAATTTTGGAACAGCACAGCCTACTTATTCCTCAGCCTGTTTAAAAACATAGCATGAAAAAACTAGCAAGCAGATGTTTGACATTTACATTCTCAAACAGTTCTGTGATCACTACTGTACAGCCTCAAAAACAGGTTGTATAGCCCATGTGCAAGTGTGTGTGTGGAGACAAAGTGGGAAAACCAGCAACAGCAAGCAAAACCACCCACTGCAATATTTTCACTTCTTTTAAAACTCTACATCATTACCCAGAAGCTTTTGTTGCCAGGTAATGCAAAAAACACAGGTGTGCAAAAAAGAAGTTAGTGTTTAATGTGATTTGGTACTGAACGTGACATGTTTCATTCTTACTGACCCCCCCAGCCTCTCACACCTTGTTAGTTTAAATGTGATTATTTTCTCTCCTGAAGGCAAGTAGTAAGCCAGCTGTGTGCTTCCCTGTGTCCTGTTTGCTAGGGAGACCTCATTCTGAAACGCCTCACAGACAAAATAGATGCTCACACTAAGACGGACTTCTTCATGTTCAGTCCTTCAAAGGGCTGCTGCAGCATCAGCGGAGACAGCAGCAGCTAAAGGCAGGCAGCAATATCCATCTGAAGCATTACTTACTATCTTTTGGTATTATAGGCTAGAGACGGAAAATATCTGCTATTCATTCCCCAAGGCTGCCACAGTATTTCTCTATGCAATATACTTTTCAGTACTGCCTTGGTTTACTTTTAAATCTCCCTGGCCATGGAGGATTCAACAGCTACTGTTGGGATACTTGCATATTTTGGTCTGTACACCTGCAGATTCTGCTGTTAGGATGCTTCTCTTGATTTTTCAAGCCTAAATTTCTATTTTCTTCATGTCACAGCTAATTATAGCTCAAAAAGTGCAAGTTAGAAAAGGGAATGGGAAATAAGGAAACCCCAACCAGCCCAAGGAAAATATGGTAGACAGTGCTTTGAGATGCACCCACACGGCAGCAGAAAATAGGCAGAGAGGACCAGCAAGCAGCAGAGAGGTGAAGAAATAGGAAGCGAGGCAGAAGTCATGAAGAAAGTATGCAAGGGAGCAGTTACCCTGCAGGGAAGAGAAAAGCAGGACAGTTTTCAAGGACAGAGATTAATGTAACTTGGGGAAGGCTGCAATGACAGGATTTGGAGAAGAGAGAAACGGAACCAAGCTACCAGGAAAAAAATGGTCAGTGGATGTAGTAGGCAAAGAAGGGAAAAGCAAAAGAAAATGGTAGGGCTGAAGTAAATGGGCATGAAAAGAGTCACCTGTGCTTTTGTAGCTGCTTCAATTGTGCTGTATGCCTCCCTAAATCAAAGGCAAAATTGCCTTGGGAGAGGTATATGATATAAAGTTGTGCAGGTCTACTTACACTAGTCAGATGTACAAAGGGACATGATTTGCAACTGAGGTTAAAGCTACTTCCCTATGAAAAAGCAGCAAATGTTCAAAGTTATGCAGTCAGAACTATACTTTCACCAGTGCAGCTTGTGTCATTCAGACAACGATAAGTGACACTGGCTAAAGCACAGTTTTGCTGATGTAGATTGTATCAGGGGTACACATAACCTCTGCTGCAGCGTACAGGAGTGTAACTACACCACCAGAGCTCTTTGTCAAGTCAGCCTTACAATATCAGCAGATTGTCTGTAACAGAGACATGATTTAAACAGGTAAAAGGAATTCTTCCACTGACATAATAAAGTGACTTCCACAACAACAGCAAAAACTGCCATCAGAAGGTTTCTCCTGGCAGAAAAAGATAGCTCTGTGGACCAGAGGGGTGTAAGATAGGGACGTATTTTAGACCACTTCTGGAGCTAGAACTAGAAAATATACTCTATAAACTAGAAAAATGTGTATAAGATCATCTAAGTCCTAATAGTGACACTTCTACCTTCATTTACCTTTCACCATTCCCTTATTTTCACTTTTAAATAAAGGATTCTTGAGAATAAAATATTCTCAATACATTTTTCTGCATTCCTGTCTTCAACTTGCATAATAGGTAACACATTCCGTAATCTTGTTTCCTCCTGCGCTATACAAAGAAAGTGAAAACTCTCTTAATGAGCATCCAGAGAGGAAAGATTTGGTAAATGGGGTAGATGCGCTACTAAACTTTCTTGGTTTTTTTCCCTTTCAATTACTTTGGTGGTCAGATGAGACTGTGCTCTATCTAAAATGAAACTTGAAAAGGAAAAAAGCTCCAAACCACTATTATTAAAACGAGCATAAGAGAGCTGTTACCTGAAACGATTCACGGAATGGAAATCTCAACTCTTGAAACGAGTGTTTTCTAAGAACAGGGCACAGATCTCAGCATCTTCCTCAAAAGACCTCCAGGTAACTCGAAAGTGCAGAAAACAAGTAAACTCAAAATTTCCAGCTTGCAGTCAACGGTCCATGTGTTTACAGCAAAGTGTTAAATCCTTTGGGATTAATATCTATGAAAACATCCTGAAATCCTAACAGTCATGCAAATTTTTCCCTGCAACCTCTTGGGAACTGATGATAGACTACTGCGAATTCCTAACTAAACTCAGTGGTGGAGTAATCTCAGCTAGGAACTTTGATGACATGGCAACGGCAAATACGATTTTCTGTTATAATTTTCTGAATAATCTTACGTACTCACTTCACATAGACCTTCTGAATTTGTTTCATTAAGCTGTCTGTTTTACTCTATGTCCTTTTGCTCACAGAAGTGGCTAAAGGTAATTCTTAGACTGCAGATGAGCAGCCTGCATAGTACAGAAAAATTATTTATAAAATGGTCAAATGCAAAGAAATGAAAAAAAAAAACAAACCCAAGAAGAGGCCTGAGGGTAGAGCTCTAAACGTCACTAGATTAAGAATTGTACAGAAGGCAATCCAAGAGAAGGGCTGAGGAGAACACTGCTAAAGTGCTCAGCAGCAGGGTGGATTGGAGTGGCTTTCTACCTCTAGAGATCTGGATGCAAAGCCTGATTTAAAATACATATAATACTATCTGTGAAGGACACCAATGTCCTCCACAATTACTTATCCCCTACACACACATGCACACACACTAAATAAGGCTAGAAAGTTGCATGAAAGGTCTCTCTGACTTACAAGTAAGCTTGCTTTTGTTTCCTGTTCATTTTTACCTGGTATTTACAGGAGCTGTGCTATGATTATAGCTACATGCAATAAAGAACTGAGTAGTGAACAGTCTCGTAAGTGACATGAAATTCGGAACTGTGATTTCTGCTGTAAGTGGGGATGATTCACCTCAGAAGATCTAGTCTTGGGCACAGACTTCCTCAGTAAAAATCCTTCCTGATGTTTCTGTGCTAACTGTTAAAACACTGACCCACCAGCCAATGGACACATTTCACCACAGTCCACACACTTTTCTCCGGATAATCTTAAAGACAGATCCGCAGATGATGTTTTTGGTCTAGACTCCAGGTTACTGACACTGCAAAAGGGAGGAAATATTCGCTGTGCTTACTTGCATGTGGTGATTCAGTAGAGCTAGTATCACTAGTCTTGTCCTGTGATGAACACCGTATTACCCAACCATACTGGAAAAGAATGAATGGGCTCAGATTTCATATCTGGAAACCAACAGCTCTTGTAAAACTTAGTGATGTTGCAGGTAAATAGGAACTACAGCAAAATCTTGTGGCAGCAAATTGGGGCTAACCATAAAAATGGAGAGTTTTTGAATGCTAGGACAACAGAGGGGTGAAGAGAAAGTAAGATGAGAATGGTGTATAATAGTTCAGTATACAAAAGTCTGGTAACATGGAAACGAATAGAGACAGTTCCTGGCATGATTTGGAGGTAGTTATGACTGCAGAGAACTGCTGTACAGCTGGAGTACTCGTGTGAAAATGTTAGCAGCATATGTAATAAAAACCACTGATCTGGAATTATACAGAAATAAGTTATTATTGAAACACAGCTGTACTTTGAACAAAGTGTAGAAGAATTTAAAAGACAATGATTTGCCAAAGGGAAGAGCATAAATTTATCTCAGCCAGAGAGCCACAACCAGTTCCTGTGGCTGCTCCCCATCACTGAGTGCAGGCCCCGTTTGGCTGCAGTAATAAAATGGGGACCAAAAGCTCTAATTACATGGTGTGCTCCACATCAATTTCTATTAATTGATGTCCTTTCTTCATACAAACTAAAACCACATGTCAACTGCCTTGCAACTTTTTTCATTCTCTATCATTGCTATCACTCTTATCATATGAAAGTTGATCACAAAGCAACTGTAATTATTCAGCTAGCAGCTAGTGGTGATAACATCAAAGCAAAAGTATGTTTATAGGGTTAATGCATGATTATTTTAGCATCCTAAAGGCTTTGGGCTGCCATACCATCCAATTATCCCAGGGCTGTGTGAGAAGAGGGAATTTCATGTAATGAGGAAGGCCTAAACTAAGCTTTCCTGATCAGTAAAATACATCATGTCACAATTCACACTGCCAGCTGTTTTCTCCCCAGATTTTACAGAACATAGCACTACTGTTTTTTGACTTTAGAAAATGAAACAAATATGTTGAAAATCAGGCTACAGAATTAATAACTACATTTTAATTTTTAAATAGAAAAATCATTACATCTGCCAAACATCATAAATGTATGTATCAGATTTACCACATCTCAATGAGCAAAAGATCTATTAATCCATATGCTCTGCTTCTGCTAGGAACCCATACTTCATCCGTGTTCAACAAATTAAAAATCCCAGTTAGGATGCCTGCAGTTGGATATTTGATTTTGTATTTTCTAGGCACCTACATAGCCTGATCTTCAGAGATGTTGAGCATGTTCATTACTTCTATGGATGCTGAGCAACCCTGAAACTTAAGCACTTGAGTATGAATTAGATGCTGAATCGTAGTCATTCCATTTTAAAAATTAATAGCATAATGTATATAACTAGTTGTGTTGTCTCTGATGGAAATGAATGGAAATAAGTTTCTGCATTTCAGGTAATTGCCCAGGCTACTGGGGCGTTGAATGGTCACCTTTGACTCAATAAACTCTTGAAGAAAGGCTTAATCAACACTCAAATATTTGAGGGGAAAAAAAATGGGATGTAAAAGTAGAATCGCATCTCAGAAATTTGTGGAAAAATTCCAGAGAGAATCTTCTTACCAATAGTCTGTTCTCTGTATAATACCAGGAAGTTAGTTTAAAAGTGAAACTCAGTAAGAAATATTCATTTGGAAACCTCTACCGTTTGTCAAATACGCTGCAGCATGTTGAAACACTTGAAAAACTGTTACTAAGAGAACAGGTTAAATTCTTCCCAACGAATTCTAAACGGCTGGGAAAAGTGGTAGAGGCCACTGTGATTAAATGGAAATAGGAAGGTTGCTACGAACACAGAAGAAAAGGCTTTCAGGAATACTAATGAAGAAATAGTTTGAACTTTAAAGAAGGGTAACGTAAGAGCTGTTTATATAGGTAATTTGAAAATGTATATGATTAATAAGGTTTTCTTTGATTATCAGGCACCCTTAATAGGGATTTGGAAACAGGATAACGAAATGCTCTCCTGAAGAAATATTCTGCTATAGCTTTTTATGCACTAAAAATGGGAGAATGGAGTCAGCTATCGAGGAATGGAATACAGTTTCCTGGTACAGTGCGAAGTTAGTGTGCAGATAATAGCAAAAAGAGCTGTTAAAAAACCTGCATATAAAAATGCCAGATAACAGACACCCACCTGCAAATGTGACCTGCAAACATCTTTAAGCAATCCAGTAATATTACACAAGGTTCTATGAGTTATTAACTTGAACATTAAATAGCTGTGTGTTTTGTGACTCTGCAGAATTCTGGTGATCTGCTCTTAGCAATGGTCCTGCATGCTCTCTGCTGGTCATGTCTCATCCATAAACCCTTTCTGCAGACTTCAGAGGGCCCACAGTTAGAAAGATAAATGTTGTCTCACTACAATGCTTACCATTCTTTGGGGTCTATTTTTCATTTCAACATTTTATTTATCATTTGGCATTCACATTAACTCTCCAAAGCAAAATTCCTGATCCCATTACACAGACACACTGCTCCATTGTAGAAATATACAGAATTAGAATGTCACCCACACAGTGCTTTCTGGGGCGTTCTTTGGAAAATGTGTGCCAGATCCCGTGCAAGACTGTTACAGGAGTAAAGATGAAAAGGCTCAGCTTCACATTAATAAAATGTACAACATATACACCTTTGCACAGCTTATGTAGCTTGTTGCTTTGGTGGAGAACTTTTTATTTTAGGGGATGAGTCACAGGAGGGTATAGATACAATGCAATTACTTTCTTCCCTGCTCAAGAATCTACGTAACCCTAAACCTGCATGTGCATTTCAATTACTTTATAAACAAAATTAAAATCTATCCATCAGTACATTGAGATACCTGATTAAGGAACAGTGCCTCTGGTATCAAAGTTGTATACACCATTCAGTGCAATGAATTATTATTATTATTATTATTATTATTATTATTATTATTATTATTATTTAATTGGAAGGATTTTCATTCCAAGTTACTTTGAGTTTCTGATAAAACAAACTCAATGTCATGCTGGGCATATTCATCAGCAAGAAAATAAGGTAGTGTAACTGGCAGGTCTAAATGCTTACAAAATTCTTCTGATGTTTCCTACATATCCTAAGACTAGTTTTTGAGGCCTGCTCTGAGAAAAGATGAAGCTACAGAAATGCTGATATACCCAACTATAAGGAATTGCAGAACTCTGTGATTCACCTACTGTCGGTTTTCTGCAAGAGACACACAGTAGCACTTAGTAATAAAATAACAATACTTAAATGATTAGAAACCATCCTGATTTCAGAGAACAAAGGAATAAATACAATAAATACTGTGTGTATGATATTTACTACCTCCTTGTAAATAAAGACTGTCTCAAGGTTAATAACTGGTTAAAAGAGAAACTGCATTTTTTTTCCCTTTTCCTTATTGCAAATAACTTCTGCCAGGATGCTGACAGGATCTTAAGAAGACCACAGTAATGACATCATACTGGACAAACATTTTCTTATCTACAGTGCTATTGTACCATAGCCAGGCCAAAGAGTAGAAGATGCAGTGTGCACTTGCAGCCCAGAAAGCCAACCATATCCTGGGCTGCATCAAAAGGAGTGCGACCAGCAGGTCGAGGGAGGTGATCTTGTGAGACCTCACTTGGAGTATTGTGTGCAGTTCTGGTGTCCTCAACATAAAAGGGACATGGAACTGTTGGAACAAGTCCAGAGGAAGGCCACGAGGATGATCAGGGGACTGGAGCACCTCCCGTATGAAGATAGGCTGAGAAAGTTGGGGCTGTTCAGCCTGGAGAAGAGAAGGCTGTGTGGAGACCTCATAGCAGCCTTCCAGTATCTGAAGGGGGCCTATAGGGATGCTGGGGAGGGACTCTTCATTAGGGACTGTAGTGAGAGAACAAGGGGTAATGGGTTCAAACTTAAACAGGGGAAGTTTAGATTGGATATGAGGAAGAAGTTCTTTACTGTAAGGGTGGTGAGGCACTGGAATGGGTTGCCCAAGGGAAGTTGTGAATGCTCCATCGCTGTTGGTGTTCAAGGTTGGATTGGACATAGCCTTGGGTGGCATGGTTTAGTGGGAGGTGTCCCTGCCCCTGGCAGGGGGGTTGGAACTAAATGATCTTAAGGTCCTTTCCAACCCTAACTATTCTATGATTCTATGACTCTATGCTAACCTTGAAAAAAGTTTTGCTGCTTTGTATATAGCAACACGGTGCTGGAGAACTCCCTACACAGTGGTTGTGGTATATAATACTTCTGCAACAGCTATTGCTGTCTAATTTCATGTCATGTTCTTCACCAAGAATCTTAAATCACTTTATAATAAAAAGGACAGTTTTGTGAGCCCCGTTGCACAGCTGAAGGAACAGGCAGTGAGAGGAGAACTAATCAGCAAGATGTAGAAAGGCCAGGAACAGAAGCCCCCTCTCCTAGCTGTAGGCCTGCTTATATCAACCATGTGCACTTCAGTGCATGAAATAGAATAGGCTCACATTAAAAGAGGAAGAGATGTGCCAGCTGTATAGCCATGTTTAAAGAAAAAGTTTAAGAAATTGTAGAAATCTCATCACTGACTGATGGAGTTCTACCTTTACAGCTTTTGAATGCAAACCAGCCTGTAGCTGGACCTCTGCTCTACACACACTGGTAATAAAAAAGAGTCTGCTAGTCCTTGACAACTCAGGAACAGACACAGAAATAAATATAGGGAATGATGGATCGATGCTTTTAGGAAGGCAATCTGTGGGTTGAGGAATAGTGAGGAAAAGAGCAGAGTTAAAACACAGATTAGGAGGTGAGAAGATGGAAGGTTTAGGGGAAGGATTTTGCTTTTCCAGTACTTTTCTGTCTCTCCTGACCCTAACTTTTAGGGTAAAAAGGCCTTGTGACACAGCAGAGCTGGAGTGCGTTTGTCACGCAGAGAAATAATTTGAGGAGGGTGTACAGGTGTTTCCTGTGTTGCAAAAATCATCTCTACAGAGACTCTTGTTTGCTATTACCCAAGACTTCAAAGAAAATACCAAGACGGATGTGTGAATGGTCCTGCCAATACCAGGATCCTCTATCTATTCTCTACTTGCCAAAGGAGACACAGCTCCTGGGAATGCCTAGGAGGAAGTACCATCAACAGCTCTTCAAAACAGCCCTAGATGTAAATACGATTCTTCCTTTACCATTCCCTGCTGGGCAGCATCCCCAGTGACTCATGTACATTTCTAGAGTCAGGGCCTACATTTTTGTATTACAACATGTACGTTTCTCTCACTAGTGTGACTTTTCTTACATTCTTATGCTGCTGACCAGCTGTACTGGAAGGTCCTTCTGCTTTAGCAGGATTTATTTTTCAATCTGAGCTGGTATATTTCAAACCCAGTTCCGTTTGCTCTAAGATGATGCTACTCTTTGCTTCATCTTTTGTGTTAGGAAGCATATCCTGAAAAATGACATCTACAGTTTCTTCGAAATCTTATTTTGTATTTTGGTGCCACTCACTTCTTATTTTTCAGAGCAAGTTGTATACAATGAGACTGTGTTTTTCAGAGGTGCTGAATAACCCTTTCTGACCTGAAACGCCTTGCTACACATCAAAGAAAGGGGTAATGAGAAGTACTAAGAAATCTGCAGTTGGAAAGGGAGAACCAAACAGGAAGCTAGTGTGCTTTGCAAAGTCCTTATCCACATCTTTTCTCCTCAGACCTCCAGCACAGAGCAAGCACTGCCAGGTGCCTGCAGAGGATCTGATATGTCAGGCACCCTGACTGTGCCCTGGGGATGGGTGGGAGACTCATGCAGAGTCCTGTGACCTGAAGCACAGCACTTCTGCAGGAGACAAAAGAGTACAGCCTTTGGCAATGAAACCTAATTTCCCTCCAAGGAGCTGTAGTTAATGTGAACTCAGAAGAAGCAGGATAATACCCCAGTGACTGCTTCCAATGAAGTACAAGATGCCTGCATCTCCCATGGTCCAGTCACTGCATAGCCTCTCCCGTGGGTGTTGGCTGAATTACAGTGAATTAAGATAAGGGGAACTGGGTGGGTAATTAAGACTTTCATATGCATGTTTTGAAACAGGATCCAGTAAATACGCAGCTAAAATTCTGAAAAAATAGTGTAGGCTAAGCATTTTAAATCCACCATGTTCTTACTTGCAAGATGCAAATCTTTCGAGCTCCTTCTGAAGCATCCCACTAGAGAGGGACTATAAATCATGAAATACCTGACTTTTGTTGTTTGGGACACTACAAAAACCCTGGAAATCTGTTTAATGAACATTCTTCTTGTTCAAAGCTTCTCAGGAGTTGGACTCCGATATTGTTTCAAAACTGTTTTCTCAAGGCCCTCCAGCACATGGTGTTAGGAGAAAAAAAAAAGTTGTCAGACTGGTTTTAACACATCTTTTCAGTACTGATAAGCAAAAGTTCATTGTTATAATTCTCAATAAGATACACGTGGAATATACCTTTCTTAAGGCTTTTGTGCTGAATTCAATCTTTAAGGAGACCTGTTGCATTCTAAGCTTAAGCAGCCTCTTTCAAAGTTATTAGAAAAATATAGGGATGCATCACATCATACTGTGTTAAAGAGAATCTATGTCACATCCTGTTAACCGTGTCTGCTTTTAAAACTGTTTTGTAAGTACAGTGAGTAGCAGACAGTCTCCAGCTGCAAACAGCTTTGAAACTACATGAGCATGTTTCAAACACAAGACAGACACTGCTGTATTTTGGTTGCTAAAGGTAAAACACTCAACAGATAGCAAGTTTTTTCTTAATGAAGTAAACTATTTCTTCTGAGACTACTTTGCTTAACAATGCCATCATTAAAATGGTAATTAGCTCTGAGGTCCCTATTCAGCATGGTACGGCATCACACCTTTGCTGCTCTTATTTCATCCTGCTTACACAGAAGTTTCTGCAATTCAGTCTGGTAAGAACAAGATATTAACCAAGGAAATAAATCTCCAAAATAGCATGTGGCTAAATCTTTACTTCTATCCTACTAGGGTCCAACCTATGCTCTCCCTGAAGCCAGTCAGCCACTTTAGTTGGATGCAAAATAGTTCCCCTGCAAGGCGGAAACAAGATAAACTAGTAACTTTTTTTTAAAAAAATATTATTATCTATGTTGGAAATGATGATTTTAAAAGCCAAAACATGCTAAAATTACTCAGGAAACAAGTTTTTCACTGAAGTAATTTTACTAGCCTGCTAACATGATTTTTTAAAAGTTTATACATCTTTTTTCTCTCTAATAACCGGGGGATGCTACTAGACACAGCTAGGAAAAGCCTTATTTAAATAGTTGGGGTATTTTAACTCCTAACTTTCAGTGTACAAGTTCAAGTGAAAACAAAACAAAAACACTTTTGCAGATGGGCTCGGGTATCAGACCAGGAACTTTCCCATGTTTCCTTTTCCATACTTTCGCATTAACTAGCCTCTCACTGCAGACTAGGTCCATGCCCAAAGCTTGGCAGTAAAGGACTAGTCTGAGATGCCATAATCAACTCCTGTAGAAAGCAGCCACAGGTTTTAGGTCTAATTCTCCATTATACCTAAGCTATGCTTTGTGCCTAGTCATATTGTCTGGTCCTTCTGGGGACCTCTGAGATATCGATACAGATTTAGAGTGGAGTCAAGGTCCTTGCCATTTGCCCTTGAATAGAAAGGCCTTTGCCGGAGCCAAGAATAACTAGAAAGCAGCAACTCTCTGGCCACACCTCCTTCCTCACATCTTCCCTGCAGAAAAGGGCGGGGGGAATAGATAGGAAACACCATGCTTCTACAGAGCACAGGAGGGCTTTCTTGTGAGGCGTAAGGCTTAACGTGCCCTTTGCTTATCCTGAGGGGCATAGAGCTGGCCCAGCCTAACAATGAAATCAGACCCTCACTGCCAGCAAGTGAAGGAATGGCTGCTAACACAGGTGCTTCTTCTCCGTAATGTTTAGTTTTCCCAGCTCACTGGATTACCTTAACACACGTGGAAGTATGCTGACAATAGGTGGGACTATGAAGACTTTCTGTGGCAGTCCCAGAAGAGGAAGCTTTCTCACCTGACATTTTCACCCAATAATGAGAGAGACTTGTGGGGTCCCCCCCTGCCCTGATCTGCAAGACTGCACAGCAACAGAGGCCCATGCAAGCAGATGGCATGACAGACTGTGTCCACTGATTGGTCTGTACTGCCAGGAGAGTTCACAAACCCAAGTAATGTTGTTCTACAAAAAATAAGCATGACATGCCCAAACAATTATTGATCTTAAAACTGTGAATAAGGACTGTCTAAATATTTTCTATTTTTTTCTAAATATTTTCTAGATAATTTCTAAATAACTGGAGGCAATGGGCTACATTCATCTATGAGGTGTCACCAAGGCCCTCTGTTGAGTTCGTTTTAAGAAAAGCCTTGTGGCCCACAGCACTTAAAGAATTATTGGTTTCTAATGTTTTCTTCAAATAGGAGTAGTGGTACAATAAATTAGTTATATTTCAACACAATTTGCTCATGTCCATGTAACTTTTATTATTAAATTTAGCTTTTAGTAGGAAATTATTTGGGAATTCGACAATTTATCTCACATAGAAAGTCAAAATTGTAACATTCATTTTGCATCCTTGAATGTCCTTGAATTAAAGGGCACGGTTGCTTTTAAACACAGAGTAGCTTTCAGAGATGAAAGAAGCTAAAGGGATGTTTATTTATAGCAATACCTCCTTGACAAATAATTCAAAGCAGTAAAAGGAATAGCTGCACAGTTTACTCCAGTGACTTTTGTTCCCTTAATGAAATGCACACGCATACCCACATCCATCGACTGGATGCATACCTATCTGCTGCGTGGCCTGCACTGACACACTCGGTGTGTCCCCTCACTCCTACTGTATCCGTCAGCCTGACAGCTCAATGGCAATCCTCAGGCTGGGAGCAGAATCAGTGCCATGTACAGCAACCCATTTTTTCTGCAGAATACCAGTGCTTTATTAAAAACATGATTCTGGCAGAAAGCTAAAGAAGAAACAGATATATCATCGTATATGTCTTCTGTGTTTTTTCTGCAATTCTTCATTCTAACTCTGAAAAGTGATGCCCCACCCCTGTGAATAAAGGTCTATTTCGCTGTAAGAGCAAGATGGAAATCAGATGATAAGAACTGGAGGGAGCAAGGAGAAATGATGCATGACCGGGCCTCAAGTTGAGTATTTTTTTACTTGTTCTTTTAGTTTGTTTTCCACTTTGAAAGTATTTAGTCTGGGGATTTCTTGTAGGAGCAGAGTTTGTGAGGTCTCTCTTTTAATCTAACTAACAATATTGAAAACTAAGATGGATGCAAACTTTAGGTTTAGAGTCAGTGTTCAACTTCTTTCACTCCCCTTCACTTTCAAAAAATTCAGGCCATCAAACAAAAATTACTTTCATGCAAAAGAGCTGCACAGGGTTACTACAGAGTTGTGGGTGAGCTCTGAACCTCATGCTGTATCAGTAAGGCAGTTTATGTCTGTTTTCTTAGTAGTTCACAATACATAGGGGATGGATCCTGAGAGTTTTATTGCATCAGGAAATGTAAACGTTGAGTACTTAACTAATGCAGTTTGTTGGGACATTTTTAAAATGTTTCCTGACCTGACTGCAAGACTTACCCAGCCTATACAGTTTCAGCTTCCTCCTCCTCCATTAGGAATGCTCACCTATGATATTTACTGCATCATTGCATCCAAGCCAAACTCGGTTACTCCGGCAACTAAGTTTTTCTTCTCCAAGGGTCACAGGGAAACACATCCTTCAGGATCCCCTAGTAACCGTCAGCCGGTAGGACTGGGGAACATCAACAGTGAAATGCCTGCTTTCCATCGCTAAGGCAGCGCCGCCTGCGCCTGCAACAAGGGGGGCAGAGTCTAGTTACATTCCTGACCCACTTTCACATCCCTCCCTCCTCCTCCTCCATCTTCTCCTCCCTCCCGGAGCACAGCAGCAACCAGCAGGGCAGCAGGAGCCTCCATTTAGCAAGCCTCACACACCCGCAGCCACTAAGCTGTGTGCTGTCTCCTAGCAAGCAGCAGAAGCGCAGGTTTCCCCAGCAGCGCCTGGGGAACGGGAGGGGGAACCACAAACCTCCCGGAAAGGAGGTCTTCCGTCTCGCCACCCTTTATGTGCAGTGATGGTGTTTCTGTCTTTTGTCCAGCACTTTTATGCACTCTCTTCAAAGCATGCACCCACACCAAATGCAGTGTAAAGTTGTCTCCCTTCCCTCTACTCCCCAGCTGGCCAGCCATGCTTGGACAAGCATTAGTTTCCTCTCCCAACACCCCCTCCGCCATCCCTTCGCCTCCGGATTAGCCTGGGTGCGTGCATCTGGCTGTCCTGTTCCCCTTCTCGCCTACCTCCTTTATGTAACCCTGCCATTCCTCTCCCACTCATGCTCCCGGGGCTCATCCCTTTGCCCAAATATTGCAACACCTCCTCCCTCCTCCCAGCGTGGCAGGCAGGCATGCAGGTAGGTGAGTAAGAGGAGGGAGCTCCTGACTGGTTTTGCATCCCGGCGGCTGCTCACAACACCCGTCTGTCACCCTGTGAGGGACACTCCCTTCCCCAGCAGGCAGCCGAGAGGGATTTCACCCCATGCTGGGGGCAGACATTAACCCCCGCACCGCACCTCACCTCGCCTCACCTTACCTTGCCACCAGGGCTGCCCATATGTCCCCAGCCTTGTGCTACAGGCATCCACAGGCCTAGCCAGGCCACGGGAGGCCATTGCTGCCTGGGAGGGGACATGCAGCTAAGTTGGGGGGTGCCTTGCTGCCTGGAGGGGTGCAGGCATGGCGTGCGGGTCTGTGTGCCACCCTAGGGGTACCAACGTTTGCAGTGTGGCTGGAGCACCCAGTGGCACCCGGTCCCTGGGCAGGTGGCAGGCTTCAGAGCTCCCTCTCACCCGGATGTGCAGGGGGGCACCGCCTGAGGAGGCAGGTGTGCCAGGAGCCAGGAGGAACGCCTCCTGGGACCATGGGGGAAGACCTGCTGCTGGGACATGCAGCATCCTACTGCAGCAGCTGTGAGAGGTGTTAATGGAACGGTTTTGGGTTGGGTTCTTTTTGCTCAGTTATTGCAAAACACCAGTTATGACCGTGAGCAGGCTGTTCTCCAGCCGTGACATGGAGGGTGACCCTGCGAGCGTGCCCCGGTTCCAGCCAGGGAAGTACTCCCATCCCAGTCCCACATCCCACACTGTTGGATATCCTCTGGCCCAGACACGGGCTGGGAGGTCCCTGGGAAAATAAGAAGGCAGAAAAAGTGGTCATGACCCCCTCCTCCATGGTGGGAAGGAGCCTGAGCCTCAACTAAAGCTATGACTTAGATTTGATGTGTTGCTGTCTCAGCTGGGGGCTTTCTTTTGGGTGGTGGAAACAGGAATAAAGATTGCTCTTTAATTCCTGAGCACAAAAAGCGGCTGCTTAAGAAACTGTTCACTGTTCTTTGTGCTTGTATAACTTAAAACCACCTGTTTTCAAGTTTGGGCTTGATACATATTTCTGCTCCGTTCTGTAAGCACTTCAGCACATGTTACACACATGCTTATGTCTGCAGAGTTGGGGGCCTGAATCTTCAATATCACCCTAAATCTTTAGCCCTGTACCACATTTACAAAACTAGTAAGAGTTAATAATGACTCAAAATAACATGACCCACAAGCAGTACATTATTTCCATCATGACAGAAAAGGTGGTTTTCCAGACACTGTCTATAAATTTGCGTGTAGCAGAGTTCTAGGTACTATGTAGTACATTTATATTTTTAGTTATTACATTTGAACTAAATGTTCATATGTCTCACTTCACCTAACATAAAAGGACCCTAAACCATGTTTATTATTTACATAAGCATTAAATTAGCATGCACTCTCCTGTGTGTTGCCAGTACTAAGCTGGTAGCTCAAGCATCTTTAAACCTTCCTCAGGTATTTCTCCACAACAGTGAGTTGACACCTATAGGTAGCCATGTACTAGGAGAGACTTACACACCTGCAGGGGTGTATGTGAGGGCACAAGATTGCACACATATTATTTCCCTCCCTGGCAATGTTTTTTAGGTTCACCACCTACTCTGGGCTTCCCTGTGTCTGTTGTGACCATGACAGCAACTGCATGCCGTGAAGTGTGTTTGTCAATGACAGACGTTTAGGTGGAAATGACCAAATAAAAATTAGAAAAGAGCCAGGAGAAAGCACCAAGAAAATAATAAATGCAGAACAACAACAGTGACAGACGTAAAAGCTGCTGAACTAATTTTGAGTGCAGTATTTTTCACGGAGATAACCAAATCTTTTGGTTGAGGTAAAACACACTTCTGAATAGACAGCAGTAGCTGCGCTGCGAGGGCATTTTCCAACTCTTCAGAGCTTTTCTACAAATTGAAGAACAGTGACTTTTTGCAACACTGACAGCTTATTATTAAAGTAGTAGCATCCCCATTCCTAATGTCAGAAGACACGATTCAAACAAACTGCTAGGCTGTTTAAAGAATGACTGTCAACGAGCAGCATGTGCCTTTTTCTATAAAGGACTTTTAGTTCTTACTAGGCTTGCAAAGATCCTCTCCAAATTGCAAACTGCAAGACATTTCCAAGAAGAACTGTACAGGAAAATGGATTGTCTGGATTTATTACATAACATATTGCTTTGCAGTACTTTATAGTGAAGATTTATTAAATAAACAGCTTATTTGGGGAGCTTCTTGTGGTAGTCCCTAGAGATAGAGGAGAAAGGGAAGTGAAATTGTATCATTCAAGTTGGTACAGACAGAGCCCAGCCCCAGTTGCTCAGATTTAAAGGTGCTTTGCAGGGGTGTATTTTCTGTAGTGCAAGGTTAAATCTTTACCATATCCGCTGTAGTAAAGATGATAGCTGTAATACTCTGGTCAAGTACTGTCCTTTGGTGAGTTCATGTTCTGGATAGAGTGGTTTGCTACAGAACAGATACTGAAATATCATTAGCAAAGTGATAAAGAAGATGCATATGTAGGAGGTTTTGAAAGGCTCAGAGGAGCGTGGCGGGGAGGCTGTTTAGGCTGTCCTGGGACTCTGAATGCTACAAGGGAGCACACCAAGGGCAGGAGCCCGAGCCAGTTACTGAAGATGGCCTTTATTCAAGCACCTACTGTAGCCATAAAAATAGGCGTGTGAGGGAATATCCTGGGAGGGCCCTTCCCAAACAGCAAGGTGTGCCCCGAGGCACACCACCATGAAGGGTGAGGTGTGGAGGCCCTGCTGTAATGAGAGGTGCGTGGAGGATCCCAAGAACAGCGTGGAGCAGGAGGATCCAAGCTTCAGCACTTCCCCATCGCCTCCAGCTGTCTCTTCCTTGTCTCTTTCCTGCTTCCCCACCACCTTCAGCCATGCTGCTGGCTGTGGGGTGAAGGCCTAAGGGTTGGGGGTGAGAAAGCCCATCAGACATGGCAGCATGGTGGGCATGGAAGGGAGAGGGAGAACAAGAGGCAAATAACCCCAAACAAACCCCTTTTTATACCATTTATGTCAAAACAGACATTAGGGCCTGTCTTTCCTGCTCTCAAGGATCTTTAAAAAAACCCAAACAGCTTGCTGTAACTGCTACTAATATGGTAAAGTAGGCGAGCAGCACACCCCCATTTGGGGTTAACCTTGCCTGGTTTGCCTTACAGTGAGGCTAAAGTTGCCTGGCTTCACTGCTTTTTTACCTTGGGACAGGTCAGAAACATTACCCTGAGGTAAAAAAGCTGCACCTCTTTGCACGGCAAAGGTAAGGCCTCGCTCTGCCTCAGCCTTCTCTCCCCGTAATTGGAATTTCAGCAAGTACCTGCCCCTAAGATGAATGTTGTGCGGCATTCCCAGGCACGACCCACCACGAACACCAGCCTGATATTCCTCCAGGCCCTAACACAGCACCAACAGCCTTCTCTCACCTGGAGCAACGTGCACTGGCTTTGGAGCAAGGCTCTGCCTGAGTTACTGATTCATGCTGCTCTCCCGTCAGCAAGCAGGGAGATATCTGCCCCATCTCAGGGACCTGAGTGCAAATAGTTACCCAGGCAAAGTTCATCCTTGGAAAGAAAGTCTTTTTCTCTCTCTCCTGGCCCCTTTCTTGAAGATTTATATGTCCAATTTATAAACTATTCTTAATTGTAGAGATAATGTATTTAAAACATATGTGCTTCCCGTAGCGCTGTGTGCGCTTTGAAGGCTGTCTGCTTCTTGCCCTGTCTACGTTCACAGAAGGTACTCGTGCATATGGAAACAATCAGGCTACCCAAAAGACAACACACTTGATACTGCTAATTACATGGAGTAAACACTGCTGGGACTATAACTGGTCTCTAGATCTGAGTCAGTGTACTGCTGCTGAGCTAAAGAAGAAGGTCCATAATGTGCACTCATATTATAGCCAGCTAAGTCCCTGCTGCACATATTGCTGATTTCTGTACATGCTACGTGGCAGAGAGCCAAGGAATTGTAGAACAAACAGGATTTTATAACCAGTGTTATTTAAGGATGGGCAAACTGTGAAGCTCCAAAAGTTCATGATTCTAGCGCACTTTCAATTAATTTTTATTGTCAAGCTATATTTCAGGGTACTAAAGACCTCTTGCGATGACAAGAAGGAGTGTGTGGGAACAGGCAGGAATACAGTATACATTGTTATTCTCTCTGATTTGTAGATCAGTGAGTAATCTATCCGGCAGACAAGTTATTTCTTTCCTCTCATGTTAGATGGAGTTCGTCTCCATGTTGAGCTACCTTCAGAAAATGCATTTTAGCAATATAAATACAGCATCAGGCATCATATTGCACAAATAGTACACCTGAGCCCCTGCACAGAAGTAAATATCACCCTTTTTTCACTAAGAGTATCTGTTAATACTTGTGTTGTTAATATAATTAAACTTACAATAGCTCGATACAGAAATCACTGAATGGAGTTAAAAGTATTAGCTGCATCTTAATGACTTACAGAAGGAACTTCTGACACAAGTACTCACTGCAGCCTCCACGCCATGAATTTAAAAGTCTGGATTAAAGCAGGCTGTGCATAAGCAATCAAAGTGGTAAAGCCTGGCCCCATGTGAGGATCAGGTTCACCAGCTCAGCTCCCTCCGTGTCCCCCTGAAACTGTCAGCCAGAGTTGTGTGTTGGCTGACTGGTAGCACTGGCCATCACCTAAGGAAGAAAAACACACAACAAAAAGCTCCAACAAAAATCCAAACCCAAGCACATGTTTTGGAGAGTATTGGTGGAGCTGGGCTGCAGTCAAGTGTCCTGCTCCAGCTTGCAGCTGAGCAAGGCGGCTGCTCTGGTCTGCTCCTTCTGCACTTCTCTAGGTTACTGCTTCATTGGCTGTGCTGATTCAGCTGTTTGTCTAGCTGCCCTTTATGCTGGTTCTGTGAAATGATCCACTTAAAAGAGAAGACGTGCTTTTCAGGGAGCATCTATGGTCTTTTCTTATTTTTTTTTAACCCAAAGATCCTTAAAAAAATCTTTAGAGCTCAGCTACACAAACACTTGATTGGGTGTCATGGAGCAGCAGGTGTGTCTCTGTGGGTGTGTGAGGGAAGAGGGGAGCTACACCAAGGGGCTCTCCTTCAGTCTGAACAGAAGTATGCCTGTAACTCAAAGTGGCAAAAACAGTGTTGCATCTGTTCTGGTGTCCCTATTCTTCTCAAGTCCTCCAAGACCGTAAAGTGTCCTGATGCCTGCCTCCACAGTGTATTAACCTACTAGGTGGTCATCCTACTGGCTGCTGTCCTCACTGCAAGGTACACTGCAGCAGAGTGTCTTCCTTTGGACCCACCAGTTTTTGTAGGCCTAGCATACACTGATTTTTGCCAGTTCAGATGTATCATACCAATTTGACAATGCAAATAATAGTGAAGCTATGCCTGCACTGTTTAAAATGTTAGCTATGCCTAATGTATTAGCACCAGGCTCACGTCCATGTGAAACCTGGCATGGGACAAGCCAGAGTATGAACTTCTTGGTCACTGTCACACCACGCTTAGGCTGTAGATGTTCATGTAGGCTTGGCAGAAGTTACTGTCTCCAGCTCTTCCCCTGGCACTAGAGGTTCCTGCTGCTTCAGATGCAGGGAGGAGGCTGTGGGGTGACCACTTCCCATCTTGGATTGGTGGTAGTTAATAACCTCTGCTAACCTACGTCATTCAGACTGAAAAAATGTGAGAAGCATTCAAGCGCAGTTCAACAAAGCAGACCTGAAGGGCTGGTAACCTCAGACTGGGAGGATAACCTTTTTCACCAGCACCTTTGCTTGGGCGGATGTGCATCTGTAGGCCAGCCCGCCACGTGAACACTGTTAGATTATCTCTAGAGTTTATTGCAGAGAGGCCTGCTGCTTATTTCTAGCATGGAACCACACATCTCCTCCTTTGGGCTGACATTGTGCACCAGCTAATTGGGGGCAGTTATTCAGATAGTCTGTGTCTGCTTAACATGGGTAGACATAATCTTTATGTATGCTAAGTAGGGGGCAGCTCACCCCTTTTTGAGATACAGGTAAGCTATTTCATCACTGATTGCAAACCAAGAGCATCTTCATGGGGAAGCTTTCTGCTGGAACCAAATTGAAACTTGGCTTTCTTATTGCTACCTCTTGAGTCACCACATCTTTCTCTTGTCACTATCACCTTTCAGTTTAGAAAGCGGCAACGAGATACGGTATTGAGCAGTAAATGAGATGTGGGTCTCTCTATGCTTGTGTAGAAGTGGTGAATTTACGGAGGGGTTAAAATTTGCTCTTTGAAAGAACTGAACACCAAAGTGTCCACTTGGGGAGCATATATCTAGTGTGCTGCAATTTCACATTGCTTCCCTATGCTTCTTGTGGAGACAAGCCCCAAGGAATCTGAAGGCTTAGCTTATTTTCCTGATCATGCAACATATTTCCTGTCTTGCCCAGCCATGGGCAAATCCTTTAGGTTGACATTTTCAAGCATGGGTTTTAATTTTAGCCTTGTAGCCTGAGATACGCAGAATCTGTCTTGCACATGTATTAATCATTTACAGCTCTAGCCAAAATTAACAGAAGCTGCCTGAACACAGAAGTGCACTGAAAATTAGATGATAGTTAGAAAAAACAGGGCCAGCTCTGTGTTACTCAGCTTGCTCATATGTTAAGTGGAGATGATAACACCTGTCCAGCTGGGGAGACATCAGGCTAAATTAATTAATGTTTGTAAAGCATGTGAAGCAATTTCTTTTTTTTTTTCTTTTTTTTTTTTTTTAGCATTATTTGCAAATGTAATGGAGAAGAGCTCTTTGAACATTGTTTCTCTTGTTTTGGTGTTTTTATTGGATTCAAATAAGGATAAACATTGCCTCCTTCAACAGCGAGCTTGCTGCCCATAAAGAATTTGGTTTTGCTTGGAAGGGTTAGGGCATGAGATTTTGGTTCCTCTCACTTGTTTATGAGCATGAATTTGCTACACATAAATCACTGCAGGTCAGAACATTGCTGTTCCCTTAGTGCAAGGTAAGAGAGCACAGAATCACTCTTTAATGTTGTGCAATTGGACAGGATTTGGCTTGTCCTGATTTTGTGTTTGGAGGACTCAGGCTGCCCTTTGTGCTTGATGTTTTACCTCTTTTTCTCTTGAAGGTCCAGTGGAGAAATCTGACTAGGTGTTATTTGCATCATTCACTGCCTGCCTGCTCTTTGTGTTAAGTGTTTTGCTGAAATTATAGTACAGCTTCCTTCTCTTTTGCTTTCTGTGGGATTTCCCAGTGTTTCACCAGGCTGCAGTTCGATGAATTCTCCAAGCTGGCACTGATGTTGAAAGAAGCGGTTGTGTTTTCTTTATAACTAGTCCAGAGTGCATGCAGCTGTAAGATGGACCAGAGCAGAGAAGCAATCTGGCTTAGAAAAAATACCGTTTCTGGCTTTTGATAAGCTTAGTTTTGTGCAGTTCAGTTTCACAATAGAGCTGAGCAGCAGGGCAAGAGCAGGAGTCACGGAGAGTCAAGGCCCAGTCCTTCAGGCAGTCTTGCATGGTGGTATTTGCAGAAACTTATGCAGCCTTACTATTTGCCACCCTGTGTCTCTTCATCTCTTAGTGCCACTATCTCTTTGTGATGGTGGTGTGGTGGCAATAAGTTAATGTTACTCAGTAGCCAGCAAGCACTGGGGATAAAGCCCTGTATTGTGCCTTTCTGACCCCAAAGCTATCCCCCTCCCCCTTGCCGTTCTTTGGTTTACTCAGTAGAGCTACCCTGATTCACATAAGCTAACAATCTGTTTGAGAAGAAACAATTAGGCCTATAGAAGTTGTTGACATCTTATTTTCATTTTTTTTCAATGGCGCTACACGTACTCCAGTCCAGCTTGTCCTTTTGTGTTTTCCATCCCAGGCATTCCTCCCAGATGCAAAGACCCTGTGAGGATGGGACAGAACAGTGGCTCTCCAAAACATTTTGGACCAAGAGGCTGCTAATGACACATAGCATGTCTCACAGACCATGATGTGGCTGCTGAGCAGGCTATTAATTGAAAACACTGTCCAAACTAGGCAGGCTCCCTGGTCCAGCTGTGGTCTGCTTCCTGTGCCCTCTGAGCCCACAGTGCTATCAATGGCCATGATGAGCTGTAGAGCCCGGGAGGATGAACTGCGGTTGCAGGAGGCTGTAAGAACAGCTCGGATGTCTTTTCCAGGAAGTCAAGTGCACGCTCCCTGCTTCTTTCTCTGTAGTCTTTTGGAGTTCAGCTTAAACCAGATCCCGAAAACAGCATCCTGATGCAGAAGGGCCAATGGTCCTAGAAACAGGCTCCCGCCATAAAAATCCTACAGGAGCCAGATGCCCCTGACCCTCACAGAAATTGATCAAGTGGCTCATTGTATCACCTTTCACTTTACTTGGGCAAGGGGGGAAGCGCAGGATGATGAAAAGTTTTCAGGTGGAGTTGTATTTTTTAAGTGCTGCAGATGGGAAAGAGTCATTGTACACAATACAATGCCAGCAGACAGAAAGGAGAGCTGTAGTTATGAATGCTTTTTGAGAGGCTGGATTGTCATATGGAAAGGGAATCAATTAAATGTACCTCCTGGAGGTTTGGGAGGCTCTGTGACACATCTCCTGCAGCAGGGTTAATCTTTGGCCAGAGAACCGCTTCGGAGATCAGAGAAACACGACAGGGAGATGCCCAACTGTGCTGCCAGTCTTCACAGTACTTCGCTTCTTCTTCCTGCGGGTCTGTGTGCAGTTGAAGCCGGGTACTCGTCCATCAACCTGCCCGGTAAGTCACGGTGCTTCCTTAAACCACTGCTTGGGGTAATTCCAGGCGTGACTCCTATTCCTGGGCCGCGCTGGCCGCTCGGGGTGCTGTGGCAAGTGTACCCTGAGGCGAGACCCGTCCCGGGCCTTGCCAGACCGCTCGCTCTGCGGGCGGGGGGACGGGCGGGTGGCGGCGGCCGGCTTCGGGCGCGCCACCAGAGGGTGCTGCGCCGTGCGCGGAGCCGTGCGGGGGCCGGGCGGCCACCGCCGCCCTCTCCGAGCTGCCCTCACCTCCCACCGCAGCCCCGCTGCGGTGGTGCCCAGCTTGGCCTGCAAGCTAGCTGTGTCTGTTGGGTACGGGTAGGCTGCCCGTGAGGAAAGTGCTTGTGGCCATGTTGGTCTGCGAGGGGAAAACGCCTACGCGGCGGGTGAGGCTATGGTAGCATCTCGGGGACGTGTGTGTCGGAAGTAAGGCCTGAGGGAACCGGTCTGGCAGTTAAGAAGGATCTATTTATTAACTTTCCACTCCTCTGCAGAGTCACCAGGCATCATTTAACAGAAAAGTTTTACGACAGAACCAAAGAGAGCATCACCCGGGGAGTCACAACCGTTTGCCCGTCTTCTGCCCTCCTCAGCGTTTGACCACTCCTCCTCACCCCACCGGCTGCCCGCTGTGTGTAGTGCCTGGTGTCCCACAGATATGGGGTTGTTGTGCAGAACATTGCTTATAACAACATCACAAAGACGGTCACTAGGAGTAGGGTCCTAAGTGGAAATGCAACCTCCTTGAAATAAGTAAAACCCAGGGGTTTATTTCCTATTAAGCTAGCAGATAGTTTGTTCATTTTGCCGCAGTTCGCAGTGTCCAACCAGATACGGGTGGAAACTTCTTGTCTTCCTTCCTCTTTTGTATTTCCAGTCTGGGAAACAGCAAAAAATGTTAGTGAAAAGAGTAACATCTGTGTGTGTGTGAGAGAGAGAAAATGATGAAGCAGGCTGGCCAGACAGCCAGCCTCAGGAGATGGTAACACAGAAGAGCTATTCATTCTGAAAGCCAGTTGCTCCTCGCCCTGCTAGATTATAAATTGGACACCTTATTAAGAGCTGATCCTCCAGCAGCCCCACCCTGGGCTGTGCTCATGCTCTAAACCAGTGGAACATAATCCCATTTCACTATTGATGCCTGTTACTGGGTAAGCACATGTGCAAGCAGGACAGAGGATACTAAGCAGAAAGAAGCAGCATCCTGGCTGTTTTCTGAATTGTCAGTTTAAGAAGATGGGGTTTTGGGAGCCAATGGGGACGAGGTTGATTTGCACCAAAATTTGGACACTTTCTTGATGATGCTAGCTGCCTTGCCAAATAATTACACTGGCTTTTTTTTTTTTTTTGCTTGTTTTCTCAGTTGTAATTTAAAAGTGCTGACTCACTGGCACGGTGTGCCAACCCAAATGTTGCTGCTGGAGTCAACCCCCAGAAGAGCATGATGAGATATAACCCCACCACAGTACAGGCTTGGAGTGGGCCTCCTCAGTGATTCCAAGCTTCTCTTCTGGTGGTTTGGTCACTTGTTTCTTGTCAGATTAGCCCAGAGGTCTGTACAAATTTAAGCAGATGTCAAGTAGAACGGTTCTTGAGGTGGAAACTTCATGGAAACATAAGTTTAACAAATTCAGCAAAGTTTTACATCCTTGGCAAGACTTCCAAGCTTTTCAACCTTCACACACCTTTTAACCCTTTGAAAAGCTGCCAAACTGGCATTTGAAATGCACAGTTGCCAAGTTATTGACAGTTGTTGTCAGAAATAAATATGTGACATGTATTCTCCAGGGCTTATTTTTGTGCTGTGGAAAACAGGATGGAGTATTATAAACCTGTTTCAGTGTCTCTGAATTGTATTCTTGCTCATACATGCATGTTCTTCCTTCCAGGCAAAACCAGCTGGGGGGCTCATGCAATGCTGCATGCATTGTGAGGATTCTGCATCATCAGAGCATTTATTCTGGACACTGTATAGGTACACAGCTGGTTTGGCTTCCCTATTGAGGTACTTCTGGTTTACTTTCCTTGGCAGGCAACTTAAACATAAATACACTGCAACTGTGCAGTGGTCAGGAAGTTCAAAAGTAACATGGAAATGCAGCCTTAAAACATACTCCCCTTCACGTGTAACAGTGAGTTATGGGCATAGATTCAGGTGCATTTCAATGGTATATTCTAGACTTTTTGACTTATTTTGCATCTCATATAACTGAAAAGTAGCTTTTGTGTTTGTTTGAGAAGGAAATAAATTTCTGATCTGATTATCATTAGTGACTCATTTGTCATTTGAAAATGTTTGTGTGATTCTGTCCAGGTTCTGAGTCCTGACTGTCAAATGGTGTGTTGGAAAGCAAAACTCCTCAGATGTTCCTGGATACCTTTATGTATCTGCCTCCAATTACTTTATAAGCTCATAAAAATGAACATGAGGCATCTTCAACATTCCTATCTCTCTTGATAGTAAAACAAGGCCTCTGAATTCATGCTCTGTGTGTATGTCTGTCTGTATATAATTCCATTGCCCTGCCTCCCACTTCCCCAAAAGTGTGAGCCTGTTGGCAATTAATTTGGCAAAAGAATACAGATCTGAATGTGAAGTTCCTTTAAGGTTGAAAGAGAGAGGCTGATTTGTACACGAGAGAGCCTGTTTGCACTGCCAGCTCAGCTCATGTTGTATCAGGTACCAGAGAATCCCCACTGGAGTGTGGCCTTGGAAATCAGACTTTGTCCTGTCAGTGATGGACATCTTGTTCATACCAGTGGGTTTGGTATTGTTAGAACAGAGAGGGGGATATGGGTTGAAAACTTGGAGTTTCTCTTTTATTCTGCACTTTTGAGATTCACAGTGGTCTCCTGCAGGTGATCAGGAGTCCATAGTTGTATCCTAGTCAGTAGGGAATCTCTGTCCCTGACACATACACCCATCAAATTGGGTATTCATTTTGTTCCAGAGCAATATAACTGTCAGATTTCAGTATTATACTAAAAGTGTGAATGTCCTTCAACCAGTTTTTGCTAAGCTCATGAAGGCTTTGAAAATAAGGGTGAAGCCTTGAATTTAAGGTGGGCCTGAGTTGTCACCAGAGCAAAGAACAAAGCTGAAGCTTGTTTGGTGGTCTTGTGCTGCTGAGTAAATGGACTGAAGTATTCTTGTACAAGGTGTCATTTCTAAACCCACTAGGTTGCAAAAATCAAGCATAAGAGCCAGCTTCAGTCTAGCAAGTCATCTGATTGGAAATGATGCTGGAGGATCAAGGGTTTTGCAGCAACAGTTATTGAGGTTTCCAGGATCAATGGGTCCAGATGAATGTTAAATCTTCAAATTAGTCTTAATGCCAGCAACAGAGAACAGATGAGACATTATGGAAATGTGAAATACTTTCCTATACCATTGCCAGCCCAGGATCTTACAACAATTCAGCTTCTGCCAGCTTCTCTTCATTCATTTGGTGATATCAGCCAAGCCCTTGAAGAGCTGGCTAATGGTGTTATTTGCATGGGAGGTGATGCAGAGATGGGTGTCACATGTGTCCTGCTGACAAGTCAGTCCGTGGTGCCACTGAATCTTCTCTAGCGGCTTTATATAGATATAGAACAGGCTGGCTGAGGGGAAAGAATCTTGTGTTATTCAGCAGGTGGAAAAGGTTTTGGAAGTTAAGGAAAGAGCAAGTGTTTACCATAAATCTCTTGAGTGTACAAGAGATTTATGTGAGGGATGTCTGAAGATGTACCAGCTCAGTTCCATAAGGCTCTGGACAGACATTTATTTTCAAACAGCTGAGCTGGTTGAAGGTCTTAGAGCCATTCCAGATGCTTGCTACCAATTCTCAGCTGATGACATCTGTACCCCTTGCTCTGCTATTAGAAAAGGTGGTCCACAGTGTTCCTAACCTGTCAGGTGAAGCCTCACAGAGTTTTAAGTGCTGACAAACATGTGGTAGTTAACCCAGATAACTTTGCTTCACCTTTAAGAGAGAGCTTTAAGAAAGTACCCTGAGTTTTAGCAAGGAGGGAGAGAAGGTGGCTGCATACACAGCCTTTCCCGCAGAACATGTCCCTAGCCCCAGACAGTTCCTGCGTGCCTTCTACAGGTCTGAAGCTTGGTAAGGCATGCTTGTGGGACTGGATACATCTAATGGAATAGACTATGTTACTCCTCATTTGTGTGAGTATGTACTTGGATATTTTGTGCCAAGCACATGTGAAATACTTGTTTGTTACAGGAGCAACTAAAATGGAGTATTAGGAGTTGTGTCAGCCTCCTGTGTAAGTAAGAGCTCTACGATGGGTAGAGAGTCTGGTAGAAGCCCAGGTAACAAAGAGATCATTATTATCCAAATTTGCTAACAGCATTCATAAGAAATTAGTATTAATTATTATGTTAGTAGTGCTGTGGTTAAACCTGAACCAGCAAGTTATAATAAAATCCTTAAGAATATACAGCTGGGGCAAAGAAGAAAGCCCCTGTGCTCAAGGGATCATTCAGAAATCAGAGGAGGTAGGAAGAAAACTCGCAGGTGGCTTTTAGGGGATCCTGGAGTTCCTACCGGGTTTCCAGATCCAAAAATACTGAACTGTCAAAGAATCCTTCATGCATGGACAGACAAAATGGAGCAAGTTATAATACTTTGTGTGGCCTCATGGTAAGCATGTCTATGTGCTGATAGTGCTTAAGTAGCACTTAAACATGGAGAGCTGATGATTTGCAGGTAGTGAAACATGCTTTCCATTATATCATGGTCCCCTCTGAGACTGATGAGACTCATGAGTCTTCCCAGAATCCCAGAAAGAACCTGCAGGCTTTCTGAAACATGGAAATGAGCACACAGTTTTCCAGTTCTCCTTTCATCAAGAAACAAACTTGCTCTTTTGTGTAAAGCTACTGATTTATTGTGCAACACAAACCTGTAAAAATGGTCCACCCTAATGTCTGGCTCTGGCTCTAACTGAGATCCCTAACTTACTGCTCATCCTGTTTCCAAATGGGGCCAGAATGGAGCATCCTACCTTAACAACTGTCTGAAACTCTAGTGGAATTTGAACTCAGATCCAAACTCAAGGCACAGGCTCTTCTCTAAATAAAAATAACTAGATCACAAGCTATTTTGGGGTGGTGACTTTTAGACAAGAAATGTAGCGCTTGCATAGGTTTTTACTCCTGTCAAATACATCTGGATGCTGTCTGCTTTCCAGACTATATTCTGAAAGCATTTTCTTCAGCTCAGAGTCAAATAACCCCAACTGGAAGGTAGAAACTTTAGAACAACTGACATTATTCATGGTAAACACTGGTGGTTTTTTGGTGATTGTGTTTTTCCATGCAGAATATTCTGCTCCTCTAGTTGCTGCTGATGCCGATACAATTTCTGTCATGACCCGTGATGTGTAGCATATGCAAAGCTAGGTCAAGATAAGAGCCAACAGCATGCTGGAAAGCCTTCTCTAAATAGGAATCCCTACAGTTCCGGCTTTCTTGGCGGGGAGGTGGTTAATGAATTTGCCACGCCTGGTACCATTTACATAGCTGCCAAAGTTGCTGATGGCCATCACCTCCTCCCTTCTCCTAGCACCTGCTAGCAAATCTTCTGGTTTTTTTCTGTTTACTTGGCTATACCTAGTATAAGGATATGAATAGTTTCCATTCATGAAGACTGTGGTGGGATATAGCTGCTTATAAAGGGAAGGAAGCAAAGGAGAAAGCAGTGTGCTGGGACCTTATAGTCAATGGCATTAAGTAGCAAGTGCTAAAAAAAGGAAGAGCGCTTTTCACCTCAGGAGTTCCAAGAACACTGCAGTCTTCAGTTAATTTACAGCTCTGGACTGTGTAAATTATTATCCCGTTGTATTGCAGGGCAAACTAGTTTGCTTAAGTTGTCACAGGAAGTTTTCAGCTTTGCCAAGGGTATAAACTAGATCTTCTGACTTGTAGGTCTGGGCTATTACTGAAGGAGTTTCTTCCTCTTAACATAGCTGGCCTACCTTCTCTTTGACATTATCCTACCTTCCCCTAATCGCTGGGCAACGTCTGATCTCTGTGACTTTTGTACAGCATCCAAGATCTATTGTATGTGGTCTAAGGTCTCACCTTTCATTTCTGGCTCTTCTAATTCAGCTTCAGTCCCTGGCGATTCCAGGAGGTTCATCCCAAGCCTGGCTGCCAAACCCTTGGAAAGGAGGGTGCACCTTAGAAAGCAGGGTGAGCCTTAGCAGTGTACCTCGCCATGGCATGGAGATTTCCCTGAACTAGGCACAGGAATGGTCGCAGTGTCCTCCACTAAACCTACTGTGGAGGATGGCTATTGCCACCCACATGCTTCCTGCAATTTCTGCTTAAACACAGGGTTCTTTACTTGCTGCTTGTGGTTGGTATGTAAAGCTGCTGCCCCCTCCAAAGTGGCTTTATTTTTCAGTTGAGTGATTTCAACAGCATACTAGCCAGTCTCTAAGGTTTTATTTAGGATCAAGTTAATGTATAGCATTGCTTTTGTCAACATTATTATTTTTCTTTTGTCTCTAATCTCATTAATTTTTTCAGGGCTATTGTCTCTTTTTTTTCCCTCTCCTTTAAGAATTTGCAATTGTTCTTTAGGGCTAAGGGTGTCATGGACTAAATCCTGCCCTAATTTACAGCTGTAAGACTGATGAAGCTGAACACATGCAAGTGAGGTCACAGTTAATACGATGCTGAAGTTGTTTCCCTGTTTTGAAAAGTCATGGTCTAGAGGACTGATGCTGGGAGTTGTCATTTAGGATGATATCATTCCTAAGTCTGTAAAACCTGATGTGCAGATAGCTTCTGTCTCGCCTTATATCAATTTTATAACACCTTTTTACACAATACAGTGCTTTCCCCCTCCTGTCTAGTACTAAAGGCTTCTCTACACCTGGATTAAGAATTGAATTCACATAATAGTTAACATTTGTAAAAAAGGTTGAAACTGAGATTTAGGTTGGGTTTTGTAAAGGATTTTTACTTTTCAGAATTTGATTTAGCAAATTTTAAAATCCTTTTTTTTATTATTTTATTCCCTTTTTTGTTGTTTTTTTTTGGGTTTTGTTTGTTTGTTTGTTTTTTGTTTTGGACCAGTTGGAAGCTTTGGTTTGGAGCTTTGCAGTTTACCTGGTGCAATACAGACACAAAAGTAAAATGAAAGTAATTTTGAAATAAAAAAAGACAGCTATGTTGCATTTCAAACATGCTGAAAATTGTTATAGCGCTGATGGAACTCTTTGTTTTCCTGATTTTCTTAAGGAAAATCCTATTAAAATCAGCTGGATTTTGTGATATGCTTTGATTCCAACAGAACAGGATTCCAGCAGAGTTTTTTTCCTGGTGGATGGAGAAGAACAGGACCAGCAGAGCTCCCCATGCAGAAGGTGTTATTCCAGAAGAAGAGCGCTCCCTCACCCACAGAGAGGAGCAATCCAATACGCTTTCTGTCCGGGGGCAGGAGGGGGAAGGAGGGAGGAGGGGGGGGGGGGTGAGGATGCTTCCTTCCCAGCACATGGGGCTGCCAGCCAAGAATGTAAGTCTAAATGCAAGTCCAGGGAGTGCTGTGCCAGACTCATGGAGTTTGGAGTCCCTTTGTCCAGAAGCTTGCAATACTTGAGGGAGCTGCCAAATGGGATGTGCGGCATTCATGTAATATATCTGATGCATGAAAACTGGTTCCTACTGAGCTTACCGTGGTGCCTGAGGCAAAAGTACTTCTGATACCCCACATGATGCAGCCGTCACCAGACCACTGCTGTTCTCCTTAAACCCAGCCACAGTGGCAGTTCAGGACAGCCTCCTGCCTCGGGTCAGGCTGAGGCAGATGGCACGCACTGGAAGAGGAAAGGTGGTGCTGCCTTTGACCCTGCTCTCCCTCTCCAGGAAGGGAGAACCCAATGCCGTTTGCATTTCTCCCTAGGCTGAACCATTAAGTCTGATGACAGAAATGAACCTTTCCCTCTGGACACAGGCCAAAAGACTATTTAAATTCCCTTCCCCTCCTGTCTCTTTCATAACCGTCATTTTCACATATCTCTGGAACATATCACGTACTACTGTCATGTGCTGTGGGTGCACTCCCCTTTTTTCCTCAGCTATGTCCTGCTTCCCATCTGCCAGATGGGATCCACTCCTTGTCTGGCTGCTGCTAATTTGCCACAGGTGACAGGGTGGACCAAAGCCATTGCTTCTGCCCCAGGGGAGATCCTCTGGATCTAGGAGAGAGGGAGATCTGCTCTGGAAACACCATGTAGCAGCCTCTGTATCAACAGGGACATAGCAATTCCTGTGGGATGAGAGTGCTTGTGTTCCTGTGCTTCATCAGAGAGTTCAGCCAGTTGTGCTTGTGCAAACCCCTGGAGGGCTCTGAGGCTGAGCAGGTGTCAGCCAGGACACAGCCAGGGTTGCAGAACTCCTATGACAGCCTGTGCCGGACAGAGAGGAAGCTTGTCTTGGTAGGAATTAGTTTTGTGTTTAACAGGGATGCCAATGGAGGACAGTAAGGAGGGGAAATCCCATGATGATGCTTCCCAGGCCAGTAGTATCAAAGGTGATTTCCCATTTATGCACTAATGGGGTTCACATCAAATGCCAAGGGGTTGCTGAGGGCTGCTGTGGAGCAGCCCTGATACAGGACATGCCATTGCAGAGCCCTATCTAAGGGCATCAGTTCAGCCAATGCCCATGGAGAGGTGAAGCAGAAGCAATGTGGTTTTGTGTGGTGTGGGTCTCTTAGGCTTAAATTCCCACTAATCTGTGTCTGAAAGGACCCACTGGGATGCATTACAATAGATTTATAACCCAGGTCCATGCCTGGATCCAGGCCATTGCCAGAGACTTAAGGAGATGTGATCCCTCAATCCCTTGTCTTCCTGACGTCAGTCATGATCCTGGCACATGTTCTTCTAGCTTTCTGGGGCTCTTGTCAAAGCCATGCTGCTGCACTAAGAGCAGGAGCTCTGGACCGGAAAATGAGAGCTAAAACTTTTTCCTGAGGCTATCCCAGCCTGGGCAGCTATGCTGTCTCCGGGGCCACAGCTCAGCTGCTCCAGCTCCACAGGCAGCAGCCCTGCTTGTTCCCTGCAGCGTGTGCCAGGAGGCGGGTTTCAGTTGCAAAATAGAGCATGGTCTATCCTGCCCTCCCTGGGTTGGGGTCCAGAGAGTGTGCCCTTTGCCCAGCATCTCGCCAGTGCAGGAGATACTTCATCACTCCATCTTATCCTCCATTCATATTGGGGCTGCTTTTTCCCCAAGCACAGAGAGCAATCCCCTTCCTTTCTGTCCTGTGCTGGCTGGGAGTGAGGTTTTCTGTTTGAGCCTCCCAGGCAGCGTGACTTGTTTCCAACACGCTACAAGCAGGCCTCTATTGGGATGAATGTCCCTGTTAAATATGTATGAATCCGATTGACTTTGCCTTCCTACTTGTCCAGGTTTGGGGTTAATTTTTTGTCTAGATTTTATTCTGTTTTATTCATTTGTGAATGCCTCCTGCTAAACAGGAGTCATGACCATGTCTCAGTGAGTTTTGACTTGTTTGAGAAGCTGCCCTCAATCTGCTTGTCTTTAAAGCTTCCTCCCCTCTTCCTCCACTCCATCTCCCTCAGGCTCATTTCCCCCCTCATCCCCCCCCCCCCCCGGCTCCTCTCTGCAGCTGCTGGACAGCTTTGTGACCACCAGTTAGGATGGCTGTTTGCCACTCTCCCATGATTGCTGCCATGTGCTGTTTTCCTTATGCCTGTTCCCTGTTTTGTTCCCCGGTCAAAGAGGAATTCTCTGTAGAGAGAGAAGCAGGCGCAGTTGTCTCTGGGATGATGTGGAGACTCAGACTTAGCTTTTACTCCTTGGAAAGCTTAGCACTTTTCTCTTATGGTGACCATGTCCACTTGGCAAGAACAAGCATCTTTCTCAACCCAGCTGTTCACCGCCTCTCTGCCACAGGTTACCAGCCATCAAGCAAACAAAATCTTGGCTGTGGCCATGTGGAGCACAATGGCTTCGCCAGAGCACGCTTTTTGTCCTGCTGGGTCCTGGTGGGAGCAGGGGATGAATGATGAGGGTCATCCTTGCAGCCATTGATGCTGTGAGCACCGGTGCTGGAGCTGGTGCTTTATAAATAGACTCATTGTGAATGAGGCAAAATTCCTAGTGATAGTCATGCCTGTGTATGGGCAGATGAGCTTGTCCAACCTGCCTGTGCTGGGCCTGAGGACGTGATTTCCAGTGGTACCAAAGGAACTTCAGTACCTGACTCCTGCTAAGGTTTTGCCTTGTAAGCTTTTGGAATGCTGTCATTTCCCATCCTCCACAGCCATTGGGGAATCCTACCAGACAGGCCACACTTGCAGTGATGTGAAGTAACAGCAAGTTTCAGCAGAGAGGTCTCTAAGTGCACACACACTGGCCCACAAGCTCAAGTGCCACTTGCTGAAGCAGTGGCTGGGCAGAAACACCACCTAAGCTTGGGTGAAGCCAGGGGCTTGTAGATTTCCCAGCCTGCCCCTGCTGCGCATCTTGCCAGCAGCTTCTGGGGAAGCTGGAGAGCCATCCAATGCCTTTGACATTGTGGTCCTGGGAAAGGGGACATCTGTGCCCTGTTGTGTTCACTGGAAATTTCACACTGGGCGGACCTAATGCCTAAAAAAGAACATGGCCTTAAAAAGGAAGCACTTTTCCCCTCCTCTGCCACCAAAATCCGCTCTTGTTCTCCTGGGATCACCTGTGGCACTGGCTCTGCCAGGAAGCCTGCTGTGGCCTGTGAGCTGCTCCAGCCTTTGACCGGGGCGTCAGGTTCCTGTTGACTGCCAGCCAGAGCCGCCTGTGAAACAGCGCTGTGAGTCATGGTGAGGTGGCACCGGGAGCTGGGGCACAGGGGAGGCTCCTTTGCCAACAACCTGGGCACTGGGCAGCCTCCTTGGCTGAGGTGGGTGGTGGCCAGACCCCACTACAGAGAGGAGTCCAGCCACTGTGGTGGGGGCTGTATGCCAGTGGTAAGGGTAAAGCCCTGGGGACCCACCCTTGTCTTTGCATGAGCTGGGACACAGCTGTGCTGCTGAGGCAGGAGTGAGAAAGTGGCTACTTCTCCTTCCCTCTCCAGAACACATTTTATTTTACTTCATCTTATCCTATTACAAAAATATTTAATTTTGCTTTGTTCTTTTTTATTTTGCTTTGTATTTAATTACCTGCCTGAGTGCTCTTTAGGCTGAGAGTCCCTCTCTTCCTGCTCTGCACCTCCCTTTCTTGCTGCTTGATGGGAAGGTTGTTCCTTGGGTGCTGGAGCTTGTCCCTGCATGTAGTCCATCATTTGTCTAAGGAGCTGTGGGAGGGCTGTCCCACTGCTCTGACTGGGTGGCAGTGTCTGTGCCAGGCTGGTCTTCACCATGTGTGACTCAGTTGGCCAGTGCTCCTGCTTCTGCATGCTTGCTGACCTTTTCATGCCAGGTCTGAGATGTGGCCAGAGGCTGCCTCTCCTGCAGCCCTGTCCCTCTTTAAATACACAATATGATTCCTTTATCTCCTGACACCAGGCGAGCCTGGGATGCTCAGAGATGCAGATAACATGGTTTCTGTGTGCGCTCAGGGCTGGGTCATCTCGCTGCCCTTGCTTTTGTTTCTGGTGGGCACAGAAGAATCCTGCTGCTATTTCTGCCCCATTAGCAAGCTGCAGTGTGGCCCTTCCAGGTTCTTGAAGCAAGGTAGCTGGGCAAAGCCCTCAGGGAAGTGGCAGCAGTGGCTGGCTGCTGCCCCACTGGGAGCTACAGGGCTCAGAGGGTCCATGGTGGCCTTGAGTGGATGGATGGGTTCAGGCTGTGGCCCAAAAGCTGGCAGGGAAGCCAGGCCATGAGCAAAAAACCAGTTTATGGCCTGGCAAGGGAGTTAGGGGGAAATATGATTCCTCCCTCAACCACAAGTGGGTATTTGTGCTGGGACATCTAGTCTAGGTCATGCTTCACCTGGAAAAGTTGGACCCTTGAGGTCCTTTCCAACTTGGTATTCTATGATTCAGAGTTCTCATTTCTCTTCATGTCTACTCATCTAGGAGCACAATGTACCTGGCCCATGCATGCTTACAAATATCCATTCACTTGTGTGCTGAAGCATAAATTCAAAACTACTACTGATAAAATCACAGAAGAGCAAGCAGAATTTTAGTCACCATTAGCACAGAATACCAGTGATGTTCCCATCCAATAAAACAGTGTATTTTCCTGTTATATTTTACAGTGAGAACATAAAGCCTGGCATCTTCCAATTTGATAAGCAAAACATGTTTACAAAGACAAAAATATGTGGGAGTTCAGTATTCTCTGGGTCATTGGATGAAAAGTCTGTCTCCCAACTTACTTACCTCTCCACCCTATGGCTTTTGCTGCACCTTTTTCCACAAGCATCAGAGCATTCATGTTTTGTCCTTTCCATGACCAGATGAAATCATCTTGGAGTATGTGAAAGGTACACATAGTGGATTTAAATCTCTGGGATAAAGGGAGAAGCTGAATAAAGATTCCCTCATAAGGTGGCTCTCATCATCAGTGCGAACGTTTTAGTGCAAGCCCCTACTGCCACAATTCTGCAGCTGGATGCTGCTAGGGCTACAGTCTCTGCAGCTTCCTAGTTCCCTGGATCAGCCAAGGATGAAGGCTCTGGGAGCTGGTGCTCCTCTGGCAGGGACTGCTAAGCCCAAGTCAGGCGAGTGGAAGGCCTCTGGAACTTGATGTGTGACTCTGCTCCTCTGGAATTTGGGAAAACACCTTCCTGTTTGGTTTTAACAAATCACTCTGAGGCTAGGTCCTGCAACTTGTTAGCATCTGTGGATATTGGCTAGAGCTGGCAGATGCCTAATGTTTTGGAGAATCATTTCCATGATACATACATGATACTCAAGTGGGATATTGCGTGTTTAAATACTCAAGTTTCCAGGAAGCAAGGATGTGCAGATACTCTGACTCACAAGAAGAAAAGTTAGTTCTAGTGACTCAAAGCCTTGGATACTGCTGTTTCCTAGTTAATCACCATGCTTCAGTGTGGGTCCAAAATCCTCCTTTGAAGACCAGAGAAAGTCTGTGGCCTTAAGGATCCTTCCTGCTCTGGTGCAGCTCACTGCGTGGAGAGATTAACCTCTTGCTGTCCATCAGTAATTCCTGCATACGCAATTGATTTCTGGGCTGTTACCACAAATGACCTGGCAGGCTCTGAAAATCTGATGGAGGCAGTTTTGCCTAAAAGGTGGACTTTGTGGGGGACACTTGGACTTATTTGGGGTAACCATGTAATTTGAGGAATCCCACAAAGGTATATTGCAGGTTTGGCAGCAATCTTGTGATCTGAGGTTGTGGGGGATGCATGGGTGGTCATTCCTGGGTAGAGATGGATCTAGCCATACACTAGAGTTGGGGAACCCTGCAACTGTGCCCTTCTTTTGCAAGAAGACAATAAGAGGTGCCACCCTTTGCCTTGGTGCAGCTCAACGCCAGGAAATCTGTTCCCATAGGGCAAAAGGTGAAATTTATGTCTTTCATAGCTTTGTGTTTGATTTTGTGTCCTGTGGTTATTTTGTACCAAATGGTGCAAACACCAAGTATTACCCACTGAGATTCCAGATAGCTCATCTCCGCTGCCCAAAGACCGAAGTGTATGCTGCTGTCAGCACAGGAAAATAGTATGTCCAAGAATGGGAACAAGGAATATATCTTTTCAGATTTTGTGATAATTTTGCACTTAATTGGTATGTAAGCAGCTTAGCAAATCATAAGTAAAACCTGAGTTTTCCTCTTCTGAAAACTGTGTCTTAAAATGTAACTTGCCTTAAAGATCTGAGCTAAAAAGGCAAACTTTTGAAGGAGGTGAAGCATGCCCTCATGTGGCAATGTTTTTTCCTTATAATACCTGTTTTTTTGTTTCTAATCCCCAAATAATCTATTGAAATGTGTTATGTCATTGTATCAGGACTGGCATACAGAGCTGGTGTTGTGATACAAAGCTGGGGTACATGCAAAATGTTCAGAAATAATTATACGGGCTCTAACTCTCTTGTCACTTGAATCCCTGCATCAGTGCTTTTTATTCCAAAATAAGAATAGCTCCCCACAAGAATTCTCAAATAAGCAGAGGTGTGAATTAAAACTTGTCCTGTCCTCTGTTTTGTGGGAGAGTTACTTTCCATGACCGAAAGCAAGGTTTAAAATTGTTACAAAGTGGACACCTTTATTTGAAACCTGAATAATCAATCTTGAAATCAATTTTAAACTAAACCAAAATAAACTGAAAATGAAATACACATTCACAGAGTTGGCCTGAATAGCTCACTTTAAAAATCATGTTATTTGTTGAGCTGCTAGAACTTCCTCATGTCTATGCAAGGCTTGCCACTGCGTGGCTAAACCTCTGGAAACCTGTCTTTGCTGTAAATTTTACATTTTTGACATGTAGAGGTTGGGTTTTAAAACCCTGTCTGACACTGCTCTGATAAATCAGGAAGTTCTAGTCTTGCCTGATACAGCATTGTCTGCTTTTACTGTGGATCACCTTTCTTTTTTCCTTCCCTGATTTTAAACACTGAATGTGATCTATAGAGACTACTGGGTCCTAGCAGCTTATCAGGATTTTTTATAGCATTTTTTTGTGTGTCTGATTACAGATGGACTGGTATCTTCCATCCAGAACATCAGAGACAGTAAAGATAAAATGTATGAGGATCATGGGATGCCTGATTTGGGCGTGTGTCATGGTTGCCACCAAGCTTTAAACTGTGTGGAAGTGTTTGAAATCCCAAGGTTTCCCAAGTGACTAGTGCACTGCCTAGTCACTGTTTCTGTTGGCTCACTCTTTAATGGACTGCCAGGAAGATGGTGGCAAGGAAGATGTACTGCACCCTACCATGGAGCAACTACAGCTTGACCGCTATCCAGAGTGTGCTCTCTCTTCTGAGGGAGCTGCCAAGGTCAAGGCTCATCTGTGTGTGGGATGTCTGACCCCTCTGTGTCAGCTTGTCAGCACTGTCACTGGGGAATTACCTGTGCCACAGGTTCCCCAAGGTTCATCTTCTCCCTCACAGACCTTTGCAAAGATGTGTGGGCTCACAGGGTGGTCAAGTCAGCTGAAGAGCAGTTGGTTTCTCCTCTTCTTCTCTAGCCCATGCTCCCTGCTAATGCAGGCAGCTTCCTCCTGTGTTGAGGGTAGTTTCCGTGGGGTCAGGGAATATGAGAAGCAGAGAAATGGGAAACTGAGTATCCACCAGGATCCCCTTGACTCTGCTAGGGGGGCCTGCACATGTGTGAGAGCTGTGGGTGGTCTGAATTTTGGGTGCTTGATCTGGAAGCTTTTGATATCAGTGTGGATATCCAAGTTGCTTTGAGAACACTTCAGGCTGAATGAGAAGTGAATTCCTTAAATCTCTCCCCTAGGGTCTCATTGACTTCAGTGGCAGCAAAATCCTTCTTCAGAGACAACTCTGCAATCTTCATTCATCGCATCCTTGGCAGCGCTCTGCTGTCGAGTTCCCTTTGAAAGGTTTTTGTGCTGTAATCTGCTGGCTGGTTATTTAACTGGTGCTGCTTACAGACCTCCGCTAGTCATTGCATGTCTTGTAATTTTTAAGGGTTTACTTCAGCTCGTTTGTGAAGTGTAAGGAAACGGGTGATTAGCGAGATTCTTCCTAGTATTTTAGAACCCTTAGTAAATATTAAATAAAGGGCAATCACACTGTTGTTTGCATGGGAAATGTGAAAGGAAGTAAGACTGCTAGATTAGACACAATTCTGCTCCTGAAGTCACAATACGTGCAACTGATTCTTGCAGTTTGGTGCAAAAACTCGTGTGTGAGAATGTGTGCTTGTGACAAGCCAAGTAATTTGGCACTGCACGCATCCCACCAACTTCGTCTCCAACTGATAATAAGCATGGGCCTGGACACGTCCAACTGATTTGTTTGCCTGCAGAAACCATCTTGCACTATTTACAGTCAACAGCAGCAATGTTCTTCAAATGTTGGCTTTGATGCAGTAAATGTAAGTGCCACTTCTGCTTTGCTGCTTCTTGCTGTGTGCTAGGGTGATTGTAGCTGTGCTCCACTTTCTGTTACCTGTCCAGAGACACCCTCCATCTAGAAAAAAGGGAGTGGGGCAGCTTCGTTGGAGAACTTGAGTCAGCCTTCCAGCAAGTAGTCCATCCTGGTGCCTCGCTGCCCATTTGCAGAGCTTCAGTACCTGAGCAAGTGTGTTTCCAGTTGTCTGGGGTGCTCCTGAGCAGTGCTCATGTTCCTGCAGCAACTGCATGGAGGACAAGAACAGTGTGGTTGGAGCAGAGATGTTTGCTGACGTAGATGACTAGATGAACTGGTTGACTGGTTAAATATTGGTGGCAAAAGAACTTGCAGAGCTGCTTTGAAGAAGTGGGTGGGTCTTGGTCACTGGCTTTTGTGTTGTCTCAAGCCTGATTTCTATTTTCTGGACACCCTTTGCTTTCTGCTGTTTGGCAGGAGACACTGGCATTGAGTTGTGACAGGCTGTCAGAAGTGGACAGAGACATGCGTTAAATGAACAAAGCCTGCCTATTCTCTGCCCAGCCTGAAAACCTAGCATAAGGCATAGGAAGCCCAGTCAGGCTCCTGTTGCTCATCTCTCAATCTGCAGATGAGTGTTCATGGCACCCTAGGACATACTGCCCTGGAGACATTACTCTGAGACTCGTGGTAGCATGACCTAGGGGGTCATCTGGTGGCTTTCAGATGAAGAGCACTTAAAGCCATGGATGTGAGCACTTTCTCTAAGCCCCCTTTTCCTGGGCACTTCAGCAATTTTTAACACTTTCTGTTCATATACATCTAAAAGGGGTATCATAGTGGTACACAGCTGCTGTTGCTTCCCTCCAACAAGGCTGGGGTGCAGGGCAGGTAGCCCCCTCCTCTCTGAAAGGCTTCACCCAATGTGTGCTCCATGCGTTTTGCGGGGTCCAGGCTGTTTGCAGAGGTGGCGTGTTGACCATTTTTGCTTCTCGCCGTATATCAGTGAAGCCTGGCAGCTTTCCTACTGATGCAAGGTGGGGGCAGGAGGGAAGAAATAACTCCATGAAGGAGCTGGGCCATCATACTCACCTTCCTCCTAGCCCATCTGCCCCTGCTTGTCAAAGGCGAAATCGGCACGGCTGCCCAAGGTTTTGATGCATATAGGCAGCAGACGCCAGTGAGGTTTAATCCAGCTGGCCCAGGTCCTGGTAGGCGAGGAATTGCTGCCCCCAATCTAATCACCTGAGTGATTACCACATGAGCCTGTTGCAGAGCAAGGCAGAGGTTTTGTTCCGCATTGATCCTGGCTGGCAACTCCCTTGGGAGGGATGGGCTGCATTGCAGGTGGTCCTCCAGCCTGCACCCTGGAGGTGGGTTCAAGGTCCTGATCTTTGAGGGGCTTCATCCTTGTCAGGAGGAAGAGCCATGGGAAATCCCAAGGACCCTGAAGCATGTGGCCACGTCTGCTTCTCTTCCAGAAGCTCCTGTAACAACAGGAATATCATATAAGGAGGTAACTTAGGCAGGACTGTGGGCTTTTACAGAGCATGGCCCCCCACCTCCCACCTTTCCAAGTAACAGATTCTTTCTAACTCACACCAAAATCACATGAGAAGATGGGAAGGGGTGTTTACGGGAGGGGCAGGTCTGCTGTGCTGGGACCTCATGTGAGAAATTGGACTAGTACTGTATACTGAAGTTAGACCATGAATTTGGAAGGGTCTAGTTGAGGAAGCTCCTTATCACAGCTGAATTGACTTTTTGGTGTTTTTAACCTGACAAAGTCAATTCATACCAAGAAGCAGCCTCTGTGTCTGTGGCAGGGAGAAGAGACCATTAAGCCCTGTGACACTTTTTCAGGACACCTCAGTGTGAGCCTGATGGACCAGAGGGATGCCTACAGAGGATGAAGAAGATTGCTGTTGAAAACTGTAACCCCAAGACCCAAGAGCCTTGCTCTTTTTGAGGAGTTTGATGAGAGGGAGGGGAGAAGTGAGTTCATTTAGAGTTATCCACTTACTGTCTTCAGCCCTAGTAACTCTCAGACAGTTTTCCAGGGGATGCTGTTATTCTTACCCTGGCTTAACCTATGGGGAAACTGAGGCGTACAACAGTAAGGCGACTGATCCGTGGTTGGTGCAAGGCCCAGAAAGGATTTGCTCCCTTGGATTCCAGCCAGGTGCTTGCTACATATGAAGTTATAAGTGATATACATAAAAATAGGTGTTCTGCTGTCTGTATTTAGAAATCCCTATTTCCAGTGGGAAGCAGGTAGAAGTGGAATCGGTAAGCCTTGCTGCTGCCTTTCCTTACTAGCCTTCCTGTCAGGTCCCTTTCACCATTTTACATGTAGTCACTTGACACCAGCAGCTGCTTTGGGACATCTTTCTGTGTCACATCCTTCTTTTTATTTCAGTGTCCAAAAGCTTCAGTGCTCTACAAAACCCCCTCAAAGCATTAAAACCCCACACCCCAGTAGCTGAGTTTCCACACAGGTTCGGTTCTAAACATGTCACTTTAACGATGTCTAAACTAAGCAGCATTTGATGAGCAAAACATTACTATCTTTTAGCCACATTTGTTTTCCTGGTCTCCCAGGGCATTATAGTCACCTAGGGAGAACTGCGTGTTCTACTTCACTGCTGTAAAGCTATTATGGGTATGAACAGTTCCCATTAATCTGCTCCACACATGGATGTTTCTGGACAAAGTTCAGTAGCCAGATCCCTCTTTCTTTGTGTGCATCAAACGAAGCAGAAAAATGCCTCCAATTTAAAGACACCAAATGAATAACCAAATAGATGAGATTAATTTTTGTTTAATCCACGTGGGCAGCGAAGCCAATGGCCAGTGTTTATATGTGGACTTCTCCCAGGAGTTCATTACCAGCCAAGTCTGTAATAAGTTAATGCAGAGATTCCATGGAAATAGGGGGTTAATTATATGCAGAGGATGTTGGCCAATGTACAGCTTTGAACAACAAAAATAGCCCAAAGTCTTGTGTTTTGGATGTGGAATCAATTAACGAGGTCCATGACATGTACCAGGATTTGTTAAGATAGTTGTTGTACTATAAGGATGCTTTTTCTTTTATTTTCTTTTTTTCTTTCTTTTCTATAAAGCTAAGAAAATAAGTGGATAATGGAAGGCGAGGGACAGAAAGACATGAGACTGGTAATGAAACGCTGGACTTTGGCCTTGGGCCAAGGCAAGCTTTTCAATGGGTCTGAAGTTTGGACGACAGCAAAGTTTGAGGCGGTTTTCACTAACTGTCCAAAAGGTTATACTGTAATAGAGAGAAGAGGTTGCTTTTAGTTTACCCACTCCCTTCTCTCTGCTGGCAGGACCGCTATGATGCTAATACACCACAGTCATTAGGCTGACGGATATCAGCATGTGGTGTGGCGTGCTGCAGATTCAGCTCCGAAGCTGAAACATAAAGAATTCTCCTCGATGCTGGTTGGCACAAACCTGACTTTTTCCCCCTTTCCACATCTGGTCCTAATATAAAATGTGTCTTTCTGCTTTTTTTCTTTTTTCCCCTTGCCACATGTTTAGAAATGGCTTCTTTAAGAAAATAGAGTGCTCCCCCCCCCCCATCCCCTTTCCCTATATTTCTAGGTTTTAGAATTAATTTTATGTATGTGTGGTAGTTTAATAGTGCAGTTTGGGCACAGCCCTGTGTCTTTGCATAGGGATGCTGTTTCACAAAAAAAGAGAAAGACAAGATTTCTTTTACTTCCCTTCAGTGTTCAGAGCTGTGGAACACATTTTTGGCTGTTAGAACTTTTCAAGGAGCACCTTAAACAGGTAGAATACAAATTTAAAAGAAAAAGGTCTGACCCATTTTCACCCCATTTCACTTTAGCACAAGCTCTGGGCATACTCCAGGCATTTCCTAAGTCCCTCAGCTCTGCTGCTTTCCTCCTTTTCTCCTTCCACCAACTCGATCCCTAAAGCCATTAGTTTGTTCCTAAACTTGCTCGTTGTGTTGTTTCTTGGTTTGGTTTTTGTTTTGCACACAGAAATCCACAGGCCAAAACAAGCAGTACTTCAGAAACATGTTGCAAAGACAGCCCAGTTTTGAGCCAAGTGCCCCTGATAACTTCTCAGCACCTTTACTAAAGCAGTGGAGGCTGGGGCTACTGAGTCTCCATAGAAATCACAGCGGTTAAGGTTTGTTTAACTAATGAGTGGTAATTTTGAGTAACTCTGTGGGCTGTAATTTATGGTGTTTCCACTAGGTTCTGTGTTCAGCTCTTCATGGAGACCGTGGGCCCCTGGATGTTGTAGCACACAGAATCCTGGACACTGTCTGGCACGATCTGGAGATCTCAGAGTAGCCACCTATGGCACAGGGACATGGGTTGAAGCAGATTGCCCCGCAGTCCTCTGCTCTGGCTGAGGGGCCAGCCCGATCACTGGCCATTGTCCCGAAGACACCTGGGGCAGTGTATCCGGAGCTCAGGCCACGACAAGGGCAGGATGGACACCCATGGGGTTTACAACAGTGTGAGGAAGCTGACTGTACAAGGGACCTGGAGAAATGGACTCGGTCAGCAGCGGTGATGCAGGGACCACGCTGACCTCTCACTTGGCTGCCTGGCTGCTTGGAGTTAAAGTGTTACCAGCGAAGGCGGCTGCAGGCTTTACACTGCAGACCTGCTGTGCCTGTTGCCTCCCCGGGGCACCTGGGGACAAGGTCAGAGATGCAGGAGGAGAAGGTTATTTCTGTCACAGCTGTTTAGGTAGATGGGAAGGAGGAGGCATGGGAGGTCAGGCAGCAGGAGGATGTGATAGCCAGCTGAGGTGACCAGCCTCAGGCCATCAGGTTGATGAGGAGACACAGAAGCTGTGGGGCTTGTTAGTCAGGGTCCCAGCCTGCCAAAGGAGCTGACAGTAATGAATATGGTTTCTTAGACATTGTTTGGAAATGGGCAATGCCTTCATTTTGCCTGTAATTCCAGGGATGCCTTCAGGCACTGTGTTACAGGTGCACTAACAATGAACACTGGCATGCAACTCCCCCATGCCCCCCAGTACCCACCAGGTGTTAGAGCAGCAGCAGGCTACATCTGCTCTCTGGCTTGCAAAAAGTTGGAATGGAAAAGCTATATCTCAAGCGCCAGAGGACCACTTAACTCCCTCCCTCGTTTACATGCTGCAACTGGTTCAGCTAGGGTCATAACCAAGTGAAATGGGAACGTCCAGCCCCATTCATGCCATAAGTGTGAAAAAACCGCACAGTTTTCATTTTTCGAATGATCTGGGGAGTGTCATAAGAGAGGGAGTCTTGACTGGATCTGTTCATTTTAGGTCTTCCTTGTTTGGGAGTGATTTAGGATGGGGAGACCTGCTGCTGACACAGCTGAGTAGTGCCCTGTCCCATGCCTTGAACTCAGCTGAAACTCTTTGCAGAGCAAGAATGGATGATGGCAGCCTAATTCCTTTGTAACCAATCTAAGCAAGGAAGTGTAATTATGATAGTTATCATTGGGGGATGTTTCAAAGGGAATTCATGCTTAGATACTCTGACTAAGCACTTAATTTTTCCATCAAATTACTTCCAGCCCAGCAGCTAGCTCTATGCACATAATAGCTCTGATGGCTTCAATGAGGTCCTCCAGCTAAGGTCAGCTGAGTACCTGCCCCATGAGAGCAGGCCACAGAGCAGATGTGAGATGCCATGGTATCACCTCATTCACTCCTTCCCCTTCTGCTGCAGACCCCCACCCCACGGGCTACTTCTCAGCATTTTGCCTTGTGTAGTTTCAAATGACTCAAGCTCCATCTGATTTTACCCTTAAGCCACTGGATCATTTCGCTGCTAAAATTCAGATTTTTGTTCACACTCAAATAAAAATATATGTCAATATTTTATAATTTCTGCAGTGTATCCCCAGGCACAAATTATGTTGTAATAATAAACTGGCTAACTTGTTTTAATAGTTCCTGGCTTTTGGCTTTATGTAACACTGCAGGTGTGATTCTAGTAGCAATACTGTAGGTGTGAATTATTATGTTAACGTAATAGGCTGCACTTTATTGTGCTTTATTGCTTAATTGGCTTCTTCCACAAGGATTCTGCAGTTGTTACCGGGAAATAATGCCAAGCTTTTCCATGAAAAGAGTGATACTTTTTTTTTCTTGTAAACTAAGGTCAGTCTGATTTCATTGCATGAATGAGTCTGGGAAATGAAGGGGAGATGTCATTAAATGAAATAAGAAAGTGCTTACTATGTCCTTAATAAAAAGCAGAGCAGGATAAAAGATGCTCCTTGTTACGCGTAGATACTTGCAGCCCCAAAGAGCCCTTTGGGAAAACAGCTGGCTGATCTTTCTGGCAGAGGAAACCCTCTCCCATGTTCAGGGGATTCCCAGTTGGTGGGCAATAAATCTGGGTGCTCACATGCTCTGTGATCTCCTCTTCCCCCTCTGTCCTTCCCACCACCTTACTTCCAGAAGGTGGAAGAAGATCAAAGTCATCTTCACAGCAACACGCAGGCCCTGATCCCCTTGCCAGCATTACCCTCCAGGAGTGCACCCCTGTGTGGGGCACCTGCACCCCCAGCCGCATTGACCTGCCTGAAGCAGTGGGGATGCAGGCAGCCCTTCAGAGCCTGTGCAGGTCCTGCCACTGTGCCTGGGAATCAAAGGGACAGGGAGAAGCCCCAGGGGTGCCTGGGTGCCCCACAGTCACTGCTGCCGCTTGGCTCCTAAGACACCGCTGGTATGTGCAGCCACATCATGGTGTGGGAACCAAGTGTGTTTTTCAATGGTCGGAAATAATGCAAGCTGCTACTCCTGTGAGTCACTCAGATTCCCACCACAGACTCTTGCTAAACGATTTGCACCTCTGCTTCCCTACGCTCCCCAGCAGTGTGCCTACTCATGCTTGCTGGAGTTCGTTTTCGGCCTCTCTTCACTGAAGCCTGTATGTGTTTGGAGCTGCAGGCTGACTACAGGGATCTGTATTTGCGTTCAGCTGGGTGAAATGCCTGGCATCTTGTCTGCAGGGATAGTAGGAAACTATTGATTTTCCCTTCTGCTTGTAATAGTGTTTTCCAAATCTATTAATGAACAGCAGGGCTGGGCAAAAGCTGCAAAATATGGGTGCAGATCTAGGTTTTGAAGGTGCAGGGTTTTGCTTGGTTCCACCAGAGCAGTGAGAAGGGAATGTGTGCTGAATGCTAACTTGCCATACCAGCGATCAAACTGAAAATCTGCAGAGCTGAAAGCCCAATGGATGCAGCATTAATGGCTGGGTTAAATAGGTGTTAGTCATGCAAAGGGTTGTCCTTTTCTATGGCTGAGGCACAAAAAGTGTAGCATTTCTGTCTTCTTTTTTCCAGGTCTTACCTGGAAAAACCCACAGAGGATGAGCATGTTTGAGCTGTGTTTGTACTGTGTGCCCAGGCAGAGAGGACTTGTCTCAGCCAGAAAGGTCTCTGTAGGGTTTGCGCTGAAGTGGGTTCTCACCGGCTGGGATCTACCCAAGAGCTACATCATGCTTTGTTAGAGACAGGAAAACTTCATAAAGAGAAGACTTTGAATGAGGAGTGTGATGTGCATTGCAACACTTTCATCATGATTCATGTACCTCCAGCATTACTACAAATCTGGGCTAAGTGTGAAACGATTCTCTCTCTTATCTTTGAGGAAATGCAATGTGCTCCAACCCTGCTGACTCTGAAAGCCAGCTCTGCCCTGATTTGGTCCAGGTAAATTGCCAGGATTATTGGAGAAGCTCAATGGCATAATCTACCCAATTAATTTTGGGAAGCATTCAGTACTTTTTCTTTTCACCTTATGCAGCTCTGTAGAAACTCTTTGAGTTCTGCAGGTACATACCAAGTTATGAAGGAGCTGGGGGCACTTAGAGAGCATGATTAATAACTGTCAAATTACAGGGAGTACTTTTAAATCCCTTAAATCCCTTAAATCTCTCCCCTCCCCTACTTTGTCTTAGGAACTAGCACATGAGCCTTTAGCTAGGCTGTCCTTCTGTGATGCAGTTACTTCATTTGTGATGGAAGAGGACCCGAAGCCACTGCTGAGGTGTTCAAAAATTTTAGGACAAAGTCCTGACATGGAAAAAAAGGGAGAATGGGTGAGCTGCAGTACAGAGGATCACAGGAGGGAGTAGCTGATACGTGCATGCCTGTGCCAGAGTCCTCAGACTCTTTCATCATGGGAACCACGATTTGACTGCCAGATAAACCACCTCCTTTTGTATTCACAATTGCAAAATATCTCTGCAGCAGCTCTAGAAATTGCTCAGAGATAAAAGAAATAAAAAATCTTTTCTTGCATCCTTAGCATAACAGGTGCTTTAAAAAAAAACCCAACAAGCCAAACAAATTAATTGTGCATTTTCATTTTGGCACTTTGCTATATCTCCATTCTGTATCTGAAGTGTTTTCTTTACCAAGGAGACAAGCAGAGGCAGTCAACTCTTTGAAGACCCCTTAAAGTGGTTTTAAGCTTATCGTTTTTAAGGTGGTTTTCTTATATACACTTCAGTATTGGGTTTTGGGTTAGGTTTTATGGATTAACTGTATTTATTTTGCTGCCATGCTGTCATTTACAGAAAAATTTACAAAAGCTTATTTCTCATTCCTGTTCGCCATGGAGGCCTCAATCTCAGAGTAAATTATAGGAGAAACCCAGAAACAGTTAATCAAATGTTAAGCAGAATGAATGAGGCTTGCATGGTGCCCTGAAGGTTATTAGACTCAAGGTCTGAGTGGCTGCCAAGGGGAGTGAGCTCCAGGGTGGGATCGTTCATCTTCGAAATCCTGGTTGCAGGATGTGGAGGGGTCGAACCTGGGAGCTGGCTGCAGGCACCTCCCAGCTGAGCTCAGCTGCCATGGCTGGATGTGGGGAAAGACATCATCCCTTCTCATACTCCTGGTCCAGAGAGCTCTGCAAGTAGATGGGAGAGCATGTCCCACCCTGTGGGAGAGTGACAGGGACTTGTCTATCCCTCCATCCAGCTGGCCGCTTCCTTTACAAGCTGTGAGTGAGCAGGTAGCTCTAAAATCCTGAAGACAGACAGTTGCTGTGAGTTAGGGCTGATGAAAGGGCCCATGGTCCACAGCTAAAGTGAAAGTGTGGAAGTGGCACAGGATCAAGGGGTGCAGCAGAGCGATCGTAGTGAGCTATGCATCATCCTCTGAGCTGTTCTCCATCCCACCCACGTCCTTCCCTCCCCATCAGAGTGACTCTGCGGAGGGGCTGCTGGTTTATCTTCCACTTCATTCCTGTCTCTTTCCAACTTGGAGGTGGAAGTGAAACCACAGGATATGGATGCAAGATGGAAACAGAGGAGTAGAGTGTTGTGATAGCCATTCAAAGTGTCTTCCAGTGCCTCTTTCTATGTTGCAGAAGAATTTTGACTAAATAACGAAGTAAAAACTATTATGTGCGAGGATGAAGACGTGCATAGGTACCCGTGCACTATTATTCATGAATGTTAAGCAGCATGTCAAGCCTTACTGTAGATCAGACTGTGTATCTGTGTGGCAGTCTTGGTATTTTATTCCTCATTTGTGCAATTCATAATCGCAGGAATCCTTTATGCCAGTGTAAACACTGATCTCACTGCATGTTGGAATTACAAAGTATATAAAATGAGGAGAGCTGGAACAACACGAATGTGTATTTTCCGAAAAAGTAGAAGGTTTCTGGAGGAGGAGTTTTCCCAAAGGGAGCTAAGTTTACAGATCTAACTCATTCAGGCCTTCTTGCCTCTGAAGCTGACACACACATGCACAAACACACATGGTCCAGTATCTATTTCATTGACGCATTCTTCCCATCTTGGTGTGTAAAGGTCTTGAAAGCAATAGCTACTGGCAGTACCCCAATTCAACATATCTAATAGGTCCTTTCCAGCTACAAAATCACTAAGGACACATGCCCAAATGAAACCAAGGCTTAAACTACCTTGCTGTCAGAAGTAATGAAACAAGCTGTGTGTCCTTGTGGGCTTGATTTGTGGGTTCTTTGTTTCTTTTAGTCTTGGCTTGCTGGCTGCATCTGAAGAATTGTGTTGCTAGAGTAACTTTGCTAACATAGCTTCTGCAAGTAACTCCAACAGACCGCAGGACTTTTCACAATCTAATAATAGACTGCAATGGGTTTTCATTATTTTCCAGCTTTTATGGATTAATAGGCTGCAGGTGGAAAGAAAAAAGGGTAGATCTGATTCTTTGCAAACTACCTCTGACACTGGATCTGCTCAGATTCAGGAAGGCATGCCCTACCTGTGTACTTGAAGTAGATAATTTGGATCAGCATCAAATGGCCTAGCTCTACTGACTTAAACGTAGCATTTCCAGTTTACATCATTTCAGTGTTTGAACATGATGTTACGTGTGCAGACACGTAATCAGAGGAGTGACACTGATAGCCTTGGGTGGCATGGTTTAGTGGGAGGTGTCCCTGCCCCTGGCAGGGGGGGTGGAACTAGATGATCTTAAGGTCCTTTCCAACCCTAACTATTATATGATTCTATGATTCTATGATTCCCTTCAGCCCAACATTTGACCTTCTCTGTGTTTGTGTGTTTGCATGCGTTTGTGAGTCTAGAGATATGAAAGTAAGCATATGAACACAAAATATCTGTGCTTTACCATGTTTTCATGTCTGCTTAAGTGGGAAATCTTAGCTACAGTAACTATCATCAGATTCAACTTTCTGATGCAAACCACTGTTGGAGGAAGCAAATGCCTTGAAAGCGGTCCTTGTGGTTTGCACCTGATAAGGACATCCTGTTATCCTGGAGATGCTAACAGGAGCAGAGTTCCTTACTGGCTGACATGCATTTTCCAGGCCTAACTTTCTGTTCGGAGTCTTTTTTTTTTCCACATTGGCATCTCTCCTACCAACTGCCGTGCTGCCTATTCATACTTCTCAGCCTAGAGGAACTCTAACCAGGCTTTGTCTTAGTGATCTGTATTCCTATGGTCACCAAAACAGACTTACTCTTTTGAACAAAATTAAATATCTTTAGGTTATCTTGGAGTTTGACTCGGACACTGTATTTTACCAGTAATCATCATTTTGTAGAGTTTGTGTTTGAAAGAATTGTTATCTAGCCCTTACTGGCAGGTTTTGAATCTTACATCCCTGTAAGATTGATTTCCTGTACATGCCTAATTACTGATGACACAGTAAGGTATAAGCTAAAGAGCTATCTTGCAACTGCAACAAAAAACTTTGAGCCAAGTTCCCTTTGGCTTGCACAGAAGGAGGCTTCATTTTATTTCTTCAGTAAAGTCACCATGGAAGGATCCTCCTCCACGAACTTGCAGCAATATAAGGAGTGTGTACAAAACAAGTCCAGACATCAAACAGGGCAACTCCCAAAGTGTCTCTGCATTTGTAAACATGCTTCACATCTGCTCACCTTTGCAGTAAGCATGAAACGTGAAACTTGGGATGTCTGTCTTATTCATTTGAATGGATGCTAATACAGTCTGTGCCTTGATGAGATGGAGGCTGCAGCTATAGCTGCATCTAGCTTGAGAAAGGGTTTTAAGAAAAAAAAAGCACCCTGAAAAATTAAAGATATTTATATTTTTATACATATATGTATCTAAAAAAGATCAGTTGCCTGATCTGATTTGCAGTGTGGCCCTATCAATAGTTGTTGGAGCAACTGCCTAAGCATTGCAGTCTCTGTTTGCCCCTTCTGGGGATCAAACAACAATTTTTGATCCAAGGGTGTTCACTGAAGATGGAAACATGGATGGAGGGAGAGAAGTCTCTGCTTCATTGAAATATGTGGCTTTTATTCCAGTGTATGTGTGAAAATGGCTAGGGAGCCTCTATTGGGATGAATGTTGAAGTTTTGTGTGTAACCACCACAACTTCAGCAGGTGTACTTTTCCAAATACCTAGTAAGAAACCTTGCAGTGAGAACGGAACTGTAGTAGTTCATATGGACACAGAGTGGTAAAGAAAGATAATATACTTAATCAGTAAAAAGCAGTTATATATCAGTATAGGTACCTGCACAGCAGGGATAGTACACTTAGAGACCACATAAATTAAAAATATATATATAGTAGCATCCACCTATATTTGGCACATAATTATAACATGTGGGGAGTGTATGGAGAGCAGGTCTGAGACATGTGCTTTAAAGCGAGTGGCATGAGATGACCTTCGTTTGTGGTCAGGCACTAAGTAAGGCTGTTTTATATGCTAGTGTAAAACTGTAGGCACTACTCTGCTAGATAATGCATGTTCTGGTCCCAGCTGCTGGAAGAAACTTTTGCCCACAGTTGCTTATCACTGTCCCTTCTCCCAAGTTACATCTCTAAGATTTACTGGCAGAGCTGCTGATCTATCTCTTGCACTTCATTCAAAATACATACCTGTGCGTCTGATTATGAAGGACATCTGTCTGTAGCCTTTGTAGGCTTGAGGCAAACCATATTGAGTACAGAAAGAATGAGCTGACCAAGACTGATCTGTACTTTTATGAGTTCAGGGGTTTGAAATTAGAAGAATGGGGTCTTACATTTTTACAAGCTTCTGCACTATTGGAATTGATAAATACAACACCACTGATCAAACCATTGTTGGACTACTTTCACACACTGGTTAGTACAACTATTTTCTCTCTCCTAACATGCCAATTTCTACTCAGATATGCCAGCCGGGCAAATGCTCTTCTTTGTGTAAAGAACTTTTCTGATGCAGAGACAATAAATCTGTCACTAGTTCAACATGTAAAGCACAGTTTCAGGAGTGCTGCAGCCTCCTGGACAGACTTCACAATGTAGATATTAAATACCACATAGTAAGAACTCTCTGTGGGGAGAAAGGGTAAAGTAAGGTACATCCTAACACAGAAGGTGATGTCTGCTCCTCAAGGATGTAGACATTCTGTCTTTGGCAAAACTTTGCTTTATACGTGCTCTGTGGCTTGTGTCACTTGGCTACATCCCAACCCTAACTCTAGTGTAGCTACATTTCAGCAGTGTGGTGTGTGTAAGTGTCATGAATTATTATTTATATGACAGCAGTACCTAAGGGCTTAAGCTAGGGCTGTAACCCATTGTGTTAGGCACAGGTCAAATGCATGGTGAGTGGCAGTCTCATTCTGAACATCTCATGGCCTAAATAGACCAGCAAAAGTGCAGGAGGGGAAAGAGAATCAGCTGAAAAAAATTCACCTAGGGTTGCACAGAGTGGAAGGCAGCAGAGGTTCCTGCTAATGGGTGGGGGCTGTTTTTGTGCTTCCCAGCAGCGAGTGTCGTGTCACTTGATGCTGCAGAAGGTAACTTTTGGGTCACATCTACGCACAGGGCTTTTGCAGGGCAGCTCTGGCAGCTTTTCCCACTGTGACATTTAAGAGCGTATCTCATCCTGTATGACTGCTGTGTCCTGCTGCCAGAGGGACTGTCCTAATGCCTGAGTCAGTGAAAGCCAGGTACTGGTGCCTAGGTAGTGTTTTTCTAGGGCAAAATCCAGCCTTCACGTTTCAAACTGCTTGTATATAGCAGATCCTTGGTATTGCTGGAGGTGGGCCTTAAGTACCTGAACTGATGCCCACTAGCCTCCACCGTATGCTTTAGACTAAAAGGTGTTGTGCAGAGGATGTGTAATGTTGTTAGTACAGCTAGTTTTACAAGGGAGCTGCATGCTAGAGGTTATTTTACTTCTGTGTTTTCTTCCTAACTCACAAAAATATTCTATGTTCTCCAGAGTACAACCAACTTCATCTATGCTGCTAATGCTTATTTCTATTTATCTCCTTAATAGGAGTGAGGAAGCAGTGACTGGTCACCCTGCTGCAATGTCAAGATCCTTCCTGAATCTTTTGAGTGACTAGGCTGGTAGGAAATGATGGCAGAGTGCTGACAAGATTAGCACCTCTTGATCTTTGTAGTGTAAAAAAACCCCAGGACTAACTCATTCTTCAAGCTTTTCAGTGACTAATAGGTGTTTTATCATCCTTTCAATTAGAAAGCATTTATCAGCAATCTTTGCTAGCTCACTGCGTGAATTGACCTGTCATTCAAAGTCTCAGCCCTTGGAACTGGTAATTAAGTTTAGCAATCTGCCTGAGCAGCCCTGACTGAGATACGTGGTATGCTTCCATGTGAGTAGGCAGATACTTTGGGTTTTCCTTCCCAACAAAAGGAAAGTGCTTTGAGAAAAGTGAACGAAGGGTCCCAGCAAATGCCTGCTTATGTCAGGCACCTGCAACCATCAAGGCCTTGCAAGCAGAGTGTGATGAGTGTCATGGGGGTGTGCTGCAGAGGGGTGGCGCTGGGGCTGACCTGACTACCTGTGGCCCCCGGAATTACTTTGAGTTGGTTGATTATCTGGTACCACACAGAGCACTCTATAGCCAAGTACCTCCTTTGTCGCAAAACTTTCCAAGTTGCTTGCTTTTGGGGCTGTAAAGGAGAACCATGCTTCATTCTTCATGTTCAGAAATGTCAACCTTGAAGTTTAAGCACAGATATGTGACTCTGAAGTTCAGGTACCTCTTTGTGTTGAGCAAGTATAGCAATTGCAGTGAAGCATGTTATGCGTGATGAAATCTGGAGATCAAGTACACTGACAGAGGTCCTGTGTCTTCCCTTGTACAGTTCTTGTCAATGCCAGCAGAGGACATATTTTATTGACAATGTAAATAACAAAAAAAATGTAAGCCAGTCTCCTGCTAAAGGAAGTTATTTAAGGAGTTGGACCCTACAGAAAAGTGACAGAATGCTAGTGCTACCCCATGATTTGCTGTGTTAACTTGAGGGTAATTTGCAGATCACTTACACTGAGACCATACTTCTAGTAAAGGAGCTTTTTCCTCTCCTTGTCTGAATCTTTGATTGACACTAGTTGATAGAGGCTCATTTCCAGTAGCTGGCCCACTGTTTTTTTAAGCAAACTTTCCTCTGAAAAAACAGACATCTTAAAGAAGCCCACCCAACCTTCTCCACAGCTGCCAAGGGGTACAGAAATGCCAGCATCCCCTCTGCTCACTCCAAAACCAGATTCGAGTTGCCTGGTTTTGGAGGAAAAGCACAATTTGCAGAGTTCACTGAACCTCACAGAAGATTTGGGTTTGAATTTGTCTGGAGCTGCCCTGAAATACTTCTTACCGTTCCTGAAATATTCCTTGCTCTCTTTTACCACAAGAAACATCCTGAGGGGATTTTTCTGCTTCTTCTTTCCCCCCTACTTTGCTACATCAGGCTTGTCTCCCTGCTGTCTTAAGGAGACCACCTACAATTTAAAGAAATAAAGACCTCCTTGAAAAAATAGAGGCAAACCTGATATTTAAGGGTCAGTTCCCCACAGTATTTATCTAGTTGTCTGAGCTGGTCTAACCACAGAGAAGGGGGAAGCATTATTATGGGGTGGCTGGGAGGGTAACCTCTGCTAAAAAAAAACAACAACAACAACAAAACCCCATGCAACCTAAAAGTGATGGGAAAAGTGCCAAGTAGAGGAAAGGAAAAGCACTCTGATATTTATGAGGTATAGCAAATACTAGCACTGGGAGGTAGCACTGCTTACAAAGTATGTGCTTAGTGCGGGTAAAGCAGCAGACATACTTCTTCAATTTTGGAGCAGAGAGAAAGGGCCCTGCCTAATATAATTTATTTAAGAGGTTTCTCTTTGTTTCTAAAGCAAAAAAGTGGTACTGGACATGAAAAAACCCCAAAAGGATGGAGCTTGGGCAACAAAATATGCTTTCTTCCCTGAAACCACACAGAGGTTCTTTACAGCCTCCTGCTCCCTCAAGATCACGTGTTAACTTCAGACCCCTCAAAATAAGAGAAGGAAAGAAACACAATTTGAAGCAAAGGCAGTAAGCAAGGACATAAATTACAGGGTATCTGTTTCAGGCTCCTTTCAATATATGGCTCCTATAGGACCTCCAGAGTAAGATAATCCTCTGGAGATCAGAGGCAGCATGTTATTAGCAAAAGCTCATAGGTTACATTTAGTGATGTCCGGGGTACCTTTATTCTGAAGTGTTAGTATCAGCTAGAGAACGCATAATCTTTCTCTTGCGTCTTATTATACATTCATTGCACAGGCAACAAATATTCATATGTATTTAATTAGTCAAAAGATGATGCTTTAAACCCATAAATGCAAGGCAGTAAGAAGTAAGGATGAAAAGTCAAATAGCCCTTAAATTGATCTTTTATCTAATTTCATTACTGACTGCTTGGGAGCCCCGAAACCCCAGTGTGAAAGGTACTGTAAAAACATTTAAATATAAAGCCTGTAGGTTCATTAACCTACAGCCAGAGCAAGACCCTAGATCTCGGTCGTGCTTGATGACCAGTTGAATTCTTCCTGATTTACACCAGGAAATGGAAATGTGCGCATGGTTTGTGCCTGCTCAGCCCCTCACTTGCATCGCCTGTAATGTTTGTGGTGTGGGTGAAGTGCTTTCTGCTGTTTATAAAAGCAGTTTGTTATCTGCTTTGGAAATTTCTCGCTTACATTTTCCCATTACAGAATAAGTTCTCAAGGATTTGCATTAAAGTTTTAGGTTTATAGCTTAAATGGGGGGGTTATATTTAAATAAAAACCATAAAGGCTTCACCCTTGAAAATAGTGCCACTGTTTCATCTGAAGGACCTTAGTTTTCTCTTTTTGTTTTTGGTGCAGTAAGCTAACTGGATTTTGTAGGTGCTTTCTGAAATCTAATGGTGACATGATAGTTATATAAAGTTGCAGCAGTCAAGGTTTTACTACCTGAGAGCCTTTCACTAAAGAAGAGCTCTGGGAATGGGGAGAATGGAGGCACCATTTGTGCTTCTGCCAGTTCACTCACTGCCTAGCCATGGGTGAGCTCTTTCAGCTGAGATTTTCAGAAGTGGTTGCCCAGTTCTGAAGACTCCTGGCCTATCATTATGGGCTTTTAAACCATTACTGAGCATGAACAGCCCTAAAGGAGGCCGAGTGCCTCTGCCGGATGATGTCCTCCCAGTCAGGTATCTCCAGATTTATGGGGGAGCCTGATGCACCAGCCATGTTCTGAGTCAGCCCAGCTCCATGATGCTTCAGCTCTGCTTCTCCCTGTTTCAGTAGCATAATGCCCTCATCTCAGAGGCATTTTGATTGGAAAGGACCTCTGGAGGGACACCTTCAATGTATGGCCATCCTTCAAGTTAGATCAGCTTTTTTCCTGGCCAGGACAGGTATCTGCAGATACGTGTTTTTCTTAAGTACGGTCTGCAGTGTGTGACTTAGTGCAAAGACACAAAGACTTACAGAAAAAAACAGACCATGAAGTGAGATGAAAATCCAGCTCCTAGAATTAGAGGAGTTAAGGGGATTCTGTGCTGCCTTAACAAAGTTCAGATCATTAAAATAAGCCATTGCTGTTGAGGACTAATTAGCTCAGTTGGTATGGGTGATTATGAATGCCCTTGAGTAGGCTGTGACCATACTGATGCTGCATCCATGGCCCATCTTTTGGAAGCTGCAGACTTTTCCCAGAGACAGGTGTCAGAGTAAATCTGTTCAACGTCCCCAACCTGAAATTTGTGAAGGTTTCATTCTGGAAAGACAGGACGTCAGTGAATGCAGAGGAGAAAATAGAGGCCCACTTCATGCTAAACCGCTTCATACAATATAGCTATTATTCTGTTCCATGTATCTAGGCTGGGAGCATCATTCCACATCCAGAGCATGAATTGGGATTTATTCCTTCAGCAGTTTTTAAAACCATCACATGTCTGTGCATGCGGCATGCAGAATTTATCACGCAAAGACTTGTGTTTTTTTAAACACCCTTGTAAAGGGTTTCAAAGAGATCTCTAAGAATGCAAGACATTGAAGGACTGATTGCAGATTTCTGTGCAGAGCATGGGACCAGGAGACACAGCTTCTGAACTGTGTCACCTGCTGTAGTCACCAAGTGTGGCAAGCACAGATGGCTATGCCTCCATGGTCTGCCCCTAGGACTACAAGTAAGTTTTGACGAGCTGGGCAAACCTGAGTCTTCAGAAGTACTTGGATACCTACCTTGTCTTTGGTGTTTTGGCACAAGTAAATGTCCTCCTGCGCTGACTCTTTAATAGAGGAGATATGTTCAAACTTAAGTTTCTTCCTCTTTACCACTCTGCAGCTCCCATCATTAGGAGGCGTAGCTGGGGACAGAGTCCATGCCAGTGTGTCTTTCGAGGAACAGCTTGGGTTGTTCTGTTGTTTTTTCAACAGATGGATGTGATGACCCAGCTGTGGAAAAGGTGTTCAGAGGGCTGGAGCCATTGTGGCATGACTGGTCTCTTCCTATGTGGAGCTAGTAGGATATTGAGGAGGAGAGAATGAAACTGCAGTTGTAATTGGAAGCATAACCTCTGGCCATAAACTCGATCAACTGGATGTTTCCTTGTCCTAAAACACCATATGCTTTCTACTGTTGATATTACATGCCAACCCATGCACTTTCAGGTAAGTCTGCGCTACTGGGACACCCGTGGTCATAGCCAGAGCAAGGTCAGTCTCAGGGACCGGGTGAGCACAAAGTGACTCCCAGGCACTGACAAACCAAAGCAGGCAGAGGTGGGGAAAAGAACCTGCATTTGCCTGCCTGTTTCAGATGTGCTTCTGCAGCTTAGGGGCTCATGCTTCGCAATTTCTTTTCTCTCTTTCAAGAATGGGGGAAATGGAAGTGTCTAAGCAGTCTCTGAATGGTTCTGCAGGGCCCCAGGAGCATGGCCTCACTTTCAGAAGCCTTGAGCACTCCTCACTGAAGCCATCTTTGCAGCCTGGGAGGAAGGTGGCCTCCATTTTCACAGCACTCCCAGCTGAATTAACAGAAAATGGCTGGTGGTTCTGGGCACACTACATTTGAGTGTTTATACTACTTATCTGTTACCTAAAGATGGATGTTTTGAAGACTTTTTTTTTCCCAGCTGCTAATCTCGAAGTGGCAGGAGCCTGTGCTCATAGGAAAGTTGCACCAACTTACCTCAAGGGGCTTCCAATTCTAGTTAGAGTGATGTAGGATGCCTTCTGCATCATGCTAAAAAAAGCTGAAGGTCAACTTTCTGTATCATCATTCTCATCAAGATAACAAATTATTATCTTGATGAGAAAATAACACTTAACATTTTATGATTAAAAAACAACAAAAAAGGAAAGCCTGCAGGGCAGCGCTACAGGCAAAATGTGACCTTGCAGCTTCCTGTCGTGCTCTTTCACTTCACTTTTCCAGCTGGTCACAAGAGCTCAAGCAGAAGGCAGCTAACCCTCCCCATCTCACACTGCCCTCACGGGGCCGGTGCTGCATGTACCATTGTGGGGAACCTGTCCCTGACATGAGTTTTGCTCCCCAACAGACATGTGTGAGCGCTGGCAGGACTCTGGGCAGTGGATCTACTGCAGGATGGACGAGGCAGATGACTTACAAAAGCTGGGTTTCCACCTTGCTGGTAGGCACCAAAGCAAGCAGAGATGCTTCTGGTTCTCCTCAGGGTGAAGTGATGCTCCCCGAGGCATCCCTTCATCCCTTGGTGGGAGGATGAGGAGGAGGAGGTGTAAGTCAGGGTCAGGTTTCCATACAGTAACCTACAGGCCTTTACCTCTGCACAATGTTTCACAACTGGCACGGCAGGCCAAAAGATGACTTCTTTGCTCATGCTTGTTTTCCCACCCAGGCTGGCTCAGTCCTTCATGAAAGCCAGTGGGCAGCATGTTTCTTGGGTAACCACTGCTCAGTGACACAAAAGGAGAAAAAAACAAATTGGAAAAGGCAGGCCGTTGGGTTTTGCCTTGCTCATTCTTAAGGGCTGTGTGCAGGTCTGAAGCACCAAAGGAGAAAACCTCAGCTAATGCCATTGGCTTCAGCTTTCTTCTCCTCAGTTCTTTATTTCAACTATCAATGGACAGGATGCGTCCAGCTTGTATCCCACCACTCATTCACAGGATATTTCCCAGCATCTGTGTTGCTGTGGGGACATGGGCTTCCTATGGGAACCTGGTGTGGCTCAGCCCATGGGACTCGTTACCATCTCTGGCATCGCTCGCGTGCTGAGGGATGAGCGAGGAGGCTCTTGCAGAAGGAGTGTTCATGGCTTGCAACTACAGAAATCCCAAAGCAAAACAGCAGAAAACTGGCTGGATAAGTTCAGAAAGTGCTTGGAAATAAACACCCCGCGGAGGTGCAGACATGCTTTTCGAAATCACTTTAAAGTGATCAGTGACTGAGTCTTCCTCCTTGTAGGTTAAGCCAGGACGGGGGAGGCTGATGTCCCCTTCGAGGTGTGCAGTGGAACAATGGGTCCCTTTCCAGCTGGGAGCCCTGTGGGGCTGTCACATAGAGATGCGATGAGGTTGTGCGGGAGGCCAAAAGTCTCCCTTCCCAGGGGCTGGAGCAAAGTTGAGGGTGTTGAGCAAGATGTGGGGCTGAGTCCAGTGTCCCCCATGGATGGCAAGGAAGGGTGAGGGCATGGCAGAGTCGTGCGAGACGTTGTCCTGTGTGTGTCTGCCTCTCAACACTTTGAAAGTACTAACACGTTTTACGACGCAGTGAGAGGGAAACAAAATAGTGGCTCCTGGCTCCTCGTAACTTGTGTAAATTCCAGATGTGACAATCCTTTTACTGGCAAATGGAGCTGTTTATCCCTGTGCTCTCCTCACGTTGAATTAGCTCCCGCTAGGAAGAGCTTGCTGAAAATGTGCCTGCCTTGCTACTAAACGGCTGCATAACTGTCCCGCAGCCCCTTCCCGGAGCTGCACATAAAAAGTGCAATCCAAATTCCTGGGCAAACCAGGCAGGGCCCTGGAGAGCACTTCCCACCCCCCTTCAGGAATTGAACATCATTCCTAAAGGATAATGCAGGATTAGGACAAGGGGAAAAAGAGTGGCTTAAACAGATCTGAGCTGCAGTGGGGCTCAGCAAAACGTGTCCTTTTTCCTACCCCTGTCCCTCTCTGTTCTTTTGAATAGGTTTTCATTTCTTGCAAGGGGAAGGAGGAAAGGGACCCAGATTGTGAAACAGGCAGAAGAGGAACAGCCTTAGTTCCCTGACAGCCCCTAGCCCCTAGCAGGGCAGCCCTCCCCACCGCCACATGGCAGCCAGCACACATGGGAAACCCTTCCCAGCCCTTCCCAGCTCATCCTCCCCCTCCTCCTCCTCCTCCTCTCCCTGAGCACACAGGCGCTAGTTATTAGGGATTAGGTGGAACAGATGCATGTAAGATGCTTACAGCCTTTTCCAGACACAAGGCCACTTTCCAATCAGCTCAGAGGAAACAGGGTAATTAGATGGAGTCGTGGGCAGGGAGCAGGCGGGAATTAGCCTGTTACCCAACCAGAGACTGCAAGTCCAACTCTTCCCCCTGCCCCCTCCTTTTTCTCTCCCCATTCCTCCGCTTACTCTGTGATTTCAAAGGTTTTATGTTTTCTTTCCCTTTTCCAGTGGCAGCTGATGCTGACCAGCCACATGCCAAACAGGTCAGGCCTCTGAGCTGAAGCTGCCCGCGGTACTCCAGCAAGGTGATGAATCAGCTGTGTCCTTTAGGAACCGCATCCTCTCTTGGATGTGCCGGGATGTCGCGTCCCCTCCCAGTGAGCGTGCTCAGAGCTGCTGGCCGGTGACAGTGGGTGGATTGGTTAATTTGGGTTAAATCTTTTCCCTCCCCCTCATAAACCAGTTTCACCTGCTGGTGAAGTTATTGCCCCTTAAGCCGATGATAGCAGTCATAGACGTCTCAGTGGAGGAGGAGTGCTGGGCTTTGAAAGGGAAGATGCCTTCCTTGTCATTTACCTGCCTTTAAAAGCACACTAAGGCAGCTTTGGCTTGAGTACCCTGCAGGCAGAAATTCTGATTGGGGACCGACTGGTTTTCATTGCGTCCCTCCTCACTCCCAAAAAAGCCTTGGCTGTTGTGGTTGCTGCTGCTGCAGACTGGGGGCTGCCATTCACAGGCTGCCTCATGGATCAGATCTGGCACCAGGTTTTTCTTTTCCAACTTCTTCACAAGTTCCTTGTTTGTGCTTAGACTTCAGTGCATGCTCATCCCTGGGTAAAGTCCTCCAAACGTGGGGAGCTGTCCTGCCATGACTATGCACAGGGTGGCTGTGACAAGGTAAGGGTTATCAGGCATTAGGGGCGGTGATTAGCACGCTGGCTATTGCATTTATTACCATCTCCTCCCACAAGCTCCTGCCTTGCTTGTTTGCAATCCAAGCTCTGTCTGTGCTGCTGTTTATTGAGAGAGCAATGTTATTCTCCAAGATGTTTGGTTTTAAAACCATCAAAACATCCCCAGGGCATTTTGAAGGGGATGTGCTGTGTCACGAAAGGCAGTATTCCCCATGGGAGGATTTTTTCCAGTGACAGGTCAGTTGGGCAGTAAACACGTGAAGGAAGATCTCCATTACAGATGTGAGCAGAGAAGTGCTGACCCCGGTTTTGAGGCAGAGAAACCAGCTAGTGTCTGAACTTCTTCAAACAAAGGCACTGTTCCTCACTGGTGGCATCCTTTTGCACATCCTGTAGATAATTCTCTGAGATTGACATTAACCTCTTCTCATAAGTATGCACAAGCACTGAGTGTTGAAATCCATTGAGAGCTGGATGGAAAATTTCTGCCAATTGTTTGCTGTCAGGAAATGCTGGTTCAGCAAGAGGAAAAGATGTCAGCTTCAACAGTAGAAAAAAAAGGATCGGAAAGAAGCAGAAAAATAATGATACCAGTGAAGATACTCTCCTGAGGACTTTTTAAAGTGGTGGGTTTTATTTTGCAGTGCTCTGTTTTTATTGTCCATTGACATGTGGGATGGACACAGCCAAAACAGAGGCTGCTATACCCTTTTCCCTGTGGTTTTGCTCAGTATGTGGCAGGTAATAGCTTCTGCATACCCAACATATCCTTCCCAGTGCATGCAATAAGAGAGGTGTTAACAGTGTGGATGGAGGGGGAGGAAATCTCTTGATGTCCCATCTTCCTTAGAGGAGAGCAAAGTGCTCCTGTGGAGCACAGAACTCCTGTGGAGGCATGCTGGGGTCTGTCCTGGAGCTGGCTTATCTCCTTCACTGACACCCAGCATTCCTGGCTGTGCCGGTTAGCTGATGACCTAGTAAAGCCATTGGCTCCCCTCGAGTCTCAGCATACTGCTCATTTATGCACCTCCAGCTACTTAGATCCAGTAATTCTGAAAATGGCATCCTTCCTGAGCATTCAAGTCCTCACAGGAGTACAAAAATACATACGTAGCACAGGAAGAGGACATGCGTTCCCTGGAAGAATAACCCTGTGATGCACGGCAAGTATGCGTCAACTGAAAAATACCCCCCCAGATGCACAACTTTGCTGCTCAGGGTGGCTGTTGTCTTCAGGACTGCCCCAAATGGCGTTGTAAACTGACCATAGCACTGTGAATGTTTTAGAGTAAACTGCACAAATAGATTATTACTGTTGGATAGTGGTTAGCATGTTGACTAGTCTAATCTATGTCCTGGTGTAGTGCCAGATATCAGACCCTTGGTTTATGCACTTCCTCCTCTTCCACATGTTGTTTCTGAAATGGGACAGTGTTTAGATGCCCTTTCCATCCCCGCTGGTGAATGGGGCCAGTTTTGCACTGGTCTGCAGGTGAGTGCACCAGACCAGATGCTCACACCTAGCCCCAGGCCTGCTTGTTTCTAGGAAGGAAAGCTAGAAGATTTCTGAGGTTTTCTTTGGTATTTCACACGATATACACAAATACAAGCTGGGGGAAGAATGGATTGAGAGCAGCCCTGATAAGGACTTGGGCTATTGATTGACAAGAAGTTCAACATGACCCAGCAGTGTGCACGTGCAGCTCAGAAAGCCATCTGTGTCCTGTGCTGCATCAAAAAGAGTGTGTTCAGCAGGTTAAGGGAGGTGATTCTGCACCTCCGCTCTCCTCTTGTGAGAACTCACCTGCCGTAGTGCATCCAGCTCTGGGGGGCAACAGCATAAGAGGGACATGGAGCTGTTGGAGTGAGTCCAGAGGAGGGCCACAAAGATGGTTGGAGGGCTGGAACACCTCTCCTATGAAGACAGGCTGAGAGAATTGGGGTGGTTCAGCCTGGGGAGGAGAAGGCTCCAGGGGCACCTTAGAGCAGCCTTTCAGTACTTAAACAGGGCCTACAAGAAAGCTGGAGGGGGGCAGAAGCTTGTGGGGATATGATATGGGTAATGGCTTTAAACTGAAAGACAGTAAATTTAGGTTAGGTATTAGAAAGAAATTCTTCACTATGAGGGTGGTGAGGCCCTGGCACAGGTTGCTTAGAGAAGCTGTGGCTGCCCTGTCCTTGGCAGTGTTCAAGCCCAGGTTGGACTGGGCTTGGAGAAACCTGGTCTAGTGGGAGGTGTCCCTGCTTGTGGCAGGGAGGAGGTCCCTTCCATTTTATAATTCTGTGATTTCACACTATGGTGAAGTTCCTGTCTCAAATGTGATATTTGTATTTTGTTTTCCTTTTTTCAGCGCTGCCCCATAAGGTGGAAGATACAGGAAGACAGCATCATTTTTATGTTAACAAGGATGTGTCCTTTGAGATTGTGACTCCTGCTGACTGGCATATGCCTGCCATCATTTTTTTTCTTTCTCTGGGACAGCTAAGTGAGCACTGCAGTGCTAATACGTGTCAGAGCTTTGTGATGGACACACTGGCAGAACCATGTTTTACAGAGGTCAATAAGAGGTTTGTAGCTGTTATTTATTACCAGGACAGGGACTGCCTATGTATGCCCCTATCTGTTACTGCAGCAGCAATGCTTGTCTTGAAAGCCTGCTCATCTGCTTTCCCGCAGGCACTTGTCTGCTTTCCCTTTCTTTACAGTTTCTCCAGGCCATGCTGCCCATTTAGCATTTCCCCAAGCTACAGGGGACAGACTGAGCGTCTGGGAATGTGTGCACACAGCAGATGACCCGAAACAGCCTGCTTTTTTGTTGTCTCCTGTCACTGGATCACTCAGGTGCTCTTGCTTTGAATCTGCCTCTTTGATACCCACCGGGGCGTTTGCAGCTGCAAGCATATTGGGACAGGGACAGTTTGACACCAGCATGTACAGGACAGAGGAGCAGCCTGACCTGCTGACAGGCTCCATGCGCTGCTGCTCTAACGACAATGGTGACTTTTCATGCATGTTAGTGGAAGAAGGAAGTAACTGTTTGCAGTAAGGTTTTTGGGGACTTTTTGCCTGTTTGTTTTCCTTTCCAAGTGACTTGTCTCTGAGCAGGGACACTTCGCAGCCCCGAGCCTTTTCCAGCCCTGCCGGCAGGGATCTGGCATTTGTCAGTCACTTGGAAGATGGGAACTCAAGCGAGAGGTTTTCCCAGTTGCCAGACGTCATCCGTATTTAGGGAGGCTTCTGGTCCCAGCCTCAGAGGAGCTGTCAGCGTTCTGGCTGCTGCGCGACGCTTCTGCCGGCCTGCGGGTGAAAGAGGAGACGCAGGGCTGCCCTAGTCCCTGGGCTAGATAACGTCTGGATGTCACCTCCAGCACGTGATGCAGCTGGTTTGCAGCTTGTGCATGCACACTCTGTTGAAAACCAAAGAGGCATGGGAGAAGAGGAAGAAACGTTTCGTTTCTCCTCTCCTCTGCCTGTTCTTACACTGCCTTTCTCCTCCTCCTGCCCTGCTCCTCAGCTATTTGGCAGGATTGCTGCCATTGCAAATGTACGTGACTAATCTGTTACTTGAGGAACAGGGAGGCAGATTCACAGGCACGGATGACCCAGGCTGTCAGGAAGCTGATGGGATTCCTTGCTGGGAAAAGTTTATTTTCAGAGGGCTGCTCCCCTTGCTAAGTGATGGGAGAGAGATACTCATCTGAGTACTTGATGGGATGGGTACAGCCTCAGTTAAAGAGGTAGCCATCTTCTCCCCAGCCCCGGGGGCAGATGTGCTGCACCGGGATGGCACATCCCCCTTCCTGCCCCCCCAAACATGTGGATGCCATTCCCTTGCAGTGGCACAATGCCATTAGCTGTGGTGTGATCGCTTGAGTGCAGAGGCTCTGGAAGGTCTGGGTGTGAGATTCGGGCAGATCCTTATTCATCTCCTAACCAGCTCAGGCAGAGGCCTGAGGCCATGGGACCTGAATACAGCCAGATGCTAGCACTGGGAGCCGGGTCCTTGCTTCCTTCTTTGCCTCCCTCTGCCACTTTGCCTTGCTCTGTTTCAGCTGTGCATCCTTAAGTGATTCAGGGGCTCCCGGCCAGAGGGCTCTCTGCCTCGCCAAGCTGATCCCAAAGAGAAGGGGTGATGTGCCAGGAGGTCTGGGAAGCGAATGTCATTTCATCACTGTTCTCCTGGGAGAGGTAGAGGGATCCAGCATGGGAACAACGGGGGTGGGGGACAGGGGTTAATGAGAAGAAATGGGATAAGTTAAAGCAGGGAAAATGCAGGCCAAGTATTGGGGGGAAAACATATGTTTAAATGCTTGCAATCCAAGAATTATTTGCTCAAAAAAAAAAACCCCAACAAGTAAATTCCAGGGAATGACTAAATTATTGGACACAGCTCCTAACTAGGCACCTAGAAAATGTGTTGAATCAGGCTGTCAGTGTGAATTACTAGCCCAGCTCTGGAAAAAATACCCTGGGGAGCACCAGTTTTCCTGGTTTTCCACTCCTCATAATGCCAAAGTGAAGTCTCCTGAGGCAAAGGCCTTGCACATTAACTAACTTACAGTGCCATCTAGCCCCATCTAAGTCATAAGACGTGTATGAGTGGCTGCTAATTTTGTTCCTGTAACCAGGAGGCTGAGTCACTTTGGCTTGAACCCACCTCCTAGGTCATGTGCTTGTGGATGTAAGTGTGTCTTAGAGTACATCTGTACGTGCACTGGGATGTATTTTTAAAGACTCGAGTCACAAACTTAAATGCCTGACTGGGAGCCATCCCAGATGGACAAATCCTATGTGTTTTCACTCAGTGTGGTGAGGGCAGCTCAGCGTTGCTTCGGCCTGTCTGACACTTCCCATTGATAAGACCTTACTTAAAGATTTGCCAGCCTGCAACTGCTTGGGCTGGGAGCGGTGGGTGCTGGGTGCTTGCCGCGGGCTGTTTGTGGGGAGCTTCCTGCAGAGCAGTGTTTGCACAGCTCCCTTGGGTGAGCTACGGACCAATGCATGGGTTTGCTCGTTCTGGACAAGAGAAAGGCAAACAGAAAAGCGATAGCGCTGCTGCCACAGCTCCTCTTGCAAAACACAAGAGGTGGGGGCAGAGGGTGGTGGTGCCCGCTGCCCTCAGTGTGCTGCAGCTGCATCCCTATGTCCTTCGCTGCCCCCACCATGCATGCATCCTCCCCTGAGACATGGGGCCAAGGGGCGAGCTCCCGTGACCTGCCAAAGGCCATGGAGCAAAGATAGATGCTGTGGGCTCCCTGATACAAGGGTTCAGGGTCCCCTGAGGTCTGTGAGAGTCCTAAAGTTGCTGTGTCAGCTCTTTGGGTGTCTACTTTTTGCCCACATGGGCTGAGGAGGGCTCAGGGGGTGCTGCCAGGGGCCAGGGTTCGGTGCAATGTTTTGTTTCTGAGTCTGCTAAGCTGATGGCAGCCTTTTCTGCCTTGCAAAAAGCTAATGCAGGGATGCTGGCTGGACCACCAAAGGTAGTGAAGTAACCTTCTCCTATAGAGGAAGACACCCGTTACCCTAACAGGGCTTGAATTTCAAGGGCCTTGTTTTGCACTTTCTCCTTTCTGTTCCTTTTTTTTCCTTGTGTGCTCTCAGTAATGTCCGTAGCCAGACATATGCTCACGGCCTGGAATGAAGTCGACTGCAATTACATCCTAAGGGAGTCACTCAACGGGGGTTTTGTGAAGGCAGGACTCAGGCTTTGGAGAAGCCTGTCACTGCTGCACATGTGCTGTTAGACCTCCAACTGCACTCACCCTGCCTTCAGCTTTGTGGGAACAAGGAGCAGAAGGCTCAAAAATACAGCCAGTCTGGTGCACATCTGGAGGCAGTAACGTGAGGCAAAGTATACATCTCTTGTACTCGAAAGGGGTGCTTTTCTGCACTAGTGATTCCATCACATCAGCACTGAAGTCCTGCCTTTTAAATGCACTTGCACCGTATCCCCTGCTCTGGCCCAAACCTTCTCCAGCATAAAGGTGCTTGGAGCTGGGTTGCAGGGTCAGGCCTCCCTCTGCAGTACTTTCACCTTACTTCCTTTATCTCCCAGAGCAGCTAGAAGCACATGCTGCAGCAACGTAATCATTTAATCCAGGCTGGTGAAACCTGTTCTCCAGATGAACAACTGACAGATCATTTGCTCCATAGCTCTGCATATGAATGCAATGTTTGTTGGGGCGGCTGGATGTCAGTGCCAGCTTTCCACTCTCGCTTCCAGCAGAGCCAAACAGCAGCCTGACTGTGAATCTGCTTCCAGCTCCTTCCTCCACTCCCTGCGCTGTGCTCACTGCAGATGCATTAGTCCTGGGGCTCACTCTCCCTCCTGTGCTGTTGTAGATGTGCTAGGTGAGCAGATACCTGTCTGGAGAAGGCAGTTCTCAGAGGAGTGCAGCAGGCTTGTGGTCCTCGGGACAGGAACGTTGTTTGCCCGGGGAGGCAGGTGATACCTGAAAGGGTGCAGCCAAAACTAACAAAGGTGTGTTCAGAGATAGATACAGTTTGATCTTTAGCCCCTGATGCAAACCTTGCTTTGGTTGGGGAGGGTGCCCTGCCAAGCCTGTGTGTAAGGGCGTAGCAACCTGGCACATTGCAGGGGATGGAGGTGCCAGCAGTGGGTTGGAAGGGGAGCATTTGCAGTGGTCTTCCTTGGAACTGCGGTGAGTTAACAGGGGCAGAAGAGAGGCGCATCCCCTGTTGTAGGCCTCTGAAACCCTTGTGTCTGCATGCCATCTGTCCAGAGCCAGCAGTTTGTTGCACATTGTACGAATGCACATGTAGCATCTCTGGGTGCCCAGCACTGAGTCTGTGCTGTCCCTTGTGATGGAGGTACCCCTGCTGTGCTCTGCTGTTGGAGGCTGCTACCACTCATTTGCAGCTCCTCTGGTTTCAGCTCCGATCCCTCTCCCAGGGTTTGTAATGCAAGTAGCCTGGGCTGCTAACTAACAGCTGACAATCCCAGCCCAGCCCATGGCTCCATGGCAGCACGCTACCGGGGACCGACCACAGTGTGCTCCTGGTGGGAGACAAACAGCATTAGAAACTTTCCAAGTGAATACACTATGGTTTTGCAGCCGCCTTCTTTCTTTCTGACTGAAGCAGCAAGCCCAGATGCTGGGCTGAGGCTCTACCCACGCCAGTTTATGCCCCTCAAACTGCTTCATTTGCATGCGCTGCCTCTAAGGATGGAGAGCTGAAAGAAGCTGCTTACATTCAGATTGCAATCCAGGTTTCTTTAAAATGCTTTTTTTTGAGCAGGGCGAGTGTTCTATAGTATTGGGGCCACTGCTGTGAGGTTGGCTCAGCCTCCAGAAACACTGTCCAAAACGTGCTGTCCAGAACAGCGTGCTTTAAAGACACATCACATCCCTCTGCACTAGCTGGTCCAGCCTCTTACTATGGCCGTACAATAGGGTTTTTCTTTCACTTCAGATGATGGTGGCCTCATGCAGCTGGCTGAAGAAGACCCCCTTGCAAGAGTATCTCCCCTTCCAAGCTTGGTTAGCTTAGCATCATCTGAACTGTGTGAGGCAAGTAGCTTTGAGGCCTTTTGCTCCAACTGTTTGCCTGCTGTTTCGGTCTGTCTCCCATCAATAGCTCTAGCTGGTGTAGGTGTTTTTTAATGGACATATTTTATGGCTCACAGATGATGTAAGATTAACAAATTTGGACATACAGTAACCTGGTCACCTACCAACTGGCAGCAAGTGGGAGAACAAGCACCCTTCTCCTACCCTTCTCCCACCTCCCATGGCTTTGCAAGTGCAGTTTGTCCTGAAGGAATCACCTGTATGGATGAGTTCAGTGTTCCTCTCAGAGTTTAACCCATCAGCTGTAAAATTTATTCTTACTGCCATGACACTTACTACTGGTTTTAGTGTTTTCAGACAAAGCCCAGGTAAGGCATTGGAAACCCTCATTGATGGATTTGAATGGGCTTATGATCCATATTGGTTTAGGATCCTAAGATCCATACTAGGATCTGTATGTGTTGCACAACGCAACAACTTCTTTCACTTTCTTGCTCCCTCTTGAGTACCTCCAGTGTTAGCTCCACGCTAGACAAAAGCCTGTGAGGCATTCAGGGAGTGCATGTCTGGGCTGTGCATCACCCTGTCGCCAGGACTGCACTGGGAGAGGTCAGTACATGTGCACAGCTCAGAGCAATGCATGCTCTGGGGGATGGGAAGTTTAAAAGGATCACTTGTATTTTATCTTCAGTTTAGCAGGGCTCAGGTTTGTCATCAAGAACCACAGCCCTGAAATTTCAAGCCTGAGGCGGAGCTGGGAAGAACATCCTTCTGAGTCGCTGCCTGAGGGCTTTGGATACAGCTTGTCACAGACTTCCCCTTCCTGAAAGCAGAGGAATGAAGTGTGATGTTCGCATTTTTTATGTGCAATCCACTCAGACCTATTCACCCCCTGCCTTTGTATCATTTTTTGGGGGCAAGAATTAACTAATAAAGAAGTTATTAGTTAGGAAGGGAGTAAGTCTTGCTTGAAGTTTTTTTCCTTGCTGCCCCCATGTTGCACCCCCAAGCTGTCCATGGCAGGCACTAAGGAGACAAAATGCAGTGTGCCTGCAGAGCAAGATTAGCAGTGCACAGAATGATCTCTCTTCTCCTGGTGCACATCAGAGCCTGGAAACTCCCCCATCTCTCCAGCCCTGTAGCCCTGCTGTCCCAAACCCCAGGCAGGACGGATGGAGAGCAGCAGGCTGCTCTTGCACTGCAGCTCGGGAGATGGAGAAGATAATGGGAAGGATTTCTTGGTACAAGTACGAGCATGAATCCTCTGAAGAAATATTAAGTCTAGTTGTGGTGGAAATACAAAAAGAAAGCATGCACACACACACATGACCTTGGCTGCATGTAAAGATGAATAGTTTGGTTGTGTTCGAGTTTTTCTCAGCTGCTGCTCCTCTGAATCCTCCCTACATGACTACATTGGAGCAACAGCCGGAGTGCTGAAGTGCTGCATGGTGCTGCCAGCTCTCTTTGCTGCAGACCAAGCCTTGAACTGTGATACTCAGGGATTTATTGAAGCCCTTGTGCCTCTTTGCCAGAGTTGAAAGCCAAGATGCCAGTGCATCTTGGCTTTCAACTGAAGAAAGAGAGGGGGGGACAGACAAAGCTAATTAAAACCCCCAAGTTTCTAGCACTTATATTTGTGTGGAGATATTTAAAATTGAGAAGTGAGTGTGACCTATAGAAAAATAATAATCAAAATTGTATTCTATTTTTTTGCCCTTAGCAAGGCCCTGTGAATTGATGGGGGGAAGAAAATGGAGCCCTGCTCAGTGCTGCAGCCCTGCAGCCACTCCAGAAGGGAAAGCAGTGAAGACTGACTTTGTCACATTGGATGCTAACTCGTGACAGGCAGCTGCTTTATCTATGGTGAACGACAGGGTTGGTGCTTCCTACTCCTGGCTGCTCCCTTTTGCCAAAGTTTATTGTGGTGGGTATGACAGCCCATTACAGATTAACTCCTAAGCCTTAAGATGTTTTGCTAAGTGAGGTGCTAGTCCAGTCTTTGGAAATTTTGGTCTTGAATTACTGTTTCTTTCAAATATTAGACCCTGCCTGCAAAGATGAAGTTTTTCCTGGCCTCACTTTTCAATATTGCTGCTATTCTTTCCATCCTCTATCTCCATTGCTTCCAGTGTGTGTACAAAGACATGAGATTTCAATACCTGTAAGTTTCCATCCTGTTTATTAGCTGGACTCTGCACAAAAGGGACCATGCGAAGTTGAGGATGCTACAGGGAAGCACCTGAGAAATAATCCTCGCTTCCTCTATGAGTGTGCTTTGCATTGTTAGGGAGTCAGGAACAGGACTCATGAGTGACAGAGCAAAAAATCAGCAATTACTCTTTGGCAGGAGATACCAAAACTTTGTCAAGCTAGGCGAGTATCTCCATTGTGGTTTCTGACTCACAATTCAAATATGCTGGGAACATTTGAGGGGGCTGGGTCAGTTCTTCAAGCAGTGGGAAAAACAAGGCTTTAATACATCACGGCGTAGCTTTGGGTCTGAGCTCTACTGTTCTGCTTTTCTTTGAGGAAACTGGTGTGGCTGGTAGTGGGGAGAGGGAGGTGTTGTGAAACCACACACACACACAGACACACACATGTGATTCTGATCCCTCCTATCAGTGCTTCAAACTCACTTGACTGCTGTGGCTGAGCTGAATCACTTCACCCTCCTTCAGGTGAACCGAGGATGAGGATGTGTGCTGTGGCTGCTGACAGCTAGGTCCCCACCTCTGCTGCAGCAGCCTGGCTGAGGTATGAGATGCAGGGGAGCCCATGGAGGGGCTCACCAGCTACTTTGTACCACTTTGTGGGCACAGGAGTGTCATAAACTGGCTGGTTAAACCAGATTTGCAGCTCTGGTGTGTCATCATCATGGTGGCAAAGAGCAGTGGGGCTGCTGTGGTGCATCAGGCTTTGAGGGCAGGAAGGCTTGCTGGCAGCCCGGCTCTCCCCGTTCCTTGCACTGCCACAGATAAAGCTCTGCAGCCGCCCTTACAGAAGATGCTTTCTGCTGATACGCTGCATTCCTGCGCACGGAGGGGAAGGCAGATATGGCCAGACATCCTTTCCCAGATCCTGCTGTGCGGGTGAGAGCGGCTGCTGGTGGTGAGGTTGCTCCTCTGTGCTTTTCCAGCTGGAGGCAACCACCTGCTCAGGCAGGCTTCTGGGTGAATACAACTGCAGGGTGGGCAGATGCTTCCAGCCCATGCCTTTGCACCTTCTGCTCCTGGGAGGAACTGGAGGGAGACCTGGGAAATGGTGCTGGAGCAGGATGGCCAAAAAAGAGCATGACCAGGCGAGGAGTGGCCATGTGGCAGATGAACTGTTAGCTCTGTAATTAAGCCAAATGCTTGGGATGTGAGAGGCTTGACTTTGCTCTGTTCAGAGCCCGGCTTCCTGTGCTTTCCTCCCTGCTATGATTTTGACCAGAAATTCCATTTTTGACCTGAAAAATCTTCCAGATGAAAATTTAATTACAAAAGTGATGTATTCCCACAAGAAACTTCAGTGTCAGCAAACGAGCATTTTTTTTTAATTTTTGATGAAAATCTGCTTTATTCACATACACAAAAAAACGGCTCCCATTGATTCCCTGCTAGAGCATCACCCTGGTAAAATCTCTAATGTTTTGTTTAATCAAAATTAATGATTTGCAATTAGCATCCATTAGGCATACAAGTCACAAAGAGTTGATACCGACACTGTGGTCCTCCTGCGCTGGATGCAGTTTGTCAGTGAGTTATTAAATCATGATCTGTGCTATGCCTGTGATTTATAAAAGGTTACTGGCAGTGGGGAAGTGGAATGAATGAGATGTGGGAGTGTTAACTCAGAGAACAAGATTTCCTTTCCTTTTGTGACACCGATCGCCTGCTTTCTGCGCAGCAAAGGTGCGTTTTCCTCCAGCCACTGTGATTTGTAACACAGGCTTTGTAAATATTTTCCGTGTGCAAAGGTCTTTGCCCGTGGTTGTTATTGGTTCCATATTTAACTTTGGATCTTCACATGCAGAGGAAGGCTTTTGGCTTGTGAAGAGGAACTTCTCTGAGGCTGGACCGTTTCCCCTCGCAAAATGAGTCTCCTCAGGATGGGGCGTAAGGCACAGAAAGCCTGCTAGGGGCAAGGTGCTTTTCCACATAACAGAAAACTTTGCAAGCTCATTAATAATGGCCAAATAAAATAAAGCACAGAAAGTCAACATGTTTGAAAAGATAGGCTGTTCTGGGAAAGAAGCGGAGATGGGGTGTGTGTTTATGTGAACAAAAGAAGTCTGAACTGTAAACTATGATATATCTGTTAACTCATTAATGTGTGTGATGCTGACTAATTCCAGGGGTGTTTCTGCTGCCTGGCAGCAAAAGTGCAAATAAGTGGACAGCTGTGATTTACTGCCAAATATTTAATCACATCGTGACAATTCAGGCCACCCACACTCTTAAGAAAATACAACTTTTTGGAGTCATTTCAGACTGAAGTGCAGAGCATCCACTTTCCTGGGCACCTAGGCCAAACAGTCCTTCAGTATTTGGGGCCAAACCTCTGCCCTCTGTAACACACTAGGAGCCCCATTCATTCCATGGAGTTAGTACTACACAGCTGGGGGCAGATCTGACTCTTGCTGCTAATCTGACTTTTTCTCGCTCCGTAAGTACAATTTTGCATGTAAATGTGAATGTGGAACAGATCTGGACTCGATTAGCTCCTGAATCCTTGACAAAAAGCCATAATTGTTTGTCCAGATGATTTTTCTTTGTCTCCCATTTTCTCTTATGCTTTAAACCCAAGGTTTTAATGGGCTTGTAAAATAAATATGTGAGTGTAGAATAGTGGTATAAAAGGTGTGAGGAAACCCTTCCCTTCTCCTCAGCAGGAGTAAATGCTCCTTTGGTGCACGCATAGGTTGCGCTCTCCAGGGCCTGGGGAATGGGTGGCTGTAGGAGGGAGGGTATTTCCAAGACAGTGCTTAGCCTGGGGCTCCCATTACAGATGTGAAGGACCTGTGATATAAATCTTTTTTTTCCTGGTAAGCACTGAAATTGGTGCTAGTGGCAATATCTGGGGCACAGGGTTGTTGGGAGAGGGGCAAAGCAAGGGGATATGAAAAAATACTGTGTTTATCAGGGAAATCTAGTCTAGGAGCACAAGCGCTAAAACATTTTAATCACAGTCATATGGTTATGTGTCACTTCAGGGCAGAATTAAGGCTATTTGTATGCCTTGGTTGCACATTGCCACACTTCAACAAGTTCGGATTTATTTTAAGCATAACTTTAACTCTGAATTCCCTGGGTTTGTGATGCCTGGTCTGGAAGTAAGTGCAACCTCTTTATATCATACTTTACTCTTAAATTAGGCTTCCCACTTTAGCTCAATTTCTATTGGCTTGGCAATAACATGGGCTGTCATTTCCTGCCCTGACGGGTTTACTGTTGAAATGGAGAAGGCTGTGTATCTGAATAAAGGAACACAGCAGTAAAAGCATGGATGGGAGATGTTGCAAACACAAGCGCTTCCAAGGATGCTGTGTGCACAGCACAGTTACTGCTTTAACTGCCCATGCCTGGCTCTCTCTTATGTGAATGTGTGGATGCTGTTTGCGCACAGATGCTTTTGCTGGGTGTAGAAGGAATCCACGTGGGATCGGAGATTGAAATTCAATTTCATGCAGTGGAGGCAGTGTTATGACACCAGCTCCCAGTAAGGCCACTGGAATCAGTGGGCTGATGCTCAGCTCACACCAGGGTACCTGTGAGCTCATCCACAGCTCTGGGGTTATGTGCTATAGCTCTCCATGTGCCACAACGTGGAGAGGCTCTGCCTCGTCTGGTTGGGCACAGCATACCCAGGGATGGGGGCACAGGGGTAATCTCCTGCAAGAGAAAATGCTCCATTTGCCTCCCCACAGATGAACTTGCCTACTGCCTCTCGTGACAGGAGGGCTGGTGGGTCAGTGAGCTCTGGGAAAGGAGTCAGCGCCCCAGCTGTTTTTAACACAGTTTTCTTCGGACATGACTTCTTCTTGATAGGAGGGAAACGGCATTGTCCCTGGAGTGCCTCTGCCTCTGCCTTGGCTTCTGCCTGCAGCCATCGCCTCCTCCCCCATGTCCTAGACCCCGTCCTGCTGGGCTTCTTTCTGCACATCTAGAGACATGGTGCATATGTCCCATCTCCCTCAGTCTCCCATTCTCTGCCCCTCATTCCACTCCCCATGCACCCATTGCCCTGCCCCCTGACTAAAGCTAAATTGCCCTGTGTTTTTGGCAGCTGGCCTTCCCAGGGGCCCAGGCTAACAGAAGCCTGAGCCCTGACTCTGCTGTGCCTTGGCCAGAGCGGAGCAGCTCCTTGCCTACAGATAACATTGCCTTAAAGGAGAAGGGATATTTTATTTCCCCATCCATTTCCCCATCACGGTCTCCCATTTGTTTCCTAGCTCCTGTAGGATGGGGATGCTCATGTCAGGGACCTGCCACCACCCAGCCACTTGCTGGGAGTTCACTGCTTCCTGGCTGTGGAGTTGGTCTCTGAGCCAAGCCTCCAGTAATTAATGCAAGCCTTGCTGTTGACTTCCAGTGGATAAGGCCTTTCCAGGACTTGCAGCTTTCCTCCAGCTCAGTTCTTGCATGCCAAGTGATGAGGCTTCCAGGGCTTCTCCCGTGGGATGGCTCCAGTGCAGGCATCTCACTGTCAGGAAGCTTTTCCTGCCTCTCAGCCTAAATTCTCCCCTTTTCAAATGTCATCCTGGTACTCCTACTTAGCATGCGCTTCCTGTGCTTCTTGCTTCTTCCAAGCAGGCTGATGCTTTTCTCTCTCTGTGCCCACCTCAGCTTAGCCAGTCCGGGCACATTATCCTACAGCTCATTTCCTTCTATAAATCAAACCTCCCATCCTTTCTTTTTTCTTTTTTTCTTTTTTTTTTTCTCTTTTTCTCCTTTTCTCTCTTCCCTACAACACACAAGTGATTTTGGGGTGTCTGCCCCACAGTGTGGAACAATTATCTCTTTCCTTCAGGCTGACAAGGTTTTTAGTGTGAAGTGCTGACGCTTCTTTGTGGCTGTAGGCAGCCAGCTCTCTGGGTAACAAACGGCTGGGGATGAGTGAATGCACAACCACCTCTGAGCCAAAGGTCCCGGGAGCAGCCCTGGCAGGCACCCCTCAGCCGGTGCTGCTGTGTGCAGACTCTCTGGTACTAAATATGGCTGAGCTCCCCCTGTCACTCTACCCTGTTTGTCCTTCTTCCCATGGATTTCACAGATCTGAGGATGCTGACTCGCTGCTGAGTTTGGTCTGTGTGGGTAATGGCCTTGAGGTAATTTGGGACTGGAAGAGAAGAGAGGCAGGCTCTGCCCATGCTGCACACACATGAAATAACTGCATGCCCCTCATTTCTTTATCAAGCCAGGCTGAACATGCATCCTGACGAGGAATAAAGCCCCACCAGAATGGGAAAGAGTAAGTGACAGCTTGCTTTCCCTCCTGTGTCTGACTTCTTCGCTATCACATGGATGCAGGTTTTGTTGGGAGCAGGACATGGGGTGAAAGACTGATCTGCCCTCCCGCTCACACCGCCACTGGCTTTGTGTTCCTGCTTTGCTGTAGCCAGAAATTGAAGGTTTCGCCATGCAAAGTGGCAAACACAACCTTGGGGGTTGCCATGACAGCTCAGAGGAGAAACTGGGTCAGCCTTGCAGCCCGTGAAGGGGACCGGCCGTGGCTGCCTGGTGGTCATCCCTAAGCCCACAAGAGCAAACACGTCCCAGCGCTTGTTATTGAGCTGGCTGCACAGATTCTTTATTTCCCAGGAGGAAACAAAAGAGTTGCTAACTTGGTTACCATTTTAAACTTAGTGTGGCTAAAATGGTTGGTTTGTAACCCACACCACTGCCATGGCAATGGGGATATACATGTGTTTTTTCTTGAACATGCAATAAGAACAGTTTTTCTCATTGCACGTTCACTTTTCTTGCCCATAAGTAATCTTCAGAGGAGAAGATATAGAGGAAGTGGACTTCATGAAACACTGAGGGGACTGAAGACACCAGGCCAGCAGAGTTGAATGCAGGGTCATTTCAAAGTTAAAAAGAAAGCCAAGGATGGACACTGAGGCTGAGAAGGTGCTTTGGCCAGTGAATTTCCTTAAATAATAGTGGCCTCCATGGGCTGAAGACCAGGTTTAAGAATGCATTTTGATGTTTTGACATCAAAATAGGTTTTGCAAATGAGAAAACTGGGTGTCCATTGACTATTGACCCTTCTGGAAAATGCGGTCACAAGTGTTCAGGTGATCATGACTGAGAGCTGTGGAAGAACTATCCTGTATTTGTCCAGCCATTTACCCTCCTCATCTTCCCCTCCAGGGTTTACACTCATCTGTTAATTCCCCTTTTCTCCTCCTACTTGACACTTTCGAGACAGATAACACCAATGTCTGGGAGCTGGGTACCCTCCTTGGAGAGCAGGAGGGATGGGTGAAGCACATCCACCAGTGCCTGTGATGGAAACTGAAGCCATTGCTGTTCCTTTCCTTTGGCATCACCTGTAGCACTGTCCTTTGGCCTCTGTGCAAAGGAAGGACAGGCACTGGCAGCCTACCTCCTGAGGGTCATGTATTATCAGTAGTATCATAACAAAAGATCTTTAGACTTAACTCCAGCTCTACTTTTATGTTGATATCACTGGCAGGTGATAGTGTGACCTGTTTAACAGTGTGACTATACAATCTGTGAATTGCCATGTAACAGCCAGTACATAGTTTTGTAGAGACTTGGGGAAATTTCATGTATGAAATGTAAAGGAGTGCATTGAAATGCATTTTGGTACACACACGTGCACACATGCACACACACATAGAAGAGAGGATCTAGTTACCAGCTCTGCTCCACAAGAGCTGTGTTGATCTCTAAGGATTTTGCTGGTGCTTTCTGCAGCCTCTTTCCTGTCACGGGGTGAGAAGCACTAGAGGGTTTGCCCCACAGTGCACCAACAGCTTGGTACTTCATGTTACATGGCTGGAGGGTCACTGAGCCTGCTGTCTTCTAGCAAGGAGCAGAGTTGCTTCTCTGCTGCTGGCAACCTTGTGGTAGTGACCCTGCCCTTAGGAAGAGGTGCTTCTGTTTCCATGTAGATAGCAAATATTGCGCTGCTGGGATAGTGCCTCAGTTAGGAACAGTGAAAAAATGACCCTTGTTTGGGCTTGCTGAGCACTACTACTGTACATAGAACAACAGAATGGTTTGGGTTGGAAGGGACCTTAAAGATCATCCAGTTCCAACCCCCTGCCATGGGCAGGGACACCTTTCATTAGACCAGGTTGCTCCAATCTCCATCCAACCTGGCCTTGGACACTGCCACAGCTTCTCGGGGGGATATGTTCCAGTGTCTCATCACCCTCACAGGGAAGAACTTCTTCATAATATCTATTCTAAATCTGCTCTCTTTCAGTTTAAACCCATTCCCCCTTGTCCTGTCCCTACATGCCCTTGTAAAAAGTCCTTCACTTTTCTTCTAGGCCTTCTTTAGGTACTGGAAGGCTGTTATAAGGTCTCCCTGGAGCCTTCTCCTCCCCAGGCTGAACAACCCCAATTCTCTCAGCCTATCTTTGTAGGAGAGGTCCTCCAGCCCTCAGATCACCTTAATAGCCCTCCTCTGGACTCACTCCAACAGATCGATGTGCCTTTTATGTTGTGGTCCCCAGAGCAGGACATAGGACTGCAGACAGGGTCTCACAAGAGCAGGCTAGAGGAGAGTTACCTCTTCTGCTTCTTTTGATGCAGCACAGAAGTACAAGTAGTAGCTACTTGGGATCAAACTGAGCCCTGGCTAAATCCACTGGCACAGAGTCTGGGCTCAGCTGAGGGTCACTCAGCATGGGGATGGAGCCCCTCTGAGGCATCAGAACACACAAATCCTTTCTGCCAGCCTCCTTCCTGTCCAGTGTTCCTTTCTGTGTGTGGTGGGTTGACCCTGGCCAAATGCCAGATGCCCACCAAAGGCGCTCCGTCACTCTCCTCTTCAACTGGATGGAGGACAGAAAATACAATGAAAGGCTCATGGGCCGAGATAAGGACAGGAAGAGATCACTCACTCACCAATTACTGTCAGGGCCAAAACAGACTCGAGTTGGGGAAAGTATTTAATTTATTACTGATCAAGTCAGGGCACAGTAACGAGAAAACAAAAATTAAACCTTAAACCACCTTCCCCCCACCTCCCTTCTTCCTGGGCTGAACTTCACTGCCAATTTCTCTGTCTTCTCCCCCCACAGCAGCACAGGGGGACGAGGAATGGGGGCTGAAGTCTGTTCATCACACTTTGTCCCTGCCGCTCCTTCCTCCTCAGGTGGAGGATTCCTCACACTCTTGTCCTGCTCCAGCGTTGGGTCCCTCCCAAGGAGACAGTCCTCCATGAACTGCTCCACTGTGGGTCCCTTCCGTGGGGTGCAGCCCTTCAGGAACAGAGTGCTCCATCCTGTGTCCCTTCCCCGCTCTTACTTCCTGCCCCCAGTTCTTAACTGTGTTATCCCAGAGGCATTAGCACCATCATTGATGGGCTCTGCCTTGGCCAGTGGTGGGTCCACCTTGGGGCTGGCTGCACTGGCTCTATCAGTTGCAGAGGAAGATTCTGGCAGCTTCTCACAGAATTCATCCCTGTAGCTGCCCCCCGCTACCAAAACATTGCCATGCAAACCCAGTTCACTGTCTTGGACATCTCTTCTCTGCGTGCATCTGGAAGCATTTCTTTCCCATGTTTCTAGAATCCCAGAAGGGAGCTTAATTGCTTCAGCATCCTCCTCATGCAAAATGTACCTGGGGTGCCGAATGGCTGAATAACCTCTCATGCACTGAGAGCCATTAGCATTTGAATTAGCGACATGAGGATAACAGGCGATTATCCCATTTAACAGCTGTTGAGTGCTGTTAAAGGAACACCTTCTAGAAGAAGGAACAAAAATATAGTGGAGTTTTCCTCTTCAGAAAGGTATTCCCTGCCTCTTATGAATACTGGCGTCCTCTTGTGTTTGAAAAGTGGCGCAATTTCCACAGGAACACCTTATCATCTTTAAATCTCTTCTCTGTAGAGAGATGGAAGCCTAAATACACCCACAGAGTGCCAGCAGATGACAGCGAGAAAGTGGAACTGTCCCCGAACAGAAAGGGAAGTGGTCCTGGGCAATTGGGAGTCAGAGTAAGCCAAGCATAAAGGGAAGAAGTTAGAATAAAGCTGCAAAGAGAAGCACAAGTTAAAGCATCCCCTCTGCTCTGGAGCAATCCAGCCATAAAGGACATGCATGCAATGGGCCTGATGGCTATCTGCCTTGATGAAACATGGCTGTTTTAAGGGGCAGGATGAACCAGGCACCAATTACAGCCTCCAGAGTGGTATAAGGATGAACAAAAATATCCTCTCTCTGAGGATTCTGCTGGAGGCAAAGTGCATTTTGAAAGTGTAGAATCTATCGTATGTATCACAAAAGAAAACCTTCCTGTACGCAGGGCACTTTTTCAAAAGAAGACTTTAGTGAGAAGGAACTACTGCAGTTATTAGTGTAGGTGATGCTGCAATAGAGAAAAATCTCTGCCAAGGTTCATGGCTCCATTTCTCCTGACAGCATGTTAAGCGGAAGACAAAATACTGGCCCTCATCATCACAAGGAAGTGTTGTCTGGACTCCAGCATCAAAGATGTTAAAACATAACTCTCCTTGTCTCCCTCATGAGTCTTAAACATGACTCATTTTGAGGCTTTGCCTTTTACACTAAGCTGAACAAACTAAGGTTGCTCCACTTTCTCAAGGATTCATCCTACGTCAGCTCCCACGGGGGTGCTGGTGGTAGGCCTACCAGCCTTCAGAAGGTCTGGCAGCTCATTCAGGTGTGTTGCTGATGCCTGACTCCCTTTCTGAAAGCTGGCTCAGAGTGGGTGCCCTGAGATGTTTGTGGATCCCCACAGAGAGCAGCATCTCACACAAAACAGAAATTACCCCCCCAGGCTTTCATCTTTATAAGAGAATGAAGGAGCACAGCACATAGTGAAGTGGGCAGAGCAAAGTGGCTTTTTTGTTCCCACATCACGATTTTGGAGGGCAGGAATGCTGTGCTGGATCAGTGCAGCAGTGCTGAGTACCCAGGGCTTTCAGGCCAAGGAAAGCACTTCACATGAGACATTTAGGGGTTAAGCTGCCTGGAGAGGTGCCTTCTTCCCAACCACCTTTCAGTGACTTGCATCCTCTTAGGAAACCCGAAGGCTCATATCCTTCTCAAAGCTAACTGGCAGAGCTATAGCTGGCCAGGTTCACCTGCATGACAGGCTCTCTGCTGAGCACAAAGCCAGTGGCATGAGGTGTGCCTTGGGGCAGCTTAACCCTGCGGGGTGGGAAAATCAGTGTATATGGTGAGGTTGTCCCTGAGGCAGGAGAGACGTGAGTGGGCAAACAGAAGTATTTCTCTAGCCTTTTCTGTGCAACTGGCTGGTTCGGCTTCCTCTAGGCTTGAGGGGGACGAAACTTTTCTAACAAGGCAGAGGAGCCTATGGGGTGGAATTTTTTCACACATTTTTTAGATCTCTTTCAATACAATTTTTGTAATCTCTCTCTATGTTCTTTCTTTTTCAATAAATATTCTCTGAGGTGGGTGCAGTGGCCACAGCTCAGCACAGGTGAGGATATAGAAACATTTATAATGTTAAATAACAGCCTTCCTGTTATTTCCTCCCTAATTACTCTTACCCTCTGTGATGACCACTTATGGTCTAACTAATGTAAGCATTATTTCCACACAAAGTAGTGGCAACAAAGATGAAGATACCCGTTTTTTACGTTACTTGTTTCTAAGCAGGCCTTTTTCATACCATCCTTACCACTTATCTGACCATTAAATCTGCAAATACATGCAAATGGTATTTACTGTGTTGTTACATGTACCTCGAAGCAGATGGTGAGCCAGTACCACAGCTCACATTTTTACACCTTTATGCAACATCTGGGGAGCTGCATTAAATTTCTGCCTGGCCTGGGGCTTCACACAGACCTCTGCCTTTGTGGCAAGCACACTTCACAACTGCTGCCAACCCCGACTGCATTATTCAGGGGCGTTTTTCTTCATAAACTATCAATAAAGGAATGTTGACAACATTTCCTCCACCTCCCTGCCCCCCTCACCCCCCAGTGGTATTTCCAAAAGGCCATGCTAAGGTTTTGAACCATCACTGTGTGCATTGATGGTGTCTCAGTCACCTGGGTATCCTCCTGCATTTCCCATACTAGATGACCTGGTTCAGCTGATACGGCAGCATCCCTACGTGCTGCGTGGGGGCTGTACAGTGAGACGGATGTGGGGACCTGGGGCTGCTGCAGGATGGAGTCCAGGACAGACAGCTGTACTCTCTTTGCTCACTGGCATGGGAAAAGGAGTGGGAAACACATCTCGCTGCTCCAGGATGTGAGCCAACCTTCTAGAAAGACTCCTCATGACATTAAACCACCTGAAGGGCCATTGCTAATCACCCTAAGGAGATCAGGCAGGTCTGTCCTGTAGCCAGGGCTAGCAGCAGGCTGTGTGGGACTTGGGCAACACTGAGGACACCAGAGCTGCTCTGACTCATGCACACACAGAGCAGGAGGGAGAGGAGAATGGCAGAAGGGCTTCCCCAGCCAGGGCCTGAATCGCAGCCTGTTTGAGAGATGCTGAAGACCTCTTGCCATGGTGGGCATCTTTGCTATGCCATAGCCACTGTCAGGGCGAAAGTCCATGCCAGCCAACAGGCTGAGCCACCAGCTCGTGCGGTTTGTCCCACAGGCTTGCTCATTGCCTGGGGACACAGTGTTTGCTGGCCCTACATGCATGCCCTGCTCAAAGCCTGTGGGGTTAAACGTGCAGGATGTGTGTTGCCAGCAGAAGTGAAACCCACCTGTGGAGTTTCCTTGGGAGAGTCCTCCCTCCTGATGAGTTCAGGAGTGAAGCAACACTGAAACCTACTCATGTTTCCTTGGGCAACACCCAGGCCTGGGGAAAATCTCCCAGGAGATCGCCCTCAAACACACACAGAGCCCTCATCCCAGAGCTCTGCCCTTCTGCTTGCCACCCAAGAGCAGAGGGTTGTTAGGCAGAAAGGATTAATTTACTGAAATTTGGCCTGTATGATGTGAACATCTTCTTCTGGCAATGTTACCATAGGTCCCCTTTTCAGAGAGAAGTAGATGTATGATGTATCTGACTTCTGCTTTGGGAGGGGATGAATCGCACCTTCAATACATTTATTTCTCAAGTGGATCTGACACCTCACAAAGACGCCTCTCTCATCTCTGTAGCCTTCATTGCCGTTCCTCCCTGCAGCACCCACACTCATTTTTATCATCTTTCTTCTTTTTATCACTTTGGGATTGGAGGCCTGATATGGCTAACTCCTTCCTCATGTGGTCATTCTTCCTCCAGCACAGTGTCTCATGGTGTCACTCTCCCCTCTCCCCTCCCTGGAGCCTCTGCTTCTCCATGATGCTGTGTTTCTGCCTCTTTTTCTCCGGCACAATGTATTGTAATTCCCAATCTTCCTACACACAGATCCTCATGGTCTCTCCTCCTCACGCCCTCTCTCTTCCCCTAGGCAATGTCTTGCTTCCTCTTTGCTGAACCTGGTCCTTTGGGAAATACCCAAAGGTGCCAGTTCCCCCAAGCTCTGCCTGCACAGCAGGCTCCAGCCCAGCATGCCATTACCCAGCTTAGCTCCCAGCCAGCCAGCAGTCAAGTGCTGGTGAACAGACCTTCGCGAGCAGAAGCAGCAGCTTTATTGGGAAGATCCTTAGCTGATGTAACCTGTCATTTTAGAGGGCAAAACGGGCAGTCCTGACACTCTGCAGTCAGTACACCTCCCTGGGATTCACTTAGCTTCCTTCTCTTTATGTTCCCCACTGCAGCCAAGGCCAGGCACAGGAGTACCTATTGCACATCCCCTGTGTCCTCAACCAAGCACAAGACTCTTCAGAGCTCTTTCTCCAGCAACTGCTGAGTGCAGGGATCCCTTTATAACCTTATATCTCTCACACAGGAGTGGCATGCAGGGTAGGTAAACTGAAACCCTGCTCTAAAACCCTGAAGTGTGATGCACAGCGGTGAGCTCAGCTGGGAAGCTCAGCACATTTTGGTCCTGTTCTCCCATCTAGTGCTGGACTTGTTCAGCTGGGGGTGGACCTTCTTTTAATTCAGCGCCTGGCTCCCAGTGCCCCATTGAGACCTTTCTCTTTTGCTATTTCAGACACAGCGGTGGGAACTGCTGGGGAGAAAAGAACTTCAGGCTGCAGGCTGTTTTCCCTCGTGGCTGAGATGTGGCATTTATTACCTCTTTCCCTGAGAAAACACAATTCCCCAGGGTGACCACGCTCTGACACTGTCCCACTGTTACAACGATGGCTGACAGATGCTCTTGGGCAGTATCCAGGCCATTTTGGTAGTGAGATACATCAGAACAACAGACATGCACATCAAGGAGAGCTGTCTGGGGAAGATGTCAGTGTTTGGAAAGAGGGTGCTTCCCTGGGCACTACCTCAGAGATGTCTGTCATGTATTTTGGATTTAATCAAGGTACCACTGGCAGCACTAATGCAGACCAAGTCGCAGCATGCTAAGCTCTAAAACCACGTCTCTACATAGGGCACCCACTTTTGAATGCATGGACATCTGCTGATTTACCTCCAGACTAGAGAGAATGGTGCCTATTATTTCTTCTTACCACAAGAGACATGGTGAAGTCTGCAAATAGCCTTTGCATAGAGCGTGCAGTGAGTATGCTCTGGACATCAGTTCTGTGGTTCTCAGCTTGGGGGTGTCAGCATAGTGGTGTTCCTGAAAGCATGGCTCCATGTTGCACTGATCTGCAGATGCCGTGCTTTCAAATGCACACAGGCATCCGTGTGAGAGGGGAGATGCCTCTCTGGCACAGGCGTCAGCCAGATGGCAGCATGCCTTTGACCGAGAGGAAAGGAATGCAGCATCTCCTGGTGACTGGGAAAGCTTGGGTGGTTTTGCACATGGGAAGCTGCTTTAAATGTGTTTCCTCCCACTGCCTGGCCTTTTGTTTTTCAGCCATACTTGATGCTGCCGTTGGAAAGCTGAACTCCCCAAAAATGAACTTCCTCTCCTACTATAAACTGACCCTCGGGGGTTGCTATAGTGACTGCAGAGCAGCCAGCGAGCTGTGTAAACACTCCCTCCTGCTTCCCATCACACTGCGCCCGAGTCCCAGCCGCGGGATGTGTGCAGCAACCTGGATTATGCAGGCAGCTGTGAAATGCAAACCCAACAATTTCTGTGCTTCCTCTCGCTTCCCCTACGGGAAGGCAAACACAGCAGGCTGGTAGCAGGCACCAACACGCCTGTCCCTGACGAATTTGGGCACACGGTGCGGTACTGCAGAAACCAAACCCAGACATTCACCTGGGGGGCTTGAGCAAGATGTGGAAATGCATGGTGCAACTGGATCCTCTGAACATTCAATTCCCCTCGCCTCGCTAGCTGTTGAGCTTCCAGCTGTGTGGGGCGAGCAGTTTGGTACGCATACACAGCTCCTTTGGTGTAATTAATTGAAACAATCAAACAAGTGTGAAATCCACGGGGTTCTGGGTTCTCTGCTGCTCACTTTGATGTCAGCTCTTCCTCTTGCATTTTCTTTTTATTTCTTTTTTAATGCATGCCTTTAAAGCCTAAAGCTGACTCTCTGAGTCACTTCACAAGCACTGATGCTTGTGTGTGACTGTATCCATCCCCATAAAACCAGGTCAGGTGTTTCAGCAGCAGTAGCCTGGGTGACACACTGAAGCACCCAGGGAGGCGTTTCCCAAGTTAAGTGGGGTATGCATCCCCTAGGGCTACTGCAGATGTTCTTCTAAAAGAGCAGGGACTCCTTAGCCAAGGATTTTGTGAGAGGTGAGGGAAACCACCCTGCCAGGAGGCAATCAGCTCTGCTCCCACCACCTCTCATTTCCAGCACCATCGGACCTTCAAACTAACACAGTCATCAACCCTGTCTCGTTAATGAGACCTCCCCTTCCCTCTCCCCATGCCTACAGTCAGGTCTGGCACAGGCAAGCAGAAGGGCCTAGGCTCCAAGCCGCCACACTGAGGTGCACCTTGACATGGTGTGAGTCATGTCTTCAAGAGCTAAGGCTGCCATCCCACCGCAACAGACGTGTGCCTGCCTCTAAAAGCACAAAGCACATCGTCTCCAAGGTCTATAAAATGATGCCCCTGCTCCGTGCTGTCAGGAGGGCCCATTCAGAAGTGCCAGACATCCTGCAAAACACCCACTGATGGCAACTGCCAATACACACTTCTGTTTTACTATTAAGAGACCTCCCGGCATGAGGTTGGAGGATCTGTGTCATCCTGCCTTTATATGCCTGGGTACCACTGACCATGCTGATTTATACCTTTGATCAGGCAGCTGGCTATACAGGTTGTCTGTATAGGGCTGACTGGGTGTTCCCTGAATTTCCATCCTTTCTGGTGCGTCTCAGAGCATGCACAACATCTGTAGGCAAGGACGCTGGCAGAGGTGGGAGTGAAGGTTGTGCTCGTCTGTAATCCTAAACATACCCCGATAATCCCAGCCTGTGACTCAGAGCTGGGGGGATGCAGAGGGTCAGTGTCACCTGCTCATCCACCACAGTGAGTCATTACACCCCAAAGAGAAAAGGAGCCTTAAAGCCTCAGTCTGACGGCTGTGAATGATGGCAACAGGACATGTTGCACAAAGTGTACTAAATCAAAGGCAATTCTGTCATGCAACACATTACAATACCTGGTCCTTATAGTGTCTCACTTAACAGATGGCAGGAGCTGAGTCTGATTAAACAGGGTTTTCCCAATCACTCGTAGAGATAACTGAGAGGCAGGCAGAAGCATAAAGTGACACATAGCTTGGAGCGCCGTCTGGATCTTTGTGGGTTTGTCCTTCTCAATTCGGTGTGCTTTCCTTGATACAGCATTCAAATGTAGATCAGCTGAATTAGTTGGAGTGAGTACATGGTCTTTTCTGCTCCTATCAAAGATGCTGCTGGACTCTCCACTGCTAGCTCTGAGACTGCCTCAGCATCAAGCAGTGCTGCAAACCTGCCTGCGCTGGATGCAGAAAACTTGATGAAACCAGTAAGGCAGTAAAGACATTGATGCTCCCTTTTTCCCTGGAATTCCTGCCACAGAAATAAACAGCCTGAAAATCTCCTATTCATGTAGGGCCTTAGAAGGTTGAAGTGGGTCACATGCATCTGTGAGTAGCTGGGGGGAAGGGAGGAAGGGGGAAGGAGGACAGGTAAAGCAGATCTCCTTTGGCAACTCTGGGAGCTCGAAGATTGTCAGTCAGGTGAATTTCTTGGTTTTATTTACAAGAAATCTTAATCCCTGATGGGGAATGGGACAGCCTCAAACGATGAGGCATCCGAATAATGTCCATAGAAGTAGTTAACAACCTGAATGCTTTGCAAGTTACTGAAATGCCTGCAAACCTCAAGAGTCTGGGGGTCTTTAGTGCTCTTTTTGATAATTCTGCTTGGGAGGCCAAATCTGGGGGCCTTACAGAACATGGCACCAGTTAGGTCTCCAAGCCCAGCTACCCAGCATCAGGGCTGCATCTCAGTGGAACACCTGATGGGGCATGGAGGCACAAGTAGGCACTTCCTGATTTTACCTGCAGTCTTGGTGTGAGCATGGCGTGTGCTCAGGAAGCCTAAAGGAAGACAGTGCAAGGGAGCTTTCAAGCCTTTTCTGACTCTGGCTCTGATCCAGCTGCAAATGATCCAGGAATGCCCTTTCCAGATGTGGACTGACACCGTGGCTGTCCGGGGAAGCTGGAAATTGCTGGGGGAGGGAAGGGAGGAGGGGGCATGATTATTGAGTTTGAAAAGGAGGGGAGGTTTGTGAGGGTTTTGCAAGGTCTCCCTGCTGCAGGGGGCATGTTTTTAGAGGTGCCTCTGGCTGTGGATTGCGAGTGGCTGGTCGGCGCTGTGGTGAGCTGCTGCTGCCTCCCAAAGCCGCAGCAGCATTGTGAGGCTGCAGACGTGCAGAACAGCTCACGCCAAGGCTGCACGCTCACAGGTGATCTCTCGGTCTGTACATTTTCCAGTGGAGCTGGCAGCAGCTCCTGCGGTGTGCATGCTTCGTTGGCTATCCAAAGAAGGAACGGGGCGGGCGTTGATCCAGTTGAGGCGGTTTCAAGGAGCGAAGGCAGGAAGGAAAATTACCGACTTTGACATATGTAGCTCCCTGCAGGTCTCTCTTATTGTAGCCTGTCGGGATGTCAGGGTGCACAGACACAACCCAGAGCTGTATCACCCCACGGCTGCTTTGCCTCCCTTTCCACCCCTTTCACACAGACAGCAGGGCAAGCCCGTTTCTGGCATACCAGGAAATCCTGGTTCTTGCTATTATCAAGGAGGGGCGTGCAGTTATACAACTTCAAGCTGCCATCAGTGGGACCCACAGGAGGGAGGGGGGAAATAGTTCACTTGGAAAGGAATGCTGCAGTGTAGGGCAGTGGTTTTGACATGCTGGAGTGAAACTTGGCATAGGGGAACAGAGGGAATTCGTTTGCCCAGTTGACGTGGCACTTGAGCAAGAGATTAAATGAAATGGCAGTGGAAATCTTGAAAGACCATAAGAGGTGGAAAGTCAGCATGAGGCATGTGTCTTCAGCCCTTAACGCAGGTTTCATCATTCTGGGTGTCCGTAGCTTTCTAACAACTATTACTTATCTGACTCTCTCACGCTTTTTTCCTGCCAGCACACATGAGAAGCCAACTGTGTGCATAGTCCTATCCAGGAAAGGGCCTCCAACTTGACAAGAAGAAATGAAGACCCAGGGTTCAGTGGCCTGAATTGTTTGTCAGCCATCTGCAATGGCAGGAATCTGCTTACTTTTCTGAGCATATTTATCTACTCCAGTGTACCAGGAAGAATGTAGTGTGGAATAGCAGCCATGCACAGCAATGGCAAATATTTGTTCCTGGTAAAAATTGGCTTGCCACATGTCTTCATTCGCAGTAGATCTCCTGTCTTAAAGCAGATGTGGGGGTCTGGGGTGCTCTTCTGAAATGTCACTTGTTAATGACTGAGACTTAAAGAGAGCACTTATGTGGAAAGGCTGGGAGAAATACACGTGTACACCAAGAAGCATTAGGTGTGCATTGGATTAACACCTTTCATTCTCCCCCCACTTTCCCAACAAGTCCCTGCCAAGGGCTTGACATCTAAACAAAACATGCTAAACCTTCGTCTTGGTAGATTATTTCTTCTGGAGCAAGTTCCCCATCGCTCTCTTTCATGCTGTGCTTTCAGCCGTTGTTTTTGTAGTCTGTCAGCACAACCTTGAGAAAAAGGACTTTGGCTGAGAGCTGAACACACAGTACCAGCTGTACTGATTTCCACCTCCTGGTATGTAGCAGTGGACTTTCACACTGTGCCTTCTTTGCCTCCCCCAGGCTGAAATCTCTCACCAAGGCTTCTGCTCTTCTGCGTGGCTGAATCCACTCACCCACAAGAAGCAGCAGGTTTAGGCTCTTGCAGCCTCACTGTCAGGATGGGAACCCCTTGTCAGGGTGCAGGCAGCCACGTGGGATGAGGGGTTGAAGGCATCAGAGGAATGTTGATGTTCCAGCAAACTTGGGCATGAGCAAGGGAAGCTGGAATGCACAAGCGGATCAGGGAAAAGGAGGAAGCGAGCGGAAAATGGAGACACCGTGTGATAGATGGGATGGAGAGCAAAAGGGCAGTGTGAAATCACGCAGTGGATGGGCAGGATCTGAAGAATAAGGCAATAAAAGATGAGGGAGTTTTATAAGTGTCACACTCTCCAGGGAGCTAGTAAGAAATTACACATATCCCCCTCCATCTCTTAGACAGTAATTTGAGAAGAAAAAACCTCAAAAGATATTTTAGTGACTATCTTTTTCTATTGTGGAATCAGGTTCTTGCACTACGAGGTTTTTTTCTTTGCATTCCTCTGGTTATAGTAGTGAAGTAGATTAATACCAAAAGTACCATATTTTGCACTTTGCCACATGCTTTGCTGCCCTTTCCTTTTCTCTTTTCTTCCACCCTGGCACAGAGGGACTCAAAGTGCAGACTTCTCTTCCTTAGCAGCAGTTTTACACTGACCTCATCACCTGCATAAGGCAGTGTTGTTACCTGGCGGTTATGATGCTCTTAAACAAGGGTTTATGAGAGACACAGATCCTTTGTGTGAATAGAGGGAAACAGGATGAAGAAAATGAGTAATTCCAGAATAGCAGCATGCCTGGAACAAAGGCTTGGAAGGGTGATGTAGAAGGAGGATGCTACAGCCTCCTCCTCAAACATTCTCCAGGCACTGGGACATGATCCGGGAAGTCCTCATTGTCCTAGTGTCACTCATCTGTAAAGTCTCCTCATCCCATCATGTGGCCTGCAGACACTGGTGGCCATTGTCTTTTCTCACCTTCTTTGCCTTTGCATGCCTCAGAAAAGGCTGTCAAACTGTATTTCTACCCTGTCTTCCCTCTTGCTAGTGTTTGTCTCTCCAAAATGTACCGAGCACACCTATTTTCTCTGGCAGTGCGTTGATGAACTTCTATTTGTATCCCAGGGGACTTATAAGAATTAGGGTCAGCTTGACATGAGTGGTGTACTGTGTGGAGATATTTACAGCAGCTTGTAATGCTTATGTTGAGTATGAGACCAGAAGCAATTAGGATCCAGGCCAGTGCCTTCAGTGAATAATAGTCTTGGTTACTTGGAAATATCAGATGGCTTCAGCTTTATGCAGTTGCTATGAGGAAAAAAAGTTAGGTAAACAAAGAAAAAGAATAAGAGGAGGGAGTGGTGGTTTTTTATTGGCATAGTCAGGAAGGGCAGTCAAAAAGAGAGAAAGAAACTAGAAAACAATACCATGGGTCTTCTCTTGCAGCCCACAGCAGAGAACAGACATTTTCTTTGTGTGTCTTGATGTTCAGTATCCTTGTCCATGGGCACTTTTGGTTCTTCTCCCTCAGAGTGTCCGTGGAGGCCACTTTTGTTATTTGGGTGCTTCACTGTTAAGATTTGTTTCTAATGCCTAACATACTATCTGTCTTCATCACCATGCTGTCCTGTGACCTTATCCCTGTGAAGCACCTCCACATCTCATAGCCTCCATGGCAGCTGATAGTACTCAAAAGCACGTCCCTGGGGTCAGCACTCAGCAGTTGTCCCTCTTTTGTGAGGTGTGTCTGAACAGCCCACTTGGCTTCCTCTGGGAGACTGAAGATGTGAGATCCTGAGATGGAAACTGAGAAGGGAGATTGTTCCTGGAGGTTTTATGGGTCTGCTACACTGCCTGTTGCATAGATGTCTTCCACTCCTATAGATAACAGAAGAATGCTTTCAGATTCCTGGAAATATTTTGTCTTTCCTTGGACAAATAAGATAACCTGAGGGAACCAATTACGCCCTGTTTCTTGGTGCCTAGCTGTGCAAACAGGCACTCAGCCGCCTTTGCCGGGCTGGTCTCAGAATCTGTAGTCTTTTATACTTCTGACTGGCAGCGTGGGTCCTGCCTGTATCCAGAAGCTGCGCAGGTAGCTCCTGTGAGTCAGGGGCCTCCATATGGAGTTTGAAGCTCATCCCTCTTTTCTGGTGCAGTCTAGCCCTGAGCACAGAAGTGGGCACAAGCCTTCCTCAGCACATGGCTGTTCAGAAATAATGTGAGCCCGTTTTGTTGTTTTGCCGCCCTGCAAGAAGACCTCTGAGAGCTCTGAGGTGAGGCAGGACTTATCCTCCTCACAGCTTGTTTTCCCTGCCTGCAGCAGCGGTTGCCTCCTCTCACGGCGTTCCCCACAGTGGCCTGTGTTTCCCTCTGGAGATGCAGCCTGTTATGAGATCAAGATGGTAGGACAGCCTTTTAGCAGCCCTTTGGCCTGCTGTAGCAATGGAGGAGGGCTGTCAGTGCACCCGTCAGTGGGATGAGGTTGGGATAGTCTTGCCTTCGAGCAGCGATGTATCTGGTCCTTCCAGGGCACTGTACTCTCGCTTGCGATGACACCAAAAAAGCCTTGGCTCCTTGCAGGGTGCTGGCACACATGGCTCGCTAGAGCACTGGCAAGTTTTTAAGGATTTGTCAGATGGGAACAGTGGTGGAGAAAAGAAAAGTGAAACCAGATGTTTTTCCTTACAGTTGCTTCATATTCATGGGGGGGGGGGGGGGTTAGAGAAGAGAAGCCGTAAAAATGCCATAACCCTTGATCCCCGAGGCTCAGCATTACACTCTGCAAAAGCCAGTGCTGTAAATCCGCACCTCTGCCTTGGCAGCCGTGGGTCCTGATGGGGTGATACCCTTGTGATAGCTGGGGGGGGGCAGAGCCTTTGCATTTTGTAGCACAAACTGGAGGAAAAAGCCTTTTGGAAGTCAGCACCAATAGGCTACTTTTATGGAATCAGTTATTTTTTCAGATTTCTCTGGGGACGCATCAGTGCTGAATCCTGAGGCTGACTGGCAGGCTTAGAAATGTGGGATGTGTCTGCACCACAATCAATCTATCCTGCAGGCTGTGCCAATGGAGTGCAGTTAACTTTATCCTCCCCAGCCCAGGCTCTCCTGTCAGCACAGGCAGGGCAGCGCAGTGCTGGGGTGAGGATCCACCAATGAAGAATTCACCTAACTTTCCTGGCGGGGTTTTGTAGCCCTTGTTGCCCTGCACGGCTGCAGCTACACAGGTCCCTGCGACCTCAGCACCCAACCTGGGTACCACTGCAGTGCAGCGCAGAGCAGTGCCAGCAGTTTTCTAGAAGCATTTCTGGTCAGAGGGTCTGGCTGGCACCAGAGCAGGGCCGCTAGATGACTCCAGTCATCTCTTTTTACACATCAGTGAGGATACTTGTAGTCAGAAAACAACCTTGAGGAGCACCCAGCAGCCTCCTTCCAGGGAAATGTGTGCTTGGGTGAACGCAGAGATGGAGAAGAGGAAATGAAAGTTGTGTATACGCGTGCCTGGAGCCAAACAAGGATTTAAACATAAAGCAGCTAGGCCTTTTCTGCACTGTGCAACAAGGACTGTGATAACCAGATATTTTTAATTGATATTTTATGATATTTCCATGCTCAGTTTCTGCCTACACATCAGCAGCGAAGAAAGGCTTTCCCTAATCTGATGCCGATTGTATGGGCATGCATCTGCCTTGCAGGGATTGGGGTGGGAGGTGGCTTCAGCTGCCAGCCTGGATTCTGAATCTGAATTTCCCTGCAAGGTCAAAATGACTAGTTTTAGCCCAATTCTGGGGGGGGTGTGGGGGTGTAAGCTGTGTTACCTCCCATAGGATTCAGGTAGTTTGCTGGGCTTGGCAATACATAGTTACAGCGTTACTTGCACTAGTGGGTGAACAGGAACAAGAACAGTATGGAAGGTGGAGAATGTATGAAGAGAGCAGTGGGGAAGACCTCTGAAGATTTCATTTTGGATCTCGATTCAGCCAAAGACCTCTGTGGTTTCTGTAGTCAAATCATGTAAACCAGCTTTTGGAGCCATCTGCAGTTGGTAGTCTCTGCTGAGAATACCTGAGATTGCACACTGCTCAGGTATTATGACAGCATAGCCCAATTGGTTGGAATAATTTTAAAAAGTATTTCTGTAAAATAATTTAATGGAATGACTGCAACATGTTTTACTCACAGTGACTAGGAGTTCGTTCTCCTTGCAACAGGAATTGCAGACATTTTAACTCACTCCTTGATTTCTCCATCATCACACCAAGTGATGGAAAGTTGGAGACACTTGCAAGCTGTCTGGCATTGTCATCGTACGGCTTCTGTGAATGCTGGCACCCTGGGCATCCTAGTGTGCTGCAGCTATCAAAAATAGATTATTCTGCACACAACTGTGCTTACACCAACTTGGTATTGACTGAGATGTTCTCAAACAGATGCAGCTCTTCTGGTCCTTCATCACTGCTCCGGTTTTCTAGACCTCTGGTCTATCTCATGCCTCTCTTCTGGACTCTTTCCAGTTGGTTGGTGTTGATGTGTTATGTCGAAAACAGGAGAGCAGTCCAGCTCCAGCCTGGATAACCCTGGGTGGAAGGATTACTTCACTTGTCCCTAGGGCTTTTCTCCTGTTTATACATCCAGCATGTTGTTTGCCTTTTTCCCAACGGTGTTGCACTCTTGACTGACATTCAGCACATGACCCTGATCCTTCCCTGCAGAATGTGTACTGAGACGGTGGCGTCTCCGTCCTGGATCTGGGAACTGATGTATTTCTCCCACTGTATAGTTCCTAATGCTTGGCCTACTAGAAATTCCCTCTCTTTGTCTGTGACCACTTCTTCAGTTTTCCTGTGGCTGATGGAAAAGAACTTTTATGATTGGTTCAGACAGTTGATTAATGTTCATTTGGGGGAGGCTGGCTTGGGTGATGGAGCAGTGGCAGGCCAGAGCACCAGGAGACAGAGGCAGACGTTACAGGCAAGATTGAAATGTGGTGGCTGATGTTACAATGCTCAGTGGTGAGAATACTAGTTAGCTCTGTCAAAAAATGGGTGTTGCTGACCAGCTTTAGAAGTAATTACAAAAGATTGCCTGGTTGTAGGAATGAACGTAAGAATGGTTTTGCATCTGTCTTTGAGTTAGGGAGCTAGTAATAGCCAGAGGGTGAGGATTTCATCTGCATACCTATTATCTCCCAGCATTTTGCAAAATGACTGAAAACTTCAGCCAGTTTGCGAAATGACTGGTTTCACAATAGGAAAACATAACGTATGGCTACTGTATCCGAAGCAGAGCAGTAACTCGACAGCACCTTTATTCACTGAGAGATGAAACTTGTCTGGAGAGGAGTCTGCTCCCTCTGTCTGATACCCTCTCTGCCCCGCTTGCAGCTGAGCACTTTGAAGGCATCAGAAAGGACAGAATGGCCTTTAAACTTCTGTTAACCTGGAAACTCCCCTAGTACTGCATTATTTTTGCTGTTGTCAAAGAACTCTTCCCCTTGCACCCAGCTGCTTCTCCCTGCTCCTTTTGCTTTAGTTCAGCACAGCAGAACTCCAGCATTAAAACCCGTTCCTTCTGCCACGCAAGTGTTGGGAGAGGAAGGTGACTGCTGGGCAACTGATGAGTTGGGGTGAAACGGTGTTGGGAAAGAAAGCACAATGTTCTTTTGCTTTTATGGGAAGTGATATATTACTGTAGACCACAGTAATTCAGGGTCTGCTCTTAGCTGCTTCACAATCAGCGAACAGGCCCCACTTGTGCTGCACCGACCATTTGTGCAGCTGTGGTAGGGCACGAGGGTGTCAATTAATCTTGATTTGTGCTGTAGAATTACTTCATATGAGAGGAAATTTATCATAGGCTTTGGTTTCAGTGTATGTACATGGACATCATGCTACCTTTGCAGGGAAAGCAGGGGCCTCTGCTGTGCCAGGAAAGTCACTGGTCCTTGCTGGAACTTCCTGGCAAATTCCCCCACTTCTCAGGATCCCTAATTCAGTCTAAAAGATGGAGCAATCAGCACACAGTAGTAAATGTTTCGCAGACTTTGCCCAGTCTGTCCCTATGTCACACCCATTTTAGGGAAAAGAAAATTAAGGCTTTTGCTCAGACATATAAACAGTTGTAATGAATTATTTGCAAGGAAGCTCAAACTGTGAGATGCAGGGTAAACACAGAAACAGGTGAAGCCCTTGTTTTGCATCACACAGCACAAAGCCTGCACAGCTAAAACCCCCAAAAGATATAGGCAAGCACACTGTCCAAAACCAGACATTTCTTGTGTCTTAATATTCCTTCTGCCACCATCCTGAGGCAGAGAAAAATGAATTTACCTCCAAAACCGCAAGGCTCAGAGTAATAAATACAGAGCAAACCACAAACGTGGTATTCTTCTTACTGGCTTCTTTTGCAAGGTGATGTTTGGGCAGAAGAATGAAGCTCTTGTCTCTGAGATGTGATGAAAAGATATGGAATAACCTGACTTGTGACAAAACCATGAGACCTGTCAAACTGTTTGTCAGTCCAGTACCCAAGCGTACCTGTTCTCCTTCTTCACCCAGCATATCAGCCCCTGTTGCATGAAGCCACGTTGCCATGTTCCCCAGGGACCAGGCTGCTCTGAAATGGGTGCAAGGCAGCACACGCTGGCTGATGTACTCAGTACAGGTCAAAGCAGGAAAGAGCAGCATGGCCTTCAGCAAAAACCAGTTCAGGGACCTAGAGAACTGGCTGCCTTTGTGAGCTGGGGCTGAAGTCCTCGCTGCTATGCCTCTGCCGTGCTTGCTCCCTGCCTGACCCCGCTCTGCTGCAGCTACATCAAGTATGCCAGCCATGCTGATTGTGGAGATCACTGTGTGCGAGCCAGAGGAGAAAATAGCTGGGCAGATGGTGCTATATTAAGGAGAGCATCTCAGAATTGTCTGCTGGGATTCTCCAGGGGCAAGGGACCGTCTTGGCCTCACTTGCTCTCTGCCTTCCCAGTGCCTCCTCCTTTTCTACCCCTTTTCTCCCTCATAGATCCTCCCTTGCTGAGGATGCTGTGGGGTGATGCACTACCCAAGGGATGCTACCTCCAAATGGAATTCGGGGGAAGATGAAACCTGGTTATACAAAGTCTGTGCCCCATGTGTGCTCAAGCAAGCCGGAGGCTCCTCATTCCCACGCCCCAGTCCACCTCCCTGCTCTGCCACAGGACCCAGGGCAGGACCAAAGAGGCAGTTTTCTGCAGGGATGGGCTGGCACAGGCGAGGGAGGGCCTCCTAATCTTCCTTGTCAGCAATCAGCTTTCTTCTCTTCAGACTCCATGGAGGAAGGACTTGCAGCAGCATGTTTTTCATCTTCCTCTCGCAGCCTCATCTCCTCTCCTTTCCCCGCTCCCACCACTCCCAGCCAGTACCAGCCCTGCTGCTCACCCCTGTCAGTTGTCTCTGCCTCCCTCCCAGCGCTCCTCTCCGGTTCCCAGCTAAGCTCCAACGAGCAGGGCAGCAGGCAGGGGCCAGAGGGGAGGACAGTGACAAGACACAGCTGCTGGCTGCTCTTAACAGCTCTGAGAGTGGCCCCTAGTGACCAGCAGCAGAGCGTGCTGGGCAAGGCCGGCTGTATGGCAGGACGGAGGGCATTGATGTCCCCTCGGGAGGTCAATGTGCACTCCCCAGGGGTCACCCTTTGTAAACAACCGAGATCCATCCAGCATGGAAAACAAATGGGAGAAGAAAAACACTTGGGTTGATGATGCAATTGAAAGGCCTGAAGATTTGTGGCTTTGCACTATTACCCTTAAACTTTTATTGGTGGCACAAGGACTATTCCCTAGCGCAGAGGTCTCACAAGGAAGCTGGGCAGAAGTTCCCTTGCCCCATCCTCTCTCTCCCCAGCATTGATGGAAAACAGAGTCCAGGTGATACATGACTTTTCCAGCCCTTCAAAACATCCTAATGGATAGTATGAAGATGGTAGCTAAAAGCACTTGGAACAGTCATCCTTTATCGATGCAGGCATCTGGTGTTTGGGGGGCTCAGAAAGGAACAGAGCTGCCTGGTCAGATGTGATATGAGCTCCAGTGCAGTATATCTGGGCTGTGCCTAGGATTCCTAGCAGGTCACCACAGAAAAATGGAGCGCAGAGAAGCCCTGTAATTGCTCTAAATAATGAATGTTCAGGCTTCTACATATACAGAAAGAAAACCGGTTCCCTTCACCAGTTAGAGTGTGGAAGGATCAAAGATGGACATAGTGGGATTGATCATAGTGGGTATCAGAAGGGATGCTGGAAGACGAAGAAGCACAGCAGCCGCACGGGAACAGTAATGCAGTCACTCAGAGACACTGCAAATGGCATGTGGGACTGTGGCCATCATTTGCTCTTTATAGCACACATCTTACTTGGTTAGCTCTTCTGTTGTAAGAATAATTTTACTGCCTGTGAATGGTTTTCATGACACTCCTTTTCCACACAGCCCTTTCACAATGTTTTTTCCATATTAAACTTGACAGGTCTTTAAGTGTGAGATTGCCACAGAAAAAAGAATTTTGATCTTTTCTGGCTCTCAAACATTTAAAAAAACTTGTCCACAACATTGCTCCCAAATAACTTTTCCTAGTTGTTAAAATATGATGCTCCTCTGTTTACAAAATGCGCTTCTTCATATCACTGTTACCAAGTGCTATTTTGTCCCAGAACATCGTGGTCCTCTCAGGACCTAGTCTGTTATTTAAGATGACTCTGTGTCTGTGAGGGAAGAGAAGGTGAGGTCGCTGGCTGCCTGGTGCAAAGCGCCTGTGCTTGAGAGGGGGAAATAGTAATTTTGTTGTAGAAAGCAATGTGACATGCCATCTGCACAATGCAGCACAGTTATGGTCATTCACGTTCAAAAAAGATTGATTCATGCTGGAACAGGTGCAAAGAAAGGCAGCGGGAGGATTAGGGCATCGGAGAGCTGAGGTTATAAAAGTAGACTAAAAGACCTTGGCTTATTTAGTCCAGCACCACGAAGGCTGAGAGAGGGATATGATCGCTCTCTATAAATACATCCTGGAGGTTAATGCTAAGGAGGAAGAGGAGCTATTTCAGTTAAAGGACAATGCTGACACAAAAGCAAATGGGCATCATAAACCTGGCATGCAGAAGCCGAGGTGGGAAGTTAGATGTCAGGGTGAGGACAGGGTGAGGGCAAGGGTCTCAGGATGCGTTGGTGTGGCTACCTGTGCATGCAGACTGGGCATGCAGTGAGCTGTCTGATGCCTGGGGCTGGCACTGCCTTCCCTGGGCTTGCGGGACTGTGGGACAGGCCTCTGCCACCCATGGCTGCCCCACTGCTGGGGGTGAGCAGTGCTGGTCTCCACACAGATATTTCACCCGCCCATCAGTTACAATGGCCATAATAGTCTCAGTTTGCCTGCCTGGAGAGGAAAGAGGTTCCATTGAGACAGGGTGCACTGGAACCCGCTTTGCTTTGTTGCCGGGGGAGGAGAGGTTTCCTTGTAATGGCTTCCAAGGGGTATTTTGGGGCATGGAAGGAGGTGGCTGGCCCAACCTGCTGTTGTCTGTAGGGCCAGGGCCTGGGAGCACAGCCAGCTCCCCAGGGCTGGTGCTGCAGCAGCGCAGGGCATCCCCATGAGGCCATGGACATTTTGTTCCTGGCACAGAGTGTGGTTGGCTGCTGGAGTTAGCCCATGGCTGAGAAGCTCTCTCTGGGTGCTCTGTCACTTGAAATCACTCGTATCATGTTGTGCTTCAAATCTCTGACTTGGGCTTAAGACCTCGCTGCCTAAAAATGTTGGCAACGAGAGTGCAGGAGTGAGCTGCTCTCAGTGATGTGACCTGAGTGGCTGATGGTGTGACAGTCCAGTTTTATTTCCACACCATATCCTCTCTGAGAGATTTCACCTTCCCATCAGTGGGATGGAGAGGAGCTGCCAGTGAAACTGTACCTCCTGCTGAAACATGCTCAGCCAGGGCAGGAGCCCTTGCTTTTCCTCCCTGGAAAGATGCTGTTGCTGGCTCTGGGGGTGCTCTGCTGATCCAGTGCTCTGAGCACACCCCACCTTCAGTGGCCAGGCCACCCACCTGAGGACCAGATGACATAAAAAGCAATGGAGGCCATACCTAGCCAGTAGGGTCAGCCTTTGTTGCTCCTTGCAAAACAAATAATGTCGTGGTCACGAGTATCCCAGCTCATGAGTTTTTGGGCTTCCCCACCTTTTCTATTTTCATTGCTTCCATTGCTTGAGGGCAGCCCATGGGATGAATATTTCACTCCAGACTTCCATTCAGCTGTTGAGTCAGGATGCTTGCCAGAAATGTAATTCTTTCTTATATCTCCAGGATAATAGCTGGGCAGGATGGTGGATGGCTCATTCAGGGCGAGACATTACAACACTTTTATTCCTGGCGTAGGATGGTATGTGGCTGTACTGCCTGTGGGTAGGTGCTTGGCTAACAGGGCTTCTTTAAGGAGACACTTATTTTTCTTTCTTTTTATTTTCTTTTTTTTTTTTTTTTTTTTTTTTTTCCCCTGTTGAATAACTTCCATGCTTTTCCCAGGGAGTTCTGCTGGTTGGAACATCCTGTATCAGGAAAGGGACCCGTCTATGCATGTGTTAGATACCTGCTGCCCTCTAATGGCTGCCTGTCCCCGCGAGCCTTGCTTGGGACAGCACAGGTTTTGCGCATTCAGTGAAAGAAATTTGCTTAGCTCCGAGGTTTTTCCAGCGATTTCATCACATGGGACTAATCTCTGGAGAGAGAGTGTGGAGAGGTCCCTTCGTTACTTTCCACTGTATAAGGTGCCTCTTCTTCTTCCCTGCACTCAGTGCAAACCCCATCTTTTGCTCCTTGCTTCTGCCACATCCCATCCTGCTTCGATTCCTGTCAGCGAAGTACTTGCCTTTCCTAACAGCTTTAGATGCAATTTAGAGAGTGGACAAAGAATAAGAACAGCACAGCCCTTGAACTTCATGAGCTTTCTGCAGACCATAGGAGACTTGCAGAACACAGTCGGAGAGACAGTGCTCTGGACTTCTCATACGCTTGGAGAGGGTTCAAACAGCGCTATTTGTGAAATGCTTTACTGCGGTAATGAAGACGCACAGTGTCAGCTTCTGCTCGTTCACTACCAGGTGTGATAATGTCTGCTCTGTTCTGAGAAAGCTATCGGCACCTTGCCTGCCTTGTTGACTTAGAGGGATTGCATTTCTTACCAAGTGGGGACCATGCAGTTGCCTGTTGAATGGCTTGCTGCTGCTTACCTGCAGGCAAGGTACAGCATGTTGCTCCCTTAGGAGCATTTCCTGAACCAGTACAGGCTCCCTGGAAAGCCTGGTGCTCATCGAGTGTTGTGGAATTTTCTCCCCAGAACTAAAATCTTTAAGACTCTATGGAGGTGCATGGCTGTATTGGAGCAGTACAAGGGAAGCAGTAAGATATCTGGAAGGAATTTTGCAGATGAGTTAATAATGAGTATGAAGAATGGTACCGACACAGCCTGCATCTCTTTGCCAAGGAATCTAGCATCCTACTGGGAACTGGAGGCTGTAAGCGACAGGGGAAAATGAAAGATGAATTGCAGCTAAGCAGAAAAACAAGCACTCTGAGACATCTTGCAGGAAAGTTCCAGGGCTGAAGCCTAACTTCATTCACAGCTTTCTCCCTCTTTTAACTACTTTCAATAATTTTGCTAACAGTCTCAATGAGAACACAGGATCACAACTGTTGTTTCGTCACAGTTAGCCAGCCTCAGTGAAACTTTAACGAAAACAGCAAGGCTGCAATCTTTGATGTTCCTTCTTCTATCCAGCCTGGACAGAACAGTTTTTGTGCTCTATTTAGGAAATGTATTTTAAATCTGGGTTTGTACATTCTGGAAGGTGGGGGGTGGAAGCCTGACTTCATTCAAATCAGTGGGAGTTTTGCTGTGATTTGCATGGGCCAGAATTTCATCCTTGTTTATGTAGTTCTGCAGCCAGGCTGAAGAACTATTAGGATGCCTGGGCCAGAAAAAGAAACCTTGAATCGCAACACTGCTTGCAAACAGTTGGGGTAAAACTGCTGGGAAAGTCCCAAGGAAATTGAACTGGCATAAAAGTCCTGTGTTTAGCTGGCCATGTTTTAGATGGTTTTTGTGCTCTCCATCTCCTCTCTCACTGCCTGAACTGAGAATGATGTGCTACAGAGCAACCTGATCTGCAGAGAGCTGCAATTCTGACTCGTAGCCACCTGCGATGCCTTCACCGACGGGGGAATGACTGGTAGCTTTTCAAGATCAGATAATAGGCGGGTGCAAGACAACCAGAAGTCTGAACATACTTAGTAAGCAATGTTCCTGACTAATGTAGGCAGCAGTCTGTTTAATAGCAATCCACACTTGGTAGCCAAAGCGCTACGGGATGTGCTTGGATCAGGTTTGGGCATGCATCAGGTTAAAAAACTGCTCTGTTGGATGGGTTACTTTTTCTAAGCTGCCATTATAGGTCAGGGCAACATGCTGAACTAGGAACCACATGTGAAAAGGATTTCTAGGTCACATCTCCGTGGCTATGAATTTGCACCCGTGGGGTTTTCAGGTGGTCTTTCTATATCTAGTAGCACTCATCAGCTTCTAAATTCCCCAGTCTGTGTCTGCGCAGCAAAGAGCATGTGCAGCTGTTCATTTCATTAGACAAATCCTACACCTCATATTCCAGAATAACAGTCAACACGCTTAAAATTTCTATTTTGGGTAGAACAGCGAAACCAATAAATTGCAGTGTAGTTTTTCCCCCAGAAGCTGCACTTTAAAAATGGTTACATCTGCACAGCTCCTTCCGCTAAAACACTGGGATGCAAGGTGCCATACAAAGTAACCCGAACATCCACACACATCTGCAACACATTAAAGTGTCTGTGTGATTTTAAACTAATTTAGTTTAATATTATACCACCCAAGTGTGGAGGGAAAATTTCACAGGTACCACCAAGGGCTGTGCTGGGCTGTTAAAAACAGGCAACCCTTTAGGTAGACCTTTGAGCTAAAAATAAGTCACTCAATCCAAGTGTCCACATAAGGCTGTGCTATGCTCTGTAGCTTATCTGGTAGCAGTGACTTCAGAGGAACTACATTGAAGAATGCAAGAAGAAAATGTGGTCCCAGGCTCTGATCTCACGATGTCCTGTAGGCTGCAGAAGTGCGTAAAACACTGATGCTCATTTGGTGCAACACTGTCCCTTCTTTCCACAGAATTTGGCTCAAAAGAATGAGGATCCAGTCAAGTACAGACTAATCCTAAACCCAAACATGATGGCTGAAGAGTTGCTGGACTGGATCCTACAGGCCTTGTTTAAAACAAACCAAAACAGATAAACCCAACAGTCCTGCTGATACAAGGTGGATTTTTGCCTAAGGGAGACCTACCAGGTTTGACACTTGGTGAATGGACAGTGAAATTGTTGGGGTGACTTTCCCATTTTCTTCAAATAAACACACCAACACTCCTATCAAAAGCAATGCTCTGCACAGAACCAGTTTGGCTTCCTCTTCTAGACAGGACCCACCAGAGAGAAATCGGTCAAATCTTGTCAGGATGCTGTTGGCTTTAATAAGCTGGATATAAACTGGGCAAAGGGACAGCCCATGGGCCTTCCTTTGCCCCTACCGGTGGAAAAGGGATGGTTGAGATGTCCCTGCTGTTGTTCAGCTGTTGGTTAACAGAAGAAGCTGTTTTCCATTTGGTTTTGTGCTGGTTGAGCAGTCCCGTCTGCATCTGTATCGTGTTACACACTGTTATGCAATCCCATCCTCTCTTGCAAACAATGACAGGAGCAACCTAAATCATGAAACATAAAGACTATAATTAAAGAGGGGAAAGTGCTTGTTTTGCATTCAGATACCCACAGCCAGTTCAGATTAGCTGAACTAGCAAATCGCTTGGCACAGGCTTAATGAGGATAACATTTGCACTGGACTACATGATGGCTGTTTCACCCCACTGTTGGCCAAGACACTAGTGCAATCTGACTGGTGCTACCATGGCTTGGACAGTTCTGTCCTTAACAGACAGTGAGATTTACACCAGGAACAGGAGGAGCCCTGCAGTTAAACCTGCCTCAGGTTCTCAAACCATTAGCATCTGGGGGAGCTCTGGTCCAGGGTGATGCTTCAGGTCTGCTTCTTAGGATTGGAAGTTTGCAGGTCTACAGATCTGACACTATCCGGTCAGACTATTTCCTATGTTTCTGTGCTGGGCTTACGCTCTTCACACTGGTTGTGGGGTTCATGCATCCATGCAGCTTGTTATTGCAGTTGGCTATGAAAAGTGGAATTCACCTGCTAAGAACTCTGAAAAGAGAGTGCACAAGCGTGGAAAGTCTCTGAAAGCTTTGGAAAGTGTTTCTGAAGCCCCTACTCTCTCCCTCCCACTTCATAAGGAAAAAAGCAGCACAATTTTTGAGATCTGATATTTCTTTCTGATTTTTCTTGCTGGAGCTCTTCCTTGGAGAACCCAGATTTGTAGCTTAAGCAAGCATTACTGGAACAGCAGCTGTTTAATGTTAAACAAAGAGAGATTTTCATCCAACCGATTGCTAGATATTTAAGTTAAATAAAAATTAATTAAGAGTAAAGGCCCTGCTTCCCTTTTAGCTTGCAACTTTAACTCTGGTGAACATCTCCAAGGGACCCAGTTGAGTTTTCTGATTTGTGCCACAGTCATCAGGACTCCAGAAGTTTTAAGTAAGCTAAAAAAACCAAAGGTGAATGTTTTTATGTTGCTGCCCTGGGGACTGTGGAACTGTATACACCTGCTGGATCTTCAGTTGACCCTAAGGATATATATCGGGGGAAGGAAATAGCTTAAGATTAAGATGCAAAAATATGGGGAAGATGAAGCAGCACAGTTTTGATGCTGGTGGCTCCACCTCCCTGTTTTAATGATGAATCTTCCCCTTTTTCCTGCTATAGTCATTCTCTGCACATGGTAAGAATTTTTTTACAGATCACTGAATGCCAGAAATTATGCAAGTTATGCTGTCCCTGTATCAGTGACACCCACATCTTGCTAATTTATATTGGATACAAAGATAATTACCCATGACTTTGGGCAAGGAGGTCAACAGTTTAGTTTTTGGAGAGTTCTGCAAAATACTGATGACAAAACACTGCAGCATCTTGTAACGCTGCTTACATAGCAAACACTTTCTTGTCCCACTGCTGTCCAAACCTCCGCATTATCCCTTTCCACAGCCATCCCATCACAGCCAAAAGCTTATCTATCTGAAGAGTCAGGCAGCTCTTCTAATGGGAAGATGTTGCATGAGATAGAATAACAGCTCTGTTTCTCCATATGCATACATTTTTCACAGTTAATCTCTCATTCCTTTGCCTCAGTCTCTGGGAGGAAAAGTTCAGGCATCTTTGCCTTGAAAATAGCTCTGTGTTGCCAGACAGCTAGCTAAATTTGAGATGCAACAGGTTATTCCACAGAAGCATGATTCAGGCTAGGGACTGTGTTTACCAGGAGGGCACAATACCACATTTTACTGACTGAAGAATTGGTCAGACACAAGACACTGCCTCTGCTGACACAACACAGTGAGCCAGTTCTCCAGCTCAGGGCTATCTATACCCCAGCTTCATCTCAGAACCTCACAACCAGAGATGTTTCTTTAACACCTCCCACCCCCTTTGATTTGTAGGAGACTCATTGTTTTGTACATAATGAGGTAAGAACTCCAGCAGCCCTGAGCCAGCCTAGCTCTGCTTCTGCTTAACTTTGCTGCAGGCTTCGGGTGAGAACCATGATGGTTTTGCATACTAACAAGCCCTTAATTGCACTTGCATTTAGATGCCGTCTCTCTTTAGTTTAGCTGAGCTCACAGCATGAGGTTCACCTGCCTGAGTGTATAGCAGGTGACCAGTCTCACATGCTGACAGAGAGGAGCTTATTTACAGCTGTGGACCATTTCCTAGCTGTAAGGCCCAACAGAGTCTGGGCAGGTTTGTCTGAGGTGGGAGGATTTACAAAATGGGGCTAATAGGGTTAATTCCACACTCCCTTGTCTTTAAGATGCTCGCCTGCCTTTACTCAGTGATGAAGCAGTTGCTGGTGCAACTCGCCATTTTAATCACCTTTATATTTTGTCCTTCAGACATCTTGAGAGTTTGGACTTGGTTTTACCATCAGCTTTAATTTTTAGTTTAGGAAAGATTGAGGTAGAAGTTGAGGTGTCTGTAAACATTGCTTCTAGTGCAGGTTCTGTCTTCTACTTCATGAAGAGATAGATTGACCTGATATTTCCTTCATCTGCAGGAGCTTCTCTGATTCTGAAGGTACTGTTACCAGGCAAGTGCATTGTTCATTTTGAATTCTCTAAACATAGGCTTAAGATCATATATAGTTGTCCTTTTTATTGCCTTTACTTAAAAAGTAAAAGCTATTTTGCAACTACTTAGACCTAGGTAGATGATGACTATTAGAATTTGGCTCTGTGATGCTGCTGCAAGGAGCACAGGGAGAAACAGCTGCTTATGAACTATAAAAGAAAGGCTCTTTATCAGCCAGTGGTGTCACTCCTGCGAAGATCCTGGGAAAACTGTTTCCATGGATCGCAATGCCTGGTTGGATGGAGGAGCAGTTGGGTATTTGATACTTCTTCAGAAGTCATGTACTTGCGAAGTCAGATGCTGACATCAAGTATTTGGCAACTTAAGAAGATGGAATTGTGGGTTATGCTGGTGTATTCTACTTTTTCATCTGTGTCTTCCCACCCTCAGTATGTTTTCTACTTTAACTTGGCTTGAAACTTATTCTCTTTTTTCAGCTTTCAGTGATTGGTCCAGTTCAAAGAGTTAATCTCTTCTACATATGTTAAATACAAAGGCTCTCTTCTGGCTGAAGTGCTGCCTTGCTGAAGCCTGTCCTTTCTTTTCGTTATTTTTTGGAATCAAATTTATGGTTGCCTCTCCACAGGGTATGAAAGTTTCTTTTTATTATTATTTTAAGTAAAAAATATAACTGCCGTGGTGTCCCACTTCCTGGATGACATTGGCAACTTTATGTGTGGCTACTGACATTTCAAGAGAACCATCTCATACAGGCAGCCTGCGTTTGGCTAAATTTAGCAAGTCGCAGATCAAGTGGCAAGTATGTTCCACCCTGAAACCTATTTTAGGGAGGAACTCTGCATAGGCACCAAGAGGTTAAAAAGCTGTGTGGGGGAGAAGAAGGAGGGGGGGGAAAAAAGACAAGAAGCAAAATATTTTGCAAGAATTGTTGCTATGTTCTGAGCTTCAGCTCTTGGACACTGGGCTCTGAATCGCATTCACTGGGGAAACAGCTGCAGCTGTTTAAGATGCTACTGCTCTTCAGCTGTTTGTTACCTTCTCTTTGCAGGCTGTGGTCTAAGCACAAACCTTCTCCCTTGGCAGCTTAGACTTAAGGTACTGGCTTCTAACCTGAAGCAGTCATGAGAATAAAACCCAGGCATGTACTGGGAAACACAGCAAGAGGGATGAGTTTGGCCTGGATATTGTAAATGCAGCCCTTTCAAACCCATTGCAGAAGCTTGCTGGGGCTGCCTGAGAGTCCTGACCATCCTCTGCTGTCCCAGACCACGAAAAATGTTTCTGCATATTCAGTTGTGACTGGCTAGTTAAAATAGTTTGGAAAATTGACTTGGCTAAATCACAGAGAAACCATGGTGTGGACATGCTGGTCTGTAATTAATTGATGAGCGCTAACCAGTTAAAAACCGGTTGTCAGCTCACTTTAGAGCATTCATATGGGTTTGTGCGTGTTTAGCCAAACAGTTCAAACCCTGTTTTGATTCAACTGCTTCTAGACACTGTTTATGTCCTCCTATAAAAGTGTACATTAGCACAAAGGAGACGTAATGCTGTCCCAGAACAGTGGTGTACCACTGCATGCTCATCCTCTCCCTGCTGTCAGGGCTGTCTGTGATGGACGATGCAAAGCAGACTGCCTCCCTGGGAGCCCTGCCAGTGGCTGACTCAAGGTGAAGTATCTCGGGGCTGGCTGTAAAGGGTAAGAGCCGCACCCGGGCTGGTTGAGCAGCACACCTGGTGCTGTCTGCTCTGGCAGTGATTGGGAAAGACATTGGTGTTTGCTGGCATATCTGTGTGACTGTGTGCCTGTGGCTCACTGGGGCTCCAGCTGCAAACAGGCCTGTGAGCTCGCACAGCTTTGACATCTCTTGCTGCCCCAGCCTGTGCGGGCGGGGAGCTGGCACAAGCCCCTCTCCTTCCCCGCTGGGGAAGGGAGATGGATGAAACTAGGCTGGGGGCAGCTGAGTCACAGGCTGGCTCCTTGCTTGCTCTTGGGGCAACTTCCTGCTTGATGATCCAGAGGTACATTAGAAACAGGAAAGGAACAGCGAGTTCCTAGTGAGGATGCTGGTCTGGCAATCTGAAGTATGGGAGACTCCCAGCTGCGTTCCTGGCCTCAGCTTCCCCTGGAAGCAAGATGGGACTAATGACTACTGTACCATGAAATTCAAGCTCTGGAATATTGAACATTACTTAAGGGAGCATTCATGGACTATCACTTGTTTCGTGTTTCTATTAGCCACACTGGCACTTACTAGAATGGAAATAACCTGGGATCTAGGGATCCCACATGTAGGCTCTTTGTTGTGTAGTTTGCTTGCTTATTTTACTGAGCTCAATCAATAGACAAAGTATTTGAGAGTCTTCTGTGTCAGCTGTTAGTGCAATGTAAGAATAAGCATGATTAAGTTTTGGTTGGTTTTTTTTTTTAAAGCTTTTGTACCACAGTCCTGGGGAAAAAAAAGAGGGTATTCCCTTTTTTGTTAGGATGTACTAAATGGGTCCTTATAGTTGTTAAATCTTAACACAGAGGTTTTGATCACCCCAAAAGGCATCCTGGGGATGAGGAAAGTAATGCAATAAGTGCTTTTGGTGCCTAAGTGTTTAGGAGGGATGCCTTCCTCAGCATTCAGTACTCTTTCACAAAAGTCCTGAGAATGGTTGGTACTCAGCTGTGAAAGCATCTTATGTCTGCAAAACCAGAGAAGGCCATGTTTAGTTTTCTTCATATTCCTAAAGCTGGAGGAAGGAGGAGAAAATTCCTCCCCCCCCCAACCTGGAAGGAAGCATACTTAATCTCTTCCACCTTCCCCAATGGAGGAAGATCAAGTATTTCTCAAGCCACAAGAAACTCCCTAAAAAAGACCAGAAACTCAATTATGATGTTTTTGCAAGCAGCCTTGAAATCTCTGCAAGAGAAGATAGAATTAAACCTCTTGAAGACGTTACTTTGAACTTAAATGGGGCAACACAGGTGAAAGTACAATTTTCAAATCAGACTCATTGTCCCCCAGTTTAACTTCTGTGACACTGAGCAGAAGTAGAATGGCTGTTTCAGCCCCTCCTGGCAGGATGCAGCAGTGTTGAAGAGCAGAAAGCAATACTTCAAGGCTGCTTGGGAAGAGAAGGAATTTAATTCCCACCTTAATGAGTAAAATGGGCTCTTTCCTATTGATTTCAGTGAGGCTGCTGCAGACACTAATAGACTGAAATCACAGATAGACTAAACCTTGCTGAAACGGGGGGGCGGAGGGAGAATCTGTGGCCTTCCCCCCTGTTTATGGCAGGAGTAGGAAACAGGTAAGGTCCCCAAGGGTATTTGAAAGGTGGAAATACTGGAGGCCCAGCCTCAAACACACAACAGCAGCAGTGGCTTCAGCTAGCTGAATACAAAAGGATTGAGAGAGCAGGGAAAAGTGATGGTGTCCTTTTAATGATACAGTAAGGCTGTCCTAATGCCTACCAGCTGCTGAACACACCATCCATCTCTCCCCTTTCCTCTGTTCCTCCTTTCTGACTCCCACGTGAACTACTTGGGAAGACACAGATCCAGCATCTTCCCTGCAGTGTTTTCTATTTATTTTCTCAGTAGGACCAGCTTGCTGTGGGATGGCAGGGATGGATGTGCTGGCCTGAGAGAGAAGCACAGCTGCAGATGGGCGTTGTGAGAAGGGAAGAGGCAGTGATCTGAGGGCAAATCTCGGGAGGAAAGGACTAAAAACCTGCCGAGTCTTGTGTTGGCAGATGAAGCTGTTAATGACCTAGCTGTGGATCTGCAGCACGGGATGGGCATCTATATTAATGCTTGGTGTTGACAGGTCTGCTGGTGCACCAGCCTCTTACTGGAGGTGGCTTGGGAGCAGGTACACATGCTTGACTGTCCCCTCTGTAGTCACCTCTGGCAGAGAAGGGGCTGGTGGCCACAGCTGGCAGTGACCCTAAGTCCTGTAGCAAGAATAGCCATGCTGCTGTTGAGGTTTGAAGAGGCTTTTTCAAACAGAGTATGGATTCCAGCAGGTGACATAAGAATGTGAGCAAATACATTGCTTCACATTGTTTGATCTCTGCTGTGTTCATGGGGTGGGGAGGGGAAAAAAAAAAAGGAATTTGTGCATTCTTTGCAAGGGATGGAGGGAACAACTCATTCAGCGACCAAATCCACTTGTAACGGAAATATACCACTCCCTACATTTTTGGCTGGCTGCTGGGATCAGAAGGGATAACAGTAGCACTGTGCTGGGGTTAGTGGTGCTCTGGTTAATGAGGAGGAAGCTCTGCCTAGTCAGCATAGGCTAAAATAATATCTTACTGTGGGCATGGATGATATTTAAGGCATTAACACTTCAGTGATAAGTATCTCACATAGTAAAGTCCTAAGAAAGTGGCTTCAATAAAAATCAAGATGATTGCTTGATTGGAAACTTTCTGTTTTCAAAGCACTTGCACTGTGTTGGTGTGCAACACTAGACTTCCCCAACAAGGGGCCCAGTGGGGCAATTCGTAAGACTTGCAGCTTGGTCCTTGTTGCCTGTCTGGAGAGTCCTTGGAAGCAGGCAGGAGGCCACTCTTGCACTGCAGGTGATGGTAGAGGTAAGCAGCTGAGCACTGCAGCCCCATCTGTGTTTCATGATAGTCTTTCCTGTATCAGGAAGCCAGGTATGAGCTCTCTGTGGGAGAGGAGGGGCCACCAGGTCCTCAGGAAAGCTGGTAATTGGGTTGGTTTCCAGAAAAACTGGTGCTTCTGGGTAGCTCCTCTAATGAATCCCAGAAGCTTTTGGAAAATGACATGCACTGTTATCACTAGCACAGGGCCATTCTCCTGATGGCATTGGTGGGAAGCAGGGTGGTACAGGATTGAGTGAGTGCCCGCAGGTAAGGCAACGTTTCTGAGAGGTGTTGAGCTGAGTGCATGTACACAAGTCAGCTCTTCCACCTGTGTGATGTGATGTTCAGATAAGATTAGGTGTGTGGTACTCATGTGGTGAGAGGAACTTGTGGCCTGTTTCTAGCTGGAAACTTGGGTACCACTGTCCCAGAGCACGTTGCTTGCAACGCCTCATTTGCTGGTAGTTTCTGCAATTGTGGCAGAGAAGGGCCAAGTTTCAGGGAGGAACAAGTGGTTATGAGAACTTCTAAATCACTAAAAAAGACACGGACACTGCAATCTTTGCTATGACTCATCTGGGCTGTTACTTGAAAAAGGCAGGCTGAGCAGTTGTGGACCTCCTTGCTCAAGGGAGCAGCATTCATTTGTGAACTTGCTGAAGCCCTGAAAGTAGAATTGGTGTAGGTGAGCAGTTCCCATGCTGAGCCTCTGACCACTGATTTCCTTCCAGCCATGGACAGATATGGCTTAGGAAGAGCTAGCGGGTCATGGCTGGCTAGTTTCTTCCCACCTGCAGCTTCCACTGCTGTAAACAAGTTTGAGAAGTAAGAATCCAGCAAATAAGTTCTCATCATCATCTTTCTCCTGCAAAAAAACAGTGACATGGTTGCAGGAATATCAGCAGTTCATGGATGATGAGGCTTTTCACTGCAATTCACGTGTTGCAAGTGGGGAGCGTTTGTGAGGAAAGCTAATGTCTGCATTTATAAGAGTGTGAGTGGAGGTAATTTCAGGATGTGTTGGCAATGTTTTTTCTACTTCGAATTTTATTCCAGATTCACGCTCAGTCAAAGCGCTGCTGTGAACTGCAGCAGCTTGTTCGGTCACCTCCCTTCAGTGAGCAAGCCACGCTGCTGTGGGGCCTTGCTGGGACATGAAAGTGCCGACAGATGAGTTCTGGGAAACCCCACAGCATTGCTGCCTCCTCCCTGGGGATTAGGGATACACCGAGTCCCAGCAGGAAAGCATACGTCCCCTTGGGTCAGCAAATCTTGATGCAAACTGCTGAGGAGGGGAGGGCTGTGCTGTTGCACTGTCCGGCAGCCCAGGCACTGGGGGGCTGCTGTCCCTAGCCACTGCTGCTATTTGGTCAGGGAGCAGGAGTCGGGCTGTTGGGCCAGTAACATGTCCCTCGTGATAAAGAGCTTCTGTTTGCCTGCTGGGTCAGAGCTTGGTACGTGTTTTGCATTGGCATTGTGCGTTCAGGGTGTAGGCTGTAAAAGAAATTAAATAAGGGACTTTGAATGGGCTGGGTCCAGGTGCCAGAGGGTTAAATCAGAGCAGTTCCTGCAGTCGCTGAAGGGAAAAAGTTGTATAACATCACCTTACACCGCGTAAACATCTCCATCTTATCTAGCCAGCCTTTTAAAATCGATGCGAGAGAGAAACATTCCTGCAATCAGAACATCAACTGTTTAAGGAGCTTTTATTTATTTCCAGCCTAGTTTTTGCAATGATATATCGTCATCCTCAAGGCAGGGGAAGAAAAGCTTACTACGGGGAGGTAGGAGGGGAAAAAGGACGCTGGTGGCAAGGCTCAGTTGTTTAACAGTGCCATCTCCTGGATGGCCGTGAGAGGCCGGGATGTCCCAGTTCGCACTGACGTGTCCAGCACTTACTAGTTGCCAGCAGCAGCCGCCGTGAAGTCCCACACGTGGACTTCTAGCCAGGCCCTGGACGGTGCGGGGCTGAAAAGGGGAAAATCAGCTGCAGCTTATAGCTCTTCAGTGCAGCAGCCAGGAGCAGTCTTTGGTGTGCAAAGGCTGGCCCAGGCAGCATTTTCCCACTTCATCCAGACACCAAGAGTCTTCAGTATTTTTCATCTGCACGGGACAAGAAGTCCTGATCTCACCTCCTCTCCCAGGGATGGGGGGCTCAGAATGTGAAACTCTTTTGATTCATAGAGGGGCAGTTCCTCTTTGGTAAGGTCAGATCAATTGTCCAAATGCTGAGATTTAAATTTCATACTATGTTAATTAAAGGGAACAGTTAAAAGGGTACTTTGAAATGAAAAGCCTCTTTTTATAGTACTGGTGTAAAGGTCTCTCCTTAGGAACTGAATGGGGTTTCCTAGTGTGAATGGGTATCCATTGCCCCTGATCTATTAACACCAATTAGAGCAGGACATGGGTCACTGCACATGGCAGCACGGGTATAGCCAGGCAGCGCAGGGTGCTGGTGCAAATGCCTCCTGAGCCAGGGTGGTGTGATGGCAAGGGTAGCTGTGTTCCTCCTCAAGCTGGAGAGTGAGGACTTACCTGGGATGGAGGAGCTGGAGCTTAGGGTACTATGGATAAGGCTGCCCTGAGGCAGGGCAGCAGAATAGGGTGTCAGCTTTGGAGGAAAGGATTTCCCCAAAGGGTTGGGTTTGCAGCCTTATCTTCACTGCTGCTTTGAGTTTCCATGAAGCTGAGCAGGATCCAGGACTGCCTTGCACGTAGGTGTCAGTTCCACAGCAGTTCAGGCAGCTCTTAACATCCTACCTTGCTTACCCCACTCTTGGCTATGGCACTCCTGTGACCCCAGCACAGCCAGTTCAAGAAGCTAAACCCACAGAAAGCACAAGGCAGAGGTGAGCAGCTTTCAGCTGGTGTGTTTCAGTGAACAGGCGTGTAGCAGAGCAGGGTGAACCTAGCGTGGGTGTGAGGGAGGGAATGGGAATGCGCAGCTGAGGTGGCATGAGCACAGACACAGCTCTAGTGGCCTCAGTGCTTTGCTTTGCCCTGCAGCTGTGGCAGGCCTTCAGTAGCAGGGTGCACTTCTTGAGGCACATCAGCTGCTTCAGTGTACTCTCAAGAGCACTTGCAGATGCTCAGGGCATTACAGGCAGCATTTACTCTAAGGGAACAATTTATCTTTGTAGAGGTTCCAGTAACAGCATGGAGTGTTTTATTTTTTTTTTTTTCCAGCTCTAGATGGTAAAAATATAGTCACTTATGCAATCAGCTTTATAATCTTCCCTCTGTTGTACCTCTGGGGATTTATATCTGTATTTCATGGTGTTCCCCATTCTCCTCACTTTCATCTCATCCTACAGTGTTCCCTGTGGGTGTAGTTACTACTGAGGAAGCAGGGAGTGGCAGGAACATCTTGAAACGGTTGTGATGGAAAAACCTGGTAGTGTGGTAGTGCCTCCTGCACAGCACTTCAATCTGTGGTGGGGCAATACAGAAACCTCAGCAATGCTTTTGATGTGAGGAATGCTGTGTCCTGGGACATCGACACTTCAGCTGGGCAGAAGGATTTGTGGTACGAACCAGATCAGAGAACTGTCTGAGCCTAAAATAAGTGAATAAAGCTACATCGCAAGTCCAGGTGGTGAAACAACCAGGAATTAATTCAGCCAATTTTGCTACTGAAACCCCCATATCATCAGGCTACAACTTAGTAGTTTTGGACGTTCTTCCAAATAGCTCATGATGAGTATTCTTGCTACCAGGCCTTCCTGCTGTGTGATCCCCTCTATGTCTGGAAGTCTCCTCCCTTTAATCCATCCTATAGATGCCACCCTTTACAGATAAAGTGCTTTGCTTTGTCTGCCTGCATCCCCTGCCATTGAGCAGATCTTCAGGATTTGTCTGTTAGCTCTGTCTCATGTGTGTTTGGGGCTTCATCCTAAGTGGAAGGAAAAATACAGAGAAAATACCTCTCTGTCCTGGTGGTGGTATCGGCTCTGCAAAGGTCTGCACAGAGATTATTTCACTCAAGATGACACAGAAAAATTTCCATGAGTCATTGTCACAGGTGCACTAGACTGGTTTTTGCCACAGAATACTCCGGTGTGGTTAAGCCAGAGATAGCCAAGAGTTTACTTGAATCCACGTTTCCTCCACTGGCTGTACTTGGGGGTTGGGTCCACATAGCTCTTTTGCTGGCCAGTGGGAGTAGTTTGTTACTGTAGACACTACAGTAAGGGAGGGAGAACTGTGTGAGCAAGCAGCAGTGATTTAGAGGTGCAAAAATCCTGCAGTGTTGTTTGGTTGCCATTTCCTGCAATTGCAGTACCAAAGCTCATTGTAGTACTGGCTATAGGCCTGTTTGTTTACTTGTACTCATCATCCACAAGGTACTGATGTGTTTTTGAACTCTCATATCTCTAACTGTGTGTTTACCCTTGGAGATGTTGATGAAAGAATTAGGAATGGAAGAGCATTGTGTATTCCTGATCTGGATCTGCCGTTCCCTCACATCCAGGGAGACCTTGAATTTGATGTTACTTTCCTGTTTCTTAGGGAACAAACCAAGCTATGAATAATAAATACAAGCTCTGGGGCAAAATTGCTTTCCATTCATAAAATCCAACAGTGAAGACTGAGTAGTAATTTCTTAGCCTGTGCAAAGCAATAGGAGCTCCATGTCGGGACTGGAAAGGTACTGACAGCTCCTTCAGCTTTTGCTGTGACACAGTTAATACATTGGTTCAGCTTTGATTTTTATTTTTTTTAATCCAGGTGCAACAAAGGTATCTCCAGCCAAGGGATGCAGATTGGTGTAGTTTCCAATGTGAGTAGTTTGAACTTGGAAAAATAAAGGCAAAACAAAGCTTCCTCCTTCTGTTGGCTTCTCTCTTGGCTTTCAGAATGGGAAATAGCTGGTGCATAACTTGAATAAATCAAGGAGAAACAATGGATTAAAATTATGGCATTGTGTTTTGGGCTGAATTAAAAGCTATTGTGCAGTCACTGAAGTTTCTGCTTTGGTGATGATGGGGTGAGAAGTAGCTTTCCAGCCAGTAGCTTTCTGTGGTCCCAATTCTGTAGCTGCTTGTGTTTCAGCATCTGAGGGGCCCTGTGGGAGTCCAGGCAGAGCTCTGCTGGGAGGGAGAGTGTGTTAACCACTGTCAGTACAGCGGTGCAAAAGTTGAGAAGGATCTCTGATTTGGGTGCTCTAGTAAAGAGCATCTCAAGCATTCAGTGGGGAAACTTGATTATGGCTTGCCCCTGGAACAGCCAGTTGTTTTCCAAGCTGATGTTTGTCAGGTAGTAGAAGGAGGTGAAGTTTTGCAAGGGGCGAGAGAGCATCCTGGATCAAAGTATTTGGTTTTTCAAGGTAAAGCTGCATTAAACTGAGGAGAAGCAAATCAGCAACAGCCAGGAATAATCTGTGCATTTTATCACTGTGCTAACCCCAGCTGTAAAATTTACCATAGGAAAGCTAATAAAATGGGAGCCACACAAGCAAACAGAGGGCACGAGATTATTGGCAAACATTTATTTTGGCTCTGGTGGGGCCACTCTCCTGATCAAAGTGGTTGGAGTTTGAACTTCTTTTAAGTTGTTCCCTGCTCAGTCTGGGAGTGCCCTGCTCTTGCATTGATGGTATCAGTATCCTCTGTGCAGCTGAGTGGAAGAAGAAAAGTATCAGTAGGAAGAAGGAAAGTATGTGTGAGGCTGCTTTACTGCAGTGTGAGACAACAGTAGCTTATTTTAGCTTTGCCAGCTGCTGCCTGGTTTAGGAAAACAACCTAAGGCTTATTGTATAACTAGATAGTACAGGCATTATCCCTGGGCCAACAGGGAATGCTTTACCATCTTGCAGGCTCACGTCTAGCAGGCTGAGTAGCTCTGCAGCCCTTATCAACAAAATATCCCACTGGAAGAAATCACCTTGAGCCTCAGGCTTGGCCCTTCAGGAGCCTCTTCTCTGCCTGATCCTTTTGTTCAGGGTTGCCTTTCTCCTTCCAGCTAGAGATGCTTGAATCCTTCTTGCCAATTAGTCTCCCAGCTGAAATGAATTGCTCCTCTTTGATCCTTGTGGGCTCCATGGTTGGTGTATGGTGGGGCGGGCTCACTTGGTGAATGTGGTGTTCTTGCTCAGTCTCACTGGGGAAATACTTAAAGAGCTTCTGGGAGGAAGTTCTGTGGGCAAGGAACACATGAGAATCATGGAAAGAGGCAGAGAGAGGAGAAAGATTTAAGGCCTCAGGAATGGGACGTTCTGTGCAAACATCTTGTGTCTTACCTTATATATTAAGAACAGAGCAAAGGCAGGTTTATTTTTGACTTTCCATGGTTTTTTTCGTAGCGGTTTTTGTCCCTTCTGTATTGTTCTTTTTCATACTCTGGGGAGTGATTGCTGTAGATGCCACTGTGCTCGAGTTGATATTCAGTTCAGAGCTAGCTCCTAATGTGTTTATAGTAGAGATGCAAGTGGGGAGCTGGGCTTAAATGTACTTGCTATACTGTGGCCCTCCTTCCTGGGTCAGCGCAGTGCTGAAGAACCACAGAATGTCCTTGCCTTGAAGGAGAGGCCAGGCTGAGCAGCAAGAGAAGAGATCAGACACTAGGAAGTTAATCCTCTGGGTGCTGGTCTGCAAAGTATTGCTTCATAATGCCTTTTTACAATTCTTACTTTTAAATAGCTCTACATTACATAGCCATAGCTAGGCTAGAGTACTTGTTTATGGGGGCCTCCCTGGAGGTGTGGTTATTGAGAGGGAGCTGGAAGGCTGGCAGTGCAATCCAATCAAGACTTTCCCCTTGCTATCCCAGGGGACCATGTGTGACTGTTCTGTCCTCATATTTGCACAGAGGAGCTGGCTGTGGCTGTGTGAGGAAAGTACTGCATCCATTATATGAGGTCCAGGAAGGCTTTCCTATTCAAGGCTGGTTGGAGGCTATGGCAGGGGCCACATTAGTCTGAAAGCTGCCCTCTGGAGGAGCCCCATCCTACCGCTGCACAGAATAAGGGTCTCAGCAGTGTACAGCCACATAATGAAGCTGGGTGGGTGAGAGCTAGGTTTGGCGGTGGACCTTCATGCTGATCTAGGGGTGTGCTGGTGTAACAGAGTGGTGGGAGATCTGTTAGTGTCTGACAGTCTTGGACTTTGCTGAGATACAGAAGTCCAAGACCAGGTTGTGCATAACTTGGTAGAAACATTGTAGTAGCTGTTTTATCTCAGCGTTTACTGATTAGTGAGTGTATTTGTAGCCTGCTAATCATTGTGTTTGCTTGAGCTCTATGAGAGCTCCAGGGGAGCAGACTCACAATCCCATCTGTCTTGCTCAAGCATTTGTTAGTCCTGGGAAGGTTAGTTCAGAATAATCCACTGAAAAGGCTGGGGTCTATATTCCAGGCAGATTCTTCATCATAGACCATTGCATGAGAGCTGAGGATAGAGATAGCTTCAGTCTTTACCTTCCCAGTGTCCTCTGGGTCAAAACCTTGATTTTTGTTGGAATAGCACCCTTTAGATGTTTCCCTTGCTCCCCTTTCTCCTGCTGTAGAGCACCATTAAAAGGATAAAATGGAGACACTTTGTGATAATTTTAGGGCTACACTGGAGAGTGCAAGGGATGGTGTATGAGAAATATAACTGATGAATCTTTATGGGAAAAAGTAGCATATTTCAACGCAACAGAAGTAACAGCATAGAGACACTTCCAGTTCAGGTGATCTTGCCAATAAGGGCTGAAAGCCCAAAATCTGGCCATGGGGTTCACTTATGCCTCATCCCCCTGACTTCAAGGAGGGCTGGCTGGAAATATGTGGAACCTTATTTTGGCAAAACACAACTGTCTCCTTGCTCAGGCTGCAAATCCCTGGAGGGTGTTGCCCTTGCCCTTGCACAGTTGAGCTATGTTCAGAGCCTGGATGATGCTACAGTGCCTTTACTAAGCATTTTTAGGCTACTTCAGAAAGACATCTGCAAAATATATTTGAATTCTGGTGTAATAGTGTGAATACACCACAGACCTTCTGGGACAGCCAGGGGTTCATTAGTTGTGCTGGGATCAAAGAAGATGAGCCCTTTTTTATTGCTTGACCAGGCACAAAGGTGTCTGATTAGAAACAGGAATTCATGGAAAAAAACCTGAGACATTTCTTAGGCTGAAGGTGCAGAGCCCTTCATAATTTAGAGAGCAGCTAAGCCCTGAGTGATTTTTCGGACAACAAAGCTCCATGGCTCTGTAGTATGGCAAACATACTTTTTCTCCTGCTATCTCCAGTTTAAGACTTGGATTAAGATGGGTTTAAGATTTAGTCTTGGTTCTTCAGCTTAATTCCAAGACAAAAAGGGCAAGTAATTTTTGTGATAGGAAGCCAACTGTTCAGCTGGTGCTGGGTGAAGCTCTGCAATGTCTGTGTGCAAGCTGGGCAGTGAAGAGTGAGTGATGGAAGATCTTGAGGGCCAGAAGTCTGATGTTTTAGAGATTAAATTCCCATTTTCTGGGCAGCTGAGATCTCCTGGAGCAGTTTCTGCTACAGATGCTCTAAGGGAGCCCTTGCACCATGTGGAGGAGAAGGCTGGCTTGTTTGCTGTGGTGGGCCTAGGGGCTCATTGAGCTGTTCTCCAGGGTATAAGGAGCCTGGCAAATTTGGCTAAGTGGATCTTTGCTGTCATGGGATTGATTTCAAGTAGAAGTGCTTAAACTAGCATGGGTTTGGTTTTCATCTGGCAAGTGTTTCATCAGATAACAGACCAAGAAGCTTGGTGGCAGGAATTTGGATTTTAGTCATGCTTTTGTTGTGTGGTTGCGGTGGAGCTGAGATGAGCAAGTGGACACTTGTGTGTGTGCTGCTGTTGAATGCAGTTTTGTTAGCTTCTTCTCAAGGTATGGCTTTTCTAACATATAATGGAGAGGTGAATCTAAAGAGCTACTGACCTCGGGAGAAAAACTGAGCTTGTGTATGTTTTGTGATACTCTTATTAGTTATGAATACCTAAAACATGGCAATGGTGGTGGCTTGGATGAACTGCTTCCAAAACAGGGTGTAATAGAAATGGGCTGAAACAGCAGTATGTTAAACGTGCTGTATCCAATTTTGTGGCACTTGCTGGTCCATGTTCAACAGTGGTAGGCCTCCCTCATGTGAGTCAGGGCCTCAAAGACTTGCTTGCCTTTGCTGGGATAGCAGGTGAGAATTTTGCTGTATGGGAGGGAAACGAGGGCCAGTTCCTTGCTGCTAGCTGTTGGCTGCTCTGTGGTTTGGTCATCTGTGCAGCAGAGATGCTCTTGCTGCTCAGGAATTTGTTTGAACTGCAGCATATGGGTGTGTAGATGGAGGCCATGTGTCAGAGCTCTTGTGTGGCCAGCTGTGAGCCACAGCTGCCCTAGCTGTACATGTTGAACCTCTCCCAGATGACACATGCAGCCCAGTGCTCGCTACCATCCTTCACAAGCCTGTTCTCAGCTACAGGACACTCCTGTGGCTCTGATTCCTGTCCATACCTTTCCAAATTAGAGCTCAACCCTACTTCTGACCCTCCCCCTACACAAGTCTCCCAAACAGGTGTCCATACTCTACAGGCCAAAATTCTGTTCCTATGTCTTGCCCTGTGCTTGGTTATCCACCTACCCATCAGTTATGCCAGCTGCAAAGGCTCCTGGAATGAGAGGGTTTGGGGGTGTGTTGCACCTGGGAGTATAGTTAGTGTTTACTTCTCCTGGGTCTTTATGCTCAAAGCAAGGAACACTTTGTCTTCCTGCTAGCATAAAATGTTTGTCAACACGTCTGATATTTCATATTATAGAATCATAGAATAGTTAGGGTTGGAAAGGACCTTAAAATCATCTAGTTCCAACCCCCCTGCCAGGGGCAGGGACACCTCACACTAAACCATGCCACCCAAGGCTCTGTCCAACCTGGCCTTGAACACCACCAGGGATGGAGCATTCACAGCTTCCCTGGGCAACCCATTCCAGTGCCTCACCACCCTTACAGTAAAGAATTTCTTCCTCATATCCAATCTGAACTTCCCCTGTTTAAGTTTGAACCCGTTACCCCTTGTCCTCTCACTACAGTCCCTCATGAAGAGCCCCTCCCCAGTATCCCTATAGGCCCCCTTCAGATACTGGAAGGCTGCTATGAGGTCTCCATGCAACGTTCTCCAGGCTGAACAGCCCCAACTTTCTCATCCTGTCTCCATATGGGAGGTGCTCCAGTCCCCTGATCATCCTCGTGGCCCTCCTCTGGACTTGTTCCAACAGTTCCATGTCCTTTTTATGTTGAGGACACCAGAACTGCACGCAGTACTCCAAGTGTGCTCTCATGAGAGCAGAGTAGAGGGGCAGGATCACCTCCCTCGACTTGCTGGTCATGCTCCTTTTGATGCAGCCCAGGATACGGTTGGCCTTCTGGGCTGCAAGCGCACACTGAAGCTGGCTCATGTTCATTTTCTCATTGACCAACGCCCCCAAGTCCTTCTCCTCAGGGCTGCTCTGAATCTCTTCCCTGCCCAACCTGTAGCTGTGCCTGGGATTGCTCTTACCCAGGTATAGGACCTTGCACTTGGCATGGTTAAACTTCATCGGGTTGGCCTCAGCCCACCTCACAAGCGTGTCAAGGTCCCTCTGGATGGCATTCCTTCCCCCCAACGTATCAACTGAACCACACAGCTTGGTGTCATCAGCAAACTTGCTGAGGGCGCACTCAATCCCACTGTCCATGTCACTGACAAAGATGTTGAATAAGACCGGTCCCAGCACCGATCCCTGCGGGTCACCCCTTGTTACTGGTGTCCAGCTGGACACTGAGCCATTGAGCACAACTCTTTGTGTGCGGCCATCCAGCCAGTTCTTTATCCACCGAGTGGTCCACCTATCAAATTGATGTCTCTCCAACTTAGAGACAAGGATGTCATGTGAGACAGTGTCAAATGCTTTGCACAAGTCCAGGTAGATGCTATCAGCTGCTCTACCCCTGTCCATCAGTTCTGTGGACCCATCATAGAAGGCCACCAGATTGGTCAGGCAGGATTTCCCCTTAGTGAAGCCATGCTGGCTGTCACCAACCACCTTGTTGTTTTTCATGTGCCTCAGCATGCCTTCCAGGAGAATCTGCTCCAAGATTTTGCCAGGCACAGAGGTGAGACTGACTGGTCTGTAATTCCCTGGCTCATCCATTTTCCGCTTCTTGAAAGTGGGGTTATACTTCCCTTTTTCCAGTCATTGGGAACTTCACCTGACTCCCATGATTTTTCAAATATGATGGACAGTGGCTTAGCAACTTCATTTGCCAGCTCCTTCAGGACCCATGGAGGGATTTCATCAGGTCACATGGACTTGCATACGTTCAGGTTCCTAAGATGGTCTCGAACCAGATCCTCTCCTACAGTGGGCCCAGGGTCTTAATTCTCACTGTGCCTGCGTCTGCCTTCCAGGACTTGGGTGGTGTGGTCAGAGCATTTGCCAGTGAAGACTGAGGCTCCCTCATATTGAACTTGTTTCCCTCAATCTTTTCTCCCTTCCTTTTTTTCCCCCACTCTAAGCTTTGGATAGATCTAGAACAGTGAGGAAAAATAAGAAAATTTCTTTTCATTATGAATTTATTGAGAAGCAAGAAAAGCATATAGCACATAGCAAAACGATTCATGTATCACTTAAAAGACGTTAAAGAGTGAAATTCTGGGTAGACCCCAAAAGACTTGAGTGATGTGAATCTGGTAACAGGGCATGGATCACTGGGAAAAATCCATGTTCATACTATGTGGTCTTTGTTCTGTGGTATAACAAAATCTATGCTAGTGGAAGCTCCAGACAGGCTCCGCAGAAGATTGAAAATGTTGAGTGCTGTAACTGCATGATAAGTGATGTATATGAAAGTCATCTTCAGCCTGTTAGAAATGATACCTCCATAATTTACTGGGGAAAAAAAGAGAAGTTTAGGCTCTTCCCTGTTCTGCCTTATGCTATTTTCTTCCCAAGATGAGAATGTTGATATCAGATACTTTCTACTTGCAGCGGTATATATTGAAAGGAAAAAGTAGGCTATAGTGTGCATTTAGAGAGAAAATTACCACTAGAGGGTCTAGTCGTATCTTGAAAATAGTGAATTATGAAGAGGAATAGCATCAGAACCACCATGTGGTGATTATTTCCTTCAGAATCATTGTGGCATGCAAGCAGCGCACTTGGCTTGAATAGCTTTGGTAGCTCTCATGAAATCGGCTTGTTCCTAATAATAATCTAAATAATTTTTCACGGTAATATGGGCACAAGCAACAGTGGCGTGGTCTTCATTAGTCAGCTCTGCTGAAATAGTGTAATCTCCCTGTATGAGACAGACATAAAGCAAGAGATTAACCCATCAATAGTTTATGACTGTTTCTGTTTCTGTGAGGGAGCTCTCTTCCTAGAAACAGAATAATACATTCCCTATCCAGTTTCCCCAAAACATTTCCTGTCCAAATGTTTCAGAACTGGTAAAGGACTTGCCCATATTTTCTGCCAAAATAATCTCATCAGGGATGTCAGTTCTGACAGCACAAGTTCAAAATGAAAACAGTGAAAGGGGAACAAACTGTTTTGATGTATAAACATTCATTTCAGATCTGTGCAACTTTTCATGTTTCTTATGAGCAAGCACAATATGGCCTGTGCTGTTTAGTAACTGGAAGGAGAAGAGGTGCTCTGTCTGGCACTTCTCTTCCTTGGATCTTATTGTTCACTGTGTACACTGTTATCAATATAACATTTATGAGCTTGGGGGATATGTGTGTATAGATGACTCAATATGTAATGAATTCCTGTATAATAAAACAAGAGGTAGTTTAATTTCAAATTGTGTAGTTAAAATTACTAATAATTCTGGCTTTGGGGAGAACTTTTTATTGTTACAGTGCAAAAAAATCTCAACTTGAAACTATGGCTTTTCTGTATTGGTCAAAACTGCTCTTTCCAAACACTTGGAGAAGTAGCTGCACTAGGCAGAGAAGGTAACAAATCTTATTTAACTTCAGAAGAGGTGAACTAGATTTCATTCCCTCTAGATTACTGGTACTGCAGCATTTCTGTTTTTTCTGGAGTGTGGAGGGGAGCAAAACCTGGGGGAGAAGAGTTTGGCAGCAATGGCCTTCTGGCTTTGAACCACAGAAAGCTCTTGCCCTGCTCAGAACTCTTCTGGTTGAGGAGTGGAAAGAGACACAGTTAGAATGAGTCAGGCTTTTTGGCATTTGCCTTTTACCATGGGATTTCTAAAGCAATAAATGGCCTGTGTCCTCACAGAGAGGCTCAAGTTAAGTGTAACATCCAAATTTAAAGAGAGGCCCAATGGCAACATGCTCATGAGAATACAGCCTTGTTGTAATTGCTGTGCAAACAGTGCAAATGCCCATCAGGCTGCTCAGATGAAGCTGCTTTTCACAATGAGCAGATGACAATTAATGCTTGGGATAACTCCTTATTGCTGGCATGGAAGGATGTTGTTATTTGCCTGATCAATTAATTAACAAAAAAGGTTTACTATTCCCTTTCTCACAAACTTAATTTCCCAAAAGCTTCTAGTTTTTTTCATGGAAGGGTGTTTATAATAACTCATTTCCATTGCTCATTAGTGATTTAGATTTTTTTTTTTCTCCTCTGCAATAATTTCTTGCTCACGGGTAAAAATTGTTATTAAAAGAGGATTGTGAAAAGGCTTAGAATTCCTGGCTCCAAATTCAGCTAATTTACCCAGAACTGGAGTTTTATTGATCTCTGCAGATGTTTCTAGGGATTTCTCTTGGTCTAGAGACCTATGCCTTTGTTTGTCTAGAGCCTTGGTATGTTAGTAAAGATGCCCCTGGACCATGATGCTGACTGATATGAGCTTGGGCACTCTGGTGCGAGAGATCAAAAGGTGTTGCTCAGCACAGCATCTTTAGGGAAGCAGGCTGGTAAGGGTAGGATTAACAGCCTGCATGAGGGGGCCCAGCTCCCTGTGTGAAAGCCTTGGAAAGTGAAGGTTGTGGTTGCTATTATCACCAAGGGAAGACTGAAACATATGAGAAAGTAGCTGTTATGGAAAGCTCAGTCCACCCAGAAGCCAGATATCCTTGTTATCACCTCTGCCAGTCTTAGCAAGCCAGGCTCTCTGGGACTCATGTCCTTGTTCTATATCCCTGTTCTGATCCTGTGGTCTTTTCCTGCACCAATCCAGTGCAGAGCAGGCCCCAGACCTCATGTTTGAGGCTCTGACATAGGTTTTATGTCTGCTGCTGAACTGAGAGCTCAAGCTGTGCTTCTCTTGTGGGAGTAAATCTAAGGAGTGTGTGAGTGATCACCTGAACTGTGTGCATTTGCAGTACTGACTGTGATACTTTCTTCACCATGTTCTCAAACAGATACTTTGATGATCCAGATCTTGCCTTTTCCCCTTCAGTCTAGTCTCTTCATGCATGTGGCTAAAAATTCTTTGTTATTTACTGGTCAAATATGGCTTCATGTTGTGCCCAGTTAAGAGATTCTGGTGCATTAAATGTTTGAGACTTATCTTGCATTGTAATGTGATTTGGTTGACCTTCTAGACAGAGACTTAATTCAGCATGCAGAAGGCTGGTTGTAAAGACCTTCTGTAATGGATGCCCAGGAAATTCAGAGCACTGCCTAGAGTACTGCCCATTTTCTTACCTTTCAAAGAAATTATCTTATTAAGACTCTGTTAGTCTAGAGAAAGTGTTCTTAGCCTAATTAACTTGTACTTCCAATTGCAACCTAGAAGACCTCTGTCCCTGTATCTAACACCATATATGCTCAGTGGAACTCATACAATTACAACAGTTGAATAAATTGCCTTCATAACTAGTGAGGATGAATGAGCTCCAAATTGTTCAACCCACTAAGGAGTGAGTTGAATTGCAGCCTTGGTCTCTCAGGAGTCTCCTGGAGCTGCTGCTTTTCTTGCTATTTTAAGAGAAGTAGAGGGGGAGCCTACTAAAGAACTGTATGGCTGCATGACTTAGTGCTGGCAGACGGGACCTGCTATCCTAAGAAAACCTGTTTTTTTATCTCTCAATAATGCTTTAAGCGAAGCCAACTTAATTTCATATTAAAAAGGATTAGTCATGTAAACACCATCAGATCCAGTGTGCAATCTAGCGAAGCTTGGAATATGCTGATGCAATTGCTGGTAGTCCTCTGATTATACCTCATCCAGAAAGCCCTTCTGCTTGAGAGAACTTACCTGTGGGATTTCTTTGATGCCCAGTGTGACTGGTCCCTCATAGTAGAGGTGCTCTGAAAAGCAGAAATGGTGGTAGGTGATTAGACATGCAGCACATGAAGAAAACAAGCAGCTGATCATAGATGCTTTTTTTGTAATAGTGCTTCAAAGTGCTCCAGTGACAAGTGTTATGGAACCACAAAGTGCTCTATAGACTCTTATAACAGCCTTCCTGAGGAAACATCAGGATGTGTGCTGCCTTGTGTGGAAAACAGGGCAGAGCCTTCTCAAGGAGAACCTGCTGCTCTGTCTGAGTGGAGCAGGGGGCATAGCTTTGCACAACCAGGTGGGTGTTCCTATATCAGCATGAATCCTGCAAATGAGGAAATGAAAGGGGAGGGGTGAATTGCCAGAAATAAGTCCTTTAGCATGTTCTATTAACCGCCTGCATCTGCAATAATTGAACGGTACTTTTTTAGTAACTTGAATTAAAAACACTTTGAGCTGAGTGTTTCTGTAGGTGTGGACTTCTGACTGCTTGCTGAATGTGACCATGAAGTAATAAAAACATGTCTGTCTCGCTGCTGAAGGAGCTTTCACCGATAAGTTACATGATGTGCTAAAGCCATCACAAGTTGTGTTGGTGACTGGAATAGAGCCCAGGAGCTCCAGCTTCCAATCCTCATCTCCCGAACAGCAAGGCATGCTTGCTCTTTGCTGTGGAAGAAAGGGCAACTTTGGCATTAATGGACAGAATTAGCAAGCTGTTCTGCAGTTCCTCCTACTTTTTTCATAGCTTACTGGGCTAAACTGTGCAGGCTTGACTGAAAATAAAATTGGTAGATGTTACAGTATTTCAGAATTTCTTGCACAACTTGCCCTCCACAAGTTGTGGAAAAGTCTAAGAACTGTTTAAGGATTCTCTTTTGTAGGTGTCATGGAACAGTCTTTACTTTGACAGAAGAGTGTTTCATGTTTATATGACTGTGTGCTGGCATACTGATGCTTGTTGCTTCTAGAGAGTTGTTTTAGTCCAGTCTAGCTGTGATGGTTTAAATTGCTTTGTGTGAAAGATTGGATGAAAGGTTTGTAACATTTTTGTGTCATGTGGTCCATCCCACCATGCAGTTGGTTATTTGACTTGGAACAGAGTCCACAGAAAGTCTTCCTCATGCATGCTATGAAATGTTAGTGCCTTGTAGCAAACTTATATGAAAGAATCATAACTGTAAGAAAGAAGCAGAAAAAGAGTAGGAGAAACCTGAGACATCACCAATGTTCTACACCTTTGCATTAATGATGAGTTTATTAAACTTAATGCTCTGATGCTTCTGGGAGGTGGAGAAGATGCAGAACTTCTCTCAGTGTTGCCCTGGAAAACCTAATGCCAAAATGGAGAATAGAATGTTTTGGTTTGTAACTCTCAAAAGTGATCAGCTATGCTGCAGTACTCATTCCTCTCTGTGTCTCTGGCTATTTCACCTGTCCACCAGGAAGTCTTTTCAAAGAGCAGTCACCATTGCTGCTTGCTTCTGTGCACGAAGCAGAGCCCTGAAGTCTGACACATCTTCACTGCAAAGAGCAGTGACTCAAGAATTTTAAAAATACAGAGCAGCCTACTTCTCAGCTCACAACTCCAATAGAGTCTAAATGGGAGTTAAAGGCATTGCAAACTGCATGATTTGGGTGATGAGTGTCTCCCGTGGGACTTGAGCTGTATGTGTTGATGTGTGCTAAGCCATACTGCGAGCTGCCTCCTCAGGGTGGTGTGGACTATGCAATGTGTCCTCTCTTTCAGTAGAGAGCCTTCTTTGACTATTTCTCCTTCAATCAACTCTAAGCCTAGCAAATCTTGCATGGCAGCAGAGGTGAGTGGAGAAGAGCCTGGGCTGTGAACAGTCACCCTTCCCCAAAGTCCTTCTCCACAGGGATGGGGGGAAAACTCCTCTTGGATCATGCGGCTCATTAGACTCACCTACACTGTCAGAAAGCCTACACTGTCATAAAGCCATCCAGAATCAAAACATACAGATGCAGCATTCAGGCTCTGCAAAGCCTATAATTTAAAATGAAGTAGGAGTCGTCAGGCCATAAATTTGCTTCTGAAATGATGGCAATGCTAATCTCTCTCCTTGAGTGTAGGTAGAAGCTATTTTTCCCCCCTACTTTGCTGTGACAAAATAACAGTTACCTCAGAGCTAGATAGATGCAGTCCTGGGGCTCTGCTTCAGCCCCCTCTGAGAAGTCTTCCATAATTTCCCTGATGTGCGATAGCTTTGCCTTTGCTCACTAATCAATGAAATTACTCTCATGGGCTGTCCTATCTTTTAGTGACTGCGACATCTCTTCAAGGAGAAAAATCTGGGGGATCTGGGACTGTTTAGCCTAAAGAACAGAAGGATTAGGGAAAAGCCCATCAATATGTACGAGCACCTGAAGAGAGGATGTAAAGAGGACAGAGCCATGCTCTTCCCAGTGGTACCCAGTGACAGGACAAGAAGGAGTAGGCACAAATTGAAGCTCAGTAGGTTTCACCCTGCTATGAAGAGTAACTGAGCTCTGGCACAGGTTGCCCAGAGATGATGTGGAGTGTCCATCCTTGGATGTATTCAAAAACCCCACCTGGACATGGTCCTGGGCAACCAGCTGTAGATGGTTTTGGGTGATGTAGGTGGGAGCTGGACTAAATGACTTTCAGAGAGACTTTCTAACCTTGGCTCAACAATGAGTGGGGTGGGGGAAGGACTATGCTGTTTTGAAAGTATATCCTGAGAGGAAACCAAGAGCAGTTTTCATTTTCAGCTACTTGAGACTCGCCAGGAAGCAATATGGATGCATAGATCTGCTAATCTAATTCATATTCACTTCAGACCATGGCAACCTCTTCAGTACCTATGCTGGCTGCATTAGGCTTTTCAAAGCCTATTCAATGTTCCTCTCATATGAGGATTTCTGCTATAATTCCAGAAGTGTAAACATCCTCCAAGGCTTTAAGGACTGTAGTTTATCACAGCATCTTTCATTTACATTTTTCTCTATACATTCATACATTTTTATAGTCCTCCATTGAAAGAGGATGAACACATCTGCTGCAGTAAGTGTAACTGTCACAAACATTGAGCCAAGCTCATTGAAAGAATTTTGTGGTTTCTTTTCAGAGCAAACCCAGATGTAGCTGCAAAAATACGTACAGACATTGGGAACAGCATAAAACATGAGTGCATTTTTCCAATTAAAAATTCTCATATGTCTTTATTAGTCTGTTGGTAAGTTGTGATATCTGTCAAGCATGCTGTCATCAATGATAGGCTTTCAATCCACCTTCTATTTTCAGACCTTTTTATTAAAGACTTAACTGAAGCCGATTTCTGTAGAGCATGCTGGAAAATATTTCTGGTGTACCACTATTTCAAGGTGATGATGTTGTATCTATTGTAACAGCTGTTGTTTCTACTGAAAATAACTTTAGTCCCTTTCCCTGCCGGTGATCAGGCCTCCAGTAGTTTCTAGTCTGAAGCAGAGCTTCCAAATGTGTAAAAAAACTTCCTGAGGATTACTTCAAGTTACTAGTTATCATTTATTGTGAACATGCCTCTCATTCCTGACAAAACACCTATAATGAAATTCTCACTCCTCTTTCTCAAATCTTCCCTGCACTGAAAATTTTTATACGTTCTCACACTCTTGTACTATATAAAGGCCCTGTACATCTGCACCCACCTCTTCCTTTTTCTGTTTTAAATCTTTTTAGAACTTAAATGCTCCATGTTGGAGTTGTTCTAGGACACGATCTTGCACCCGTGCAGCTGACATAACTTCTTTGAGTTTTAGGGATGTAGGAATGATCTGAATAACTGCCAGCTATGTCTGTATAGATGAGTGAGAAAAATGTACGTAAATACACAGCCAGGTGAGAAACATCCTCTCTCTTTTTACTGAGGAGGAAAAAATGACATGAAAGGGATTGCATGTCAGCCCAAAGACCTAGCTTTGTGGTGTAGCAGCTTTCTCAGAAACATGTACCTGAACTCTCAATGTGATACCCAGTTCTGTAATTCATGTTATGCTCTTTACTTCTATTAACAAATACTAGTTCAGAAACTTGCTCACTGTAACGCTTGCCAAAGGAGGCAATAATGCAAAGAATGGAGATGGCAAGCACAGGGGGTGTTTCTGTATGGTTTGGGAGTGTGCACAAGAAATTGTGCAAGCACTCTGGTGGTGCCTTTGTCAGTGGGGCCTGAAAGACAACTTGCAGACTTGCAAAGCATGCAGCTATGTTTTTGTCAGGAAGCTTTGTATAAGCCTGCAAGTTGTGGTTGGCACACTGCTAAATATTACCCTGCCAGGTCTTTTTCTCCAATTTTGGTGATTGTGCTGGAAAATCTGTTAAATCTTATGTAACCATTTTCTTTGGAGGAAATGGAGAATAACCAGAACTTTCTACTAAAAAAGAGAAAGATCTGAGTTTATGTTATGCCTCAGAACTTAGCAGTTTTGTTGTTGTTGTTCTAAAATGGGCAGCGGCCCATTTCCTTGCAACCTTTGCGCTAACAACTCGACTAACAGGCATATAGCTCAAAGAAAAAGATCTTGGAATCCTATTTAGGAGTTCCAGATGTGAATTTTGTGTAACACTAAATACTACATGGTTATGATGAACATGAAACTTTCAGCTATATCAAGACTCCTAAAATATTTCCAGTCATGGCTAAAGTGTAAGATTATAGGAGAGCAAAGAATAATGAAACAACCCCAAACACCAAAGACTCTTGCATCTGGCTCTTAGAAGTCTCTTTTCCTTGCAACTTCTGCTCTGCTTGTCCACATGACTGAGTGGACCAATAAAGCCTCTAGCAGAGCTATGTTCTGTCTCACTTTGGGAAAGGGAGGAACAGGAAATACTTGGCCTCCTTGTGGAAGGAAAGCAAATTCTGTGTGAGACTATATTTAAACTTGGGTCAGGTCTGACCAGATGTTGGAAATGTTGCTCATATAACAGGGAAAAAGGGGCTCTGCATGAAAAGCTTCAGTTGAAAACACTATCTGCTGAATATTTGGCCCTTCACAATATTGTCCTTTCTGCATAGGTATTTGGTCAGATTTAGAGCTGTACCAAAATGATCAAGTACGGCTGTGCTGAACTGCCTCATATTGGCCTTCAGCTGATTTCTGTGTCCTAAAACATGGGTTAGAATCAAATGTCACGTAATTAAAAAATACCACATTTTGAGTTTGAACCTTAGTCTGAGAAAGTTTAGTTCTTTCCTGCTGTGGCTTAATTGCTAAATAAAAACAGCTACTGAACAAAAGATTGTGTATTGAAGTGGGTGGCAGAGATCCTTGCACTAACTGAGGCCTGCTTCTAAATGAAGATATATAGTATTATTTAAACCACCAACTATGGCTTTATATCATAATGTACTTCCATTAGTAGAAACAATCACCTGTCAGGTTAAGATTAAGGGACTTGGAAACCCCAGGAGGTTTTGGCTTTGTGGCTTAATGCGTGAATACCAGTTTGTGCTCAGCTCAGGACTGACTCTACTTCTCCTTAATGTATTCTCTAAAGGATGTTATTTAGTACTTCACCAGAAAAAGATAGTTTTTCAGTAGGCCTGTGGGTGGCTTTTTTCCTCTTGCAACTCAATACACAATTGAAGAAATCTCTGAATTTAATTTTTTGTCTATTGGGCTTACAGGATTTACATAATTGGTTGCTCATGCAGCATTTCTCTATTATTCTTTGTGATATTTCTATGCTCTGTGAAATTTCTTAGTAATTTTCCAGGGGCTGTCTTAGCAGCAGTTCGGTGCGTGGTCTTTAAACTCACAGCCCTTGCACATGAATTATTGCAGCATTATCAGAATGGAGATGCAAGTCAGTGAAAGGAAAGCAGAGCTTCTGAAACTAACTGATGCTCTAACAACTCTGAAACTTCCCTGAAGCTCTACCTCTTTATTTTAAAATCAGCCTAAAGAGATGATCATAATGTAAGGAAATTCAAAATAACTATTTAAGATACATGGATATTACAGTCCAGAGGGATGACTATAGCTTTTCCAGACATACCACAACCACCTTTGCACTACCTGTGTCATTGCAGACAGGACCTTGAGTGCCCAGGCTCACATGGGACCAAAGATGTCTGCTTTTGGGGGGCAGATAATGCCACTGTAAGCCAACTAGTGCAAGTCTGCATCAATTGGCAGTTTTACCAGCAAGAACTGAAAGCATCTGACTGCTGCATAGGCATGTGTTGAGCAGAAACAAGATGCAAACCATAGATGGTATCAAATAGTATTTTGATCCTAATGTCCTTATTCAAGGAAAATTCCTCCTAAATTGAGTTAAGAACTGCCTTTAAGGACAGGAAGTGTTACTTGCTTAATAGTAAAGAACATGTTCAGAATGGCTTGTTTGTTTGCTCAGCCATTTATTTTCTAGAACTGGCTTTTATTTTTGTCATACTTCTTGCTCACATGACAACCATATGGCTATAAATAGGGCTTATGAACCTCTGTGCTGTTGGATGGGGCCACATTACCACAGTTACTTTTTATGGACTTGAAATCCCATGTGCATGCAATATTCTGTGATTAAAAGAAAAGCAAGCAGGTTAGGGGAAAAAAACGGGCTCTGAAATTAAAATGTCTCTGTCCTACTGTGTTTCTGTCATCCATTAACATGCTGTTGAAGTAAACAGAACATTACGATGTATTGGTGAGTCCAACAGCACAGCGGGTGCCTCCTGCTTGGAGTATTCAGTAGCCATCAAACACTTAGTGCTACCTAAATTACCTCCTTTCTTCTTTCCACAGAAAATAAGCTTAGAAAGACCCGGCTCACAAAGTGTCTCGGTGTAGGTTAATACCGTCTTCCCATTAATGATGAGGTTAAGCTTGGCATACAGTTCCTTGATGTTGTGTCCTGCACACAAAGCAGAAGGAGAGCTTGGAGAAAGTGCAAGGGTAAACAGGTTTATTACTTTATTTTTAAAGATTCTATTCTTTTCCCCTGCTGTTTAAGCAATTGAATGTCTTCACTAAGAATTCCTAATACACAGAAATCCATGCTTCAGGAACACGTCCCTAAGTCCCTTAAGGTATATGAGGGGACATAATAGCATGTTACTTTATTGTTAAATAAATACACCCATGACCTTTCTCTAACTTTGAGGCCAATTTGCTTAATAAATCTATTGTCTTCACATCTGAACTTCTTACTCTAATTAGCAGAGGGACCATGTGCAATGGGCCCCTGAGAGCAGGCTGTGGCCTGTACCTGCTGCCTGGGAAAGGAGTAGTTCAAACCTGTGTTTGAGCCAAACCTGTATCGGGGACTGGCATAGCAGGCTGGCAGTGATGGGAGGTTTCCTGCTTGTGCCTGGCTTCCTAACATAGATACAGCCAGTGAGGGTACTGGATTTAGAGGGAGATTCTGTATTCTGAGTTGGTAAAGTATTTGCAAATGCTTGTAGTGTGATTTTGCAGGCTTGCTTAACTTTGCCGCCACCTGAGAACTGATGCTCCTAGGCAAAAGGGCAGCGTGTCTCACAGGAGGGAGACCTTTTGTATGCAAGAAAGCATTCCCAAGTGCTACTTGGCATATAAACTTACTTTCAGCACTGGGAGCATACAGCAGTGCTCTCATGTTTATGCTCTGGTAGTAGAGGTTCTTGGTGGGGGCCAACAGGGTTGCAAAAAGGTGGCTTTCCTGTGCAAGGGTCACAAAGCAAGCTACGGCTAATATTAACTTGCACACCCAGCCTATTAGCTCAAATGCAGTTCTGCTTTTGACCTTTTACTGCTGATCAGTCAAGTGCTGAAGGGTATAATTTCAGCTAGCACAGGTGCGGAGCTGATGGCATGACTGTGTTGCCTCAGGCTAAGGCTTCCCCAGCACTCCCCCAGCATGCTTCTCTGCATGCCCAGGAGGGACAGAGAGGTGTCTCCACCTTGCTCTGTGGGAGTCCCTTCAGTCTCCTACCTGCAAGGGTCAGCCCTGGCAATACAGTGAGTACTGCTGGTGCTGACATGAGACTGTGGCTGCTGTAGCTGTCTCGTTCAGCAAGATTCTCCCCAGAAGATCTGGCTGTGAAGACAAGCTTTAGAGCACCCCCCACCTTGGGTATCTGTATGTACTAGTGAAGGGTAGGAGAGGAATAGAGGCTGAGGGCTGATAAGACTTGCTTAGGGTAACATACATAGTCTGAGGCCAAGCTGATATCAGAACTGACATTTCTGTGGCCCTGCACAGGTTTTGAAGTTTCTCAGACGTGAAGCCCTTTCCTATTTCATAGGAGGTTGTCACCCTCGCTTGCTTAATACCAGCACTCACACATGAACTACGTGTTTAAGGTGTGAGAAAATACTGTTTTACTTACTTAGCAAGATTGCGGCTCTGACGTTAAAGGTGTGGGTTGAGACATCAGAACAACGGTCAATGCTGAAAGCAAAATCTTGGTGGGGATCTGTTTGGAGGCAGAAAGTTGTATTTTTAATGAGATACTGACTGTATAGAAGACAACAATAAAATATGGAAGTGTAAAAAACAGATTAAATATTCCTTAAAAATCTCCAAGATGTGCTCAAAGCTCCCATACCCTGTGTTTAATAACTACTTCTGTCCTTCCTGCCACTTCAATATGAAGCATGTTCAGATGATAGCCTATATATGGCTAAAACCTACTGTGTAGGGAAAAAGGTCCAAGTACAGGGAAAGCAAGTTCTCCACAGTGGTGGATAGTCAGTACTTGTTCAGCAGTGAAGTCTTAGCACAGCTGCTCTTCTCAGGATCTATGGATCACTCTTCCTTCCTCAGCACTGATGAGCAATTGGTTATGATGATGTTTTTTAATTCATTAGAATCGCAAGATGGGTTGGTGAGACTGATTGCAAAACTGAATCCTGAAGTGGGATGAGAAGTCCAAAGATTAAAATAAAATGTGTAACTGAGATCCTGCAGCATTTCATGCTGGGTCCACCATCATGTGATATTTATAACCCAGGAAATATTCTACATTTCTTCTCCATTTCTGAGAAACTGCAGTCAAAGGGAAGCCCTACAGCCCATGACTGATACGAACGTGGCTCTTACTAATTCCTACACTATCCATTTATCCATATCAAGCTCCAAAACTCTTGTACAAACTAAAGAGCTTTCCCCTCACTTCCACCTTTTTCCTTGCTAGCCTTTATGAGACTATATGCTATGCCTGGAGGCTTGCTAAGGTGTCACTGTCTGGTGACAGGCAGCAGTGACAACTGACAGTTCTGCTCCCACAACCAAAGGCATGTGAAAGTGTTCCGGAGCCATGGTTGGAGGAGAAAGATTTTGCCAGTTTGGAAACATCATCCTAAGCCTTATGGCTTGATTTAGGCATAGGTTTGTCCCTCCTGGTGGCTTTCCAGCCAACCTGTGCATCTAATTTTCCTCTCTGTGAAAACCAGAGAAGAGACTGTGGCATGTGCAGAAATAGCTGTAGTCTCCCCCATTTGCACAGACTTGGGAGTAGAATTCTGTTTTTAAGTTATTGTTGCTTGAGGTAATCTTCTCACTGAATTGAAAATAACAGGTTGGGAGAATTTTCCTTTGCTGTGGTGAAACTTGTCACGAGTGTCTCTGTGACACTGGGGCTGAGCTAGCACCTCTGTAGTCTGATCCTGTTTTTGCAGCAGTGCCCCATAGCTGCAGCAGCTAGCAAGGAGCAATCCTGGGTGACTAAGAGGGGAGCATGAAATGAATGGAAGTGCAGGGAGAAGCTGGGGCTTTAAGCCAGGCTCTGCAAGCACACAGGTTATCAGTGTGGTCCAAAAGCAGCTCCTGAGTCTTAAGGTCTGTTAAATTAAAATAACTGTTTAAAGGAGGGAGATAAAAAGCACTGGTATTTTCCACAGATGTGTCCCTTGCTGGATTTTTTCCTTCACACCACTAAAGCAGTCTCTGCATCTGCATGATCTGTTTGGGACAAAAAGATAGTGCCTGAAGTTGTTTATCTGCTCAAATGCGACAAGAGTCAGAGGGTTGTCATTCCTCCATTTCCATATTCTTGTCAGTTCTCGTTTTGTTATTGCACTTTCAGAAGCTGTTGCAATCGGGTAGGAGAGCAGTTTCCTGCTCCAGATGGAAAGCATGTCAAACTTCTCTTTTCTCCAGGACCATTATGCCTGCTTCCCCTCTGGTGTCTACCACCTCGCAAGGCTTGGTTTCTGCTTTCCTCTGGACTTCTGCAAGAGCCCCTCTTGTTTCTGTTTCGTGTGTTATACAATGATAAGGTCCAGGAAGCAGTTGCTCGGATTCTGAGCAATTTGGCATTGATGCCTACAAACAGCGCTGGTTTTCAATGACTGGTCAGGTCTGTGATTTCCAAAGAGAGCTATGGTCACAAATGGTACTGCATAACAAACAATCCTTTTCTCTTTTTAAAGAGACTAGGCTGTGCTTTAGTCAAATTAAATTATGGTATTAGGGCTAGAAGTTCAATTTTTAGTTCATTCTCATCAATATCTGTTTGGATTAAAAGGGGATGCTCATGAAACCAAGCTTCTCTGGAAAGCAAGGGCTTTTAACAATGAACCTGACCTCTGGGGTTTTTTAGTTTGGATATCTCACGCCTGTTGCATTTGGGGTTTTGTGTGTGTGGTATGTTTTGGGTTTCTTTTCTATGGATTGAGCTCTTTTGTCAGATGACATATTTCATGGTGCATTGTAGCCATGGGTGTTTTCTACTGCTAGTGATGCAGCATAGGACTTTGGTGTGTCCAGAGAAGTGTTGTCTGTTCCCCAGAGAGGAACAGAGTGAGGAAGCACTCACATGAGAAATTACAGCAGAATTTGTGTATTAGGGTACTTGGATTTTGTGTTGTAACTCTGTTCCTGAGAAATGTGAACTTTTCCACTGGCAAAATAAACACCAATTAATTTTCTGACCATCTCCCTGTGGAAATTCAGGCCATGACTTTGCAATCCAACATCTTAGATATTTTGATGGGTGTGTGGGCCTCCTGCTGAAATCAATTGAAAGGATGGCTGTGTTGCTAAAGCAATGGTGCCAGGGGGTCTGGATTCTAAACAATGTAGGCAGAAAGGTTCCTGCTAAAAGGAAATTAAATAAAATAGTGATTTTTTTTTTTTTTTTTAACCATTTGATAAGTGAAAGTGTCTATATATTCAGCTGTGTGCTACGGACTAAGGTAGTGCGCCATACCCATCTTTTGCTTTAAATGTTGAGGAGTCCCTCGTGTGGCAAAGGCAACTCGAGGCAACTGCCATTTTTGTTTCATCTCAGAAACACAACTGTGAGTCACTGTGTGTCTCTTATGAAGGTTTAATACTTATTCTTCCTTGTTTGCCTCAATCTGAATTGAGCTGGTTTGACTGGAAAAAAAATACATGTTATGTCTTTCACATGTGCAGAGCAATAACATTTACTGTTAAATCTCTAAAATATGTGGGGCTGCCCTTCAGCCTTCCACTTCCCTGCACCGTTTCATAGTGCACAGTACTGTATGTTCCCAGACTTCCCTCCACCCACTCCCTTCAATCTGCTTCCTCTTCCATAATTAAAGCTAGAAACTCTTCAACTGGTTGCAGAGTTCTGCTTTTCCAGTTCGGCTTTGGTATGTTACCAACACTCACAATGTTGAGGAAAATTTGCGAACACATTGAGGTTATCAGTGAAAAATCTGCTTAATGGGAGGGGGAGGGGAAGAGAGAGAAAGGGCTTTTTTTTCTTGTCCTTGTGTTTCTAGTGAGAAGGGCCGGGGCCGCAACATATGTTAGAGCTAGCATGAAAGTGCCTGGGACCAGGATTTTATCTGAAGTTTCTCTCTAGCCAGTTCTAAATCTTTCAGGTAACTGCTCTGAGAAAGAGGCTTTTGTAAATCATCGGCAAACTTTCAGATCTCTTTGACCTGTTATTTGAACTTGGTGCTGTGGCTGATGCTGAGCTTTCAACTGTATCTAACACTGAATGTACAGCACCCACTGAAGACTGGCTTCTACAGTACAGACCTGCTTTGTGAAAGTCTGGGACAATACCTGGTATCTTGCCACTGATCACCTCTTATATGGCATAGTGCCAGCTGACCCCATGTGTTCCACCTCCCATTTCACCCTTACCCAAGTACCCTTATGAAGATTCATTGCTATGTTGTCTTGGTATGTGGTTTTCCTTGCACATGACCTGTAGTGGCACCATAGTGCAAGGCTTCAGCCTGGCTTACTGTTGCGGAGTGCTCACAGCAATGAATTTAGCTGGGCTTTTCTAGAAGACTGAGCAGATGTGTGTAGTACGTCCTGAAAGCTCAAACAAGTTCCTGAACATTTCTTCCTAGAGTTTCTTTTCCTGCTCTTGGCAGAAGGCTCATAGGTAACTTAGCTCAAACACATTTATAGTGGTGCATCTAAGTGACCCTCCTGGCTGCAAGCCTTGTACCTTTGATGGAGATTATTACCCTGGTAACAGGAACAACAGATGGGAACACACATTGATGCCTCAGTTACTGCAGTTCTGAGGGCACCAGCTCATGCTCCTGCTGAACATGGATATGCATCAAGCCACAGGGCTGTGAGCTGGGGCTGCCTTCACGTCCCACAGCCTTCTGTGCCCTGGGAGGTGATGTCCGGCAGAAAGATGAAGCAGGTAGCTGGAAATGATAGCGTGCTAACCCACAGGGAATATGTCCCTCAGAGCCTGAGCTGCTACATGACTAACTGGGCATTACAGAAACAGCATTACATGGCCAGATGGGAAGCATCTGTTACAGGAATTTTGCTGGGCTGGTGTACAACAGCCTCTGTCTCTTATTCTTCTCTCTCCCTCCCCACATCTTGTTAACTATCCTCTACTGGCTTTACTCTCATCTGAATCTGCTTGAAAATTCCCCATGAGCGTGAAAATCAGTGGCATGAGTGAAAGGAGCAATATGCAAGGAAGCTTTGCCTGTAAGAGTCCGTATCTCTTAGTCCTGCAGCATGAAAAGACTCTCCAAACTGGTAAGCTTTGGGCGCTTCAAAATAACACTTTGGTGAGCAAATAAGCCATAGAATTGAAGGTAATGACATAGCTGTACTTGGCTGGGGTCAAACAAGGACAGACTGGTGCTAGAGGAGCTGGAAATTAGAACAAGGAAGAAACATATTTAGTAATTACCCAACACTTCTCACCTTCAAAGATCTTAATAAAATTAAATCATTAGTCCTTATAACATTCAAGGTGATGAAAGGAGAGGGAAAGAATGAGGAACTGTTTGGTATCTCAGACTTTATGCATTCACTTAAAAATTTCCTTTAATGTCTGTTTAAATAAATTAACCTGAATGCTCAAAGTTATATTTGACACTGGAATCTACTTATAAGGCACTGAGGAAGAAGCATCAGGTGCATTAGCAGTTTTCAGTTGTGCATCTAAATTTCACTGAGCACCTTCAGTTTAATGAACTTCCCTTTGTGTCTGCCTTCACTAAGTGCCACTCTGGGAAAAGCAGAGTGACCCTCTGTTCAGAGGGGAGCAGAATAAATTTTAAGACTCATGTTGGCTGTTTCTAGCTTATCATGAGGATGCTTTATCTCAGGATGCTCACCTCAGATATGATCAGCTCCAGGGTTTTGCCTAGTTTAGACAGACACTCTGACCTCCCTTCCAGAGGTCATGGTATCTTTTATCTCCTGTACCTTTCTGGCTTGATTAGGCAGCATGGAATCGGATGAATAGAAAGATTAGAGTTTACATATCCTTAATGCCCTGGGGGTACAGACTGTGGGAATTCCCCTTTGAAAACAGCACTATCAACTTATGGTATCTGAGGTCTGCTTAAACCTGAAGCTTTTGGAGATGCCCAATTGAGTGAATAACTCTGCTTCCTTTCTGATAAAACTTACATGGCTGTAGAGGGAAGCCTGAAGATTTGGTTTCGGTGTCATCTGTAAGCTAAAAAAAGCTAGCAAAATAAACTTAAAAAATGGTTTAAAAAAGCATTTGTGCAATATTTAAATAATTTCCACTCTTCTCTCAAGAATATTGAACACTGATGATGCAAAGGGCAATTATATGCTGCTTGGTCAGTCTCAGGCATGAGCGTTGCTGGCTGGTGTTTATGGCCCTAGTTTTGGAGCAAGGCGGTTCCAGCATCTTACAGAATTAGTTTAAAGAAAGGATGAAGACTTTGCCTCTTGCTATTTCAAATAAAAGTCATTGCTGAATACAATCAGTGTCCAAAATTTGCAAATATTCAGTAACTCAGCAGGCCAATAGCTTCTCCAAATGTTGCTGGGGCACCTACTGCTGTAGTAGGTATAGCATGTGAGGCATATGAGGAGCAGATGTGGGATGGAGGGCTCAGCCTGTGAGCAAAGGCATGAGGTGTGGCAGATAGAGAAGAGAGGAAGAGATTTGCCTGGAGCTGCTGGTGGCCTGGACAAGGAGCTGTGCAGTGTGATGAGCTGGAGGAAGCCCCTCTAAACACAGCAGGTCTGAGAGGCTCTCTGCAGGTGGAGGTCTGTGTTTGGGGATGAGGGTGCCACCAGCATGCACAAAGCAGCCTTGCAGAAGGCTTGATCTCAGTTCCCCTGCCTCTTCCTGCATGAACCACCTTTCTTGGCAGTAGGCTTGTTAGAGCTGGGGAGGCCCAGTGTCTGAAGATTCGTTGCTTTTGCCAGTGGTGATATTTGGAAAGGGGGTTTCTGTGCTTTGTGTGGCATGATGAATTTTTGTCTGAGCCTCTCTGAGAAGACAAAAGTGAAAGATGCCAGCTCTGAGAGATAGGACATACAGATCTTTATTTGTATTTGATAATCCTGATTTGTCCTAGTTAGCTTGAGAGAGAAAGGCAGGCAGGGCAGGCTTCAGCTACAGCAGTGTAACAAGAAAATCCTGCATTAATTTGGGCCCAGCAGGGAATGTATTAGAGAGAGAAAGTCTTTGTTCTTCTGTTCTGTGGGTAAGTAAACACCATGCCCTACATGAGTAAGATGCATACAGTAACTGCCTGTATTCTTAATCAGATCTGCCTCTTCTCTCCATGTGTTGTGGGGATTTTGTTGCTTTTTGTTTTAAAAAAAAAAAATCATTCTTTATAGTGCTCTACTTGAGATAGATATTTTGGATATCAGTGCTTGCCAGTGTCACTGGGGATTCATAAAAGACTTGTACACTTGTGTCAGAAATAGAACCAAACATTGCTAGAAGCTGCCCTGCTGTTAGACACATGCCATGCTCTGGGATAGCAGGCTTTACCACTGATTATACAGAACAGTAACAGCAGCATATAAATGGGCTAAATGTTCCCATTTTCCCAGGATGGGTTGAAATCCACCACAGGAGCACGGCAGGGCGCTGTCGTTGCTCTGCAGAGGAAGCTAGCTGGGTTCCTGTCTGCCCGATCACAGCTGGATTATCTGACAGGAGCCATCCATCTTCAGCCAAAGAGGAACCTGGTGCATTGGATTAATTTGTGGTAGCTTTCAAGGTCCTGGCTTTTCATGGCTCGGATCTCCCCTGAGTCTAAAAGTAGCACCTGGGACAGATCAAAGGCTTTGGATTTGGTATGTGGTGGTTCTGTAGCACGCATTGGTATGTCTTGTCCCTGATGGTTACCTTTCCCTCCCTAGTTTTAGGCTGCCTAAGCCTCCTTGAAGTTGGTGCGGTGACACCAACACACAGTAATGTTAAAGTAGTTTTTGCATTTTTCTGAGGTGTGTTAATTATTCTCGAATTATTCTGGATATTTTTGCTGATGGATGTTAAATTGCTGCAAAAACCTGACACCAGCCTCTTTTCTTTGGTAAACTGTAAGCACTGTAGGTTCCATTTTTGAGGCCTTGATGACAGCTCTAGATGTGATGATGTGGCATTGTCAAGGAAATCTAGCAATGTTTCATATAATTACTCAGAAAGCTTTACACTGGAACACTTACAAGCAGTTATGGTTTGTTCTTGCTCCTGATTTTATGCAGTCAATGTGCCTTTTGATAATTTCTATTTTATGAGATACAGGAGCTAATCTCAAGTTCTTATTAAACTGTTAATACAGCTGTGACTCGCCTGTTTCATATATATTAGACTGCTCCCTCCATAAAGATTCAAATTCAGCACGCAGCAGCAAATGACAGTTCTGCCTTGCCCACGGTACTTCTGGACTGTAATGCAATATACAGTGTTTTAGGTGTGCCTCTCCCATTTGTTTGTAAAGGGAAGAAGCAGGGGCCATTACTCGTCCTGCTTGTAATACCTTGGTGACTTAGTGGCCACAACAAGATGTGGCAGAAGTCATAGGTGGAAAATGTTTCTATTAGTTTAGATTTAGCATCTGGAGATAAGCAGGAGGGGCTGCCACACATACACAACCCTGTTTTGCAGTCCACAATACTGGACCTTCATTGATTTGGTGAAGAAATTGGCACTATGAGAAAACCTCCGAGAAGTAAATTATATGGGAAAATTTAAAACGTGGTGGGAAAAGTTCAGCTGAGGTTAATTCTCTCCACTACTAGTCTCAGTGAAAGCATTAATATTGATTTTGCTAAATGGTTCAAAGTCTAGATGCTGAACCTAATGTTTTTGCCAGATTACCTTGAAGGTATGAAATTGTCTCCTTCTCCTCCTTACCATTTACATTTTAAAGCTTAATAAATACTCTCCCCTCTCTAAAAGAAGAGGTAAAATGAAATCGGAACCATCAATAAGAGGTCACATAGGAAAAGAAGGTTTTAATCCTCTCTAGTGAATCAGAGAATGAAATAGATGAGGTAGTTTTAATTCATGGAGGGACCAAAATTTTAAAAGAATATTTGCATGTGCACTTAGATGTATGCTACCTTCATTCTGATGATAGCTGCAGTTTGATAGGATCTGGTGCTAGAAACCTGCATGTCAACATCTGGCCTTCCTTCTGGAGTGAGATATAGCAGATGAATACTGCATCAAGGCTATGGCACTAAGATGGCTTGGACAGAGCAAGCAAACAAAATAAAAAGTGTTTTCAAGTGGAATTCTTAAGCTCTTTGATTGTTTGCCCATTAGTGATCTATGCAACAAAAGATCAGATGGCAGTTGATGTCGTGTGGCTTTAAATAATTTAGAAGCAGAAGCAATTGCTGGAGACTGCTTGAGGGAAATAAATAAGTTCAAGAGAAGCATCTGGCTCAATCTTTCTGCCAAAAAAACAAAGACTAATGGAAAAAGAGCCTTCTTTTACCAAGTGTCTAAAGAACATTTGCCTTGAAGAAGCACGAGGTGCGATTTTCTTTGCAGACTTTTCTTCGCCAGCTGAAGCTATTGGATTACTTGTAACCTTTAAATAGAGGATATAAGTGTGTGGCCAGGGAGAAAAAGGCCTAATAATATTGGTTGACATAGAAAACAAAGTGATGTGCTGTAAAATTAGTGCTGCGATGATAACAGTTTAGTGGGACTGTTTACAAGCTGGTATTGCTGATTGAGCAGGGATGGGTGTTACAGGTCTGTGTTTTAAAGAAGTAACAAGAGGATTTTAAGGTAAATAGAATATTTGATCTCTCAGTATGCAGGAGGAAGGATATGATGGGCTGAGTGTGTATGTGGGGGCAGTAAGACTGCCGCTTTTCAGCATGGACAGACAGATCATCAGAAAATTGTAATCTAACTGATTTATCCTTTTTCTTCTTTCATTTTTCAAGCACAAGTTCCCTCAAAGCAATGTTTAAAAAGAAGGCGCCTATGCTGTGGTATCTGGCCAGACCAAGTTCTATACCACAATAACTGTGTTGACTTTAAGGTGCCATTTTAATGGAGATCCAAACCTATGCTCACAAGTTTAAAGAAAAGCCCTACAAATGGGAGTTCATCTATCTGTAAATGCAATCCAGTGCAAGCTCATACGAAAGTGGGCAGTGCTGCTCTCCTACTGTACCAATGTAGTGCAGGAAAAAGCTTTACAGAAATTACCCTGCTTCAAGTGTGACAAAGAGCTATGCAAGCAGTCGTGGAGCTCAGTGGATGCAAGTTCAGTCTTTCTTTGCTCTGCTTAGGAGGAGACATTGACAAGTAAAAATAATTCTCTAGATGACCAGAGAGCCCTCCTTCTTTGTCCAACAGTAGATGTTAATTAAAGCAAATGGTTACCCGTATGCCTAAACGTGTTTTATTACATTTTTTAATCTGTGGATATGCCGATATAAAACTTGAAACTGGTTGCACTGTTTACATATTTAGGTTTTGGAATTTAAAATAAATACAGATTGATTGCTCCTTCTGAAACTTCACCTAATGGCTATTAACCTTGCTTCAGGTGAAAAAAGAAGAAAAAGCAATCAAAGTCAGACACGAATTGGGAGATGTTTGTCTGATAGTAAAAAATCCCATGTCTGAGCAGTGTTTTATAAAGCCCAACAAGTATTCCTCAAGATGTCATCTTCAAATACTACTGCTTTGATTCTCCTGAAGATCACCACAAAATTCCTTGTTATTTACTCACATACACAGAAAATAAAGTCCTTAATGGTCGATGCTCTCCAGTCTCTTTTGAAGAACCTTCTGCTGTATCAGTAACCTTTTCTGCACTGTCAAGAAACCTACAGTTTCAGGCACCAGGTAGCTCTGAAATCTGAGGTCTTAATCTAAAAGTAGAGCTTTATTAATCACCAAGCATCCTGGTTTATGTTTGCTGGTCAAAACAAAACCAGACATTCTGAAAAGCTGATTTTATCTAGGCCCAACTAACATTTCAAGAAAAAGCTGTAAAAGTAGTTGGAAAACAGTTTCCATGTGTCTGCAGCAGCAATCACCTGCTTTAGCCTATGAAGAGGGCCCCATTTGAACACTATATTGGAAGAATGTTTTCACGGCTAATTAAGACTTACATGAATGGCAGATAGAATAATAGAAGCAGGTGCTGGTAGACACGTAGAGGAGTTACAATTTGTAGTCCCTGACTGCATTGCACTTTGAGGTGGATGCCTGACACTCAAATAACAGTGGAATCTGCTCGGGGCATTTTGCTGCCCCTGCCTTTCTGCCTTTCCCTTCTCAGACAATTGCCTTTTTAAATGTAGCTGGAAAGATAAAAAGTGTTATTACTGTAAAAAATCACTGAAATTAAAAGGGATAGGAATCAGCCATTTGTGTAGCAGGTTCTTTTCATGTCTCTGCATAGACTTGCCAATTACAGTTCTCTCTTCTCAGTCAGAGATGTTAACCTGTGTTGCTTTTATCTCGGGATCCCTGCCCAGGTTTCTTAAAGTGATTTATGGTCATTTGAGATCTTCCTTCATTTTTGTCACTTCTTTCTTGGAGGAAGAGTGGTGCTGATGGGAAATGTCTTGCTATTTATGGACTGTCTCGGTGTTATGTCTCCTGTGGTTGTATAAAGGAGGCAGCATAGTGTCTATTTACTTTACTTTTAGACCAAACTTCTCTCAGCCTGAGTTTCTCCCCACGGATTTGCTGCTGAGAATTTTTGTCTGATTTCTTTCAAATTACTTTGTTGTTTTTTTTTATAAGCGCGTTATATTGATTACTAGAATCATATTTAGCCCTTTCTTTTGATGCATACTTTGGGGTCCTGGTTACAGAATGCTTAGTCTGACATGGATGGGTGGGATGGATCTATAGGATCCAGAACATGGACTGAGGCTGGGGGCTTGATGCATGCCTGTATCTTATGCACTATAGGGGCAGGATACAGCTAGAGTAAGAGTTTGTAACAGGGAACTGGGACTTGCTCCTGGGTACAGGATATGCTTTATCTGTCTCTCTTCAGTTATCCACCTGAGCTTCTCTGATACATTTATCAGTTATATTGGCTCATATTTTTGGTGTTAGTCAGATTTTTACTGCATTATAGGAGAGGATCTGATAAACTGCAAAGTAAAAATGAACACTTAGCTCCTTTTTAAGTGTTCAGACTGATCTATTAATCTGTTGATAGAGGGCATTCAGCTCCAGAAATAAAGTTGTCAAAAGTTGTCAAGTACTTGACAAAAATTCTCTCAACTTCCTTAAATTTTACTTGATTCAACCCTGATTCACTGATACCAGTTTATAGTAACTCTCTACAGAGTTACTATAGAGCCTATCAGAGGTGAAATCCTGATCCTCTTGAATCCAACAGGAAATCCTTTACCCAAGATTTCATCCTAGACACCTCACTGTGGCCATTCGTATTCCAAAAATATGTCATCCTCTGGCATCTTCAGTAAGTAGGAAATACCATGGGGATTTCTGAGCCTGGAGGCAAATTAGGAGCCATCTTCCCCAAAATAGCTAGAGTATGGGCAGTTGCCTAGCATTGACTCTGCATTTGCTGACATTGCAAAGTTCTCATGAGAAGGTTTGTTGGCAAAGGGTCTTGTTAAGCCTAGGCATTAGCCTGTCTGTCCCCTCCTGGGTTAAGAACAATTGGTGGGACACCACACACCCATAGCTGAAGAATGAAGCTATGTTCTACCCATCTATTTGTGGCTTACAGAGTAATGAAGTGGGGACAAAACTTCCCCGCTCCTGAAAAGGTGATCTGCAGCTTTGACACCATTGTGAGCTTGCCAGGAGGCTCAGTAAGACCAATGCCTTCTCTGAAGGGAACGTAGAGAAGTGTATGCAGATTTATCCTCCCAACCTGTAGAGTTTTTGGGCTCAGCCCAAAACACCTTGTATTTCTCTGCTTTCTGGAAGCTACCAGACTATGAGCTGCATCAGCAGAGATGCAGATTGATGCATCCTGGTCTGATGCTACAGGTGTGGTAGCCTCTAGAAAAAGGCAGGGCAGAATGACACACAAGCTCTAAACAAATGCATTTTGTTGGCTAGGTCACTGGTGTGCATGGTAAGAAGCAATGTCTGACTGACACGTGCCCAGCAGATAAATTTCATCATCATTTGAATTGACTCAAGCTGTAGCTTGTGCCTCTGTGTCAAGGCTTCTCATGTTAACTGAGGCCTTCTGTTGAGGGAACAGCATTAACTTATACAATGAATTCTTACTAAAATAAGGGTAATAATGAAGCTTGTATTCAATATCTAATTAAATATTTTCCTAATGCAGTATACCCATTTATAACATGTGAAGCCTGACTTTAGTCTCCTGGGAGCAGGCCAGTAAAGAATAGCATTACAAATATTTATTTACTTCTCTTGTCCCTCACTGGCTTTATTTTAATGGGTGTGCAAAACCGCATGAAAGCTACCAGCAAGAAAAAGCCCCCTGGGAAATCCTTTGTATGAGGATGAATTGGAAAAACAAACTCTAGGGTGCTCAATTGCTATGAATCACTTTTCACATCACGTGCAGAAAATGAATGAGTCGTCTGTGAATCTAATTCCCTTTGTCCCAGTTGTAAAGCAGATCAGCACAATAGGAAAGGCACAAGGCCAGCAAAGCAAGAGGTGGAAAGCAAGCACCATTCAGTGAATTTATTTTCAGTCATTCCAGTGCTGCTTGCTCCTTTTCTTCTCAGCAGATTCAAAGAACAAACAAAACCCTATGGTCCCTGGGAAATGCCTCTGTTAAGTGCTGCTGCTGAAGTCTCACTAAGCCTGGTGGCAATGGTGGAGAACATGAATCTCTCCCACTGTCACACTGGGTCCCTTGTCACTCCAAGTGGGAGCACAGAAAGCATATCACCACAGCCTTGCTGCACATCAGGAAATCAGTAGATCAGTGCATTGAAGAATCTGTTTCATCCAGGGGCAAAAAGAAAGATAAAGATCCAGGGTCTTCCTCTTTTTATTTAAGCTAACTTTGAGATAAAAATCCTAGTCATCTCTTTCACGCTAACTGGATCTTTGACAGCTGCTTATTATTCTGAATTAGGTTACAGTATTTTCTCTTTACCATCTCCTATATAAATGCAGTTAGATTTGTGTGTGTGTCAACCAAACCAGCTGTATTTGAAAGATTAAAATATTCCAGCTGCGAAACCCAGTGCTCATTTGGGAGCATAACCCTTCCATTCACTGCCTGGATTACAAACATCTCTCACTGTATAAGAACAACTTCGTTGCCCAGCAAAAACGAAAACGGAAATTTTAAAAATCTCACCACAGCTTTTGTAATGTATTTCCAAGTTGTCCTCTTTGCAGACTGTGTGCGTAGGCCATTCTGTGCTGGCACTGATGGAAAGCAGGACTAAGAAGAGAACAAGAACATTTGATGTCTTCATGGTGGTGGTGGTAGTTTGCAGGCTTACTTGTCTGTCTCTTGCTAACCTTCTGTGGAGGGAGGTGTTCCTTCCTTTCTTTAAGGGAGACAGGAGTTACAACATTCGTGCCTGCAGAAGGGTTAAGCGAGCCAATGCAGCCGTACTACAGCATGGTATAAACAAGAGGCTAATCAGAATTGGGAGGTGCTTTTTCCATGTGCTTAGGCTTCCGCTTTCTGCCTCATGTTAGTTTAAACTAATGACAAATGAGCTAACCATACCTACTTACTGCACAGCATACCGGTTCCTCGGTGCCTGCTGGAACAGTGCAGCAAACTGTTTAGTTTTTCTCTTGCTGCCAGTTTCTTCTCTTGAAGTCAAAGCATCTGGGTCAAGGCTTCAGACAGGCTTAATTTGCCCTTCTGGCAGCAAAACACTGTGATCCAAATCACCCCATCTTAACCACACAAAGTCAGAGCAAATTTTGCAAGATGAAGTTTGGTTTCTATGTTCTTCTCTGTAACAGATGTGTCTGCTAGAAGGAATGGAGGTGTGTCTGATAAAGCTGACACCAAATAAAACAAGTCTTGGAACTTTCAGGAATGGATCCTTTCTACTTGACTATGCTAAATAATGCATTTACTTTTATCTTGTTCAATTATTTCTGTTTAACAGTACAATCAGGTAAACCTAGATGTAATTTTTTCCCTTTGGTCTTCCTGGTTATTTAACTGCCCACTATCGACACTGTGCATCTATTTGCACTATCTTTTTCATAGCTGTGCTTTATGCAGCAGTGAGTGGCTATTGCAGATGGCAGGGGATGATAAGTAAGGAAAGGAAGAAAGGTTGATTCACCTCCAGTAAACTTCCCCAATTCAGTTTAAGATCCAGGGTTGGAACAGAATTTCAAACTGCAGTTGCCAAAAAGCTCTTTTCTGGACATAATACCAAATGGAAAAAAAGCTATAAGCTAAATTCAACCCTAAAGCAAATATCTGCAATAGTTTTCTCTGAGTTGGAGGCAAGGAGAAATTGGCTCCAACAGAGACAATGACAGAGTTGGATAAAAGATCATTTTGGCCATCTCAGTCTTTCTTGACCTGAAGGGTGTGAGTATCACTTCCTCCGCCACTGAGTAAAGCTGAAGGGGGGAAAGCCTTTAAATAATTTAGCAAGCAGGAAAGCACCCAACAGGATAATTACAAAATGATGCTAAAGAGTAGAGCTGTTCCTCAGGCAAAATCTTGTCCTGAACGAAGGTAATCCCGTAAAGAAGGGACCAAGGTTTTAGCCATGATATATTAAATTTAAAAGCCAATTCAGTGCAGTTCAGGAGACTTTTCTTAGAATAATGAGGCTTAGGCCTGCTTTGTGGTTTGGATACTACAGTAATAATAAATTGTATGTCCAGGGCCTGGGTGAGAATGCAGTCAACTGTCCTTAGGCATGGAACATGTACAAGTCAGGTAAAGAGATCTGGGTTACAGATCTGTCTGATTTGACTGGACTTTGGTTGTACCCATCATTCTATGATAGTTGATGAAAACAAGCACAATTGCAAAGGCAATTATAAGGAGAGACAAGTCTAGTTTTACTTTAATACATTTAAACTATAATCACATAAAGTGAAAGTCCCTTCCTGCTAAGATCTACAAAGACAGTGAAAATTTGATGAAGCAATTTATAACAAAATGCAAAGTACATCAGATCAGGACTGTGAGAGCATAACTTCCAGATTTTTTTAGGAATGACATCACCATGGTCTTTCATTTAAAATGTCAGCTTAATGCTCAAAAACAATGAACAAAGTAAATCAAATGATAGGGCAAATGCTTCAAAGAGACACCCACTGGGAATCACTAAATAAATCAAATCATACTCAGGACCTCTCCTTAGATGAAGATCATTGGAAGCTGGGAAAATAAGTGGGAGAAATACCATACATGCTTGCCCTGCTCTTTCTTTTCTCTGCATGCTTGCTTGTCCACACTGCTGGGAACAGGTTGCTGGGTTAATACTGGGTTAAATGAGGCCTTAGTCTAGACTGGAATGGTTTTCCTGGACACCTGGTAAACCCAGGTTTACCCAGGCTTGTTCTTTATCTCCCCTACCCTTTGCCTACCCATCCTGTTGGAACAGTGTTGCTGATGCTCATGGCTTTCAAAGTGCTGACTCAAAGCCAGTTTTCATCTTTGCAGAAGCTCTGTGATAGCTGCTCTGCAGATAACCAGTAGTCTGGGCCTTGCCTTAGATTTCAGTCTTAGCACAAGTAGCTTGTGAAAGCGGAGCAGCTGTGGATTTCTGGAATACAAGTCCTTCTGCTTCACTGGAAGCAGGATGGCTGCGGTAGATCTAGTGGAAACCAAATATGACTTTGTAGATGATGAGCTCAGGAGCTCTGCTATACACAGGCAAGTGCCTGTACTGTTTCCCCTTCTGGTGCATAGACTCTTGCTCTTTTGAGACAGCTACTTTATCCGTTTTTTTGGCAGTGCTCTTGATACTGATTCAAAATGACAAGTCAAAAGATTTTTTTTGTGAGTGCAAGGCTGGAACGTTTGTCTCAAGTAGGTTTTAGGTAGCCAGTGTTCTGAGGGGAAACAGCCATGACAGCTAATGTTTTGGAAAGCCATGCTGTCTTTTCCGCTTTGTCCCACCATGTTGCTCTCAGTGGGAAGGGAATTTTACTTTGAGTGGTTCAAGTTTACAACATGTACTCCAGACACTGTTTCACCATTTCATTCCCTGTGTAATCCTTGTATCTCCTAGAAAGAGCTTTATTACCAACTCCATCTGTTCTGAGAACTGCTTTCCCTTCAAACAGCCGAAGCCTGTGGGCTGAGAAACCACATCTAAACGAAGTGGTATCAGTGCTGGCAGTGGGAATTCTGTTTTGGCAGGTTGCTTAGCTGGCCAACAAGAGTGTTTCTTTATCTGTCTTATTGAAGGCTTTGACCATGGAGATAAGCAGCTGAAAAATGCCTATAAAAAAAAGCTATTTGGTTAAGGAAGGGCAGTGGCTTTGTATATCTAGAGCATTCTTCTCCTTATTTGGATGCTTCTGCAATATTAGAGTGAGAAGCCTCTTGTTCCTTATCAAGAAGTTTATTATATCTGTAATATAACTGGAAAGAGTAAAAGATACAAAGATAGCAAACTAGTAAGCAGATAAATCGTACATCAATATCTATAATGTCTTGGGTTGGCTGATACAAGATTGCTGAAATAACTGGATCAGCAAATAATGCACTCCCACCACCCCATCCCTAAGTAGATGTTTTTTGCTCACATCATCCTTGCTCCTGAGCTGTTTAATTACTCCCTGGGTTCCCTGCAGAGGTTTAGCTAGTCACGAGGCTCAGTGTTCCAGCAGGGCCTCTCACTTGAATTCATACAACTGCACCTACACTATGACTTTTGCCAAAATAGTTAAGGGTATGTTGTTTTTCCAGTGCTTCTAGCCAAATAATTGTGTTTTGCAAAACTTTTTCAAACGTAGACCTGGATAGTGCTTTACCTCATGTCAGCAATTGGGGTTTCCTCTTAAGAGTTTCTTTTATTTAAAGGTTTGAGGTTTTTTCCCCCCTCTTTTGCACAAGTCCATTTTAAGGTGAGTCCTAACCAAAGTTCAAGTTCTTTCTTTCAAACCAAAACCTTTTTTTTCTTGCCTTTGGTGTCGAAGTTTAGATTAGGTATAAGGAGGAAGTTGTTTACTGTAAGGGTGGTGAGGCACTGGAATGGGTTGCCCAGGGAAGTTGTGAATGCTCCATCCCTGGTGGTGTTCAAGGCCAGGCTGGACAGAGCCTTGGGTGGCATGGTTTAGTGTGAGGTGTCCCTGCCCCTGGCAGGGAGGCTGGAACTAGATGATCTTAATGTCTTTTCTAACCCTAACTATTCTATGATTCTATGATTTGTGACACCAGTATTGTAAAATGAAATGTTTCCACAGGGTGAGCTTCAAATTAAAAGCTTCACTGATTTCCCTTCCTTTTTTTTGCAATTCTCTCTGAACAAAAGCTTTTTGCTTCAAATTTCTCAACAGGGTCTCCTGCTAGTGAAAGACAGTAAGTGAAATTTTCTTGGCAAACAGATGAGACTTTACAAAGGAGATACCTTCACTCTCCAGAAAAGTCAACTTTTCCTACTGTGCCTTTAATAGCGTATTTAATATTTTGATTAAAAACAACAAGGCCTAGATATGCAATGCAAGCTAATGTGTTGTCACTACCCCTTTCCAGCGCACCTGAGAGAAGATGAGTTTTGTTTTATGAGATTTCCATAGTGCTTGGGGTTTTTGGAGTGCTGTGCTGTCAGCAGCGTGCTTGATAGGGCTCATGCAGTGTGTAAGCAGGAGCAGAGACCAGGGGCCTATGAGACCCTGAGGCTTCTCTCTTCCATGGGGTGGAAGGTTTCTGGTACCCACCAGCCCTGCTAGCTGCCAATGCACCCAGTTCCTGCAGTCACCTTGGTTCCTGCAAATACTCCAGGGCCAAATCAAGACCTGGGGCTGACACTGCTGCAAAGCGACAATTTAGTGCAAACAGGACTTGCTATTTCATGCTTTCTCTGAGTCCTGTAAAGCTGAGCTTTGCTGAGCCCAGGCATGTTCTCAGCGCAGGCCCTTTGCAGCTGTTGGGCTGAACTGTTGCTCAGGAGAACTTGCTCCTTGTGAAACATAGGTGCTGTTTGTATGCAGCATGAGCCTACGTGATCTGATACAGGTCAGGCTTTAATTTGACACCTTAAATAGCAGCAGACTACTATGTTACATAACTTGCTAATTTTAATTGCTCTTTTTAAAATTAAAGCATTCAGGAAAAGGGAGTAGTGAGTGGGAAGAAGAAAATGTGGGACAAGTTTGTTCTGATGCTCTCTGAAGAGATTAGCCATACTTGTGATGTGGCTAAGGTGACATATGTATAGGGCAAGTGACTGAGAGTTTGGGATGTTATTCTTGGACAAACGTTGCTGCGTTTGTCAACTCATCAGCAGCATGCATCTTTGAATAGGGAATGGGAAGGAGAAAAGCAGACTTAGCACCACTTAAAGCAGAGGAAATGATACATGTGCACATGTATTTGTGGTTTGCATTGCATGTTTATGATGCAAATGTACGTGAGCCAAAGGTTGAAAAGAACTTCTGGCCTTGGAATCACGTGGTCTCTCAAATCATAGTAGGGGTGGAAGTTACAAAATGAGCTTTGATTGAAAGAGAAATGCATTCATCTGCTTCTGCGTCTTCCCTCCTCTGTTTCACCAACTGATCTCAGTATCTGTGCAGAGTTATTACTGCGGCAGACACGTTTTGAGGTAGATGGGAATTTTCTAGTGAACGCTGTTCTCAGAAAATACCACTTCACAGAGTCTAAAGCTTCTTTGGAAGTGCTGGTACAACCTGGTGGGAATGTGCATGCCAGCAGGGGGGTTTTCTCAGCCCCAGGAGCAAGGACTGCAGTTAGCAGAAAGCTCTCTTTCCAGAGTAGCCTGGGTAGGTTGAGGGACTTTTTTACTTCTTGGGAGGCTGGAATTCAAAGCAGGAACTTGACTTCTGGGCTAACAGCCTCTGAGGTGCCATGGAGGTTGCCTCCTTTTGTTCAGATGAAGCTCAGAATGGGAGGAGCTTTGAAACCTCAAGCTTCAAAGGGATGAGAAAGGGTGTTTCATGCTGCTGTGCTGTCCCTTCAGTGGACAGCCTCAGTGCACGGCAGCAGCAGCAGTATGGTGAGGAACTGCTTTGATAAGCAACCTTTAATTAGCTAAGGAAACAGCCTCTGGCTTAGCATGAACTTGGCAGGTCTCATTATATCAGGAATCAATCTCTCCTGAGTTACTTCATGGCTGTGCTTCTGAGCAGCTCTTTGACCAGGCAATATATTTAAATTGGTCTTAAATCAGGATCACAGTGGATCAATGGCCTCTATTAAAACCCTGTCACCCTCCTGGATGGACTGAATTTGTTTGCCAACATTGCAGTGCAGGTGTGCAACTTTGGGTCGATGCAGATTGGTGTTGGGTAGGCAGTATGCAGCAGCACACCAGGACAGTTAAACTGAGGCGTGGTGTTGGCTTTTGTAACTGGTGAAAATGGGTGTTTCTCCATCCTGGCTAACAGTTTCCTCTCTGTTCATGAGGAAGTGACTCTGTAGAATAAACTCAGTTTGCTGCCTGGGAAATGCTCAGTGGTGTGTTGGCTCTCTTTTCATAATACCCCCTGGGACCTTGTCATGGAGCAGACTCGGCAAAGGACTTTAACAAGAACGTTTGATGTAAGAAACAGTTTCAGGCCCTGCAGACAAGCTCTATTTACAGGTGACTCAACAGGGCAGGAATTGATAGTGAGTATCTACAGCCAAATGCACACAGTGGAATGACGTGAAATTTTGTAGTCGCATTAAGTATTGTTTTAGGAAACTTGGCAACTTAGCAGGGTTTTGGATTGAATAATAATACACATCAAAAATAGCTGCCCTTGTTCTGTTGGATCACCTAGCACTGATAGTCTTTCCCTCCTGAAATGATCCAGTTGACTTCCACACATGAAATCTTTAAAAATGTTATAACTATCATGCACTGGCAGGTATGTAAAGAAGTGTCTGTTCACTGAGAACGCCGTACAATGGAGAGCAGCTCCAAGTAGAGGCCTCTTACCAGCAACAGGCATTGTGAACGAGCAGCTCAGACCTTCCCTGCAAGAAAGTAGGGCTTAAATTAGGCAAGAATTTTGGATTTAATCAACCTTCTCTGCTATTTGATCCCTTTTGGTACCTGAATGTTCTCTAACCTGTATTTGCTCACTTCTTTCTGACTACTGGGTGGTGAGGTTGGATTTGTTTGGATCCAAGGGAAAAAGGAGGTGAAGGAACTACAGCTGAAGGAGGACTAAATTGATTTCTGATGGATTTTAGGAGTGAATTTCAGACTGGTCAGCCTACTGCTAGAAAGTTGTCGGATGCAAATGAATTTCATAACTGCTGCTGACGTTCTCTCAGTTACATTCCTCCAGCAGAAGCATATCTGATAAGGGAGTTTGCAGTTGCTCCTAGTGAAGCTATTCCTAAGTTTATCCCGCTGCTCTTAGACTGTAGAAACAGGGTTTCTGTGTGTCCCCTTGTCATCAGCTAAATGCCAGCAATGAGAACACAGAGGGTTCCGTGTCTTGGTGGCTTGTGCTGTTATTTGAAATGCTGCTTCGATGGAAGGTATTGCTTCCTCCTTGTTGAGTGCTCTTGTAATTTTGCAGGGAAGAGCTTGGCTGCTACAACTGAATCCAAACCTGACAGGGGGGAGTAGTGCCTGGTACAGGCTTCTCCTTCCTAGGTGGGAGAAAGGACCTGCTACATCCATGCTTTCCTCAGGGGACAGAGCTGCTAGATGGATGGCTTCAGTCGAGGTGTGTGGGGCTCAGACTTGTTGAAATCCAAGTTCTCTGCTCAGTCTCCGGAGGGTAGCCAGTGCAGTGAGCTGTTCTCCACCCTGCTGCCTCAGCTAGGAGCTCCAGCAGGCACAGGTTGGTGTGGATTGCATCTGATGTGAGGGTGGGATAGAGCTGAGTGCAATCTGTGATGGGAATTTGCCAACAAGGCAGCAATTATAGACATGGGATTATATGTGTGGAGGGCCATTTCCACTTCTCTAACGTTTCTAGAGAGAATGACAGGAGCCATTTTAGGATGAGACTGCTACTCTCTGCTCTGTGTCCAGGGTGGGACAGCAGAGATACTTCCTTAGTGGCACGAGAAGATTAAGATGTCCAGAAGCAAGCAAATGTAATCTGTGCAATACCCCTGGTTGCTGTTGAGACAGAACAGAGAGAAAAGCAGCATCTCTGGTGCAGGTCCTGGCCTGATATCACATTACAATGCTAACAATGCTATTGTGCCTCTTCAGGAAGCCTAACTTGCTTTCTGTAATAGTCCGTATTACTAGGGATGGGGCAAGTAATATACCAGGGTAGGCTGCTTTTCCTCAATGGATATTCAGAGAGCATCATCTGGGAGAGCTTCCAGCTCATTCTAGCTTCTGTTTCCTTGATAGAAGTCAGTATGGATCAGAGCCACAAGGCACTTCTAGTATGCAGATTGCCAGAGATCTAAAATTAATGTATGGACCTTCTTGTCCCAAGAGACCAATGTGGCTATTAATAGTTCTCTTCAGAAAAGCCAGATAGATATATCTGGTTTTGCATGATAGCTTTCCCTTCCAGGTAGGCAAATACAGGCTTTCTGAGTTAGCAAGGATGTGACAGTTTGGGCTAGCTAAGCCCAATTTGGAAGCTGCTGAGATGAAAAAATGGGATTTTTTTGGAGTTTCCTCTGGCAGAGAAAAGTTTCAATTGCAGTCTTGGTCAAAGCCTGTCTGAATCTGTTTCCTAGCAGAAACGTGCTCATGTTTCCTCCCAGTTCTGCTGCAATCTCTTCCAGGGGATTGGTGGTGATGGGAAGGAGCAACCGCATTGGTTTTGAGAACTCAGTTTGCTGTGAGCACCCCAGCCTGAGCTCCATGCTGGCTGGAAAGAATGACGTGAGGAAATAGGATTGCAGAGCCTGGGGAGAAGCTTTGCAGACCACCTGGTCTTCAAATTCCTGGCACTGCTCAAACTTGTCTCTGTAGGAAATCCATGTTCCAAGTCAAGCTCAGGTCACCTGAGAAAATGAATTTGGCAGGAATATTATGAGTCCCTACTGATCTGCCAACAAATCCACCCCAAGGATCTTGCTCCGTGGCTCTACATTTAGAATAGAGCAGCACAACTGACAGCCCAGGGTAGAAAAAATGTACTCACAGAAGTGCCTGGAGGTGTCTTCTGCAGGCTTTCCCATGAACCAGTGCTGCTGCAAGCTGACTTTCCTTAGCACTGCGTTCATCTTTTACTGAAGAATAAAAGGCAAGGGCTGAGAAAGGTCTTGAAAGCAAGGAGAATGAAGGTGGCAGTAAAAAGACATTCCTTCTTCTTAGTCTTCCTAGGAGAGTAGGAATACAGAAAACTTCGGTTCTCCTGGGTGCTGTTTATTTGCCCCAGAAATGTACAAATGTAGTGACAATTCATACTTCTGTGCCCACCTGACCTCCTCAGACATCATTAGTAGGAACTGGTGAGATGTTGCCATGTGCATTTAAGTGCTGTTTTGTGCATTGTTTTTCCCAAAGTATCTCTGCTTCAGAGCAAGGTGCATAAAAAAAAAGAATAATTCAAAATTACTTTGGCACAATTAGAGTAGAAATAAGCAGCTATTGAGCTTAATGCAGATGCCATGATACAACCTCATTTCCTCTTCTTTTTTAGTTTTGTGTTAGGTGCTGTGTTATCCTCTTTATGCAGGATGTTCAGAAACATTATTGCATTGAGCACATCCAGGAACTGGGAGGTCTCTTTATTACAGAAGGTAGAGATTTTTGAGATGGGCTGTCAACAGCTTGCAATGCTTTAACATCCCTTCAAGGTGACTGGATGATGCCCCTTGCACAGAAGTGCCCCTTGGGGCGGTATAGCTAGAAACACAGGACTTTGTTTGGGCCACAAGGTTTTGAAAATGAGAGGCCTGAAATCAGATGTGTAAATCAACCCTTCTATATGCAAAAGCACAGGCATAACTGTGGAAGGTCCTGATTTTTGGGGTTGCTGCTCTCAGATCTAATTGTGGGCACTTAAGTCTGAAACTCTGAGCTGTGGTGTTTCCTAAAGGAACTGAGTAACCACTCATTTGAATAGTTATCCTTTAAATTTGTGAACATGACTCTATATGTGTTTATTTACATATTTGTTTCTGTATCTTACATAAATGTAAGACACATAAATATTTAACTTCCATAAGTAAAAATATATGTATAAACAAATAAAAATACATAAACATGCAAGTAAACATAATTATTTGTATGCATTTCAATTTAAATAATCTGCTAGGAGACTCTTAGAAATGCCATATTCACTGGGGTGGAGAACACCCTAAAGGGAAATCTTCTAAAATCCAGGTATGAGGGTTTTATAATGAGAGAAAAGCAACTGAGACTACTGCCATGGGTCCCTCCCTTGGTGGTCATGCCAATAGTATGGGTATAGTAGACACTACAGCACTGTGAGTGAAACTGTATTTTATTTTCCTTCTGATTGTCTCATCCAGTGCTTTCCTGTCTTTATGAGGATAGGTAAGGGTGACAGGCAGGAGTCTGAGCATAGAGGTTGTGACATGCCTGAGGTCTGGAGCCTGGGAGCTGAGTTCTCATCTGCTGTCTTTGTCTGTTGGGACTGCATCTGCTATGTGACTCTCAGGGGATGGAAGGGGCTCTGGCTCGTTAGTGGAAATACTTCTGCTCCTAGTTTGCACTAACCAAATATGCGAGCAGCAAAAGAAGGCAGCAAAGATGCTGAAGGAGCCAAGTTATTTCAAAGGCAGTCATTGGTGAAATATCATCTGCTTGAGGCTGAACAAGGCACCCTCCTCTTCCCTGTACGGGCAGGAGGAGATGGATGCCAGCAATGGCTGAAAGGGGGTTCGTACACGGAGAATAGTTTTCACGGTGCAAATATCGATTTGTCAGTGCCCCCGAAATCTGAAGGTGCTGAGGGAGGGAATGAAGACTTGTACTCTGTTTAGACAGGCTTTCTGGATGCCAGGGCAGGTAGCCTGTTAATAAGTCAGTTAAACTATCTAGTTAAAGCTGATATATATATATGGACAAGACACTGAAGACTTGCATAGCGGGGGGAAGAAACACATTGGAAGTTTTCCCTTTAGGCTTTTCCTGGATGTGCCTCGCTGCCATTGAAGCTTTCTTTTACGGTTTTGGATTCGTTTTTTCCCAGGAGGGGCTGTGGGCCTTCCCTGCTTGTAAGGCTGGAAGAGGAGAGCAGAGGGATGGCCGGGTCCGGCTGGAGATGCCTTGGGTGGCTCTGCACATTCATTTCCAGGCGAGCCACCTGATGGTGCTGTTTGTTCAAGTTCGTGGCCGCGGTGGGCCCTCCTAGCCTGCAGGGCTGTGGACCTGCACGCCTTACCACAGGGCGTTTAATTAATAAATAAATGATAAAAGAAGGTCTGCATCGCCCACCTGGCTCTGGCGGTGGGAGCTCACCTCTCTGTGAGGCCGCGGCGCAACAAGAGGCGGGTGTGTTAAGCTCGATTTCAAGGAAGAGCCTTGGAAAAGGTCTGGGGGAGGCCAGGCCTGGGTTCCTCTGTGCTCTGTGGAGGCTGACGACAGCTTGCTAGGTTTTCCTCATTTATTTTGTATTCTCCTCACAATTTCCATTGTGGAGCTTTCCCGTGCGAGGATTAACCATCACAAGCGGTGCAGTGCAGCGCTGGCAACCTCCCTGGAAATCACGCGTCCTGAATAATGATGAGAGCTGAAAGCAGGACAGAAAATCCACCCTTCTGCTCCCTACAGCAGCCCTGGGTAACACCATCCCAAATAGAGCAGCGCTTGGTTTTACCCATCCCCGCAGCCTGTCCCCCTTGCAAATCTGGCTCCCTCTCTTCAGGGGCTCACATCCAAACATGCAGGGGAGGCAAGAGATGCACACTGTGGGGATGCTTCCACCCAGCATCAGATGCCGGTTTGGAGGGCAGGGATCCCCGTTTTCTCTGGAAGGCACAGGTTTTTGTTCTCCACCTTAGGGACCAAGCCCCTCAGTTAGGGGCAAGTGGTGTGGTGCTTTGCAGTGTAGGTGCAGGGGAATGGGGGTGACTAGTGACAACAACCAGAGCCAACATGTGGGGGGAACAAAACAGCTCACCCTTCTGTCTTGCCTGGTTCATTTTCTGATTGTGACAGAAGGCAGTGAGTAAAACAGCCCAGGTTGCCCCACTAGCTCCCACCACAGGCAGCACAGACAGTGGGTCCCCCTGAAGTGAACAGGCTGGCTCCTCATTTGCTTCTCACTGTCAGGATGATGAGTCCAGCTAGATTTCTTTCTGTTTGTGTTTGCTGCTTGTCTGTGCTGACAAAACATGCGTAGTTTCTAGCTCCCTCATTTCTGCTGGCTGCTGTTCCATTTTAATGCAAGGCACTTCGTCAGAGGTCATTTACTCAGTATGTTGCTGGGCCATTTACAAATATGAGCTGATGAATATTTCATCGTCGTTCACCAGGAGTTCTGTTCAAGTGTAGAGCTTCATGGCAATGAGTCAGTACATGATGCACTCAACTTGAAATTGTTTCCTTGCTGCATCTCTCATTAGATGTGCTAATTGCTGACGTTGAGGAGGTTAAGTTGGTGAAAGGGAGAGGAATGCATATATGTGTTGATACAGTAATACTACTTAACTCATCTTGATTCTGCTTGGATATCCCTGGAATCAGTGTTGCTCGAGGAAGAGGCTCTTTTGATGAAATAGCAAGAGCAGCCATCTTTCCTCATTCACTCTAAAAGCAATAGCCAGGCTGGCTTTCCTTCCTGCAGTGCCACGCCTCCTGGAGGGAGGCTGTGCTGGACTCCGCAACTCCCTCTTTAAGTGCCAGGGAGAGTGAGTACTTGCAGTGGAGTAGGTGGTGAGACCGATTTCTCTTGATGCAGAACATCCTGGTGTAAGCAGGGCACAAGTGTGCAGAGGGGTGTGTGCTGGTGTTAATGCCTCCTTGAGACTCCAAAGAGCCTGGAGCAATAGTTCTGCAGAGGGAGACCCAAGCCATTTGTCTTGTATTCCAACAATAATTAAGACATCAGCATCATTAGGTATTTTATTGTTTAAGACAGAAGCTGGGACAGAGTACCACGGTGGCAGCCTGGGTCGTCTATAAAGGAACTTTACCAAGGAGCTGCCAGCTGAGAGGGAGGATGTTGCTGTACCATGGCAATGATGTGGCAGCAGAAAGTTCCAGCTGGATGGCGCAGATGTTTTGGTGGCAGTGGCTCTCACTTCACCTGCTGACAGGGGAAAAGCCAGTGGGAAGGTGTTCTCCTGTTAGGGTGTTGTTTGTGCCCCTGTAAACCAGTTTGTATTGGATTTTCTGGGCTGCGCAGCTTTCATGGTGAATGTCATCTCACTCTGATAACTAGCGCTATTGAGGGGATTGGGGCACACTGTGTTTCACTAGTGAGAAAATAATCCAAGCAAGGAAGTCCTGTAACTATCCAAGCTTCTTCAGCCCTCTCCCTTGGTAGAGCTGGAGCCAAGCTCTAGGGGTCTGCCAGTAGCAAATATTATTGTAACTCTGTCAAACAGAGAAAAGAGAAAGAAGGTCACATACCTGGAAGTTATCTGTTTCCTTGCATGCTCAGAAGCTTCTGTCTGCTGCCCAGACCAGAGTGACGGGCTGCAAAATGTGACTGTTCTTCATTCACTGCTGGCAGGTAATCTGGTGCTTCAGAGAGAGGGCAAAGGAGAGAAGCTGTGAATGTATTAAGTTGGGTAGCTGTGTAGGAAGTAGAGGGTCATCTTGATATACAGAAGAGAAAAGTTGGCAGTTTGGAAGTAGGCTCCACAACTCTTCTGAAGGCAGAAGATAAGATAGGCTCTTCTTCTTTTCACTTTTCCATCTCAGTTTGGTCTGTATTACACGGTTCACACAGCTCTTGATACTGCAGTTTGTCTGGCACGACATGTGCTTATGCAACAGGCCATCCCATGCTCTGCTGTAGGTAAAGTCCTGCAAACTTGGTTGGGTGCCCTGCTTTGCTTGAAACTCTTGCCATACACCTTGCAGAACAGATGCAGGATCTGGAAAGTGTGCAGATGTGGACTCTGCATAGTGTTCCCCAGTCTGCAGGGTTTCTGGGGCCAAGCAGGAGTTTTGTGCTGGTGGCTATCTAGTCATGCTGTTCAAGGGGGTCTGGTGTGGTCTCATGGTACCTGAGCTGCCCCTCAGCACCAAACTACCTGGAATGAGTTTTAATCTTAATGATCCATGGGGGTTTTACTTTGGGGTATTTTTTGTTTTGTTTGTAAGTTTCTGCCGAGGCTCTATAGTATGGACAGTCCACCACTGTGATATTCAAGTCTGACTGTGTCTGTGTGTGTGTACATATATATATATATATGTTTTCTCTTATTGCATGTTTTGATGTAGTTTTGGAAAGCAACCAGGAGAGGTCTGGTTATCCTAAGTACAATGTCATAGCTGTACTTTGGTTTCTGGGGTTGGTTCCCCCCAGAAAGGACCCAAACTCAGTGAGGACAGTGAACATTGCTATAGAAATAGGGTAGGCTGGCATGGACTTTTTGTGACTGGAAAGATCTCTGTCTGTCAGAAGCTTCACTAATATGTCTGCTTCACTAATATCTGACTGCTTTAAACCCCTATGTGCTTCATCTCTACTTTTCAGTAGGTTTTGGAAGGTTTTTGTTTGTCATTTGTTTTTTTTTCTTCTTTAAACCTTACTCGGGTCGTCACGATTTTTTGGGCTGGTACTCTGTGATACAGAGTGCTCACTGTAAACGGCTGAAGGGCAGGCCAGCTTGTAAAAGGAGGATATAGTTTGGAAGTTAGTGTATGGAAGCTTGATGCCAATATTCATGAAATGCAACAAAAGCAGGCAGTGTGGAAAAAAAATGCGAGGTCATCCTGGAGTCCATCATAGCTTTTATTGGGCTTTTTAGTAGATTTTTTAAAAAATATAACAGGATTTGGCTGCTTATAATGAGGCCAGTTCTGTAGCCAGATCTTCTAAAACCTGTAGATCTTTAAAATATAATTAATAACTTTTTGTAGAGTGATACTTCTTTTCTGTGGGGGTGCAGGTGTATGTGGGTGGTTACTGAGAATACATGGTACTCTAATCACTTCTCGCTGTCTCTCTTCCACTCTCTCTTTCTGATATACACAGATATTATGGGCCAAAATTTGCCACTTCTGTCATCCCAGAAATAAACAGGACTAGTCATAGGGCAAAACATGACTTACTACAAATACAAGTGACAGAAATTCTACCTGAAGAAGGAACAAATATGGTCATTTTTAACAACACTTCATTGGTTTCCAAAGTAGAAAGCAAGGGAATGAACTTGTATTATGCTCTAGGAGAAGAAAGAAGTAATATCATGCTAGAGAAACTTGGTGTAGAGAGGGCAATTACAATGGAAATTGCTATTTGAGGCAGAGTGGCTAAATTTTGATACAGGGTAGGTTTTCTCAGCAGCACAGCTGACATTTCCCAGTTTTCACACTATGATTTTACAGTACTTCAGCCATGAGCTAAGTCAGTCCAGATATTGCACAAAAAAGTAAATATAGTAGATTTTACTTTTTTTACTTAAAAAGTAGATGCTGCATCTGTCCATGTCCTCCATTACTCAGTTTTCTCACCAGACATGGATGCCGAGTGCTCTGTCAGTCCATCTGCCAGCTGATGCCTTCGCTTGTCCATCTCTTAAGAAAGCCTGGAGAGAATAAAATAACCAGTGCTATAAAACATGTTTCAAACCTTAGTGTAAACTGGCTTGAGTCCTTCCACTGTTCTTGGCTGTTTCCAGGGCAGTGGTTGGGCAGGCAGGAGTGCCAGTAAGAATCCCAAAGAAACATGGTGGAGGAAATCCCTCTGATTCTCTTCCTTTTACCAACTCATACAGACTGCTTGGCTACTTTCATCTCTGGCAGCCCTGCTTTTGGTGATACTGAAGACCAACTGCAAACTAAACTGTGTTAGCAGGATCTTGTCCATCAGGTCAAGGGAGGTGGTTATCTTCCTTTTTGTGGCGCTTCTTGTGTGGCCATGCATGGTGTTCTGTGCCCAGTTCTGAGTCCCTAGCACAGGAAGGATATTAGCGAGTTGGAGTGAGTCTACTAAGACTTCTTAGGTGGCTGGATCATATGACATACAAAGAGAAGCAGAGGAAGGACAAGAGACAGCAAACACAAGTCACAGTGTGAGAAATTTCAGCTAGATATAAGGAAGAAAATCTTTATAAACAAAGTAGCCAAACATTGGAGGAATCTGTGCAGAAACACTGTGGGATCTCATCTTTGCAGGTATTCAACTTTGCAAATAGAACTAGATGACCTCTAGAGGTCCTTTTGTACTTCAATTATTCTGTGTTTCCATGATTTTGTGCAAGAATTTGAACAAGTGTCTTACACAATCTGTACTGCCTTTGTAATGCACCAGAAAGACTTCCAAGTAAGCATCTCTGTGCTCCGTGTGCAGCTTTGCCACAACTTTGTAGACTGCCACTCCTCACTGAACTTTGCGTTCTCCTGTACGTGAAAACGGCTATTAGACCCATCTCCAGTTGAAAACATCCGCTTTAACAGAGAGCCTGAAATGGTAGAAAATACACATGAGAATTAAGCCTCATTTAGCCCAGTGCTTTCCCTGTATTTCCTGTGCTCCTCAACAGATTCTCATGGAAAGCTGTTTCCTCTGACAAGCCTTACTCGGTGACCTGTGAGGTGATGGTTCTTCTCTCTTTTCACCAATAGATGTCATTGAACTCTTTCCGCTTTCTCCCCTTCTTCCCTCTCCCCCACAAAGTTTCAGGCCACCAGGCTTTAACAGACTGCGCAAAACCACTATGTCAACATTTAAAATGAAACAGAGAACTCGGCTGTGGTCTCAAGGTTGAAATGCAGATCCATGCTTTGGATTGGCCAAATGCTGTTTAGTTTGTACCAATGTATCTGACCAGGACACAGGGGAAAATAGAAATTTTTCTTTAAGTTTTGGAAAAAATCACATCTCTTATTCCATAGGAGAAAAAAAATAGAAGACTGTTTTTCCACAAGTCTTCCACATTTTCACAGGATCATAGGATAATTCAGGTTGAAATTAATCTTGTGAAATCTGTAGTCCCATCTCTTGCTCAAAGTAGGATAGGCAGTGAGGTTAGACCAGGTTACTCAGGATTACTTAATTAGATCCTTAAATCCTGCAAGGGCAAAAACTGCACAACCTCTTTGGGCTAAGTCTCTTTCAAAGAGGTCAGTTCTTGCAGATTTTCTGGAAAAAGCACCAGTAAGCTGAGGCCCTAGTTGCAAGGAGTATGTTGTGTTGTCAGCAGAGAACTGTGAGCAGCCTGACTGCAGCTTGAGGAAGTCATTAAAATGTCCTCCAGCTTTCCCTTTGTAAAGTGGATCGGGTAGCGCTGGAGGTGCCAGAAAGACTGTACCCTAGTTCAAGTTGCAGCTGAGTTTCAATGCAATCCCAAGTGCTGGCACCCTCCTTGCCTTCAGCCCTGGAACTCATACAGCTCTGGGCAAAGTCACACTGGCCTTAAAATCCAGAGCTGAACATGGAGGGCTGTTTTGTTAATCTGGTGTGAATGAGAGAAACAGTTGCTGAAGGGCACTCTCTTGTTAGCAGTCAGTAAAGTACCAAAGTTCAAGATCTCTGTTTCAATTCTCATCCAATTATATGTTAATTTTACACCTCCTTTCAGAAGCTGCTGTGAGCTGGGAGCATTGCAGCATATGCCAGTTTAGCAGAAAGCTACTACAAATTACTGAGTTTGACCCAGGAGTTTCTGGTTGAAAGATTATGGCCTGCGCTCTGCAGGAAGCCACACAACTGCCAGGCTTTGGATCGGCAAAGTTCCTGAGCACTGCATAAGCACTTGCAAAGTTCTCCTTGGCGAACTTTTTGTGGTCTCAGTGTTAGGGCTGTTTTCATGAGTGAATGGATGTGTGATGGGAGTGTAGAAGAACAGTGTGTCTAGCTCTGTCTGAGCTAACAGCAGTTCCAGCAGTTTTTTTGAGGCATCTGCTCCAAACCCTGACAAAGACCACCTAAGTATTTTTTTTATAAGATGGACAAAGAAGCAAGAAACTTTTTCCTGTGTCCTTTTCTATGGACCTGAACCTGATGAAGCGCCCTTTCTGGGTCAGCTTCAGCTAGACAGATGAATTTCTGGTATCTATCTTGATACCCAATGCCACAAGAAAAAATAAAAATTTTATAATTCCTTCTTAGTACAGCCCTTCTGTGTCCCTGCTCAGAATAGTCAAGGTCACCAAGTGCTTTTCAAAGGCATGGGAACAGTGAAAGCTGTGCTCTGAATGCTTTCATGTACCATGTTTTGTTAAGCTCATAGGTTGCTTTCAAGGACTCCCTGTGACAGCAAATAATAGTAATCTTAATCTGACGTACTCAAATAGCTTCCTTGTTAACTGGGCAAGTACAAGAAGCAGCTTGTTGGAACTGATGCACGTTTCCTTTTGATAATGATGCCCTCCACCAGCCTACTAATAGTAGAAGCAAAGTTTAATTAACAGCTTTCCTGCAGCCCTTGTCCCTTTCTGGTCTGGATCTCAGCTCAGGCATGGTGGCTTTCTTTCATTTGTCCATTGTCATAAAGATCTCTTTTTGTTCTAGAAATGGATGGAGAGCTATTTGTGTTTCAGAATCAGCTAAAGAGATAAACATGTAAGACAGTCCCTAGCCTGCTGAGTTTACTTCACTCGAAGGGAGTAAAAATCATCAGAAGTGTGTAAATGACACAAGCTCCAAATTTAGGTACCAAATTCCATTGACAGTTAACAAGATCTAGACTACCAGATTTTTTCCAGGATGCTGTACTCAAATGTAGATGTTCCCCCCACGTTCTAGTCACAGGACACTGCAGCAAGCTTAGACTTGTTTTCCACAAGGCACCAAGTGCTCTTCAGCAGTCATTTAATTTTGTAATATAGACTTTATTTTTTCTGATTTTCTGATCTTTCCATTCAAACTGTGCTCTTACACATCCTTCACAGTTCTGCATGTTGTTCCATGTAGGGACTGAATCCTTGTGAGAGAAATCCATCTGCGGTCGCTGATCCCCAGATAGCTCCCTGTAAGATTCATGCAGCTTAGTGCGTACATGGTCATATTTTCCTCCTGGTCTGACAACATTCCCACTTTTTACCCTGAGCTCCAAGTTTCAGGGGTATTTGCTATTTGTATCCATGCTGGCCCTACTTTTAACTCAGTTTTGTGTTGCCTTTTTTATTAGTTTTTGCAGATAATCTGCTAGCAAAGTTGTACTTGATAATGACCAGGTAAAACCTTCATTCTACTGAGTAGCCATAGGCCTTTATTTATGGTTTCACATGCAGAGAGCTGTGTTTTAGAAGCAGCAATTTCCACAATAAGTAAGTTTTTCCATGTTGACACTGCAAGTAACATTTGATAAAGTTTGGAGACCTGGTCTCTACCTATAAATACAATGAATGAATCTTTCTGAGCCTCTTCTCAGGTCTTGTAACTTGAACTATGTGGTAAGATCCAACCACTGAGGATTTATGAAGCTTGGGTAATGGCAATTTATTGACTTCAATGTTTTTGCTCATTTACAAAGACAGTCAGCTGAAGGAGAAGCATTCATACTTTATTACTCTTCCTTGAACAGTGACATTTTTATTTCTAAAGAATTGTTTTTCTTTTTAATTTAAAGGCAAAACACAATTTTCCTTGATTTGGCACATAACAGAAGACTGGTTTGAGATACTTTGAATTCTGTTTCTAATAATGACAAAATTCACTGCCCAATCTTACTTTCTAATAACTTTAGGATTAAAAGGTGAAAAACATGCTGCTCAAGAAGAGTAAAAGTCACAGCTGAGATGTTGTCGTGACTCTTTTTTTTCTACAATAAAATAGATATTTTTGACCGCTCCTTCATAGATCATCCCTATATCAGTGGATGCTCTGCTATTACCAATAACTTAACAAAATAATAGAAACTGTTATGACAATAGCAGAACTAATTAAACTGGATGTCTGTGAGTTTGTGTCCTAAACTGTACACCAGTGCAAAATTACCAGCTCTGGCAAGAGCAGCCACCACTGATGCTAGTCTGCCACTGAATACGTATGGGTTTGGCTGTCTCAGGCTTGCTGAAATATATAGTGGCTGAGTTTTGCCTACTTTCCCTTAATGGAAAGCACTAATTTTGGTCTTTCTTCCCTCTCCAGCTGCCAGATCCCTGAAACTTATAAAAACATAATTATCTGTGAGACTCCAGCTCTTCTTTCAAATTTGGTTAAAATTAGCTGAGGAGAAAATTCACTAAAGGGAGCTGACAGACAGGAATCAGGCCAAAAATACACCAGCCATCATGTCAGTTATGTGTGTCATGGGTAGCTGTTAATTTAATACTCATTTCTCCCAGACCAGCTTGTGAAGATAGCTACCCCCATGTCCAGGAAGTGTGATTATTCTGTGCCTGTTTCAGTGAAGAGCTACTCAGAAGTGTTTGGTCCGTCCCCTCCAGGCACTACTCAATGCTATGTCATTGCATGCTCTCGAATGGGTATCAGCAGCCTGAGGTTTTCCATTCCTTGTGGATTTGGGGTCATACCAGACAGCATAAGGTAGATGGGGATGTCCCACAGGCTTTCTTGTGGCTAAAGGCTTTAGGTAAAAGCAGCAACAAGGCTGTTAACAATGTGTGACCCTTCTCCAGAGGAAGACCTTAGCCCTTGGGAGCCAAAGACAGAGCACCGACCCTCTGTCCGCAGGTTGGTGTTGCCCTGTTGTTATGGCCAGAAATAACTTTTCTCTTTAGATCAGAGCTAACACAGTTAGCAAGACACAGTCCAGCTTTTATGTTTTGAGCCTGTGTACAGTAAGATACATTCAAGTGTGTGGTAAGTGCTGTGTTCAAGGTATAACACCCATTTGTGTTTGGCATTGTCATCCAATAGCATAATATCACACAGGTTCTGAAGAGCTAGTTCTCTTAGCATGAGGGGTTTACAAATTCTAGGCCCTACTGCTGCAGAACACCCATATCCCTGGATGTGATTTTGTGCCTGAGAGCACTGCTGTTGAAATCTCTAGGCATATTAATCTATTCTCATTTATGCTATATAAGGTTGTCCTGGCCAGGGTCTTTTTGTGAGGTATACTTAACATTCTATGTCTGCAAGGGTACTAAAGCCACTGTTCTGCTCGTATAGAGGCGATAGTGTGATACCTGCCTTTTCAAGGTGTCCTGCAGTGTTGAAGACTAAAAAAAGTATCTCTCCATTGCACAGTGCAATTTGGTGAAGAGATTTCAGAGAGAGCTCTAAACTAGTTAGCAGTAAATAGTGTAAGCAATATAGCTGCATTAGCACAGAACTCAGCTGGGTAAATTAGCATTGTGCAGCATTGACATATCCTAAATTTCTGGTATGGTTTCCTCAGTGACACTTTTTCAAACCGCAGCTTGAAAATAAGATATGATTTTTTTCCACCCCTCCAAAACGCTGTGCTGGGAAAGCTTGCATACATTTTTCTTTTTTTATTATCTCACTATCTCCTCTTTTAAAATAAATTCTAATCTGACCTCATTTTATTTCATTTTATTTTTTCACTTTTATTGGTGACATCCTCTCATTCATCTGAGCCTGGATCCACTGTAGCCAAAGTTGTTTCAGCTGGGGCACTGAAGATACTGCTTCTGCATTATGACAGCTATTGTTTCAGTTCTCTTGTGACCTCATGATGGAAAGCTAGACATGATCAGAAAAGGAACAGCAATCTAATATCAGTATGTCCCTATATAAATCTATACAGTTCTGATCATCTCAAATAGGATGCAGTAGGACTTGAAAATGTTCAGAAAAGGGCAAGGAGGAGGATAGATGCTGTAGCTTATGTATCATGAGACTAAGTCACATTCTTCAGTCAACGAAAAAAACGTGACTGTGGGGAGGCAGTTGAGGGGTGCCATAGAGGTCAGTTGTGAACAGCATGGAGAAAGTGAGTAATGAACTGCTCTGGGGTGCTATAATGCAATAAAACCTGGTGAAATTCACTGGGGAAACAGGTTTAAAGATCTTCAAGGAAGAGCTCTCCCCACAGTGCTTGATAAGCAGTGGAACTCATTGCCACAAAGTGTGAGCAAGACTAAACGTTTAAAAGGAGTTAAAATGATGACATGGATGAAGGTAATCACCTTGACAGTAGTTCAGCAATGATTTAGGGTTTTAGCATTTGGAAACCAGGAAGGTAAGGATGGGTTATTCCTCTCAAAAGGAGAATAAGAGATTATTATCCTTTGTCATTCTAGGATTAGTTGCTGGCATCACTGGGTATCCTACTAGATTATTCAAGGTACTAAGCTGTCTCTACCTGTGACAGTAAAACTACCATTTTACACAGTGTAAGTTCTTAAGCTAAAGCTTTGAAGAGCAAGAGAGAAATACACAAAACGCTACTGCCTGTGGGGTGTATTTGCTCACTCAGTCTCCCAGAGGGAGAACAGCATCACAACCGTACTTGTTTGGAAAGACTGTAAGAAAATGAAGTGGTGTGTCAGAGATAGATGCCTATCATGACATACCTCCCCTGCATCCCACATTCAGGTGCTTAGGGAATTCCTGAGATTAAAGTTACATCAGGATTACTCTGCTTATTCAATTACAGTGGCTATTTTGGACCCCCATAAACAAACGCAAGGGAAAAATGAGATATGGCCAAGATCATTACATATATGAGGCTTCAGTTCTGCGACTGTGTAAACATCCTGTAAAAGGTTGTCTTTCAAGCAACTGCTGAGGAAAAAAGTGTTTTTGCAAGGAGAGTCTTGGTTTCATAGAGAATGAACCACATTCAATATTTGTTGAAGTCTTATATAGCTAATTTTTCTTAACAGGTTGTAGTTTTCCTTGGCATTTGCTTAATGGCTACATGGTGATTTTCTTCTTCCTGGCTTCAACATCCCAAGAATTTAATGAAGAAATGGAGTGAAAATCACAAATGTCTTGGCAATTTTCCATCCTGTGAATTGGTATGAGAAAAATTTAGATTTATGATTGAGGTATGGGTTTTTGAGTTGATTTCTTGTTTGGGGCAGTAAATACAAAGGTTCTGGGGTCAGTTAATTTTGGCTTATCTGAATGATTAGCAGAAACTGGACCACAGGCAGTAAAATACAGATTTTTCAATACAGACTCTAGAACTGGCTAATAAGCATGACTGACATACAAAATCTGATCCATGATCTTGGTTATGTGCAAGCAGTCAAAAATAGTGTTATTTTTGCTAGAAGAGTTTGTTCTGTCTCTGCCTTTATACCTGGCAGAGAAGCAGTAACTCTGAGGCACAAATCAGGAACTCCTACACACAGCCCTTGATTGCTTCTTTTTCAACTCACCATGCAATTGCCATATGTGAATCTAGCAAGTGACACTTCCTAAAGTAAAGCACTATCACTTTCCTAAAAGTACAAGCTTAAATAGGCAGTATGTTTGTGTAAATGAAATCAATACCAAGCCTAGAATATTAAGAAAGATGGACTTCTAATATGGCAAGTGTTCTCTGCTAATAACAAATAGTAGTTACTGATACTGGTGGAAAAAGAATTTGGATATCACAGAAACCTGGACTCCTGTATGCAAAGGAAATAAAACCTAGTGAATGCAGGGTATATTGAAACACTTCTGTGATGGTCAAGTTTTCCCCATCCTTTCATTTTCATCCTCTGCCTGTTCTGCTTACTAAGATAGTCAACATTTAGGTCAGGGCAAAGCAGTGGATGATCGCATCTGATCCTTCACTGGGTGTATCTTTTCTAGTATTTTAAGACCTATCTTTCATGATTCTCTGAGCATCCCAGCAATATGCATGCAACATATAGAGGCTATTTGCAGAGAGTAGAGAAAAAAAGTGGGGCTGCTTGGGAAATGTCTGTCTTAGTCTCCTCAACATGGAAAATACAGCGCTTCTTCAGAAAAGCTCCAGCATGCACAGGCACTGCAGGGGTGAGTAAGATGAATGCTGGTCTGCATCTCCAAAGCACCAATAGGTAAATTGCAAAGGGCAGAATCTTCATTATGGTGATTTAGGAGGCATAAAGAGACACAACGTGATTTGTGGATCCCAAGTGGAGTTTTCAAGGTTGACAATTAATACAAAATCGACTTGTAAACTGAATCTGACAGAGGGTCATGGAGAGAAAATTAAATTTGGAAGCACTAGTGCAATTTTTCTAGTTACTTGTGAGAAAAGTGTGGAACTGTGATTGCGGATACTTTTCTACTCTCCTTCTGTGCTTTTCTCTTGCTGTCCCACAAAAATTCAAGCCTTTCTTTGGGGATTTAAGTATTTAACTTCTTAATCTTGTAATTAGAAGTAACAAGACAGTTGGATGACATTTTACAACAGGAAAACCATTGAGTCAGCCTCTTGTAGCTACACAACAGTTAAAATCCCCATATGACTAACCTCTAATTCCCTGCAGTCTACTGCAAATGAAATCATATATTGAACTGTGCTACTTTAATATCCCAAATAAAGCTCCCACACGGCTTCCAGTCCGGTTCAGAGCCTGGTTATCCTAATACCAATGATGTTTATATAGATCACAGACTGCATTAAATAAAACTTTCCCTATAAATGTTTGTGAGAGATTATATTAAGATAAACAGTCTATGAAGTCTTCCTAAAAATGCAGGGTGCTTGGCCTCCTGTGAAATGGTATTTAGGAAGATTAAGCCACAACAGTACTTCCGAAAATGCATCTTTACTCTTCCACAGCTGAAGGACTAATCTGAAAAAAGAAGATTCCTTTGCCTATGCTGATTTTCAGCCTCTTCCTTTCAAACTTGCATGCAAAGGGCCCTTTGGGAAGCAGCTTGTTTGGTTTGCTCTCCAGATACAGGTTCCCAGGCCCAGGAGATCTCATTTGCTCTATTCCTTTCCAACTAGCTGCTCACAGGTGATATTTGGAGATGTATGATATTTGTACTGTTTCACAGTTTCTCTGTTAGCTTTCAAAGTGATGGGATGGTTTCTGAGTTGCAGGCAAATTAAAAGATAGAGAGAATAAGCCTTTGAATTTGTAAAGAAATTATGGTCCATGCCTATTTTTAATAGCATCCAATGCGAAGGTGAGCAGGAAGCTTCTTCTGGGCTTCCTGGGGATGGCAAATTATTGAAGGACAGCTCTTCTGCACAGCACAGGAGCTGTCTTCTGTGTGAGGGAGCAAAGCGTGGCTCCTCTGCCTGCTTTTGGGGGACAGACAGCACCTCTGGCAGGAGCTGTGGCAGGGCTGGCATCCTCCAGGCCCTCAGATGCAGAGAGGTTTGGGGATGGATGCAGACTCTCAGACATAGAGGTGTTTGAGGATGAGGTCCTGGCTGGAGGAGGCTGAGTGAGCAGTAGGAAGCTGGTACATAGTAAATGGAGATTTTGCTGTATGGCTGACTTGCTAGATCAAGAAGGCTGACCCTTTCATTTACTTGCCTTTCAAAGAAGGGCAGTGGTACCATGGCAGTATATTCTGGCTCTGTAACATATACTGTGTTTTCAAAAATGGCTTATATCTTGACTAGCAGATGTGTTTCACTTAAACTGCAGTTTCAACACTTTGTAAAAAAACCTGAGGTGTTAGCAATTACTGTGCTGAGGAAGCTTCCAGCATGCAGTCAGAGCTGCCCTAAATGATACAACATTAGGCCTTGCATATGTTTCTCTTCACTTAGCAAACACTGTGACTTGAAGGATGACCTGTGCCAATGGATTTTCATGGTATTTTTATTGTGAACACACAAAAGAAGACCTCAGAAGCACTGCGTGATGTACAGCCTGTATGATTGCTGTCAGCGATATGTTCCCAGTACCCGATGTGGGAAAGGGAAATGCAAATGCAACATTTGTCTCGTCAGAAGAGGCTCTGAACTGCTTGGATTGAAGGGACAGGCTGAGGCTGCTCTCCGGATCAGAGCTTTTCTCTATCCATGCAGTGAAGAGCAGGAACTGCCTTTCCACTTCTTTACTGTTAGTACAAATCTGTGGTGCCTGCTCACCAGCTGGTGACATGAGGTGGTGGCTCCTGCCCCTGCCCCGGGGGGCAGATCCTGCATACAATTAATCAACACTGAAAACTTGGCACCTTTCAGCAGAGAAGCTAAAAAGGCACCGTCTTGAAGTCCAGCTCCCCCCTGCTGTGGTCCCTTTGCATCGGGCTGATGCGGCGGGGGACACACAGCACTGACCACTGTGCCGCAGCTGCTCCAAGCTACAGTAACGTGCTGCTTCAGGGTTGTCAGTCCAGCAGCTGTCACAGTCCCTGCATGGATACAGACTCTTAAAAGGAGTTGGAAAATGTCAGGGGGTTTATCCGAGTGACCTGCCCCTGCTGTGCAGGCCAGAGTTGATGCACAGCACAGAAATGCAGGTAAGATTGTGCAAAGAATCATTCAACACACACAAGTACTTTTGATGAGTTTAACGATGAGAGGGAATATATTTTTAGGACGTATGTTCATTTCTGATGGCTATGCACATGCCTGCACGCACTGGGTTTTCACCTCCTGACCCCCTGATCTATCTGGCATAGCAGCAGGGTTTTCATTCACTCCTCCAATTTGGGCTGCTATTTTAGCATTTTTGTCTTAGCACCCCACCCAATTACAGTGCCCAGCTGGAACTGCATTGTCTCTTGCGAGTTGCTTTGCCACCACAGTTCTATAGTGAACAAGGCAGGCCAGCCGGACTACAGCATGGACCCCATACACCTGGAGAATAGCACCTCTTTTCACATCAGATGTAAAAGGACAGATCCCAGCAGTTGTAGTGAAATGCTGAGAGAATTGAGAGGTACCTGCAGAAAGAAAGGAAAAACTTTGAATGCTGAAGTGACAAACATTTTGATTTTAGCCCTCTGTGTCTTTTCAGGTTTTACTTTGATTTTGTCACTCACACATTTTTCTGAGACCTTTTATGCTGCCAGTGAAGATCCAACTTGATCTTTTTCTTGGAGGTAAATATAGTCTAGTTTGACAACGCTGATCAGATGTTTCTAGTTAGAAGGGGAATGGAAAAGAAGAATTCTTTTTTCTTATATAAAACAAGCTTTGGTATCCCCTACCCTCTGGCTTTTTTAGCAGCTAATATGGCTTAGAGCAGGAATAAATTAATTGGAGTGAATATATTCTTGGAAGAATAGTACAAGAGGTCTCCCAAGATCTGAAGTTAGTTTTCATGCGTTAGTGTTTTACTACCTGTGCATCTGGTGTGTTTTGTGGGACATCAAGGCTTAGGTCTGTGTGCATATTTCCACTTCCTAGACTCAAAGACAACAATCAAAATTTTGTCCTTAACTTAGAGACTTCCAGCCATTGCTTCTGATTTCGTTGCAATTGAAGCTTGGGGACCAAGTGTATTGCCTACTGATCTCATGCTATAGCTGCAAATGGTACAGCTCCTTCTCTGCACCTCCACAGGGTGGTCATGTGAAAAGTCGCATTTCCACTTTTACCTGCTGCTTTCCCTACCCTCAAGGGCAGGGATCTCTCACCTTCCTGCCACCTCCTTTCCCTCCAAAAATCCAAGGGCTGCCTATATATCTGGTGCTGACGGGTTGTTCCAGGTTGTCTACAAAGCTTGTGAAGTTAACAAGTGGAAAAAAGCTATCAAGCTTCATGCATTTATTTTGACTGTGTAGCATGGCCTTCTAGAGCCATGCTATTTCTTATGACTTTCATGTTTCTATTTTTAAAAAGTAAGATTCTGATGTTGGTGGCTACAAAGAAGAGTTTGAGCAACATAAAAAAATCTGAAGGCAAATCTCTTCAGAATTCATAATTGTTTAAAAAACTGTTCTATTCTAAAGCTGTCTGATGAGGAACTGAGTCATTAATTTTGTGTGCTAATGACTGGTGAGAAGGCTGGGTATACGTTCCTATGAATCAGATGTGGCTGAGTTTAATACTGATCAGAAGATCTAGAAATGTTAAGGGAAGCAGATGCACATTTGAGTTTCATTGTAGGAAACCCCACGACTATGCTATTGAGAAGCTTTTCAGCTAATGAAGTGTGTGGGATATTTCCATGGCATCTAGCCAAACATGTAAAATGCTGTATGAAAGAATAAGGTAAAGATAGGTAAAGACCAAGAAGTTGTTAGTCTTGTATCTACATTCCCTGGGCAGCTGAAAGGTAGGTGGGAGATCCCTTTTGTTCTTGCCTGTGGCTGTATCTCAGGTAAGATATATGCCTAAACAGCTACTTCTGTGGTTTTGAGCATTGCTTTCTAAAATCCTTTTTTCAGTTTACACATGCTTTTACCTGACTCTTGGCAAGCACATGGGGCCTCAAAGACATGTAAAGTAAAAAACCTTCAAGTTTTTCATCATTTTTCTTCTAAATCTTGATAGAGAGCACCACAAGGAAATACCATCTTGTGAAGTCTTTGCTTCAACCCATTTGCTGTTTCCCGATATACTCAGTGAGGAACTACTATGAAGCATCTGATCACATCAAAGTGTGTTTTCCAGCAATATTCATGCAAAGGATCCTGAGCAGAGATAAGTTGCCTGATTTTCTGTTCTAAGATTAACAACGTGGAATAGCAGCCACTCCACAGTAGAAGATTCTTTTGCATTTTTCCCACGTTTTCCCTGGTATCTTTGAAATGTAGACAGTCATACTTTTGAACATGATGAGAGACAAGAGATGTTGTGAGATGTTTGAGGTAAGCACTATTAGAAGCAGTAACCTACCTGGGTGTGAACGAACCGTACGCAGGTTCCACAAAGTAGTTTGCCCTAAATTTGAGGGTAAATCTTGCAGCGTGGATGTAATATGGAGGATACTTTCTTCAGACTGATGGACTTAATACTACCTTTATACTACTGTATGGACTAAGGTCCCGGTCAAGGGGCTCCAGCATGCAAAGATTAGGTCAAACACAGGGCAGAGAGTTGGAAACCCTGGAGGGAGATCCGCTATGGTAAGTCTGGCAAAATAAAAGCAGAAAAATAACTCCTTTTGGAGATTGTGTGCTCGTAAGGAGTGGTGGGAGTTTGATGTTATCTCCTACCTACATTCCCAGGCAGAAGGCTGAGCATGCAGTACTTTTCTGCAATCTGTTCTTCTGCTTGAGAATGGTCTTGGCAGAGATGCCATATGTGCAGCATTGTATTAAAAGTCGGTTTGGTTATCTCTCATGGCAATATTAGGGCAGTAGATGTGGCAGCTGCAAGAAAAACAGTAAAATCGGTGCACATGGAAGCTCATTTCAGTGTATGTTCCTATTCCGCTGCTGCTTCTGCTCCTGGAATGAAGGTGGCTGTGAGATAACACAGACTGTGCAGCAGCCTGTCAGCTACCTTTCTTCATTAACTTTGACTGCAATAAAACACAGCTTTTTAAAACAAAGTTGAAGTAGCCAGAGCCTCTCTGTGGAAATTAATTTCCTCTGGAAGCTAGTTTCATGTAACTCATCACCTACTTCACTGAACATTATTCAGCCCTGTTGCTGGTGACAGAAGTGCTTGACAGAGCTGCTGAAACTAGGTCATGTGGTGGATAAAATATAGTCTGCTTTCCCAGGCTGCTTTTAGCATGGACCTCCTGAGATCACAGTAATATATACCTGAAGGCCACTGTGGGCACTTTGTGCAGTGTTTGGTCCATGAGAGAAAGAGATCATTAATGATATAAACCCATGAAACAGGTAAGCAGGGAGAAACTTTTGCCTGCCTATCTCTGTTTCTGAGCTGTTCTTATGATGATTTTTTCCCAAAGTATGGATAAGTTCATACTGTTGGATGATGCAGCTTCTATCCTCACAGGCCAGCTTCCCAGATTGGAGATGACTTTTGAGGACTTCATTGGTGTGGTGGTAATAGCCATTGTTTGTCAATGCTTCAGTAGTGGCACTGAGAAGAGGAGCCCTGAGGGCACTACTCTTGGGTAAGAGCCCATCTATGCTTGATTACAGGGGTGTAGATGTTTGGCTGTGAGAGCATTAGTTGCTGCCAGGGCAGCCATTTCATGTCTGCCCCAGAGGAAAAGGCTATGGGCCATGTGGAAGTTAATGTCTTTAAGAAGTCTTTATTAAAAGTGCAAAGTAGTGCTGTTAAAGGCTTTTTAAAAGTCGTGTCCTTTACTTGAAAGGAAACCTGAAAAGAACTAAAACAAAAAAGGAAATTTGTGATCTATTTTTGTGATTTATAATGACCTATTCCTTTCTCTTCCCTTTCCCTTTCTCTTTTCTCTGCCTCCCTGGAAAGGTTAGGAGTTTTCCCAGTCATTTTTTACCAGCTTGTTATCCAGCCCATAAAATGCTGGATTTCAGTGCTTCCCCTCACTGGAAAAACCACGGCACTGAATCATTAATAAGGCTATCCTTTGTGCCAAGTGTTTGTTTGTGATTAATGTTAAGCAGATTTAATGAATAAAAATAAAAAATAAAAATGGATTAAAAATATCACCTCTCCTAAAATACACATCCTGAAATTTTCTTCCACAAAAAATGTATGTTTGGACAATTCTATTCACACATGTTTTTCCTTTTTCTGTCAAAGTGCACTCCAAAGAATTTTTACCCTTCCTTTCTCACCACTCTGCTTGGATCCCTTCATAGTGATGGGAGGCAACATCTGTGTGATCCCAAAGGTGAAGTTGCATGTTATGGCTGAGTCTTACAAACAAATTACATCTGCTGAGAGGGAGAGATCCTCTTCTTCCTTGTCCTCCCTACCCCTGCTCTTGCTCTCAGTCTTGTGCTGACTCTGCAGCTCGTAAAACTTTTTACTGAACTGATTTTGCCCCTATACTGGCAGAAAATAAATTGCTTTTTCTGAGATAATTTGCTGCTGGATTACTGGGTTGTATCAATTCTCAGCCACTCACAGCAAGCACCAGAGCTTGTGGAAGGTAAGCAAGAGACCATGTCTCAGAGTGATATGGGGAGTGTAGGACTTCCCCCTTTCAACAGTGGCAGCAAAATATTGGATAGGTTCAGGTGTCCTGTGCTGCTTCTCCACTGAGACAGTCACTCATCACTTGAGCCATCATAACTCATGATATGCAAACTCTCAGCCTGTCTCAGGAATGAAAGGTGGATGGACATAGAAATACTGTCCTGAACGTTCAGGTGAGATGAGTGTTTCTGCTGTCTCTCAAGCCACATTTCACCAGGATGAGGACTGCTCTTACGGCAACTGCTTTCTAGTAGCAGTGTATCTCCTTGGTATGTATGGGAGTATTTCTTTAGGGGATTTTTCAGGGTACAGAGAGATGTGGATTTGGTCCTTGCAGAGGTTTTAGATAGCGGTTGATCTGTGGTCAGCCTTGAGGTGATTCTAGTCAGAGAAAAACATGAAGAAGAGGGCCTACCCACATTGGAAGTGGAAATTGGATTAGCAAATACAAATTGTAAAGGACTGTGGAGGTATGAAAGACAATGCCAGTGGATCAGCTCCCAATAATCTTGCCATGCTGTCAGCATTTCATCCCCATTGCTTAGCTGTTACATCCATGTGTCTCCCTGTTCCTTCAATAGAGGCAAGCAAGGAAGCAGAGATCCCTCCTGGGAAACGACACCTTTGTTAGGCTTTCATCTCAGTGCTACACAAAAGGAAAAAACAGGAAGGGCTTTAATAGCAAAATAGAGAGCCCCAGCAGTCTGAGGAGCATGAACATTGTGTTGGTAGATAGGCACTCTTGCCTTTAATAGGTTATCTTCTTCCATTAGAAGACTGTTTAAATTTCAAAGTGGTGCACATATTCATGAGGGCTTTTACTGTGTGGGTTCCGATTTTTATGTGGGTTTTGAATGTGTGGGTGAAGCTAATGCATTAAAAACTGCTCATGAATCTCCTGTAGTTCTAGTCTTCCACCTGGGAGCTATTGATGGTCATTTTATTTTTCTTACATGACTTTTAAAATCCTAGAAAAAAAAAGAAAAAAAAGAAGAAGAGGAAAAAAAAAAAAAAAAAAGAAATAAGGAAGTGTTTTTCTGGTTGCTTCCCAGCGAGATATCTTACAAAGAAATACCAGGGCTGAAAATGAGAAGTAGAACATAAATTCCAAACAGCTTAGATTCAAACCCACAGTTAGAATCCTCAAAATTTATTTTTACCTAAGTCGCAAATGAAGTTAAATCCCTGGGAAAGTAAAGGAAAAAAATAGCAGAAATAAATGACATTTTTTCTATCATGATTTGGGTTAAGAGGGCTGAAATAGTTGTGCTGATGCACAATTTATCCAGCAATATGCCTGGCTTCCAGATGGGAGGTGGAAAACGGTGTTAATGAATTATGGGTCTGATGAAAGGTCATATTTTTTCCCTGTCACATAGACTTCAAATCAGTCAGTGTGTCTCATTTACTCTTTTTTCTAATGAAAATGCTTGTATTCCAAAATCTCTTTTCCCTAGTGTTTTGCAGCTAAAGGAATTTCTAATTTGCTTTAAAACTTGTTATAGGTATGAAGAGAAGTTTAGTTGTATGGAGAAAATGCTTCTCACTTTGAAGATCTCATTTGAAAGGCTGATAAAGAAATGCCCTGAAATTAAAGATATTCTCAGGTTCAGAGAACAAAGGGGGAAAGCACACAGACCCGAGAAAGAAAGGTAAGCAAATTGTCTACTGGAGAAATTGCCTTGAACTGAAATTATTTCCCCAGAGATAATTTGGTCTTATGAGTCAAATTGTCACTAAACAAAAAGCTAAATCAAGAGCAGCAGATTGATTTTGCTTCCAGTGTCTTTCCTCCATTTTTTCCCTAATTAAAAAGTGAAGACAGATGTGATAAATTCAGCTGTTTTTTTCCCCTCACTCTTCCTTGAAGAACCTCTTCACTGTATACATTTTACTGGTGGAGTGGAATGAAAGTCCCTAGGTTAAATTTTCAGAGGTCACGTCCAATTTAATTGGAAAAGTAATGGTTTTACAAATAGTGAGCATCTGCATCCTCTGCCTGTCATTACAGAAGGTTGTATGTCCAGCATCTATGAGAAAAGGGTCACATACACCACTATGTGAGTAAGCACTCAGGTTTTGTGGTTTTGGATTCAGTGATCCAGTCAAACACATGCAGAAATTCACGGTGGGGAGGGGAAATGGAAAGTTACAAAAACAAAAAAGAGGAGTTCAGGTCTCTTTGTTCTTGACAAAAGTTCGCGTGTGTGTCTTGCCATCATCTGTTTCCTCTCCCGATGCATGCATGCATAGAGACTACATGTTTCTTCCTGCTTTTTGGTCTTGCACAGCTTTTCTTCACTGCTGCTGGATACTTTAAGCACTTTGCACAACATTTCCCTTTTGGCTTCTCATTTTCCCATATCTGATGCCAGCATTTCTCACCAGGTTCCTTCTCTGTTCTTTATTTGTTAAATTAACAGTTTCTCTGCCGCGTTATTTTTTTGTCTTCCCCCCACCCCAGAAGAAAGGATAACAGGGGTGCACAAAGCATATCCAAGTGTTGCTTGCATGTTTGGAGACAAGAAAAGCAAGATGCCAGCTCTAAGGGAAAGCTCAGAGTTTGTGCTGTGTAATTTCTGTTTAATGCTGCTGCAGGATCTGTTTTTTGTGTCTGGCTCTTCAAAGATGTAACTTCTGTGGCATGTTTTGCAGCTCCTCTTGTGCGTGAGAGAGTAAAGGACACTTTGACTCACTTGAGATCCCTCGAAATGCTAAAAAAAGACAGGGAAGAAAAAAGTACAAGAAAAGACACTCATGGAACTACTGAGGTGATGTAACAAGGTGTCTTTTCATGTGTATCCTTTATTTTCCCTTCTATCTCATAAAAATTAAGCAAACTAATTCTATGAAGGATAAAAGCTGTAATGTCTCCATGCCATGTTTCTGTATTCTGGGCTTTTCTCATGGGTTAGCACTTAAGTTATAATGAGCTTTGAGGTTTGGTGGAAGCAGAGGCAGCAACTATTTACACATGGAATGGTAGAAGACAGTGCCTTTTCCTTGGTGAAGGCATGTTATTCTCACTTTGAGTCACAATGAAATCTTTGCAGTCAGTCATATGGCCCCTTAAAACACCTGGGAAATGAGATGTTTGATTTAGGTTCCTTGAGACCTGATTTGATTTTTCTGGGTGCATGGGGAGGATAGATGGTGCTGTCAACAGGACTCTTTTGCATCTCAGGAGCTGGACTCAATCTGTTTGTAGCCACATAATATGAAAACCGAAGAGACAAATTCAGGGTGCACCTCTCTTGCGCTTTAATGCTTAATCCCATTATGAATTTAATTCAGTGTATCTCTGCTCACAGCCACAATAATATGGCCTACGGTTCCTGCCTGAAGCCCTTTGCAATCTAATACTGATTTAGTAATTTCTTCCTGTGACCACTAGTTTGAAGAAAACACCCTAAACCTTAATCCATCCTCTGCTGGGTTTATTCCGGTTGAGATTATCCTGAGTGTAAATGGTAGTTAGTCGTGAGGTGTCTGAACAATATGAGAGGGAACTGGTTACCTCCTACTTCATATGGTTAGATGTTTACGTGGGGAAGTCCTGAAACTGAAATTCTGTCATTTTGCAAGCACATAACACGGACCCTGGCATCACGGGCTCCTTAACTGCCCCAAGTGGGAAGAAGAGTTCACTCCTTGTTCATGGCCCTTGTGGAGCAATTGGAAAAAAGTGACAGTGAGTTCCAAGTATAACGTTCTTACATGTCTGCCATGGAAAGGACTGCCTCCTGAAACTGGCTTTTAAAGGTCTAAGTCACTCTGATCTGACCTTCCTAGTTATTTGCAAGCACAGTTTGACATTTGGATAATTAAGCACATAATTTATGGCTGAAAAGGGAGTGCAATTTTGGTTTGTTTCATTTTTTCCTGGGATCTGACCCAAAATGTAGATAGGTCATGCTAATAGGAGTCCTTACATCTCTTTCTTGACTTCAGTAAGCTCACCCTGAATAAGGTCATAAAACTTATAGTCTTGGCTCTGAAAGACAGCAGGTATGGACAATCTCTACTGAAGTGAGTTGATACTGTTGTAGTCAGAGTGCTTCAGGATAGTCTCAAAGGGGTCCCCACTATCCTTTCTTCTACGTGAAGACAATGCTTATATTAAACATTTCTATGGGCAGAAATATTTTCTTTGTGGTTGGTACTACGGTTATACTTTAGCAAGATAACCCACACAGTTCCTGTGAAACCACTATCTTACTGACACAATATCCACTGCAGTGAATAATAAGGGTAGTCTGAATCTGAAATGGCTTGACAGGCTTGTTTTATTGGTCATGGCATGAACACACAGCTGGGATGGGGAATCATCTGAGCATGCAATGGGAGCACAACAGTGCAAGCAAACGAGCACCTCTGTCAAAAGAAGGCAGGTTTCTGGAGAGAGTTTACCGCTTGCAGAAAGCCACCTTTTGCTGTGTTTCATAAGTTTCCATGTTTTCTGTGAGTTTCCTGGGCTACAGAATAATACACAAAACTAGTTGTGCTGTCGAAGTTTGTTTCTAAATGTACAGTACTAGCTAATGCCTAACAGAGAGGCCTCTCAGACCAGCTCTATAGTGTGCTGCAATCCGCTTATGAAAGGGAACTCAGAACTAGTTCTAGCATTAGAAATACTCTCTAGAGCTTGTAGTACCAGACCTTGCTTGGGCATGACCTTGTGCTTTTAGAGCCACATTTTCCAAACCTTGCATCTGTTGCATAAAAGGCGTACTTGAGCACCCAGATAGTTTACTCTGTGCCCACGGCTCAGAAGCACGTTTCTGTCACCATCTTAAACACAGTAGCTGTGGTTTTCCTGAGGTCTGGTAAATTTCCTTCAAAGACATGTAGGAAGATTTCTTGGTTTACATTAGATGGTATAAAAAGCCCCATAGTGTACAATGCTTTGTTTTGTGATATAGCTTTAGGGTGCTGTTACTTCACATATTTCCAATGGTGCAACTGGTTCCCCTTTCTGAGTATTACAGTGAGGAACAGGTCTTGTAACGTTTGCCAACACAGTTTCTGTTTTCTCACTAGTATCATTTCAAGTGAAGGGAAAATGGGCTGGTTTAGGAGGATGGGGTGTTCTCTGTCACTCTAGAGGTGGAAAAGTTCCTACCTTTCGTAAATGCAGGGGTTTTTTTGTAATCAGTTTGAAGTCTTCTCTTGACATGTCAGTGCATAAGGATTAAAATGGAAAAAAAAGGACGAGAATGAACTTTCTTGGCAGTACCCAGTAAAGCTACAAGGCCTTCTTGCCGCTCTGTGCTTTACTTTATGAGACCCAACCCTTTACTGACCTGCTGAACAAAGATGATCAGGTCAAATGAAGATCTGGCTTATATCTCTGCAAAAAGCCGTTTGTTTTGCAGGCATATTGAGTACCTAGGCCTCAGCTAAAGGCTATTTTGAAGCATGATGGCCAGGGGAAGGCACAATAGCTTCTTTTTCTTTTCTTTTTTTCTCCTTTTTTTCTTTTGTGGGGTTTTTTTTCACTTCTTGTTTTTCTCATCACCTGATTGCATGAAAAACATGCAACCAGCTGAATAGTATTGAATGCTTTTTAGCCTCTAGAACTGAAAACACTCTATGTAATTGATGGTTTGTTTTAAGACCACAGGAAACTACTTGTCACTATCCATTAATGAGCACTTTGCTAGCTGTTTGCCATCTTCAGAAAAAATAGATCATGAAGCAGAAAACTCCACCATCCACAGTCTGCTATTTTATCCCACTGGTCAAACTAATACTCTGCACAAACCACCATTTTCGTTATCAGTGCTTGCTATTTTTTCCCAGTCTTATTAAAACTTGCCAGAATAAGAAAAAATGAGCTAAATCCACAGTAAGCTCATTCTGTCTTCAAAGCAGAGAGGCTGTTGCTCCTCACAATGGTGGCTGAGTCAAGGCTGGACCCTATTCAGTGCAGAAGGTGGAATAACTGTCCTGGTGTATCAGTAGGCATCTGTGGTGTAGGACGGGTTATTTGTCCTAGACCGTATGGGAAAAAAGTGGTGGAGAAGACAGAGAGGCCAAGACACTGACCCGCGTTCACAATCTGAGCATATAGGCAGCATGGCAGCAACCTCACCCCTGCCCAACAGGCATGTCTGGCTGCAACAGCAATAAAAATAATGTAACAGTGAAATTTACCATCTTCTTTCTCACTGTGGTGTCTTAGATTGTATTCAGTCACATTCACCAAGATAATTGCCCTGAACTTGTGTGCTAATGGCGCATTAATATGTAAGAGTGGAGCTGACATCTTCAGGTCACTGATTAAAAGAGAAAGCTTCCCATCTTGAAAAAAAAAGTGTGAAAGACTATTTTTCTCTTTTTCTTTTTTCCTTTTATTTTTTTTTTTGGTCAAGTTTTCAAAGGCACAATGGAATATCTATCTACAGGTTGAATTGGCATGTGTTTGGATTCAAGGCGTTTTGGCTGTACAAGCTCATTGTTTTGCTCATTCTCACAGTAATCAGACCAGTATGTCAGACTTGATATGTAAACTCCATAGAGAGGAGATTCGGGAGTTGCTTTGTTGGGGGAAAAAATTGAGCCATTGCTTGCAGATAAACTATTTATTTTTAAAAATTGGAAAAAATCCCTTTTTGTTTATTTGCCACTCTGAATAATTGATGTTTTTCTGTTTTCCAGAGCTATTTTCTGACATACAAATAGCAATTTATTTTTATGTGGGATAAATCCTTCCTGTGTGCTTCCCACTCTGTGAAATGGGGTTGGGGGAAAATATGTCCTTTTCCATGAAAATACTAGTGACTGAATCAAAGCATGACTCAAGTGGGCACTGTTCTAAGCACTAATATCAAAGTTGTCACAATTGTATGTGGGCTTTAATGTTCTGGATGGTACTTGCAATTAGCCTGCAAATCCATGAGTCAAGGCAACTGTTGAAATCTCTCCAAACATTAGGTGGGGCCCAAATGACTTATTTTTCGAGGTGCTAATAGAGTCATTTGAAGGTATAGCAGAAGTGGCTGAAAAACAGGGCCCACTAGGAGCATAGATGATGTAGGCTGTTGCTTTGGGCAGCAGCAGCCTGCCAAGGGCACAGCAAAATGGTCGTGTCTTCATCGCTTGCTTTGCCTCTACCTGCACCTGGGGAAATCAGGTTTGCTGCTGCTGCCAGGACAGGGATCAGGGTGAGTGATATCGGGACCAGCTGTCTTTAGTGGTCACTGCTCTTGCCTGGCGATTTACCTTCTGACAGCAGGAGCTGCCTGAGATGAGGTGTATAGGGTCATGCTTTAAGGGGATGCGTTTTCCTGGTGAACATAGAGATGATCCTTACCAACTGTGGTGGCTTGTTCAAATCTTACAAGATTTGTAGCCTCTATGAGCATGGGTAGAGTCTCTGATGTGTTCCTGCTTATAGGCCTGTGGCAGCCCAGCTGGAGGCCATAACCCTCCTCATCCTCCTCTGTCCTCTGCACTGAGTTTTATATGAGTCCCAGGTGTTCCCATGACTGGGATGTGGTGATACAGTTTGGAGCTCTGACAGCTCTGCAGTACACACAGGATGGTTATATTTTCCAGCACATAGTGGATGTTGTCAGTACATTTTATAGTGAATTTCAATGTGAAAATAAAGTAAACATTATTGCAGTACATTAAACTCATGTAATGTGAAGAAAACTTCATTAAAAGGGCTGCAAAGATGTGACCCTGACATTCTGGAGTCAGTGTTGCTCGTGATTGGACAGGCTCCTTATTGCTTTGACCCTCTCTGTCCATGCTGATTAATCTTGGTAATTAAGACAACCGTTTGACTCCCCTTTACAAAGTTATTGTGTCTTCCATGATCTTCCACAACACTGTGACTGCACAGCAAATGAGTTGGAATCAAAGAATGGTTTGGGTTGAAAGGGACCTTTTAAGGCCTCATCTAGTTCCAACTCCTGCCAAGGACACCTTCCACTAGACCAGGTTGATCAAAACCCCACCTAGCTTGGCCTTGGACACTGCCAGGGATGTAGCATTTACCACTTCTCTGGGCAGCCTGTGCCAGTGCCTCACCGCCCTCACAGTAAAGAACTTCTTCCTAATTTCTTTCCGTAGGGAAACCTCTCTGTGATTTCTGGAGACAGAACCCTCTGCACAGCATCAGCATCAGGCCGGAGTGGCCTTATAGAGGATGCATTCAACTTTCACCATTTAATTTCATGAATTCTCTCTTCAGTAAGGACTCTTAGTGAAACAGTACAGTCCCAGCAGTGTACTCACAGTCTGAAGTAGAGAGCTAAACAGAAATGGGCAGATGTTCTAGCTGGAAAGGTGTCATTTTCTAGTAATCCCCACCCAGTGCCTACACATTCTCTTCAGGCAGTTGTATTAGAGCCAGGTATGGATACAGGAGTACCAAATAGTTTCAGGAACAGAATGGAAAGATTTTCTTTGAAAGCCAGAAATAATTTTGCAATTGGCTGTAGAATGGATGTCATTACTACTGAAAGCAGCAGTGCAGGGCAGTGTAACTGGCTTGTAACAAACATCCCAGGCAAGGCTTGCTCAGGTGATCTTTCTAAACGCTTCCTCCCTTTTTTCCTCATCATTAAAGAAGTATTTGTATGGGGGAATACGTTGACCATTTTTAACCCAGATTCCACTTACTAATGTCACAACAGTCATCTGACACTGCCATAGTGGTATTGCTGGCAGAAAGTGGTGGCAGAGTACCAGAAACTGGCAAAAAAAGGGTTATAAGTGAATTTCTTCTAGTAGATATAAAAGGTGAAAGTTTCTCCTTAGCTGCTCTGAAAGAGTATTCTTCAGCAATCTTATGCATCTTTATTTAGAATTATTTCTGTACAGTTGCAAATTACTGGTTTATTGTGGCTGACCAAGTGAGCTCTCATCAGCCAGCAGAGCTGAGGCTACTGAACACATACCTTCTTATAACCTGTCCCAGCTGCTAAGGAAAACATTAGCACAAACTGTTTCCTGGCTGTCTTCAGTGTAATAAGTCCTGTATGTGGCATTTCGGATATGAAGAAAAATATCCAGGTCACTGGAGCTCTTTGTTGATTGTGGTGAGATTTCAGATGTAACTGCTGTTTACTGGTACTTCAGTAATGAGTGAGGCAGTGTATGTCTTTAGCTACATACATTATTTTTTTACATAAAAGGGAGCATATTTGATCTTGGGATTATGATATGTGGGGTGGGTTCATACTTACTTTTAAATGTGCAACCTTTTTATGGTAGGAAGTATCTGACTGAAAGTGATTCCTCAAAAAAGGGGGTGCCTTTTCTGAAAAAGCCCATATGTCTCTGATGGATGTGCACATTGCCTGAAAACTCTTTGGGCTGCTGCAAATTGATACTTGACTTGATCCTAGGAGTAACCTAGATGACTGTAGCATCAAAGAAGCTTCAGTACCTGATGGTGAACTTTAAGTCAAAGTGCTGCTTAAAATGAAAATCAAATTTCAAATTGTATATTCCTGGCAAATAAATTGCAAGTTACTGCCTTATTGTGGAGAAGTATACTCTCAGTAATTCTAAGGCAGTTGTCACTGTTATGTAGGCACTGGTACTGCCACTGCACTGCTTCATAGCAGCAGGAGCAAACAACTGAATGGTGAATATTTAATGAAAAGCTTGACGTATATCTACAGTGAATTATTTGCTACAGAATTGTAAATAAAACAGTATTTTTAATTTGCTGCCTAGGGCTATTTTGGTGTACCAGGTATGAGTTATGTCCACAGGGCAGAAAAGCTATGGTTAGAGTAGCCTGGGCTGCAAATTTGGCAGCATATGAGCATGTTTTTTTATCTGGTGGCAGTAGGAGTTGTCTGGGTCAATTTTCAATATAGGGCTGGGTCTGTGTGTGTGTGTGGTGTTGTCTGTGCACCAAAAGCTGAATGTTTAGATACACCTGATTTAAATTCATCCATCCAAACCCCTTATTTGTCCCCTCATCCTTTTCCTCAGATGTGTGTGTGAGTTTCCATTAAGACGGTCTTCAAGTACAAGTCACGCTCACTTTGGACTGCTCACCTCAGTCAAGATGGTTGGTACTTTTTCATTTCCTTTTATTTTCCTTTACATTACTCCATCCTCTGAACCCCACACTGAATACAAACTTCCTTCTGGGACTGCAAATGCTCTGATCATAGTTTCTAAGCTGTTCATGAACACGGGTGAATTTCTTCCCTCAGCTAGCACTCCATTGAAGTGAAGTGGTGTTAGCTCCATCTCATATGTGAACCTCTGAGATGAAAATGTTAAAACTGTTACTGCCTGATATGCCCACTCATTTCGGATTCTATATCTGGGATACGGGGGGTGGGGGAGACCAGGGTACTTAACATTTTGTTCCTCTGTTTGCCTTTAAAGCACAGCTTCCACTGACCTTCAGTGGGAGGTGGGAATTTGTTATCCATGTACCAGATGTCCCAAAATGGACACCTGGGAAATGAAACATGGGTACATTTAGGATGCTGGCTTGGGAAGGAACTCTATGATGCAAGAAAGCTGTGCCCAAGAGAAGGGTGAAAATCTTGTTTTCTAGGGTGATACAGAATTGCCAGTACTACAAACTCACCCTTCTAAGGCAATTTGAGAGACAACTCAATCTGGCTTTCAAACTTGCTGATGGAACTACAGCTTGTCACCAGGTCAGGTGTTTTGGCTGTGCCCATCCCTCTGATGTTGACAATGTGGGCACTTCTTGCTGTCAGCCCCTCCCTCCGCTGCTGAGTTTGAGGGTGAGGACCTCCGGGCCTGAACAAGGGAAGATTCTCTTCAAAACCTGCAGAATTTCCATATCTTCCCTGTGGGCTCCTTTCACAGCCCCAGAAGTTCCCACCCACAGGATTTGGCACATAGGTGTTTTTATCTTCCTCCTCTGCCACACACTCCTAATGATCTTGAAGGAGGGGATTTAGGACAAGAAGAGAGGCTCTTGCTCTACACTAGGAAGCCTTCAGCTCCTCTGTGGCTATTCAGGAGGGCAGTCTCTGACATACTGCATTTGTACAGCCACCTTATCTCCAGGTTTATCATTAAAGGGAAGCATCAAGCACCTCCCAACTTCTGCGACTGTGAATCCTATCAGAGCAGAGACCACTTTAACATGCCCCTCTTCGCATCTAAAGAATTCATGCTATACATTGAAGGAGGTTGGCAACTGTGGGAAAATACTATATAATTAGATGTTGGATTCTGGAATATACAATCCATGGGAAAGAATTAGGGTTTGCGCAGGCTAGAATTTACAACACTTTATTTCTTTGAACTGAGGGAAATGGACTATGTGCCTGGTCTTTCTGAAAGGGAGGGAACTGACCTCTGCAAGCTGCCCAAAATGAGTCTTTGATTTATTTCTTTTTCTCCCTGTGGTTATGTGATTTCTTAAGATTGACTTGATTGCTGAACTTGAGCACCTTCTTTGACAAGTAGCCTCACAAGTTCAAAGCGATGTGCTACAAAGCAGGACTAGTATGAAGATCAGTATCTGGCAAGACTGGCTGTCTCAAGTGCTGTAGCAAAATAGCAAGAAAATAAGTGTATGTGAGACCAGAAGGCCATTTGTCCTACTAGCAAATCTCATATGTGCTCACTCAAGCTTTCTGTGACGTACCCTGGAGACTCAATCTAGTGACAGAAACATTAAACTTTGGCATTAACGGAATACACCGTGTAAGTTGGTTGGCAAAATAAGGCATATTGTCAGGGAACAGAGGCACCTGTTTTAAGTATGTTAGGAGAAGAGGAACTAGGAGAGATTCAAAAGCCAGAACTTCAGAATAGTCTAGTGGGTGGGAAAGTCTCTAAAGATTATCAAATCCTCCTGTTTTGATAGAAAGTTGGTTGCAAAATAAGGCTGCTTCATCATAAATGTTTTAGGCAAAAATAATAAAACCTCTTGCTTCAGCTTCAGTTTTCTAGGAATTGGTCTTATTTTGTTTCCTTCTGAGATTCTCTGTTATAAGAAATGTTGATTTAAAGAAATTGTGCAGAAGCAAGCAAACAGTAAATTTCTCAGAAATGTTTCCATTCTGTTTTTCCAAATGTTGTAGGAATCTAAAAATCTGAGATTTTTCTGTGAGACAGGATAAAAATGGAGCTGAAGATCAGTTTGGGGTTTTGGCAAACTTTATATATTCATGGGGCCAAAGAGTGAGAATAACTTGGTATCGTACCAGCCAGGGCTCTTAGCAGGGAACAGACACCTGGTTTAAATATGTTAGGAGAAGAGGAACCAAGAGAAATTCAAAAGCCAGAACTTCAAAATAGTCTAGCAGATGGGAAAGTCTCTAAAGATTATCAAATCCTGCTCCTATTTCAATAAGAAGGAGAACCCTGCTCTTCAGTGTCCCTGATGAATACCTTAATTGTGGAACTAGTGGAAAACAGTCAGAGACTTCCCTAGCTCACTGACTTGGTGTGAAGCACATGTGTGAAAAGGTCCCCTTCCCCACTTTCCCAGACTGATTTCCTTTTCCTTTCCCTTGAATTTCCATTCTTTCTGAGGGAGACACATCCCAGTGTAATTGACTATCACTGCCTCAAACCGCTGATGCAAGCCATTGCAGCACAGATACTTGCAGGGCTTGCTGAGCCTTGAGGGGTTGGTAGTGAGGGAGTCAGCCAGAGCTGCCTTAGGCAATGCTGCCTTTGAGCTGTTAGTGCTTCAGCTCTCAGCCTGACAGAGAAACAAAATGGAAATCAGTCAGGAGCATGAACCAAAGTGGAGGTGCTCCTGGTACCAGTGGAAGAGGCAACCCAGATGCCTTTGGCAGAGGATTATGGATGTCAGCTTTTGTGTTTCCTTGGTGAATGAGTCACTGTGTCTGTGCATCTTCCTTTTTTAAACATTCACAGCAGCATTTTTTCCGTGTTCATATGACTACTTCCAAATACTAACTTCAGATATATCCATGTGGGCTTTTGCAAATCTGTCTGAGCCCTCTCTGCTTTCCTGGATAGAAGCCAGCTTTGACCCAGCAGACATTTAACCATGTTAGTGTGGTCCAAAACTTGGCCTGATCTCTCTGTCAGGGTTTAAAAGCTCAAGATAAGATTTTTCTGGCTGGCTTTCTATTGTAACAGTGGGCTCTTCTGCAGATGGATCAAAATAGAGGCAGACAGAGCTTGTAGTTACTTGCAAAATAAGTCTGACTTTATCCTATGAATTTGCAGTATAAGAAACAACAAACTTAAACAGCATGACAGTTCCTGACTCCAGTTTTCATTGCTTCTCCTATTCTGGGGGAGCTGCTACCTTGTCAAAATACGATATGTACAAGAGAAAATCCCAAAGGGAAAATCAAATGACACATGTGACATTCTCATCATGTTGAATTTTGTGGTGCAAAATGGAGCTCTGAGACACCATGTACTAAAGATCAGGCCATGGTACATAACCTTAATTTGAACTTTTTCGCTGTCGGTTTTGTTGTGTCAGTGTTTGAGTGCTCTGCTGAGTTGGCACTGCCGGAAGCAGGTTGTTCCTTATCAAGTGCTGGCAGGAAATGTTACACCAGAAGGGTGGACACAGAGACCCTGGCTGCTGGGCATTTGCAATGGGAGATAATTTCCTGAGTGTCATGAGACAACGTGGTTTGTTCATCATTAAAAAGCCCAGCTCTTGGGGTATTTTCTTCTGATTGCTAAGTCCACTGCAGAAGAGTAAAAACATATGATGCTTAAAAATAGGATATATCCTGAACTGTTGCAGATGCCATCTGTTCTCAAAGAAACAACTGGCAGAAAAAAATAACCTTGGGTTGAAACCTTGCATGAAGTTGCCATTTAAAATAAGCGGGGTTGGCTTTGTTATTTTTATTTTTTGGAGGAGTGGGGAAAGGGCTGTTTGATGGCAACTGACAGAAAACAGAAATGTGGAACTAGAATGTATGTATTACAGACATGTAGAAAAGTCATGCTGTGAAGACCTGTTAAATAGAAAACTCAGAGATCAAAAATCACATTGATACTGGAAGGGATCCATGTACTGTTTTAAATGAGCTCATGCAGAAGACTGCAGTAAGGTGATTGCCCACTACCAGAAGGTGGTTTCTAGGGAAAATGTCTGCCTTACTAGTCATAAGCAAGTAAGACCTATTTTCTAGTTGGGCTCTGTTCTCTGGTGAAAGGTATGGCTTCCTTACCCATTCAAATTCCATCCAGTTTGTCAGCAAGGGGTGGATCAGTAGCCATGGGTATACTGACTCCATCCCCGTATGCTGTTCCCTCAAATCACACCCAGAGCCTATGGAACATGAACAAAGTCTCTTTGGGTTTTGGCTGTTCCCAGCAGTCAGCGCTTGTTCTTCTGGTCCTGTTGGGGTGTGATTACATGATTGAAAAGAATTGAGTTTTCATGCAGTGACAAGTTGCTGTTCCCCAAAGAGCTGCAGTCATTAGCCATGCCACCTGTCCCAAGTCTGGTGAAAAATCCCAAGAGCCCATTAGTGGACTTAATCACTTGTGTTGTTTTGGATACCCTTCTGAGAAGTCAGGTGGGATACCTTTATCATGTTCCCATGATTTTCTTTGGTATTGGTGCAGTCTGAAGGCGAACAACCAGTTACTGAGCTGAGGAGCAACCCACCTGCTTCCTTTTACATGATCTGATGGCTTCAGAGCGTCTGTGGGCTACATGCTGGCATGGTAGCATGTGCAATTGGCATGCCACAGTCGGGAGTCATACAGGTTAAAGGTCTGAAAATGGCATGCTTGCATTTCAGTGAATTTACTCCTGTTCTACAGTAATGTGAAAAGCAGCAGACTTGTACCCAAGACATGTACCAAGAAACTGTACGCAAAGAGAATGAAACGGCACGGTGTTCTCTCAAACAAGAGAGTCAAGTTCCAAGGGTGTGTCCTAATCCTGTCAACCTCACTGTTTTTGCTAATCCCAAGTGGCACAGCGTGGTGAGGTAAGAAAAGGGTGTTTTAAAGAATAGGGTTGATAGTGATATTTCTGACTGTTCTTTTTTTGTATCTCTCAGCCCAGGAATAGCTGCAGTGATGTAATGTTGCTATTTAGAATTTTTTCAAAGCATGTTTTGAGTTTGGTGTCTGTGGGATTGATAATTTTGCTTTGGAAATGAGTGCACCTAAGGTAAAAGGCTGTGTGCATGCATTTTCAGGCTCTGCCAGTGTACCTGAATTTGATCTGCCATACTTCCAATCCTCTTATCTCCAGTCTGAACATCAGAAGATTTGAATGATGCTAGCTTGTGCTCAGCCTTTATGACAAGCAGCTGAGGGATGGGACAAATCTACTGAAGACATTATCTGCTGTGTGGGGCAATAAATCAATAATCTGTTTGCCAGTGTTAGACCCTACTAGACCTAATTCCTGAGATTAAGACCTTTCGGTACTTGCCTCACGGAATGAGGGATTGTCTTGTGATGTGTTGCCACAGCACGTTTCTGCATTCTGGACATAGACCTTAACATGCTGCAGCAAAACCTGGCTGCATTGCCCTGCAGTAAAGTGAAAAACCACTGTGGCCTCCAAGGTAAAACTCCATGGAAGCATGAGGAGTGATGTGCCTGGAATACTTCACAGTGGGTGGGAGAGCAAGATTCTGATTTCATAAGTGACAACACGACAAAACTCTCAGTTTTGCAGGAACTATTTCTCCACCAGCCCTCGAAGTATTTTCATACTGAAACAGTGCAGCTTACTTACCAGCCTAAGGAGAGAGGTAACACTGAGCCCTGTTTAAGACAAAATATACTGTTATAGCAGCATAGCTCATATTTCTAGATTTGAGCCTTGCATGTGGGTCAACTATAGATAATGTTTTAATAATCTAGCAATATTTCAAAACCACTCTGCTTTTGTTTACAAGCTTTTCCATTCCTTGGCAATGACAGTCTTGATCTCCCATGGCAGAAGTTCAATATCTCTGAAGTTGAAGTAAAATCTTCTGTACTTGGAAATATTAGATCAGTCTTTTTTTCTTTTTCGTCCTAGCTGTCAATCTTAATGCATTTTTTAAAGCATTCTGCTTCTTTTAGATACGGCTTAAGTTGTGGGAAGTGAGTATGTATCAGTGTGTGTATATTTACTGTGCATGCGTGTGTTCATGAGAAAACTAAATTCTGCTGTCATCTAAATTTAACAGAAGTTTAGCCCTGCTCCCAGGTTTAGATCTAGCTGTGAAGTTTGTAGTTTTGTGGATCTTTATAATAGGTTAAATGAAAACTCAGTTTTTAGGCAATACTACATTTTGGACCAAAATTCATGAGTTGGCTTGCAGTACATTCCCACATGGGTTTCTATGTCTATATCCTATCACGTTCTCTTCTGTGACTTCCACCTCATATTTGCCATGCTGCCTAATATATTTAAATTAATTCATTAGATACGTCCTTGTTTTAAAAATATAAACTGCATTTTTCATGCTACGGACCAACATGTAAAAACCATCTGTGATATCAGTTGCTCAACTTATGCTCTCAGAGAAGCCTGCTTCACTTAAGGCGAGTGCTCCATACCTACAGAAAATGAAGATGGTCATTAAGTACTTCAATTCACTTTTGAATATTTCAGCTGAGACTGTATCATTATAGCTTGTATTGTATCTAACCCTGTGGGATCTATTGTAAACGTGGCAGGATCACGTTCTTCTGTCATTCAGCCAGAATGTGGAGTTAGGTAACTGGTTTTGAACACATAACCTTGAAAACAGGTTCTGGAAGTGGTGAGTAACACAAAATGAAATTCCACAGCTGGAAGCTTTGGCAAAATGTCCCTCTGGCAGTTCAGGTTGATGTGATTACCAGGGGAGGCTTCTTTTTCCGGAAGCATTTATGCCAGATATGTTTTTGTTATCCCTCTCTCCTCCTTGGCCAAGATGCAGTCCATCCTTGCTCTTCTGTACATAAATAAGCTGAATTGTTAGACAGCGAAGTAGGAATTCTCTTCTGCTATCAGAATGGTCTTTGAAAAGAATAAGAATATTTCTGACTATAGAAAAATGTTTATTTCTAGGTTGTATTTTGTAGGCAACAGCATGGCCATACCAGTGTGGCTTATCTAAAATTGTTTTGTTGTAAAATGCAGCAGAACTGACATAGAAGTGAAGGGGGAAATGCATGTCACACAAAAATTCTGTATTTACAAAGTGACCTGCACTGCAGGGACATTTTAAAGAGGAACATTAAGGTTGATAAACTTTAGTTATAAAGCTCTTCAGAATTTTAGCCCTTTAAAACATATTTGATGATCAGTACCTTATGCCCTGTTGGAGCAAGAAAGGACTCCTCAACACAGCAACAACAGCTTGAGAAAAAAATCTCTGATACTTTCTCATTTCATGCTCATTCTGCCGTCAGCCACTAGAAGTGATGGGCATCTTGATTGAAGCACTGAAATAGACAAGTTTTCTGCGGGTCACTGGGAATTTCTACTCTGTCATTTAGTTCAGAGAGAAAAAAATTAAACATACACCACTACCCCCATGCCTGGGCTGTGAGCTTTTTAGACTAATGCTTGGATGTAACCCTTGAATAATGTAACCCTACATTCAGGTTCTTCAGTTGTGTCTTTTTTTTTTTCTCCCCAGAATTTGAGGACTTCAGACTTCTTCAAGAATTCCAAATGGTTTGGAGTGGTTGGAGCAAAAGCAATTGCTTATATTGCATAAATAAATTTGGGCTGACAGCCACACTCTGCACGCACTCTGAAAACTATATATATTCCCTACTGCTCCAAGTCCAGCCAGCATGGAGCATGGACGGTGAAAAGTTTGAGTCTATGATAGTCTGTGTACAAGTGCTCTTCTGCATTTCCCAGTTAACATTGTGGCTTGGGTCTGTCTTGCAAAGCTGCTGTCAGCCACTCAGAGTGACCCATTCTTCCAGTAAAGATTTTAGATGCCCAGAAGATGTCTTTTGTTGTCAACTGTGGCTTATTGCAACTCTGGAGAATTCCAGTATCTTTGTGCAAGACTGTATTGGCCATTACAATTTGTGTAAGACACGTTGAGTAATACTGTACAAACCATCTTTGATCATGTACAGACTTGGCTATTCACTGAACTTTGCTCAGCCATCTATTTCCACCAGTTCCTTCCTCAGGTCATGGCTTTGGTCGAGCATGACTCCAGGCTCACTTCTGTACTTCTAGCTTTTCCTAGAAATACCTGTACCTACATTTGATTAGTTTGTTGTCAGCATTCTCTGGTTTGTTGTTAGTGTCTTGTTAAGTGAGACACCAACAGTTTTGGGGCCAGCTTCCTGATAGAGTACAAAATTTACACATTAATGTGAAGCAGCTCTAAGCCAGGACTGGGATGGTCCCCACACTTCAAGTTAATATAGTTGGTTTGTATTTTCATAGAAATGTCGGTTGAAAATTTTCACAAGCCTTACTTGGTTTAGTTCTTACTTGCTACATTTTTTTTTGGTTTGGTTTTGGATCACCTTAAAAATTCTCTTTTCATACTAGGTTCCCAGCTTACCTAAATATGTGAGTATATCAACATCCGTAATAAAATACAAAGACCTCATTAACACACCTTTCTTTATAAAATAGTTGGGATTGTCAAATTCTGATGGCATAGTTGGTGGCTGAGTTACCAAGACAGCAAAGTTTCTTCAGAGCTAAGGTCTGCTGCTGTGCCTGGCTGATTAGCTCTCCTATTTTATGACCATGTGGTTATAGCTGGAATTAAAAAGCTGAAGAAAAAATTTACTCCTTCACTTAGCAAGAGTTTGTGGCCAAATTAATCAGCTGGGGCCAGTGACACTGCAGAAGTGCAGAACATTGTTGCTGATAACACTCTCACATTTGTTGCCCTTACCACACTAGCCACCCATGCAGAAATTATATGAATTGTGTTAAGTAATATTCTGCTTACTGAGAGAAATGTCTGAACAGAAACACAAAACCCCCTTGCATTGGCTGATGAAGTTGATCAAAGTTCCCAGAAGCAAATGAGATTCTGAAACTGTTACCTTACTAAAGCGAAGAAACAATCCATAATGCTGGGACTCAACTCATGCTTAGCTATGCTTTACCTAAACAGCTATTTCTGCTCTTACTTTATTGTATGCTAGAAAAGCAGTTTCTGGATAAAGATCTTAAGTTTTTAAACAAAACTTTCTTTTCCAATAAAAATCTGTATCCTCTGAAATTCACTTTTTTTTGATACAAATTTTTTTTTAAAAAATGTACAAAATACTTTTTCTTAAATCAGCTTTCTTCACCTTCAAATATGAATAAAGAAAACAGTGTGGTTTTGATGAAGAAATGTGAATAGGGCATTTAGCCAAAGTGGTGTTGAATTTGGTGTGAATATGGCCCATTTCACTAAAGGCGTAAGAAAAGGCTTATTACACTCAGCTCCTAACCAAGAAATAATGTCCTTGCAGAGAACCCCCTTTCTTTTCAGCCTATAGTCTACAGTTTCAGATGGTAGTAATGATTCTAATATTTCTGACTGAGAAATGGGGACATTAATATTCTCACAGAGAACTCACAGCAGTGACTGAAAATTACATGGTACTCAACAAGAACAGCAGGAGGTGTTTCCATCGTTGGACAGTTTAACACAAGGCCATCATCCCATATTGTATTACCCATGTTTAACTTCATTTTGAGTAATGTCATTGTGTCAAATAACAATGTTGTGGAAGCTATAGCACATCTCCTCCTTGATAGAGGGCTGCCAGGAGTGCCTGTCCATGCAGGTGAGCTGTCCTTCATGGTCTGTGACTTATCCTGTGTGAGAACAACGAGACATAAGGTCTGGACTGAAATCTTCATTTTTCCTAGGGATTTGCCTGCTTGTAGGTTAATCTTGGTTTTTAACAAGATTTATGAGGATTAACTCTTTCTTAGCCTTTAAAATACCTGTCTGCTCTATTGTCTTTACTGACAGCGATGTCAGGTTTGGAGAAGTTTCTTTTGCTTCATAGGGGCCTATTGTTTTGGGTGTGAGATTTTTTTTTTTTGAGTATGGGATTTTTTTCTAAATAGTCAGAGTGTCAGACTGAACATTCTGTGGACATTAGGGAAGAACCGTGCCTGCGATCAATGTGAGTGGAGGACAGTATGTTCAGCTGACATGTTTGTTTCACTGGGGACCCTTCTAGGAGTTGTTCCACCTAACAGTAGTAAATAGCAATAATTGTTACTTATTCAGTATAGATGAAGACAAATCTACATAATGACAATATATTCAGCTGGAGCCAAGTCATTAAGTGGTGCTTAAATTCATATTACAGTCTAAACTTTTGGAAGTTTCCAAGTAATTGTTCAATGAAGATACAAGACAACAAATGTAATTTTTGATTGTTGAATTTTAAATGTTTTTTGCCATGTTTTACATCTCTTGACACTTATTTAGACTAAGGTTTTTAATAGCTTTTCTTTTTTACAGCTGTTACAATAGACCAATCCAGTGTTTATCAAGATGTCTCGATTCACATTTTAGCGTATTGCTGTTGGCAGGTCAAAGTACAATTTTTTCACATGTTTTAAGGGCAGTGGTTTCTCTGTGGGCAGTTTTTCTACACATTCTTGCAAAAGCTGTGACACATCAGTGTTGCCTGGTTACCTGGTTACTGCAGGCATGGACTACTGGACTAGTGGAGAGGATGGAGGAGGCAGCATTCTTGGGGGCTGTCCCATCTTCCACAAGCGGTTCCAGAAAACAGTACCCAGCCTTTGCTAGCACAGTGCTCATCTTTGAGGTGGGTGGGGAGGGACCTAAATGTATGTGGAAATAGAGGTATCAGAGTGCTAGGTCAGGGGGAAACAACCCCCAGAGAAATGGAGGAGTTGCTGGAGCACTGCATATATTTTTGAGGAGCTCTGCAGGGATGGGACCTTCCCCACTGTTACTTCTGTATTTCCAAGGCCATCCCCATGGGAAAGGGATGAGGTCTGAACGATGGAGTAACTCAGCATTGTTACTGGCTTGATTCCTACCTTAGCACTCCCTGTGAAAAACTAAACCTTCCTGACAATAAATCAGCTGCTGCCTGAAGCCTTTGACTTTGAAGTAAAGTGAAACCTAGAAGTTATGTGTGTACTTGCACAGGTAAGAGAAGGGCTGGTGGGTAACCACAGTCTGTGTGATAAAATGAGTTCAAAAAAGATTACTGCAAAGAGTCTGACTTTGAACAGCTCTGACATTTCTCAAGTAGGATATTAAGGTGGCAGATAGTTTGGCCACAAATATTTTCTCACTGATATTTTGGATCAGGTGCATTGGTTAATCATGAATGAGAACCAGAAAACATTGTTTAGAAGATCATATGTGTACTTAGAGGAAAAGAGCCAGAATCTCTCCCACCTTAGGACAACAGCTTTATTTTGAAGTTACCCAAGTACAGCTCTGCGAAACCTGAAACATCAGTCTCTTTTGGCTAATCTTACAGAATTAGATACCTTCTGAGGGCAAAATAATGGCTATATGGTTTGGTTTTTATGAAGAAAAAATTGGCAGTTTTAATAGATGGGTATGCTTGTTACAACCCTACTTATATGTCAGTGAGAACTCAAAAGCACTTACCGTTCTTATTTCTAAGACGGTCCCGAGACAAGGGAAAAAAGGCTTCTATCAAGCATTTTCATAGCTCTCGGATCTGAGGTCAATAATGTTCCTATCTTTATTTACTGTGACATAATGCTATAAAGCCATTCCAGCTTTGAGTGTAAAAATGAGGAGCCTGAGACCCGTGCTTTATCATTTGTCTCCCTGGCAGGGCAGGGCTGGGTTTCCCTTGTGCCCTAGGAGGATACTCACAGAGTGATTTTCACAGCCTTCCTGCAGTGTTCTGTCTCAGCTGGCAGAGTAACATGTTGCCACAGGCCTGAGTATTTCCACGTACACTTTGCTTCTCAGCCTGTGTGTTCATTTATGCATGCAGAGGAACTGTGGCCAAATGCTGTGCACAAGGTGGACATGGGGGCTGTTGGGGAGACCATGGAGCAAGGCGATCAGGAGCCTGGTCATTGCTCTGATGGCATGCCAAAAATTCAAGCTTTTCTTGAATTTAGATATGCAGCTAATAAATGTATAATGCCTAGAAAGCAGCTCTGTGGAAAGGGACCTGGAGGTCCTGGTGGACAGCAAGCTCAATATGAGTGAACAGTGTGCAGCTGTGGCAAAGAAAGCTAACAGGATGCTGGGTTGCATCAACAAGGGCATCACCAGCAGAGATAAATAAGTCATTATCCCACTCAGTGCTTGTCAGGAATACTGTGTTCAGTTTTTGTTCCTGCTATGTGAAAAGATGTGGACAGGCCGGAGTGGGTACGGAGATGGGCCACAAAGATGATCAAATGACTGGGAAACCATGAGAGGAGAGGCTGAGAGAGCTGGGTTTGTACAGCCTTGAGAAAAGAAGGTATTTAAAGTTTTTAAAGGGTGTCTACAAAGAAGATGGAGACTTCCTTTTTACATGGAGTCACATGGAAAATATGAGGCATAATAGGCATACATTACCCCTGGGGAGATTCCAACTGGACACAGGATGAAAATTTTTTAAAATGAAAACAATCAGCCATTGGAATAATCTCCCCAAGGAAGTGATGGATTCCTCAATATTGGACACTTCTAAGATTCAGCTGGACAGGGTACTGGGTTACCTCATCTGTGCTGTGCTTTTGCCATGAAAGATTGAACCAATGATCCTTGAGGTCCCTTCCAGCCTTGTGACAAGTAGTGGCCAGTTTTCTGCATTACCTAACTTTTCACCTTTTAGTCTTTGGCTGTGGTGTGTGCTGCGTGCTGCGTGCTGCTGGTATCAAGGACCATGAGTAAAGCGGAGGTCAGTCTCTCAGCTACTTGTAGTTTAAATGCAGGGTGGAGAGAGAGAATTGCATCTTTTGAAATACCTTAGCTGCTTCATGGGCAGGCTGCCTGAGATCTGCGAATTTACCTTGCTAAACATACATGGAATGTGACAGTTAGCTTAAAATGAAGACTCCTCTTTCTCCTCCCCTGGAAACCTCTACAAATCTCAGCACACCCACACACTGAAGGTCAGGCTCATTTGATGTGTACCCAAGATCTCCCTGGGTGGTGCAACACCCTGCCTCTGCACAGCTTTCCTCTTAATCTGCTTTGCTGGGCTTTTTTTGCAGTGAGGTTATTGCAGTTTCTCAGAAGCACTTTACGCTATTTCTGTGAGAAAAAGGGTGAATTTCTAAAAACTAGGTACTCCCTGTCTTTCTAAATAAACATGGGGTTTGTCTTAATGTGAATCCATTGCCTTAGCTGAAGTATTTGTTGATATGCTAGATGTACCAAAGAGAGATTTTCCTTTATGAAGCATTCTGCCTTCTAATTCTTTCTCTTATGGTAAGCCTCAAATGTCCTGCTCAAATTCTCCTTTTGGTTACCCAGCCCACTTTCAGCATAATGCTGAAATAGAGTGAAGGCAAATTATGTTATAGTTGTCATAACGGAGGATGCTATTAGCACAGTAATAATTGGATGATTCCTAGTCAGTGAAGTCAATACAAGTTAGTGAATTGTAGTATCTCTAAATAATACTTTCAAAAAGTGGATGGAGGATCAGGAAATGCCTTTATTTGTGGGAATTTCTTGCTAATTCTCTTTACTGGAGGAGAATGATGTTAGCCCCTGATGTTCTGACTCAGTTTCATGGCTTGCTTCTCCACAGTGCTATCTCTCTGTTGGTGTCTGTTTTGGCACTATTAGTGGAGATAAATGCATCACAGAAAAAAGAAAAGAAAAATGTAGATAAGGAACTTTGAAAATGCATCAAGTCTTTAAAGTGAGTAAATCATGGAAAAGGAAGAGTTACAGAAGATGGAAATAAGCAAAATGGAAAAAGATTAGGTGTTTTATGTTATACCTATGGTCTACCAGATTTTTACCACATCAGTTTGTCTCCCTTAGTCCTTCACGAATCAGAATAAAGTTCAGCCAATGACTTAAAGCCTTAAGAAGAGCCTACTAAAATAAAGCCGAAGTGACAAATGTGAGGAAAAGAGGGATTTCTGTCCTTCAGTATATGAGGATTTTCTTTGTATCCATATCTACTTTAGGTCACACCACCCTCAAGCCCAGGTGTCATTCTCAAGGTGTCTAATTACTAGGAACTGGTGATCTGAATTTCATTTATATCTTTGAGTCATATCTGTACTTAGACTAATTGAATATTTAAATGTTATTGATGGATAAAAAGAGTGTTTTTCATTTCAGTGCCTTCTGTTCACTTGCAATGGTGATACTTCTTACAGGGGCAAAGGAGAAACCAACGCCCCTTATGCTTTTCCTCAGATAAAGAATGGCTTGTTGGGCTACAGTACTTGTGATGGAGACTCATGGTAAAGTTCTTGTTCTGCTGAAAATCAGCAAATAACTGTGGCTTTAGAAGTCAAGAAATATCAGAGAAACCTTGATTATGAGTTTGTCAGAACTGTCATTTCCCTGAAAGAGATTCTGATGACCAACTCAGTATATTCAAATAACAGAGCTTGCTCTGGAGAACTTTTTGGTGATCTCATATGAATAGCTTGCAGAAAGATTTCTGGCCATGACTGGAATGCAAGTTAGTTCCAGGGGATGAGAGACATGAAGATGGATTGCAGTGCTTCTGGAATAAGTTAGAGGCAAATGCACTGTACTTGTTCCAAAGCAGACTTTAGCAATCCCAGCATTTACTGACCTGTGAAGACAAATAATAATTACTATCCTTCTCAAACTCTTGTTCTACCATCGCAGCATATCTGTAAGTAATAAAAACCCTCGAAGGTCTGAGTATATTTCCAAACAATTATCATGCAGCATTGCCCTATCTAATAGCCATTATTCAGTGGTGGCTAGTTTCTAATTCAAGTCTCAGATCTTTTAAAGATCTTGGCGTCATTGAAGATGAAGGGTATAAATAATTTTGAGAGAAGCAGATTTGAAGCAGAGACATTTTCTCTGAGGAGACAAATTTAGAAACACATTTATTGCCATTTATCAATTTTACATTTGAGATGCCTCAGCATATCCTGTTCAATTTTCTCTTCATGTATGAAGTCTAACAAGAGCATTTCTTGTTTTTCCAGAAAGTTGTAACTAGCTATGGAAGCATTATTAGGTCAATTCTTAGTCTGATAATAACATAATAGCCCAAAGTCCCAATTCTGACCACTGAAGTGCTTCTTCAAAAGCCTCTTTTGAAAAGTGCTGGCTGTAATGACAGTAACAATCCCACTTGGAGGTCCACATGAGGAAAATATGTTTATGTAATAGGTCAGATTGGTGTTATCTTTCTCACATCTTATGTAAATACATATTAAACCAATAGTCAAGGGGTGAATTTATTATTATGGTCTGTTACTAAGAAACTCCAGATGATTCATACAAATGGTGCTTGTTAAGTCCAGCCTTGTAGGGAGACGTCTTTGGTTGAGCAGATGATATTGTGTTAATGGAAGCAGTTGTCTCTAAAGAAATTGCATCTCTTGGCACTTTAGTGAAGAAAATAACAGGCTTCAGAGATTAGGCAAAAAATGCAACCATCACAATGTGCAAGAATGCATTGCTTAATATCACAGTGCTGCACAGCTGGATAAAAATTACTGCAATGGTTTGCTGAAAGAAAAAACCTCAGACCTTTACCGCCTCTTCTGATCAATAGTCATTTTTATAAATCTCAGGTAGGCAGAAAAGTTGTTTAGCTCTGAAAGCTGTAAGAAAACAAGCAGGTGGTGAGCAGAGGTGGCCGGGGTTTTTGGAATTCTGTGGAAACACTCATGTCTTAAATAATAATTTTGAAGCACCATTTGTCAAGTCCCCTTAGGCAGCACCCTATTACTGACTCGATAAATGTATTACTGGTGCTGCTAAGCCTCTCCAGAGCACAGGTACCTTTGCGCAGGTCTGTTTTGAGTGTTGACTGTGCAACATTCACCACGGCTGTAGCTGTAATAGGCTTTCCACAACTCTTACTAGCACCATGCAATTCAAAAGTCATATTAGTCTTTTTTCAGAAGCCATTGTACTTCCAAGAGCCAATGTAGCCCTTGGCTAAAAGGTTGAGCTCTGCTAGGTTACATGTGGAACTAGGTGTTGCTGGTGCTAGCATAGGCAGAAAGTCTCCATACCTTCTCACATCCTCCCTCTTAAACTAACTCTCACACCATCTGCTACCCTGGCTTCTGATCGGGTAGCTTTCTTGGTGACTCTGTTTCATTAACTTAGATTCTCATTTTTTGGCAGATTCCAGGTATTTTCCTAAAATGCCTTCCTTAATATAGTATGTCACTGCTTTCCTTCGTGTGAATCCATACTCGTTTCTAATGTGCCACATGTCAGAGCCCTTTGCTTTCTGTCGTTTAGTTGAAACTGAGCAGTGTGTGTGCCATAGGCTTTAATATTCTTGCTGTTACATGATAGAACTTTCATTTGGCATAGCCTACCTTACATTAAGGAGCCATTTAGAGTGATGGCCAGCATAAGGAATCTTACAAAGAATTTGAAAAAGCATTTGAGAGGGTGAAGTGAAAATACTTCATGCTCTTCTGTGCAATGTGCTGGACTATACCTTCTTTTTTTAATTAAAAGGAGAATAGGTTATTTTGAAATGTTTTCTCTGGTATCATCATGTATTTGTATTGAGAAGCAATTAAAAAAAAAAGACTTCCTTAAAAAAATTTTTAATTTGAAAAATTATTCAAAATCACATTTTCCCTTGCCTTTTCCCTGCTCAATCCTCTTTATACATACATGCATACATACATATGAAAATAAGAAATGGGAAAATAAGCTTAATTTGAAAGAACGATGCCTATTTGAAAGGATCTCTAAATAAAAACTGGTAAAAAGGAGAATTTCACTTCGTTGATTTGAGTTCTGTTTGTGAGAATGCAAAAGGAAATATTTTTATAGTTTAGAAGTTTTTGCGAAAGCTTGTTTATACTAATTCTGAAGAACCGGGTAATGCTAATTTGGTAATATTTCTGGAAAATTGAGCAGTTGAAGGGATAAAAACGTTTGCTATCTTTGGGTTTTTACTGTTACTTTGCTTAGAGACTGCTATATAATATTTGGTTACCTTCAAAAGGACTCACAATCGTTATCAATTGCTCAACTATTATTATATTAATAATTTATTTTGGCAAAAGTTATTTATTATCCAGTATCTTACCTAAATAGTATCTGGTCTTATTAGAAAACAGAGCGAAACAGAGATGCAAAACTTATGACCTGAGTTTCTTAGGAACTGAAATATTAATTCCACAGGGAATTCTGTTATTTCCAATGCATTTGTTTAAACTTCAAAAGAAAAGCTAAATATTATGTATTTTTTGGAAAAACAAAAATTGCTTGGATTTCAAGTAAAGGATATGAAGATATTTAGATATGATATCCTTTTTTTTTTTTTTTTTACTGCGTTTTTATTCATTCTACATGCATTTACTTTAAAGTTATACCAAGGTATCAGTAACATTACATGTATGGCAATGGAATGTCCTGAATTAGGCTCTTTGAAATCCAAACTGTGTATTCACTTCTTCAGTGCACTTTTTATCAGGATGAGGGTGTATAGACATAGCCTGGATTGGAACTTGGTCTCACAGGAATCAGAGGTGGGAAAAGAATATTCCACAGACTAATGACATCAAGGAAAAATGTGTGGCTTGTAGCAGAGCAGCGAGCAGATAGCCGCTGCCCTGAAGATCAGGAAGGAATTTCTGACACATTCATGGACTCATAATATGGTATTTAAAATGGCATGTTCATCCTGAAGCAAGAGAGAGGAGCTTCGGTAGTAGGCTAAAGAAATACTCTCACTTTTCCTGATGTAGAGTACCTGTGAATCAGCTCTTCCTTATTTCTATGTGTCTTTTGAAATTTCTCTGTTCAGAGCATACAGTGGCTGAAAAATCACAGGAGTGCCTGAAACCCTCCAGAGGAGACTGAGTGATTCAAAGGATCTTCTTAGACACTGATGGGAAATGGAGAACCATACTTCAGGTGTAATCTGGAGAGGAATTTGTTGCCAGCAAGACGTCCTTTGAGGTAGCTGCAGCTCAAAAGATTGCTGAAAAGAGCAGAGCTGGAGTTTGACTGGAAGCCAAGAAAAAGAGTGGCTCAGGTCAGTTAATCTACCTCATTGCATGTGGGGGATCTATGATATGACACTGTCCTTGCCTGCTCTGAAATAGTGTAATTGAAGGGATACAGACTTCAAATGTATCCTTGCCTGAATGGTGCCTGTTAGGGCTTGCTAGACACCACTGATGTAGGACTCAGGAAAACTGCCCCAGAGAAACATTGGACTTGGTGAGAGAAATATTCATGTAGTAGTTTGTGGGGCTCACAGAAGGAGTCTTTGGGGAGAAACAGAAAAAGTATGGAAACATTTCATACAAAGCATGAAGACCGACCTCTTCAAAGGTATGAAACATCTCCTGTACAAGCAGCAGCTGAAGAGAGTTCGTCTCTTCATCCTGTCAGTGATGGAATGCCATGACAGATGCTGATAAAATTCTGAGTCTGAGCTGCTTGGTGACTTGGAGGTGACTTCCAATTTTGCTGTTATTCTTAGCCAATATTTAGACAGCCCAAAACCTGAGCGAACCTCCTGTGCTCTACATGCAGCTTTCTTGACATGTCTCAGACACAGCTGAGGATACTCGTTTTTGCAGACATAGGAGGGGATGGAGGAAGCAAAAATACTCAAAACGAAATGGATAATGGAGCTTGGAATAAGAAGCATTCGAAGGGGTGAACTGAAATCATGGGCAACACGCTCACGATCACCTCTCCATTCTGAAGAGAATTTCAATGCCAAAGTGGTGATATTTCAGTACTCTGCTGATATGATCAAAACAAACAGAGAAAACTGTAACTATTGTAAGGGGAAATATTACTTGAGTTTTCTTACAAAAAAAAAACAAACCTAAAAACATCTCTCTCTTTCTTGGAAATGATCCCCACTTTCATCACACAAGCACTCGCACACCTATCCACACTCTCTTTCCCCCACACCCTGAAGGGCAAAGCACTCAATGAATGATGAAGAAATTAAGAAGTCTTAGTCCAGCTGCACAAGAGGATATTAGCTGATGTCAAAGTTCTTGTTTGGCATCCCAGGAAGGGTAGAGGGTTGGTGCACTTCTGGAAGATACCTCTGTGTTTTCCCTTTAACCATCCCTCAGTTCTGAGAACCGTTGTGTAATTGCTCATTTCACAAATCTGTATCTATACCAGAAAATTTTGTTGCCCTGAGGTCAAGATTCAGTTGTGTTGTGTCATCACAGGCTGGGCGGAGAAGAGGTTCAGAGCAGCCCTGTGGAGAAGGACTTGGGGTGTTGGTCGATGAGAAAATGAACATAAGCTGGCAGTGTGCACTTGCAGCCCAGAAAGTCAACCGTATCCTGGGCTGCATCAAAAGGAGCATGATCAGCAGGTCGAAGAAGGTGATACTGCCCCTCTACTCTGCTCTCCTGAGACCTCACATGGAGTATTGTGTACAGTTCTGGTGTCCTCAACATAAAAAGGACATGGAACTGTTGGAACAAGTCCAGAGGAGGTCCACGAGGCTGATCAGGGGACTGGAGTACCTCCCATATGGAGACAAGCTGAGAAAGTTGGGGCTGTTCAGCCTGGAGAAGAGAAGGCTGCATGGAGACCTCATAGCAGCCTTCCAGTATCTGAAGGGGGCCTATAGGGATGCTGGGGAGGGACTCTTCATGAGGAACTGTAGTGAGAGGACAAGGGGTAACAGGTTCAAACTTAAACAGGGGAAGTTTAGATTGGACATAAGGAGGAAGTTCCTTGCTGTAAAGATGGTGAGACACTGGAATGGGTTGCCCAGGGAAGTTGTGAATGCTCCATCGCTGGCAGTGTTCAAGGCAGGGTTGGACAGAGCCTTGGGTGGCATGGTTTAGTGGGAGGTGTCCCTGCCCCTGGCAGGGGGGTTGGAACTAGATGATCCTAAGGTCCTTTCCAACACTAACTATCCTATGATTCTATCATTTGAAGCCTGTTCTGGCTCTGGTAGGCTGGCTACCTGGCTTCAATGAAGGTGATCTCTGTGAACTCCAGTCCAGATCTGAAGATACAAGCAAAAAATTCACAGTGGTGAAGTTGGATCATTTGAATGGAAATCTGAACATTGTAAATAGATGCCTGTAGTTTCATCTACAGATTTTGGAAATGTGATAGAAATTTTCTATAAAATTTCATCTGATTCATAATGGTTGCTGCTGTGCTAATCAGATTTGAAGTGGATCTGCTGGATTTGTTGTTCCCCTGAGCAATAAACCTTGCAGTAGAAACAAGCAAAAGACAGAAGGATTCTAATGGAATTTCCACTTAGAAAATTTCTTTTGACAGTAAGCCAGGGAGACACACACAGCTATGGGAAACCTGATCTTACAGATTTCTCCCATTCACTACCATTTACTGCTGCTGATTTTCCTGACCTTGCATCTCAGTAAATAACCTGCGTTAGGTGTCATTTCAATTCTCTTTTTGGTGCTGTATTTGTAGGTCTCTTCTGGGCATTGCAGTCCTACTGAAGGGTTGGCTGTGTGAGAAGCAACGGAAGGGTGTCCGTGGCCCTGGAGCTGTTGAGTTCTCTGTACTTTTTCCTTGGTGGCCCCCATTAGGGGATATGACAATTGTTTTTTTTATCATGTGTGCAGCAAGGTCTTGCAGACTTATGGGATAGGTGGCATCCATTGAGATAGGAAGGTGACTGTCTTTGGGTGTTCTGCTCAGGGTGCCCTGAGCTCCTGAGGCACTGTGAGTAGCACTATCACCTAGGCATTTCTCAGGAGGACTCTGAAAGAGAAACCAAGGCATGCCCACTGTGTGTTTAGTTACAAGCCATGCATTCATATGTGATCTGTATGGAAAGAGTATTGATGCTGGAGTACTTTTATCCTGTGGGTGTATGTGCATGCAACCATGCTCAGTCACTCAGGGACTGCATGGTGCTGTGGCTGGTGTAGGATTATGTGTATTATTTGGGCTGTGGTTTTGCCAGTTGCACAGTTTACAAGCTACGTGGATTTTCCTAGAACATAACTCAGTGGAAGTAATTGAGAACTATTTTAGACAGATTTGGGAAATATGTAGGAACTCATTTTATCTGTTCATAAAGACAAATGCTTTAGTAAGAAGTCTGAAATTTGAGAGTTAAAAAGTGACCATAAAATCCCAGAAGTTAAATAACCTCATGATACTATATTGCTCCCTGCAAGACCTGAAATTCCCCTGTATCCTTTGTCACAGAGTACTTATTTTGGTGTTGGTAGAGTGGGAGAAGAGGAAACTGAAAAAACTACCAATTATTTGGCTTAGGGCAGGCAGCTCATTTAGAGCAAAAAAGGAGGGAAGCTTTACTGAGTTGATTTATAAACTGCTGTTACTTGGATTTACCTGTAGAATTGTGATGTGTTATCCTATAAATCACAGAGAGATGGATGACTAGACAGAGGAGAGGGGAAGCCACAGGATTGATTCAGGTATTAAAAATCTTCAATTTATTGTGTTGTGATCCCAGCTAACGGTATGGACGTTGTTTTCACATGGTAGCAAGGATCATGTAATATGCAACTAAAGAGTTCAGTTCTGCAAGGGACTGTTACTGGCTATTTTCCTCTCTGGTTTACAAATATTTGCCCAAGAAATGGAAGTAAAGCTCTATGAAGTGAATTCCTTTTATCTGTGGGGAAATATTTTAAGAAAATATGTTTGGGGCAACTGCTGTTCTAAATCTCACTGGGTTACTTTCTTCTTTAGTGAGATGACTTGATTATTTTGCTGGGTTTTTTTAATCAATATAGTGGTTGTGGTTGGTGTGAAGGAAGGGTCTTATGTTTAACAATTTCTTCTGGCAAAGCTCAGAGCAATACATTGAGTTCTCTCTTTTTTATTTTTATTTAATTTCATATAGGCTGCATCTTTTCCAGGGTTGGCAATTTCCTTGACAACCTTTCTGTCTAGAAGTCTTTAAAACTGACATGAACTTGTCTCTCACAACATTTGACTTAATATTGATGTTGTGACTTGGAATGAAAGCTCCTGGAGAGGGCAAGATGAGATGTCCAGCCTTTATTTGCTATGCATCCTTTTTTAGCCTGTAAGACTCAGCTCTAGTAAATTATGTGGATTCAAGGCTGAGGACAGCCTATCAGGAAAGCTGTAACCTTCCTTCACCTCCTTATCACCTCAAAGAACACTCACAAGAAGATACAGGTAGAGCATGTGACCTAGATTTTGCTGCATTTGGTGAGAAGTGTGTGTCTGACTGCTATTTCTAAGTTCATGATACTTTGTTTTTCATTAGATAATAGTCTGAATTGCGTTACAAAAAATCCCTTTTCCTGATGCCTGCTTGTATATCTCCCTGATGGAAAACAGATCTGTTGCAGTATTCATGTGACAAATTGAAATGTTTTACAGAAACATGTATTGGCTCTATTGACATTTTCATTTCAGATATATTCCATTCATTTATGTAAAAGTCAAAAACGTAATGACTTTATCCAAACAGTCCTTTTGAGCTTTCAAAAAAAAACATTCAAATGAAATATTTATAAGGGATTTTGTTTCATGAAATATTGGGAATTTTTGACTTTGAGGAGTTGTTTAAAAAGTTTTGCCGCGGTTTCTTTTGTTTGGTGTTTGCTTTTGTGTTTTGTTTTGTTTTTTCTTGAATGAAATCTAGGCCTTGAGACAAAATGTAAGCATTGAGAGCTTTTGTGGGGGTTTTCATCATGAAGAACAGCTCTGTAGTTTTCAGAGGTTGCCCTGCATGTAAGCAGGTGTCAGAAACTGGCAAACATTTGCCCATTACCTCCCTAGCTAAACCTCAGGCTGGGCTTCTTCCTGTGTTTCTGAAATGGACTCTGTTGGAAGAAGAGCCAAAGGACTCTGCTTCTCTTCCTGTTTTTATCTCCTACTGGTTTTGTCATGAGGATCCTTTCGTGTGAGGATCTTCCATGCAGATTCCACTGCTTTGCTATGCCTTGGTGCCTCAGGAAGATCAGGACAGGTCTCAGATATAGGATGCTGCTCATCTTGCTCCTTCTGTGTCTAACCTAAGTCGAACAATGCCCAGTCAAGTGAGAGGCTGCACATCTTCCTTGACAACAAGTCCTACTTATAAACACAAAAGAATTAATCTGAGGACCAGCACACGATCAAAGAATGCCTGTAGCTTCATCAATGTGAGAACCTGTGTTGGCTAGACAAGCTGATGAGTTTTTAAATGAATTAAATAAGCACCGTAATGATTGTTATATTTTAGCTTCTGAAGGCAATAAAGGTAAGAACTAGGTGCAAGAATCAACAGTTTTAAAATATTTATAGTCTAAAAGAACACAGCCATTTGTGTGCTCAAAGGAACTGGAAACTTGTATGTTTGCTGATATTCCAAGTATCTCTCTGAGGATGTAAAATACTTCACTAGAACCGACCCTGATCCTTGACTGTCACTGAATTCACTAGAAGCAGGTTTGGGCTTGTGATCTGGAACAATATGCAAGGCGGGCTTTTAATGCATGGTGGGCTTTTAAGCCAGGGATAAATGGAATATTTATGAATTTCTTTGTTTCTCTTCTTTTTCTTTCCCCACTCAGCCCCCCCAACAGACTCTCTCTCCAACTATTTGGCAATATTAGGAGCCCACTAAGGGCTGGTTCTCTTTCAAGTCTTCTAGTAAACATGGGGATTGCTCACTAGAAATCCCTCCTCTGTCTGTCTTTCACAGTCAACCACATGCAGCAGTAGGAAATGTCTCACTCTTCTAGGTTAAGTGGGCTCACATCATTCCTATGCGTGTGGCCAGGCCCTGCCCTTTGCTTTGTTGTTGCCTTCCGCCACACATCAGTGAGGTTCACAAGGGCAGCCTTTCTATTTTCACTGCATGAGTGCCAGCATGATTCTGCTAAAGAACACGTATGGTAACTCAGCCTGGCATTTTTGTTCATTATTTCAGCACTTATTCTTTCCCTGGCAGTATGGGTAGTCTGACAACATATTTTGGTGGTCTGTCATACAGTCTCTCATGTTTGCTCAGTGGGCTAGACATTTATTGACTTGTTTGGGTTTTATCTCAACAACCAGGAGAAAATATTTTGAACAGTATTTTGGACAATGTCTGCCTGAAAAGCTGTACAAATTGGCAAGGAGAACTGAGAGACCTGAAATAACTTTTAACTCTATTATCAGGATATATGCAAAACTGAAAGAATATCTGTTTAGAAATCAGGAGAAGAGATTGAATTCTTTTGTGTTTTTAAGTAGGACTTGCTGTCAATAAATATACTCAGCCTCTGAGTTGACTGTGCATTTCTTAGGTCAGAATCATAAGGAAGGACATAAAGGAAAAATGAGACTATAGATGTGGGTATCAGTAAAGTCTTCAAGATTCCCATTTACATTCCTGGTAAGAATAGACTCCTAATGATGACGTGGTTTGGGTAATTCTAGTATAGAATAGTTAGGGTTGGAAAGGACCTTAAGATCATCTAGTTCCAACCCCCCTGCCATGGGCAGGGACACCTAACGCTAAACCATGTCACCCAAGGCTCTGTCCAACCTGGCCTTGAACACCACCAGGGATGGAGCATTCACAGCTTCCATGGGCAACCCATTCCAATACCTCATCACCCTTACAGTAAAGAACTTCCTCCTTATATCCAGTCTAAACTTCCCCTATTTAAGATTGAACCCATTACCCATTGTCCTATCTCTACAGTCCCTAATGAAGAGTCCCTATCCAGCATCCTTATAGACCCCCTTCAGATACTGGAAGGCTGCTATGAGGTCTCCAGACAGGAAAGAACAGATTCAGGGAGAGAACAGATGCACTGCCCGTACTGAAGGCAGCTGCAGCCTGGCTGCTTCATTCCCTTCGAGCAAAGGACAGTCCTGAGTGCCCAGGCCACCCCATCAGCACCCTGCTTCACACAAATCTGGGCTCATCCCACACCGCTTAAGATGCAGGTGACTCTGGGGGACCTGAGTGCTGCAGCCCTCATCTCCACACCTTACACTGGCTCCCACTCAGCCCTGGTGCAAGGCCACCATGGGAAGGAAAACAGCCTTTTTCTCTTCTGTGTTGATATGCACCAGGCAGGCAACAGAGCTGCTGGCATTTTAGTGTCTGACTTCCATTTGCTTGGGGCACCGGGGCTTTAGCCCTGGGAAATGCTAACCAACTACCCTGATCTGGCCAGATGAATCCTCAGCTGGGAAAAGCCTGCCCCCAGGAAAGGGAAGAATTGAGGCAAAGAGGAAAGTATATATGAGACTTTGAAGGAGAATCAGGCTCAAGAAAAGGTGAATTTGTTAATTTACAAAGGAGGCAATCTTTTCACTAAATAATGATAATATACGTTTTTGTTGTTTTGAAGATTGGGGTGGGAAGATCAATCTAGATTTATCTCTTTTTGTTAATGGTATGTTTTGTAAGAATATGTAGAGATTTCTTTCTTAAAATTGACATTCTGTATTACTTGGGAAATAATTAAGAAAGGATTCCCTGCACACAGAAAACACTTTCCAAAATCAAGGTTCATTTGTCAAGGAGAAGGAATCAACTGGTACTGTTATGACTTCCTGATTCTGAAAAAAATTGGAAGGACATGGTGAACAAAGAAATATTCATACATCCAAGCTGTCCTTGAGGAAAACAAGGCTTCTGAGGCTTAGAAGATAAAGCAGCAGGCTCTGAGGCTCATGGGGCAGAAATTAATGTCAAACAAAAAAAGAATTAAAAGGCTTCAGTCATTAGTAGTTTCAAAGGAACAGTTTCCTTTGTTTTCTTTGCCTTAAACGGAGGCTGATGAGGATCCTGGAGAACTAGGTTTAACCTTGATGCAGAGTCTTAGAAGTTTGAAAGAAACATTTTTGGCTGTTGACCCGAATGATAACACTGAGCATAGTGTTGCACAGAACTTAAGTCAGCTCCTCAGATCAGTGCTGAATATGCCTTCTATGGTCTTCACAACCTCCTGGGGACACCAGAAATCACCATTCCCACCCCTTAGCTTGAAGGTGATAATGTAAAGAACAGGACATCTGGGTTTCCAGAGGAGTGAACCTCTCCATCAGTCAGCCATTGTCTGTCTTTCAAATCTTTATTATTCATGCTCGAAGAGTGGCACTACCAAATTATAGCCATCTAAATGTTCAGCTTCTCATCTAAAAATGTGTTGCCCAATCTCCTGCTCTCTGAATACAGTGGGATGAACAACCCTCTGGATCCATGTCTCTTCATTTACTGCAGAGAAATCATAGACAACTGATTTGATTTAGGCTATATCAAATTTCTAGCTGGCTATGGTGAGAGGAGAATTATCCAGCCCTAGCTTGCTGGGTCTAGGTCTGAGTATGACAAAGAAAGCAGAAAAAGAGAGTTACAGTGAAAGTGGGTAAGATAAATAGACATAAAGATGGCAGTTCCTTACTTCAGGCTGTGTAACGTAAAATGTCATGTGTGGATGTGGCTGGGTTAATTGGATTTGCTGCGATAGCATTGCCTGTGGAAGCTTGACTACGCCAGAGGACAGGGGTCAAGAGCTAGTCGAAAGGCTAGCAGAATCAGCAAAGTCAGAGAAGGAAATGGGTCTAGCCTTCCTGACGAAGCCTTATTCCAGAAGGGAAGTTTAGGCATGTTCAGCTGAGGGTAACCATGTTTTTGTTTTGTGTCAGTCCTAAAGTGACTTCATGAAAGAGAGAGACAAGATATCAAAGATATTTTCAGGATAATGTGATGTTGCGATCTGATCACTGGGCTGAGGTCCGAAGAGCTGAACAGCCCTAGGAGAAAGCAGTGGTCCCTGGCTCCAATTTCCTACTCCCTTCACAAGGATTGCAATATGAAGGGAAGACAGTATTTCTTCCTGGGGTAAGCAAAATTTGGCTAACCGAGTACCTTGATGCTCTTTTAAATTGTGCATTGTTTTGGATTTTTTTATTTGCCTGTGACCTCTTCAGACAGTTACCACCTGGACCATGGTGTGCTTGCCTTTTCATTCACTTTCTTTCCATGGAGGTGGAAGATGTGCAAAGCCTGTTGAAGAATGCATGCATTCAGGGGAGCTCTAGAACTTGCAAGTTCTTCGATCATTGTTTTAATTTCTGAATATATCTACTTTTGCACCCAATCTACAAACTGAGAGAAGTGTCTATAATTCTCAACCAGGGAGGTGGGGTAGCCACAAGATTTTCACAAGGTTCACACCATCCTGAAATAGGCCAGTGGGAGGCTATGTTGGGGATGTCTAGCAGTTTCCATTCTAATTTGGGAACAGCCTCTCAGTATATCTGATTGCTCTGGTCCTAAGCTCTTACCTTGGGCCAGAACCGAGATGGTTGGTGATCCAACTTCAACTGCATCTTTATGAGTGGAAAAAGGAGACGAGGGTGGTTTGGGCATAGTGATCCCTGAATGCTAATGTAAAGAGGAGCATACTTGGCGCCATTACAAGTCAGGCATTCTGGGGATTTCAAAGTTGTGTCCTTTTTTATAACAATAATAAATTTGTCAGTTATGTGGGCAAACATTTTGAAAAATGAATGTCTTTTACTGCATTCAGAGCCATTGCTCCACATCCAGTGAGATAATGGCCAATAAAACTGAGCTGGGAGGTTGAGTTCTGCATTGCTAAAGCCTTCATTATGTATGGTTTTAGAAAATGTACACATGTGCCAGAGTGTCTCATTGTTCTTTTGCTGTTTTATTATTTTGTCAGTATGAAGTTGCTCTGATTCCAGCTATGAAATGCAAGTTTAGTTTATATTGATCCTGCTGTCCATGTGTAGGTCCTTGATAGCTTTGCAGGATGCTGTTAAGAGCAATTAGGTTTTATTTTCAGCCAGACCATACTGTGCTCTGTTCCCTATTGAAACAAAATTGCATCTCAGTCTAAACGTACTTGCTTTATGCTTTTTATTTTTCATTTGTTTTCATTATAGAGGGACATAGTTGAGATTCCCCAATTCTTTTGAATGCTTAGAGGTGGTCAAGACGCAATCTATTTCAATCTACTTGGGCATCCCAAGGCAGGGAATGTGGCTTTGTGGTTCCCAAAACTGCATTGTTAAATGGCTGTCTCTGCTGTGGGTTCATAGTGTAGCATCCACAGTCTGACCAGACTACTCTTCTTTTTATAGATTTTTTTGATATTTAGGCCAGATTCTTCATTTGATGTTAGGCTGAAGCTCACCATTACATTATACGTTGTAGCTCCTAGGATAACTCAGATATCTTTTACATCTTTGACAAATCCAGTAGCTCCTTGTTTGTCAAAAGTTTATAGTTTGTCAGGCTGGAAAAAAATTAGGAGTTCTTCTCTAACCAGGTTCAATGAAAGTCCTCCCTGTCATGAGAAGTTAGCGTCTGAATTTGTAGGCATGTCATAGTACCAGTCCACTTGTTGGTTCTTTAAATGTTATAAATCCAATTCACAACATCACCACTTCCCCTGTAGTGTCTTTTTTTCCTAACTGGTGTACAGTTAAAAAAATTATGTATATGCTGCACCCTTTATCAGATGCTTAGAGGGATGGCATTACAGACACAATGACTTCAAACAGCATTGAAATGCTGCAGCTTTTAGGGTTAGATATGTGAGGTCTTTTTGTAGTGAGACCAAAGCTATGCTAGGAAAAACGTAACACCTCAGGCTGAAACAAAGCTAATAGACAAGGGCATGTGCTTGCATAAAAACACTACTCAGGTATATCATAGCATATTTTAAAATACAAGAACGATGTGGTACCAAAGAAATGAATGAAGGGATCATTGGTTAAATGTTAACCAGGCAATGTTCTGGCAACACCAAAGGTCTTACAAAATGCTAGGAGGACTAGTGCACCATCACTGATATATCTCATCAGATCCAAACTGAACTCCTTGAGGGACCGTGCCATGTATTTTTTCAGCACAGATGGACAAATGCCTGATTAAATGATAGCTATAAACAGCATTGTGCCTTTGCAGGGAAGACTTGGGCACACAGCACATTAAGACTTTACCATTTAAAACACTATGCTGGCAGAATGGTGGCAGGACAGTTGGACATGGGCTGGCTCCAGCCATGCTCTGCTCCGAAGGACACCTTTCTGGAAGGGCAGCAATGTATTGGTTGTGGGTCCGCTCCTTGAGTAAGGAAAGTTCAGTGCTGGCAATACATCAGCCAGAGGATCAAAAAATGTAAATTGTTATTCTCCACTACTACTTTCCTATCTCTGACACCTTGTCTGTAGTGCATAGTTTTAGTGCAGTACTGTCCCGTGCATCTGCCTGGGGCTGTGTAATGGGTGTGCTGTACCAAAAGAGTGTAGGGAGATTTCCTGTTCTCTCTTGTAGGTTACAGCACAGATGTATCACTAGAAAAACTCTTCCTGAAGTCACCTGGCCAGATCTTGTTGCTGATCATATACATTTGGAGAAATGCCATAGTCTTCAGTACTACCCATTGAATTTTACAGGCAGTGGGGGGGGATAAGACCCTTCTTTTTATGTAAGCAGTCAGAAGCACTTGCAGTCATTCATAACTGTTATAGGACCTGCCTCAAAATGTCAGTCACAAATGCCAGGGGACCAAGGCACTCATTTCTTTTTAGACTAGACTCTGACACTCTGCAAACCTAACAGAAAAATCCCCAGGAGTGTTTGTAGACATAGTGGCCACACAATGCAGAGTGCTGGTGCCACAAGTATTATGTAGGTATGGTTCAAATGTCAAAAGACTGTGAGGTTGGAAATGGCAGTGACAATTTTTTTTCCAGAGCGGATATTACCTCTATCTCAAGTCCTACTACTGACTTGATAGAAATCATAGAATAATAGAATAGTTAGGGTTGGAAATGTAGTCTTCTGCCCAGATCCAGCCCACATCAAAGTTGTCTTGCTGAACAGTCTGCTGGTGGAGAGACCCAGAGCCTGTTGCTGTGAAACCCCGCTGTGAGACTGTTTTACCCCTCTCCTCCCAGTATCAAACATCCTAGTTTTATGTCACGTGCAACAGGTGGTACAATAGAAAGACAGATCTGTGGGTTCTCTGCCTGTCACCTGAGAGCTGTCTGTCTGGCCTAGAAGTAGCTTCGCAAAGATAGGCTTCCTGCTTTTCTTATGGTCAGACCATACTGCAGAGAAAGGATTTATTAAAGCACAAACAGGAGAGAAGCAGAAGGGTCCTGGGGAGCCTGGGATGGGGTAACTTTCCCTTGAAATAGTGCAATTAGGTTCTGTTAGGATTGGACTCTGTCATGGAAAATTAGCCCTGAAGAAGACATTGAGAGATCATTAAAACATCTTTCCTTCTGAAGGAAAATGCAACTATAACAATATAATCCTTAACTGAGGTGTATATCACTCCTCCTTAAAAACTTGAAGTTGAGGCCTCAAAGATTAAATAAGCATTAGCAAGCTATAGCGATGAGCAGCTGTGATTACTAGAATTAAGCCTGTATTCTAAGGAGCTGGAACAATTAATCATCATTTAAAAATATCAACGTGTAAGCTGATTAGCCAAGCCAAAAAGCTAATTCAAAATTAAGCTCTGGAGAAAGGTGAGACAGTAACTATCCTGTTCTTGCTATTTTTATTTTCCCCTCCTTCAAACTGAGCTCACCCTATGTCTTCTATGATACAAATTTGACTAAAGATACGTAACATCTTAACACCTTTTGGTAGTGGAGAAGGAGGAGGATTGCAGTCAGAAATTAAGGCATTCAGCCTGGTTTTAGCTGCAAGTTTCCTTCTGCCTTATTTCACGTGGGGTGGAGGTGAGCAGGTGGTGTGTGGTAAGGCAGTAACTAGTGAAAACTCTCAAACTTCTTACCTGCCTTGACTTAGAAGCCGTTAAGCTCCCCTCTATGGGTTTGCAAAAGCTGCTGCTGAAAATCTGTGTTTATTACTAACTCGAGTTCATCTAGTTTAAGTATCTGGCCAACAGGTGTTGTCTCTTTTGTGCTTACCATAGCCTTTTAGCAGCCTTTCTTTTCAAAATTGCTGAGGGATGTATGAAGAAAATTATCTGTGAACTGTAGTCTTGACTTCAGAATTGGGTCCTGAGTTACTGTCTGAGATTTGGTCCTTAAAACTAAACTGTCAGCAGGAACCACTAAAATTGCCAGGAGATACACTGTTAGAAAATTCAGCTTGTTTTTACCTGCACAACTTCTTGTCAAGCTCTGTGAGGATTTGATTCCAAGCCCAGTACAGCCAAAGGAGATGACTGTACTTCAGGAAGGCTGGGATTTGGACATGAGTTAGGCTTGCTTTATAGCACAGACTTAATTCTATCACATACCTTCATCTCTCTCCCATATTTTGCTCTAGAGTCAAAGTAGTTAAGGCCACAGGATTTTGAGCTGAGTGCATCTTTTACAGATATAAATCCCTTTTCTAAAACAGGAAAAAGAGAAGTATACTGTGACTGACAGCTCAATCTGAGCTTTGCATCTAAGCAAAACCCCAGTCTGCATGCAAGGCAGGAAGTGAATTGCAGAGCTTCAGAAATAGCACAGAAACCTACATTCTTCTTGCAAATGCACTGTTCATAGCTCCTGCAGGGGCTGTAGCTCAGCCCCGTGCAAGAAAAGCAGCAATCTGGGTGTGGAATAACACGTAAAAAGCTGTTTATGATATATGCTCACAATAAGGCTGCCTTACAGCAGGTAGGAAATTTTCTAATTGCTTGCAGTATGTGTTGGAAGGTTGCCTTAATGCAGAGAGTTTGCATGGAAATGGAGCCGAGTGCAGCAAGAGCAGGATGTAGAAGGATTAGCCTGGTCCCGTGAAGCTTCAGTTCTGTCTGGCCTAGTTCATGCTAATGGGAAGTGAGCCAAAATCCAGCACCTGTGGCTGAGCATGGGAAGCAAGACCTCGCATTTATGGCTAATGAGAGGTGTCAAAAGTAGTTCTGCACAGGTTGGGCTCCATCCTGCAGTTTGCTTTGCTTTGATTTCTTTCTCTTACGGTGGGACTGGGCTTAAATTACAGTGGGTGTGTGGAGTGAAGTCTGACACTCTTAAAATGACCCAGAAAAGAGGTTCAGCTTACCCTGTATGTTTTTTCTCAGTTTCCAGGGGTGCCACTTGCTATCTTCGCAGAATTTTGTTATTTCTAAGGTACAGTGTGAGCAAGAACACACGTATACACCATATGTGTAAATGCATGCCTGAAGATTACTTTGGTAGTGGTGACATCACAGTACGGGATAGGGCATTGAAAGGGCCAAGATGAAAGCAAACCAGCCATCAAATCCTGACATCCCATGACAGTGCTAAATCAAGAACACAAGCTGGATTGTGCCTTGCATGGTCTGGTGGAGGATTTGGCATGGAGCAGTGACATGCTGGCTGCAGCTATGGAAGGCCTGCTGGCATTGTGCGGATGAGCACAAGCACAGCCTTCCTCTTCAGCCACTGTGTAGAATTCAGGGCATCCCAAAAGTATCACGCAGGGTGCAGCTACGTGTGTGTCATCCATGCCTGATGCATTGCTTCTAGGGATCAGTGGGAAAGCAGAGTCCAAGTGTCCTCACCAGGCTGTTGACAGTTGAAAAATACTGGAGAGGTGTTAGGAAGACGTGTCCTAATTCCACCAGTGAGGCACAGGCTGGTTTTTTTTACCTCTGACGTCATTTGCTGCATCAACAAGTTGCTGAATCTACCAGCATCTATTAAGACTACAGGGGATTGAACTGCTTTTTTGGAAGGCATGAGTTTCTAGCACTTACTGAAAACTTGTGGGTGAAATCAGAAAAATCCTGACATTTCTAGAGAAGCAGTTAGAAACAAGAGACATAGGCACATTTGCGCTGTTGTAGTCTTTCATCGTGTTTAATGTAGTTCATAATAAATGTGTGTGTGTGTAAGTACACATCTGTTTGTTAAGTAGTTCCTCTACTTATGATCCTAGGAGTTTTCTTGTTAAAATGAAGAAAATATTATTTCATATCACCTATATGTGCAATCCCATTGCAAAAGAAAGTTTTGTGGTAGCTTCTGTTAGTGCATCTCAAGAACAAATATCTGAATATGGTTTATTCAATATACCAAACACATTTGGTTGCAACGATGGAAATTACAAAACCTTTTAGAATGTCACTTTTTATTCTCTTGAATGGAAAGTAAACAAGCCCCTTGTTCACTCCCACCTCAAACAACAAGAATCTGGAAATTGTTTTAAATGCTGGAAAACACCCATAGGAGATGCAAAATGGAGAAAAGGAATTGTCAACTTTCCCAAATGATTAATTCTGGATTTTAAACTAGACAAACAAAGTTTCATCTCAGACATTAATTTTCAGAAAATCACGACTAAATGGGAGAACAGCTTTCCACCAGCCCAGTTGAGTTTTATTTTCATCTCTACTGCATGGTACCCTTTTCTGTGATTAATCCCAGAGGAGAACTTGGTGTGAAGCAGGTTATGGGAAAACAGTCAAATGAAACCAGTTTTGCATCCTTTAAAACACAGCTGTTTTGCTAGACAAAGTGAAGGAGACAAGCACAGGATACCTGAGGGTTGGACCTCTAACCCCACCAGCAAATAATGGCAGAGCTTAGGTTTGGGCTGGGGGGGGGTGTGTGCTACCACCCTTACTTTGGTAGAGACATACAAGAATATGTCTACATCCCAGGCTACAAATGGGAATAACTTGTCATCAGCCACTTCCACCGGTAGGAGAAGGTTTGTACTTCTTTTCTTACTGTGCGTAATAGTTTTCCCTGCCAACAGCTTCATTGATCAAAGTTTAAATGCAGGCAGGGAGCTGACATTTGCTGTCCTCTCCCCAGAAAGAGAAACGCTGGCTCTGCAACCTCATGAATGAAGGAAAAAAATGAAATCACCTTGCTCCCCTTCTGCAGAGCAGTCATTAACCTCGCTAACGAGGAAGGAGATACCTTTTTTAAGCCCCATGCCTGAGGGATTATACATGCAATTACTCTTAATGTCAGTATTGATGTTTCTGAGTAAGTATGTACCCTCCTGAAAACATATCCCAGGCGAGCAGAGGTTCTGACTATGCAGATTTATACCAAAAAATGGAGGAGAACATAGGTTACAAAATAAAGGCCAAGCCAGCCCTGTTTATGATACAAGAATATCTATATGTTTTCATTTGTAAAAGTGAATTTCAAAGAGTATACATACATACATACTTATAATATTGCATGAAAACCAAAAGGCTATTCACCAGTACTTTAATATTGTGCCTTAAAAAACCAACACTTTCCAGAGCCAGTCATGACTTTAAGCCAGATCATGGCTGAAAATATTAAGGAAAGGATCACCACAGCAACAGTCACACTGCTCCCCTTCTGCAGAAGAAATGGAAAAACACTCAAACTTTGCCAACCTGAATAAATTATCCAGATTATCAGAACTGTAAGGAAAGCTGTGTGTAATCAGCTTTTTGTGCTTGAGTGCCAGTGAGAGTATGCACGTGTGTTAAATGGATTGCAGCCCTTTAAATAGGTATGTCAAAAGGGACAGCTATGAAAATATGCTCAAAAGAATTAAAATTTACCATGGTTGTACCTTACTTGACCAGCAGATATCATGTGCAGTGTGGTGCTTACTGCAACACTGGGGGACTCCCATCCAGCTGCTGGGCTGGGCTCACCTGTCTCTGGGGGCCTGGAGATGGGGTGGAGAACATGGCTTCTCTCTTGCTCCTGCTTCAGTGTGAAGCCAGGAAATGGCTAACATGCTCACCCTGATTCAGAAGCGCAGACTCACTCTTACTTCAGGCTGGCAGTTGGTTTTGTGTTGGTCATAGTTTGTTTTGCCAAAGAAAATTGTCTCATTATCCAGGAAGGGAAAAACAGGGTAAAAGTAGGGAGGGGGGCAGGAGAAATGTTGTCACTGCTTGACTTTATGCACCCTGTACAGGCGTCTTCACTGGAAGACTCCTTACCAAGCTGCCTGTATGGTCAGTGAAGAGAGGCTGGCTTTTCTAGGGGCAACCCAAGGAAACGATGTGACATAGGATAGTGGTAATGATGTCAAGATCTTTAGCAAATTAAGAATGCATCAAAGACTTTAAAGTCATGTTAGGGAAGCCCAAAAGCACATGGCTTTTGAGCACAGGAAGACAAGGTAAAGCTTGAAGTGCAAATGTTATGTGCTTCCATTCCTGGTTCTCTTGCCATCAGGAAGAACACTTGTTCAGCACTTTGTTGGTCTAGTACTAAACCCTGTATTGTCTGCCAGCCAGCAGGCTGCCATCACTTTCTGGCTTGGATTTCTAGCTAGAAACAGCCTTCAGTTTTTCTGGGATCGCACATTTTAAGTAAATAGTGTGTGACTGGTCTGTGTCTTCAGCCTTTCATTCTTTCCAGGCTCCCAGATGTTTTGCTAAGGAGGTTCATGCTCCTGCTGAAAAAAATTCAGCCTATTCATAGAAGACTTGGTTTTTTTTTTTTTTTTTTTTAGTTTTCTTTTCAAGCCAGTGCAGACTGGGCTCAGTTGGATGAGCTAAGTAATCCCAGTGATACCCTGGCCCCACCTGGAGCATCTACCAAATGGTGGGTCTAGCATGTACTGCAATGTTGATGCAGACTGAATTCCAGTAATGACCCATACCTGACGGTAATATGCCTGAAATTCGGCTTAAATGACTGCTGTCAGAAGCGTATGGGGCTTTCTCCTGACTTGCAGTCCATGCTGTTCAGGGTCTTTGAGTGCCAGTGGCGGAGGTATACATGAGCAAGCAAGAAGTTTGTTTGATCACAGCTGCAGAGCCTCTCTGGCTTTCACTGTCACTACGTCCAGCTTGTTGTAAAGAACAGGTTAGGGCAAAATTGGTTGCTTTGCAATATCATGCTTTTCATATTTATTTATTTTTTTAATTTGAAAGATGCTGAGGGCCCATCTACCCCTTGCTCTCTTTTCTGTCCTTTGATATTTGCCACATTGCTGTGCCCACTGTGGCTGCAAGGCTGGCAGTCTGCTGAACTGCAGTCTTGCCCCATGGCATGTGCTTTTGGGCTGGGTTTTGTGGTGGCTGACATTGATACTGAACCATTGCAGTGGGGAAAAGCTGACAGCAGCAGCTGGAGTTAATGAATCCTACATCACCCAGGAACATGGGTGGAAATCCCAGAGCTCAGGGGGTTTTCATGGAGGTCTGCGGCAGTCTTGATGTGTGAGTGACTGGGGGAGATGAAAGCATATCTGGAAGGGCTGAGGAATACATGCGCACTAGAGGTTTCTTTGTGCTATATTTAATTCAGTGCTTGTGCATTAGGGGTTTTATTTCCCCATCCCTTTTTAAAGTCTGCTTGCTTTTCTGGGTAAGGAAAGACATGAGTAGTGCATATGGTTAGATGAATGTCTACTATGGTTCTGTTATTGTGTGCTGGACCTTTAAAAGTAAAGTGTTCCCTAGGCTGTAGTCTTGGAGTGATTGCCATGCATCGATGCAAGATGGCCCTTACAGTGAGTTACATGCCTGTTTTTCTTTCATGTAGTTGTTGTTTCTCTCCTTGCTTGTTTGATTTAGTTTGAAACAAAAGCTATTCTGGTTGTAGGTAATTTTGATTTAGGTGTTCAGGAAATGGAACAGAATTAGGTCTGTGGAAGACATCACTAAGAAAATCATACAAGAACAGCATGCTGCTTCACTCACCATCAAATCAAAACCAGGTCTTGTCAGGATGTCCTCTATACCACCCTGACCTACCTGTTAGGAGGGCAGATTCTGAATTAAATGATAATCCACAACAATTTTCTTTTTCCTTCAAACTCCATCCATCCAAACTAAGGTCCATATATTATACCCAACAGTCTGCTCTAGAAAGCTGAATAGATTCTTGGCTGCAAAACTCCTATCTGTGTTCCTGATAATGTGATAATATCTAAGAAGCTACCAATTTCTTTAATCCAGATCTACTGGATGAAAGTCTCAAATATCAGGGTTATATCTAGACCAGCTGTTCATCAGATGCTTCTACTGTGTATATATTTTTGACGCAGAATCAGCTTGCTTGCGTTATAGTTTGGGAATAAGAGACTCAGCAGCCTCTAAGCTGAACTCCGCCTCACAGAGTGCCTTCCTGGGGGGCTATTTTATTCTCCTTGTTGTACCTTCCTGTCAAATGTGATGGGAAATCAATGATGAATAGGAGATCCCTAATCTCCATGGATACTTGTCCCTGCATGGTGTCAAAATCTGAGTTGGATGTTTACTTTCTCATATTTCACATACAACTTATTTACTTAGGAAGGGGATGGGAAAGGAGGAGGTTATTTGGGGTTGAAATAAAAAATGAGAGAAAGAAAATTTAGCAGTCGCTCTCAACTGGAGCTGCTGGGAGGCCTCCAGAGTCCTGTCTCATGTCTGCAACCCCTGAGCTTGTCATCAGCTCTCACGCTTTGTTCTGGGCTCACAGTAGGGTCTCGGGGGAACACAGCTGCTGCAGCTGCTTGTAGACCAAAAGGTGACCTTTTGAGTAGCCGAGGAATGATGCATTATTTAGTGCATTCCTGGCTAAAATGGAAATGAAATGATTTCGTGAGCAGAATGATTTGTTTGTCCTTTCACTTGGATGCATCCTCTTTGCAGCACACAATAGCATAGCATGCACACCACACCTCATGGTTTCTTCTGGGTAAAGCTTTTGGTGAGACAGGTACTGCACTTTGAAAAACACTGACTGTTAGCTAGAAAGACCTTACTATCCAGATGTAATAAACTTTGGTTTAGAGGTACTAAGTTTTCAAAGCCTAATTCCTATTTAAATAACGTGTAGGAATTACAGCTTCCTGGTGAAGTATATGTCTCAAGATTATCAGCTGACACTGGTATGTAGCATAACCAGCTGTTATTTCAAACGAAGTATTTTACTTCTTTCAATTAATCAAAAGTCTCTTGGAAGGTGACATAGCAAGACATTCATTGTGGGGATGTTTAACGAATAGAATATTTGTCATTTGCATAAACAAGAGGCTTCAGCAACTGCCTCCCCATGATCTGTGATAACCAGGTACTTAGACACTCTGCATATCTGTTCGGTGAAGGAGGGGAGGCAGATAGGAACAATTTTTCAGAACATCTAAGTTTCCTATGTGGTCTTTCAGACAGCGATTCAAAGAACCTGAAGCTGGAGCCTGCCTCTCCTGCTGACTGTGAATGAAGACTGCAGTATACTCTTCTGCAAGTCCATCTGCTCTTGAATTTTATAAATACATTTAAAAAGATTTATCTCATAGTGTTTTTCCTTTGAAGTTTCCAACACCATTTATGAAGGCTCGAAAAGATATTATTCACGTATTTCAGATGAAGAGAGCTGAATTGTCAAGGTAACAACTGATTTGAGAATGGACAGTTTTGTCTGAGAGATGAGCCTGTGGAGGGACCTGGGGGAAGATCCAGTGCTTACCAGGGATTTTACTGAGCTCAACAAGCCCTGAAACATAGGAAGGAAAAGAAATCTGCACAAATGAAGAGGAGCCCAGCATATCATGCTATCTCACTGGAGAACCCAGTGGTAAAAATTCTCCATAAAATGATAGGTAGCTGCTTCTATGGGTTTATGAGTAAAGGATTAGATGAGGTAAGGCAAGTAAACAGGGATTTCATAAATCATAGAATCACAGAATGGTTTGGGTTGGAAGTGACCTTAAAGATCATCCAGTTCCAAGCCCCCTGCCATGGGCAGGGACACCTTCCACTAGACCAGACTGCTCAACGCCTCATCCAACCTAGTCTTGCGCACTGCCATGGATGGGGCAGCCACATCTTCTCTGGGCAACCTGTTCCAATGTCCCACCACGCTGACAGTAGAAAAATTCTTCCAGTGTTTGGCATTGACTTAATTGTTACAATACACAGCACAAGATGACAAAAAATTACCTTTCTACTCAGAAGATAAAATGCCTTGAAAAAGAAAGGAATGAAACACAGCTCTGTGGTTTCTAGGATCCCAGTTAATTAAAATGGACATGAACTGGAGAAGCACAAACACCTGAGCAGCTTTCAAGACATTTCTACGGCATATTCTTAAAGACTCTGAGCCCTAATTTCCAACTATGGTGTCTGCTCATCCTATTGCAGCACCCTTCAAACCAGTATCCCCTGCAGGATCCAACAGATGTGGTCTGAGAGAAGAGCTGAGCACAAGCTGGTAGGCATTCACTGCAGGGAGTTCTAAGTGCTGTGGGATTTAGTCAAACAGCACAGTACAAGCTTCTACTATGACTCATCTAGTGTAAAACTAGTGCTAAGTATTGTACATAATTAAGACAACATTATTACAGTGCGATAGCACTTCTTTTTTTGGCATGGTTAAAGTCTTGAAAAGGTGTAATGTTTTCAGCCTTCAGAGCTGTGAAGAAGATGAAGAGTTCTGATGGGAGTTCATTCCGAAAAATATCATGACTACAGTGAGTTTAGATCATAATTTGCGTTATTCCTGAAGCTCTGCATGTATTTTTCAGTCATCTTCATGGAAGGTTGTGGTTTTGCTGAAAATAAACACAACCTTAAAGTAGCAACTATTAGATGACACATGCAACAATGGCCTTTCTAGACATTCCAAGGGTTTGCTGATTTTTATCTCCAGAAATCACTTCTCTTATTTTGAGCCACATTCTTAAAGAGGTACTATTGGTATTTCAAATAATGGACACAAGAAATGACATTTACCATTGAATGCAATAGAAAATGTTGGTGTCATTCATTAGCTATCTGACTTGAAAGCAAGAGGTGGGAAAGCAGACTGCAAGATGGACCTTTTTAAGGGACAGGACTTTGGATGAACCCATTTCTATTCTATCTATGTATTCCAGTGAATGCTTTTGATGCATGTTTATGCTCTCACTTAAAAATACATTGGCTATTTCTTCACGCTAATGTTACTGTCCCTTTTCTTATCATTTCCTAACATGCTGCTTGCACCCCGTTTTCATGCACATCTCCAGGGAACTATCCAAGTTACAGGGACTGCAGAGTTTCAGGAGGAATCCCAGATAAACAAGGCTCTTGGGTCAGGACATCTGAGCCACAGCCAGTGAGCCCCTTCTTTTTGTGTGAGTTGAACAAACCATAATTTTTTACAAGTCTGAAGATTAAAAATTCCAAGGGCCTTTCTGAGAAAATGATCATTTAATATAAGAGATGGATCGATCAATTCCTGTTTTGTTTGCACTGTTGTTTTCCGGATGAGTTTCCAATCTATTAGTGAAGTAGTAAGTGCTCCCCTAGCAGCCAGTCATTGACGTTTTGTAAGAAAATCAAAAGCTGTACAAGGTTGTTGAAGAAAAAGTCTTGAAAGCAAAAGAGTGAAAGATCATACCTTTCTTAGGAGGCTGCAAAAGCTTGTGAAGATTAGAGCTGAGAGTGATGGGCCAGAGAGAAACCAAAGGTTCAAGGAGAATGTATCTGCCTGCAGAGCTCTGCCCTAGCATGCCTTCTTTCAGGCTTACAGCCTAAAACTTTATAGTGGTTGACCTGTTAGGGGCACACAACCAGTGTGGGAGAGGATGGATAAGCGTCAAATGGAGGTGGCATCTGTTGACTGTGGTTATTACCTTGATCTTTGTATAGTTTTGACAGAATGTACACAGCCTCTGGACACTTGAGACAAATACTGTGCATGCCTGTTCTTTGTAATATACAGTTTTAACATTAGCTGAGGAGCCAGGGACCTTGCTGTGAGTGCTGGAGTTATCCTGGTGCAGTCTCAGCTGATCTGACTTATCTTTACTCCAACCATGAGCTCACTACAACCCCAAAAGGAAAAGTATTTGTATTCCACTGTGCACATTGACAGTAATATTGTGGATGCAGCACAGCCCTACAGAAAGAAACAGGTATATGGAGCATTTAGAAGGCATTAATTTTGGGTCACGTTCTTTTTCAAACCACACTGCAAAAGGTTATAATGGGAATAGCAAAGGAAAGAACTTGCAGACTTCACAAAAATCAAAGCATACAGCTTGTGCTGGCCGGGTATATTTGGCACACATCTGTGATTATGAGATTACTTTTAAATTGCTTTTGAACTTCATCTGGATAATGATTCATCCTTTCAATTTCCTTTCTCCCTCCAGAACATCCACTATTAACAAACCAACCAGTTGTGATGTTTTACAATCCATATTTGAACCTACTTCTCAAAACATTGGACACTTCCTTAAATAAGCAATTACTCAGCTCATATGCACAAAGATAAGGTCAGTCTTGGGACTTAAAGATGGATCAACAACCCAGTTTGGCAACCATCCTTGAAACAAGTCAAGAAGCAGTTGCACTAGAGACTTGTTAAGCTGCAACATCATGTTGCAGAAGTGCAACATCAACAGGCAGCTTCAGTGTTTCTGTACAAACAGATATTATACAGCCTTGATTTGATTGAGCTAAGCCTGTTACAGGACTCAGGCATATGCCTAAAGATGGAATTACTTACAGGACTGAAGTTAAGATGTGCTTAAGTGTTTTGTTGTGTATGGGCCTACACACTACATCTGTGTTTGTATTAAGATGAAAATCTGTTCTACAAGACGTTCAAGTGTTTTAAAATGTATTTTTGTTCTGAACTGGAACAGGAAGTTTTATCCTGATATGAAATTTAGAAAATCTTTAATTCCAGAAATCTTGTAATTGAGTGTACTTGAATCATGGTGTGTCAGTAATGTTGAAACGCTTTGTGGTATTAAGATTGAAACATTGCATGTCCACATATGTTACTAAATTAATTAGAACCAACTGTGAACTAAGCATGCTGGGATTGCCTGGGTTGTGTATTACCCACACCCCAGCTGCAGGAACAGCTCTGATCTGATCTAGCTTCTTGGCTGAGGTGTAATGCTCCATGAACGCTGCTGTTCTGCCTACCACTAACACAAGGATATTCATCTGTGTATGATGTAGAGCTGGACTTGATAAACCCTTCTCAGCCCAAATGGCTTTATGTAGGGATGTTTCAAATATATTTTACTAGGTTTTTCACATGAGTCCTTCAGAGATGCTGGGCACAGACTCTGTGCTTGTGCTTGTGCTTGTAGGTGGTTTGGGTCTTCCTGGGCTTATCGATTCTGGCCTTGATGTATCCAAGACAACTCCTTGCTGTCCAGGAGCCATGGTAATTTGGGCACAGCACAAATGGATGATCTTGTTTGTATGTGATGCTGTGTGTGACAAGTGAGCCCCTCTGGAGGTGTAGTGTGCAACTTTGCAGCAGCCAGTCTTGGTGCAGGACTGAGCTGCAGCTACTTAAACTCAAGCTGTACCTTTGCAGAGACTTTAAGGTTCCCTTTCCCTGAGTTCCCCAAGCCTGTCCTGCCATAAACATCCCAGCTCAGCTTCTCTCTTACTCTTCCTGTAAGAAACTAGGGCAGCCCCTTGTACACAACCAACTGAATGCTTTGAATTCAGATGTCAGTAAGAATAGGAGGGGGAACCTGGATTGTATGTTCATAACAGGCAGTACAGTTGCTTTCTTATTTTGCTGCAGTTATATTTCTGTCTGAGGAAGAAAAAGCCTTCACAGAAGAGTACAGAAAAAAAGCATGTGTTTTCCCAAGCCTGAACTCATGAGCTTGTATGTGCTTTACTGTAATCTGACTCTTCTTGTAAGAAATAGATTTTACATAATTGGCAGTGGCAGCCACATATTCTGAGAGAAAAACTGTGTACACTGTGTATCATTGATAATGATTTGCAGCCGAACCCTCCATAAAAGTAAAGGATAATTTAGCACTTGAAAACCAGGCCTCAAAACAAAAATAAAATGTTTTTCGTTTTCTGTGCCTAGGCTAGGATTCATCTCACCTCACTGTAGACACTGGCAGCATAGACACATATGGTAGGACCCATCACCAAGCTCCCTTTGCAGTCAATACAGGGAACAGGCACTTTTTAGGCCATGATTCATCTGACCTATTTACATGTCTGCTGTAGGAGGAGATGAATCACTGCCTAGACTAGATCTGTGCGGAGGATAAAGGGAGTCTAAGATGGCTAGCTCAGATGGAGATGCATATACAGATCTACAGTTTGAATTTAGGCTTGCAGTCTGGAACAACAATTTTTCAGAGAAGAGTTAAATTTCCTAAGCCACATTTTCCTAGCAGAATGTGTGTATGAATATATATATATATGGGTTTTTTTCTTCCTGCAACAGAAACATTTGCAACAATATATTTTGAAAACTAGCCCTATATCCCCATCTCCAAATGTTCCACCATCTGAAGATCTACCATTTTATCTCCCTCTGCCTCTGTCCCTCTTTCACACATACAGACGTGTACCCATGCCATGCTTCAGAGCTGGGCCTCCTGAATTTTCAGCATTAACTCAAAATATACTTCTGTGTGTGTGGTAGCCAGAGCTATTACACACAGATAGATATATTATCTGGGGGTTTTGTTTGTTTGGGTTTTTGTTTGGTTTGTTGTTTTGTGTTTTTAAGTGAAAGGAAACATGCAAACAAAACTATCAAATGAACATTCCTGAAATTTGCTTATGTTTAAAAGTAATAACTTTTATTCATGTTTTCTGCTAAAATTTGCTCTACTCTGCCTGCAGGGTATCATAGGAATTAAAACATAAATTTTTGGGAGACAAGCACTGATGCAGAGGAAGCGGGAAGACAGACTTGATCATCTGAAAAAGGGTTGCAAGTTCCTGAGTGAAGCTCTGGGAAGACAAGAGAGAGGTAACGTTATATTATTATATATAGAAGATCAGAGTTGAAAGTACCTCGTGTGTGCGGATTGAGGATGATGTCCTCACAGGTACACTAGTGCACATGCTGCTCTATAATGTCCCGCTGCATCTGAATATCCATTGACACTGCAAATGACAAAAAAGTAATATTTAAAAAATATTTAAATATTTTTAAAAAGGAAAAAAGGAAGCCACCCTTTCGCAGAGCTTTACAATGCTGAGCTGGTGCTGAGCAGTGCTTGGTATAGCTACAATAGTGGAAGGCAAAATCTCTCTCACATCCAGCCATTGGCACACAGCACAGCAACCAATGTATGCGAGCACCTGGTCGATCAGTTTGCTTGTGACAGTTCTTGGCACGCTCTCTCCTCTGGCTGTACAGCTTTACCAACTCTTGTGTTTTGTGGGATTTTTTATCTTTTCCCCCACACGCTCTTGTCTGCCATGGGAAAACTTGGAACAGAGCAACACTGGCGCTGGCAACAACAGGAAACTGCATTTTGGATAACCCTTTACGGTGCAAGCTCTGCAGCCATTTAAGGGCTTTTCTGTGGGGATCGGGAGGAAGGGCTGTCCGTCATCCAAAGTCCATTTGCAGAGGGAAGGGTGCCCATGACTGCAAAGGTCTTTGACAAAGGCCAGGAGCACCTGAAGGCCACCTCTGAGAAATGGGCGTGGGCTTATGGTTTCCCACAGGGTGCAGTGCAGAAGCAGCTTGAAGAAGAAAGAGTGCTCCTTCACCGGTCATCCCAGTGCATCATTCATTAAATATAACGCCCTACAGCAAAACCAGGGCTATGTTCTCTCTCCCTCCTCCTGCATCAGCCCTGACGTCAGTAGTTTCGAACCATGGAAGTTAAATTAAGGCCAGTGCAGCCTAATAGGTGAGGGAGAGCAAATGCTAAGCAGTCCAGGTAATGAGAAAATACCTGCCATCTGGAGCTGTCATAAGCACGAATTTACATCACTTCCCTCAAAATAAATAAATTACAGCATGGGGAACATTACTTTCCTTGGATGCAGCGCCCCACTACTGCCCAAAATGTTGGCCTCCCTGCTTTCTGTGTGATTGGTGGCTTCTGCCAAAAGCCCCAGAGAGATGTGCACGGGCACAGGGGGCATCTGCAACCACTGGCTGTTCAAGCGCAATGGCTAGAGTGGGATCTGTTCAGCTGCATCCGCTTGCTCCCTTCCTCGCTCTGATGGAAAGTTTTCCTCCCAGCTCTGACAGCACCGCAGCCACTTGGGGAAGCATGTGACTTCCTCGGGAGACGGCATTTCTTATTTGTGTTGCAGGCCTCCAGCAGGCATGGCACCGAGGCAATATTTATATCAGTTTTTGTAACATCGTCGCAGCAGCTGCAGTTCCGGGAACTGAAGTGCTGGCTGGAAGTGGAGAGAATGGCACAAAGCACACCACACCACGTAGAAATCAGGGTGGAAGGGGGAAAGAAAGAAGGAAAGGGAGAAAATCATCAACCAGCCTCCTCCCCTAGAAAGCTTGTTGTGTTCCCGTGTGCCAGGTGTGCCACTTGCCCTCCAGATGGTTGCCACAGGGCCCATCTGTGTAAGACTGAGTCAATAGAAATCGCAGCTCAGGATGACAGCGACGGGACCAGATCTTTCCCTGCAGGGTGTTTGTGTTCCTGGGGACACAGGGCAGGGGAAGGGGAGTCCCCTGGCTGGGTGATATCCTGTGCTACATGCCTAACAGCTCACTGGGGGTGATGGGGAAGAGCTCCAGCCCTTTGGCTATGAGACAGTGTAGTGTAACCCTCCTGTGCGGATAGCAAGGCTGCCTCCAAAAGCAGGGCAGCCCAGTGCTGTGCCTTGGCAATCAGCCTTACCAGGCCCATTAGCCTGGCTGCAATGCCATGCTGGTGCATGCAAGCTGCTCTCAGCTCCCCAGCTGGTATCTTTGCCCCATGCTATGCAGGTGTCCCAGCTTAAGCGAGCTACCTCACTGTGGCTGGGCAATCCCTGGGGAGCTAGGATGGGGGGCCTGTCTTCCAGATTATTAATTTGCTGCTTCCCATTACCGGACTGTGACACGGTTCTTTCCACTTGTGCCTCCTGGCTTGATTTCAATGGTGTTAAGCCAGCAGTCGTTTGAGGCTTCACTATTGCTAGAGGCCAGCAAGTCATAGCTGGCTGAAAGAGAGTGGAGACCTCTTCACTGTATCTCACTTCTTTGTCTACTCTGCAGCTGAGGCAAGTAAGTGCCCATGGCAGGCCCCATGTGTGTAAGGGGGGCTCTCCGCTACACGTGCATGCTCTTGGTAGTTGCCTTGTACCTCTGCTGCCAAAACCCAGTGGCTGGCAGGAGAGTGGTTCTGGATTCTTCCCTGTACACTGCTTGTTCTCTGGGCCATTCCACTGGTCTGTGGAATTATGTCTGACAGAGAAGGTATCACACAGTCCCCAGTTATCTTAGAGCTTAGTGGAACTGAACAAAGTTGACATGGAACTAAAATGTTTCCACCAGACTGCTCCAGACTCCAGTTATTATGAGATGCACATTTTATCGTGGGCAAGAGCTGAAGGTCATTTGCCTTAAACACAGCTGTTTAGGCAAAATACCTTCACTTTCCTGAACTACACAGGGTCCCAAGAAAAAGGCCCTCATTGCTGGGCCACCAACGAGCGCTCCATGTCCATATGCCCCACAGTCCTTTGAAAGGACTGCCATGGGGCACAAGGCAAGGGAACCATCACTGTCATCTGCCTGGGAGTGCAATAAAAACCGGCACTTGAAGTTGCACTGCAGGCAGCCTGAGGTAGAGACACCATTAAAAACTGATAATATGGTGAGCATGGGTCCTTGGGCTGTGTTCTTCAGAAAACCCCCTCCAGACTTCCAGTTCCTAAGCCCTTGTGCCAGGAGCAGTTCTACTCTATCTCACTAAGAGCTGAAACCTCGGTGCCCAAGCTGTTTCCTTAGCCCAAGCTGTTTCCTTAGCCCAAGCACTCTGAAATGCTCCTGGTGAGCAGGGCTGGGGTAAGACAGGCAGAGAGAGGGGGGGAGTAAGCAAAGACGTGCCAGCAGCGGTGGCAGATCCTCAGAGGTGGTACGAAGGGGAGGGCTTGACAGCCCTTTTGGCACTGCCCTATTGCAACAGGAGGGAGGAGGATATACAGAGGTTACTTAAAAGCCCCCAACTTTTTCAGGCTTCTGTTGCACTTCAGAAATTCTGCAAGGGAGAAGGGAAAAAAAAAGACTATCTGAAAAGAAGGTACCCCTGCTAACTACAAAACTTCCTTTAGGAGCTTACTGCTGTTAAATAATTGCCACATTTGAATTGCTGTTTTCAGGAGCTTTGGGAAGAAGTTGAGTTCTCATCCATGAATATTTTCTTAGAAGGATGCCATAGCTTTTTCATTGCTACATGCTTACACTGAAATAGATATGAAAGCAGTTTTGACTAGCTCAAAGAGAAGTCTCTGATCAGCCTACATCTGAGAATTCCCTTAAGGTCTTTAGTGGGAGAGAAATAAGTGGATAAGTGCTTTTTTCTTCGTCCGTCTCCCCCCTCCCCCCTTTTCTCCCCTCTTTTTTTCTTTCCCACTTTCCCATTTTCTCCCTCTCTCTCTCAAAAGTGGATTCTCTAGGTGCAGGAGTTAGCCCTTTAGATATTGGTTGTTTGTGTGCATAGGGACAAAAATACAGTTCTCCAGTAATCATCCACAGACTGTTGTAGGCTGTAGTATTTGGGATGATTGCAGTATAACTTTGAATGTCATTTTTATTAGCGGAGATAGTATGTGATGCGCTTTCTGGAAATATAATTTGCTGTTTTGGATTCAATAATGCTGTTTTGGAGGGTGGAAAAGTGAATGATTTTCCACTTCTGTCACCTAAAACTCCCTGATGTTTTTAATGCCTTGCTTCTTCTTGGCAAATACTTCTGTGAGGCTTCCCTCTCCTTCTTGTGCCCCTCTTCTTCTCTAATTCGTGTATTATGACCAACACAAAACGTCTTCCAATCCTTAGAGAGCTGTGCTCCATCATTACACTGATGTTTTCTGTCTCTCAGTTTTTGTTTATGTGAGTTTAAAAATGTGTGGCTCGCTGATACCCCACATGTTCCTGGTTTCTCCCATCTTAACATGTGCCATGCTGGCTCATGTTTGCTTTTTCCCTTCACTCTTTCTTTCTTTCATGGTGTTACAACATTTTTTAATACAGGATGTCTGAAACAATGAGCACCAACGAGGAAAAGAAGAAACCTCCCCTGAACGGGAGACGAGCCATCCCATCAAACAACTCCAATGAGGAAGAAAATGAGGTCCCTGAGATAGAGGCTTTTGGATTGATACCTAGAGGATTTAATCCAAAAGGTATGGTGTACAATTAACCCATGAGCCCATTTTTACATATTCCAAACTCACCTCTGCCCAGCTCTGTGAATTAAAACCAAACCACTTTTTTCCTTACATGTCTTGATCTCAGATAGCTTTTATTGCTGCTCATGAGAAAACTAGCTAAAAACACCCTCCCTTCTTAATGACCCCTCTGGTTTGTGTGGCCTTAAACTGACTGTGAAACTACTGCAAAATGCTGTGCGGCAGGGAAAACTTGTGCTAGATGTTCAGCTCACTCCTAAAAATAATGTGAAATTGAAAGGAATCTCCATAGTTTTAATTTTTCTCCTGTGAAAAGTGTTTCAACCATTTGGCTGGGGAGACAACGCAATATCATTGTAGGGGATGGGAAAATCAAACCACATTCTCAGCGCCGATTCTTTGGAGTGAAGCTGAATAAAAGTAGGGAAGATGTGGTTTAAAAGAAATCTCCTGAGGGAGTCACCAACCAAACGACATTAATTTCTTAGCCTATTTGAAATGAACAGCAGAACCTGTTGAACGTGGCAACTCAGGTTAACCAGATGTAATAATACTTAATACTCATATGGGACTTTTCATCCAGTATTGAAAGAGTGCTTAATAAATGTAAACAAGCATTAATTACTGCATTTTACACGCTGGGAAACAGGCACTTTTAAGTGACAAGTTCAAATTTCTATCGCAAAGCATTATCTCTGTAATCCTAATCATGTGCCTTAACCACACATCCCCCCCATTTTAATACACACTCCTTTCTTTAGAAAGCATTTCTTTTTAAAAATGCCTGAGCAAACCACCTGGCATGTTAAGACTGTAGAAATTTTGCTTGAACCTTTTCAAACGACCCTGTAGCTCTGGGGCAAGTATGTGTGTTTAAATTGTCAAATGTAATGCAGTACAGGTCCTGACTAGACATCATTTCAGACCCAATATGTTCCTAGAACCTGGGGATGTGTAAGTGTGGGATACCTTAGAAGGAATGCAGCCTGTAGCTAAAGCCCACCAGTACCAGAAGAAAGATTCCTATTGCTTTTTGATGTGCTTCATATGATGCTTTGAATGAAGTGCAGTGCTGGTGGGTGGGAGCCTCTTGCTTTTCAGAAATGCAATGGAAACTTAGGAATGTCAGGTCAAGTGAGTTGAGGCAGAAGCCTAACACGTGCTTAAGGTGATGCTGCTGGTGAGAAAAACAGCCCTTATCCAAAGCCAGGGTTTGCATAGCCACAGGATAAACCTGGCTATGGAACTGGTATGACTGAAAAATAAATTTGTATATGACAGCAAAGCTCTTTTTGCAGAGCTAGATCAGCTCTGCTGTGCAGTTCAGCTCTGTAATTCTTGTAGCAACAACATGAAATGGGTGACCTGAAGGGAACGGACAGCAGCAGTGTTCCTGTTTCAGTGCACATCAGCAGTGATCTAAGCCTTTGATACTAGCTGATGTAGGTATGGTCCCTGGACACACTCTTTTGGGCAGGATGCTTAAGTCACTTGTCAGACCATATTAAAGGTTTATAGCCTAATGGAGCTCAGACTGGGACTTACATTCAGGAGCTAATCCAGCCCAGAGCACTCACAGTGGTGTTCTTGGGGGATAAAGTGAGTGTGGGGGGAGCAGGAGCAACAGAGTATGACGGGGCTATAGTGCCACAAGCACATCCTTGCAGAGAACTTCTTGTGTCACCTTCCGCTTCTGCACATCTCTACATTTCTGAGTTGTCCACATTTTTTGTAGTGGTTCCCATATGTCATTGCCATTACACACTGAATAAAGTATGCAAAATCCCTGCTGTTGCAATTGAGGAGTTTCCTAGCCTTTGGTGTAGGATAAGACACCTGCAGTAAACATCCAAACATCACTGTTTTCACATGTGCCAGATTGTAGTCAACACAGAGCCATCAAGTGAGTGGAGGTGAAGGCGCAGGCTGTCCGGAGAGGCAGTGGGTGTCACTTCCAGGGTGATCTGTAGCCTTCTCTCAGTTTTGCTGGCTGCAGCAAGCAGCCACCAACTGACCATAATAACAGGTTACATACCAAGCTCACTTTATTTAGATGCCTAAATTTAACTGAATCCTTCCCTTGATCTGCGCAGTGTAGGTGTCTACAGTTGAGCTAGTCACCCTCGTTTCCCTTGACAGCCAACAGAGAGAAACAGGCATTTTTAGGGTGTGATTCATTTGACCTATTTTAGCTACTACTCCGGGATGAGGTAAAACCTTGTGCTTGACTAGCTCTCTGCTGACACCCACTTCTGCTCCTCTGAATCACAGCCAGAGCGAGCAGTGGATGCTGCCAGGGACCACTGCCTCCCCAGCCCGGTCAGTGGGCTGCCTGCTGCTGGAGCCCGGCTTGCTTGCGGGAGGAGATGCTCAGTGAGGAGGATGCGCAGCCCCCAGGTGCTTCTTCATCAAGAAGCCTGTATCTCCATGAGCACGCCTGTGCCATGTCCTCCCCCTGGCTCTTCCTCGCCAGCTCATCTCACTGCAATGTGTTACGAGTGGGCCTGGCGCTTACAGCCGCTTGGTGGGAGGACACAGCCCTGCGGCCCCGCAGTCTGCAAGCTCCCCACGCACCCTCCTTTGCAAAGTTTGGCAACTCATCAAGGAATCATGCTTCCCTTGCTAGCAGGGTGATGGGCACTCCTTTGGAAATTCACGCTATTGGGTTTGTAAGCCAGAGCCCTTTCTCTCTGGACCTCCAAGAAAACCTGATGTTTGAAAGCTATTCTTGTTACTCTTACAAACAACTCAAACTTGTCATTTATTTTCATGCAAGCTTAACATTGCAAATGCTCTAAGAAAGCATCAGACTGCTGCCTCCTGTGCAGCAAACCTGCTTGCACTAAACAGCAGACCAGGCTAAGGTAAACCATCATATGGACCTGTCTTCAAAGGGGGTCTTGATGATGACCCTTTCTGAGAGACAGATGCCACATCTGTCCCTCACAAACAGATGAGCATAGATGTAGCCTTCGTTTTGATTGTGCCCTGGTGATGGTGTTAGCACTACCCTGTTAGGTTTTGTCCTCTGTAATTACCATTAGTGTAATTCACACAGGCATGGTCACAGGTTATATTCACCTGGCAAGCTCAACATACATTCTAACACCGAGTGCGAGTGGAATATGCTGTCCACAGATGCGTGTGATTGTGTTTTAACAGGAGCCATGTAAGTCCTGAGGTGAAATGCTACAAATGGTGAACTGAAGACCCAAGGTGGCTCAGCTTTACAGTTCCTTGAAGGATTAATGTGAAGGAACGGCTAGGTCACTATTGCCTTTTATTTCAGAACATGAGATGAAAATACTACAAACTCTCAAATCCATTTGTATGCTTCCTCAGAAGGAGGGAGAGGCTGAGCAAAACTTAGTGATAGGTTCACCCCCAGCAAAGCCCCAAGACATGCAGCTTTTTCATGCAGTGCTTTCAGCCTCAGAGGGGTTGAGACAGATAAGGGGAGAGCTTCTTCCTTGCCTCCATTTTACCCACCTCCAGGAAATCCCCACCTCATGAAATTTGATTGTGAGCTTTGTCAACATTATTGTGAGTGATCATCGATTTTTTGCAGGGATAGAGGCAAAGCATGCCCCACTTCACAAAGGGGCAATGAGAATGATTTCTGAGCAAAATGCATTTAACATTTCACACAAAACCCATCTCTGTAACTGCAGCCAGTGCTAAAGGCAGCGAGGATCTACAAAAGTTACTCCAGAAGCCTGGTGAACTGAGCAGAGAATAACAATAACATTACCATGGGACTTTAAGCCTGACTCAGGATTGAACAGGTATTCCAGCCTTTCCTCAGGTTAAGGTTAGCAGGGTGGTTTGGGGTCCCGTTGTCCAGGACTTTTCCACAAAAAGATCTTTATCTTGCTGTGTCCTTGCGCATTTTCCTTTCCTTCTGTTTCCCAAAGGGCTGGGCAAGGCAGCTGATGGTGGCAATGGGTAAGTAGGACCTGCTCCTGCTGCCCTTATTTTCCCCTCTCCTGTTATCTGTAGCCCAGAGCCCAGGCTGGGAGGTTTGGTTGGAGCATGAGAAAGATCATGTTGGTGTCCAGGGGAGCTGCTGCCTGCGGGGCTATGCTGATGTCTTGAATGCATCCCTGCAGAATGACTGCTCCCCAGAAAGAGTTGCTTTGCTGCTTGTCCAGAGCTGGCAACAATGCAGTGTTCCCCTGCCCTCAAGGAAAAACAGTGTGCAAAGCTGTTTTCTGAGCTTCTGTGAAATGGGTTGTGTTCAGCCCTCAGTGACTTGAATATCCAATTCATTCGCTGAGCACATAATTTCTGCTCACAGTGTACTCAGTGTCAGGCCAAATTAACCACCATCACGAGTACACACAGGTCCACCAGCTGCTGTAAATGTGCACCTCTTTTTGCTAGGCATGAGTTTGGCTCTGTTGCCATCAGTATAAAATGCAAAAATTACCCAGTTTCTAACTGTCAGCACCTGGAAAGACAAGCTGAGAGCTGCAAATCAAGCTTCACTCTTCTGTCTCTTTCTTGGTGGTGAGCAGTAATGGTCATCCTGGCAGAGGTTTTGTGACTATCTATCTGCCCAAGCATGTAGGCGAAAGAATGATGTCCATTTTCATGCGGTTGCTTGTTGTGTGTGAAGACTCCCATTGTGAAGATTCCTGGTATGGTACAGTCATGTAGCTCACGGTGACTGAAAGTGCCTTTGGCTATCCCAGTGCCACCACTGGACATTAGCTGAGCAGACTATCTTCTAGTAGTGGTAGGCTTTTAGACAGCCCTAATTTGAACAGAGCGAAGATTTGCTCATGCATGTTACAGATACTTATCGCTGTTTGCCTATAACTCTATGCTGTAATTATATATTGTAATGTTATATTTAGTTTTCATACGAAGACACTAATAGCAGTGGAGGTGTACTAAGAAGCTGAGTCTAGACACATACAGTACACCAAAACCTTATTTAATACAGACAATCCAAGCTCTCAGCTGAATGAAAGATCATTAACTGTCTCTGAGGCTCTTCAGCACTTGATTGTGGTAGTGCTTTGCAAACGTTAATGTATTTAAGTGTCGCAAAACCCCTATGAATCTGCATTTTGCAAATGGAGGGCCACAAGAAGTGAGACATGAAGGCACAACTGTCAAGGCCCACAGATTGCTCTGGTAAACTTGTGAAAAGGAGGCCCAGACTTGCAGAAAGCTGGTGCCGAAGGAATGTCCATCTTGAGGACATTCAGGTTTCCACCCACAGGAACCTGTTAATTCTGCAATTACTTTAGTCATCCCTTAGAAGCCTTGCAACCTCTGTGAAAATGGCAGGTGGGCAGACAAGTGTCAGTCCATAAGTCTCTTGCTCACCCAGGAAGATGCAAGTCCCAAATAGATCCAGTGTGCTCTGTCTCACAGTATTCCTTGATGAGGCAATGCTGAGGAGGGGGAGGACAGGGCCTCTAACAATGTTAATGTCAATGTTGATATTCCAACATACTGACTCCTTCCCTCTCTGTTCATTTACATGTCTCTGCAGATTACCTGCGTGCTGTGGACATTCATATGTTCAAGGAGCCGCACGAGATCAACAAGCAGCAGCACCACACTGACAAGTACTACAGCCCCAAGCTAATAGTGCGTCGGGGACAGATTTTCCAAATCCAGATTGACTTCAACCGACCCTACAAGCCAGAGACAGACCAATTCTGGCTGGAGTACTTGATAGGTAAGTGCCTGGCAAAGGCTGTGTCATATCAGCAAAGTAGGGTTGGAGAGTCTCTTATAAACAGGAACACAGCAGTAGTTAATGGCTGTCACAATTGATAAATAAAAAAACCCCCAGGCTTGACGGTAGGCAAGGAACTGCTTTTCTAAATGGGGTCTGAATCCTCACTCAAGAGAATCTGCAGAAATGCTTGTGAGAGAAGCAGGAGCAGTATTTGCAACCTTGTGATTAGCAAGAAGCTGTACTTCATTGAGCTTAAAGACTTACCCTGGTTAACGCTGTATGTCAATGCTGAAAGGTAGGTGGAATAGAAAACCTTTTTTTTAGTGTTTAGGAGATGTTCAGAGGAGGAGTCTGTTGTCTGAGGTGGAAGAGATGACTGTGTAAGAGTTGGGATAACAAAATGTTGAGTACACAAGGGAGGGAAATTACGCAGAGTAGAAGAATAGGAAGCCCTGCGACTTTGCAGCCTGCATTTACAGCCAACTTGGTAACGAGGGAGAAGGTTCAGAGATTGTAGCTTTGGGCCAGAGATTTACTCAGGGCCACACCAGAGCTTCCTTGATTTACTGCAAAAAGGGCAAGAGAGCATTTTTCCTCTCACTGAGATATTTTTGACAGGCCTTAATGTACCTGTTGGCTTATGAAGGTACAGGACCAGAGAAGGGGATAAAACAAGTGATTGAGTGGAGCTTCCTGCTGTGTTCCAAAGATGGCCACACCAAACGCCACTGCCTGCATGACAGCTCTGGGAAAGCCCCAGCTTCATCTAGAGTTATCTAGGAGTTTCTGTGTTAAGACATCAATGTTCTCCTTATAAAGTCTTTAAAGTAGGTTTGAATTGATGTTTTAATTTACTTTCCTGAGAGATGCAGTTCCGAAATTTGTAACATTGATTTTTTTTTCCACCGCTGAATTATGATGATGTGGCCATTTATTAGACTTGTTGCCTTTTAAAGCTAGATGGGCGTTTATCTCTAAAACATATGTGCAGTGAAAAGGTTACTGTCTGCACATTTTTTTTTCATGGATCTCTTCTTTCGAATTTAAATTAGGGTTGGGAGGCATGTTATGACAGTCCAGTGAATGATTGGCTGAGCAGCCACAAGTGCCTTTAAAAATTTAATATGCATAAATATCATTAGTTCTTTCGGGATTTAATTAAATTCAAGACTCTTCCCTTAATCTTTATATGTTTAAAACAAACAGCTGTATCAAGAAGAAGTGGAAAATGGAACATTTGTTTTTTATTGCATTGTGTGCAGTTTGCATTTGGTTTACTCAGTTCTTCTATATTGGAAGAAGAAATTTAACACTTGTTTTAACATTGCGCAGTCCACTTAAGAGAACATATTCACTTATTTTCCTGTTGCTCTTTCCTAAAATGTCTGTATGTAGTTTGTACCTTGAATCTCCAAACACGGATAAAAATCTTCTCATCCTCAGCCACAGTAGGAATGGGGTAAAACACAGCCCATGTCTGGAGTCAGCTTTGAGCTGCGCCTGATTTCCCCTTACCATACTTCAGTGTTGCTCTCCTTCCTGTGAAATGAGAATGGCAATGCTGGTGTCCCATGTGTGGTGGCTGGCAATCAGCTGAATGGAAGTGCTGCTTATACAGGACAGTATACAATACTCTCCCCTGCTTTTCAAGCATCTGCTTCTGTGACTACCACTGCCCTCTTGCTACAAGGAATTTAGCTCACAGAGATTCAACTGGGAGATGTTCAAGCTCCTCTTCTAGGAAGTGGTTAATTCTCAGTGCTCCACAAATGTTTTCTCTGCATGCACATGTGGTGAAAACAATGTACATTTGTTCTTAGAGACTAGCAACAGAAAGCAAAACAAAAGCAGTCCACAAAGGAGAAAGAAATTATTTGGAGATGATCTGCTTGACTCTTGATATGTCTCCTTCTAGTGGCCAAGTTCAATGTTTAATGCCCTGAAGAGGAGAAAAAGGAGACTACTTACACTTAGGAAAGGGCACTGGGCACTCAAGGTTTCAGTACTGTGTTCTCAAACCATTTATCATGGGGCGATGTGGCCATTTTCATCTAGGTTTTTTCTGTTCATCTGCCTGAAGAGCCAGTAGGCACCTCCTGTGATGCTAGCTGCCAGAAAGCCAGAGCCCAGTCCAAAAGCTCTTGTCTAGGCTGCCTCTGTAAGCAGAGGAGGGAGGCCAGTACCTCCAGGTGGCAGTTTAGCCTTGCTGTGTTGCCATGGGATGGATGTACTGCTTTCTGAATATTTGTTTAGTTCCTCTGTTGACTATCCTCATAGACCAGCCTCTGACTTTTAAGATCACCAAAACAGGGGAGGTGAATCCTGCCCTTTGCTACTGTCAGGTAGAAGCATCATGGAATCATTGAATAGTTAAGGTTGGGAAGGACCTTAAGATCATCTAGTTCCACCCCCCCTGCCATGGGCAGAGACACCTCCCACTAAACCAGGCTACCCAAGGCTATGTCCAGCCTGGCCTTGAACACCGCCAGCGATGGAGCATTCACAACTTCCCTGGGCAACCCATTCCAGTGCCTCACCACCCTTACAGTAAACAACTTCCTCCTTATATCCAATTTAAACTTCCCCTATTTTAGTTTGAACCCATTACCCCTTGTCCTCTCACTACAGTCCCTCATGAAGAGTCCCTCCCCAGCATCCCTATAGGCCCCCTTCAGATACTGTCAAGGTCCCCCTGGATGGCATTCCTTCCCTCCAGCGTGTCAACCAAACAAAGACACTGAGGGACTGACTCAGACAACAGCCATACAGCAGAAGCAGCTTGAGCTCAGAGCTTTTTGCAGTAAAATAAGGGGTATACCTCCCAGAAAAGTACTGATTTTGAGAGGTTAATGTGATGGAATACACACAGGAATATTGACAGGTTGTTCTAAAATGACCTTTCCAAGGAGCTCTCTGTGTGCCTGAGCAGTGGATTTCAAACAGTATAGCAGAACGGTAGAATAATCTAGTTTGGAGGAACCTTCAGGAGGTCTCATGTCCAAGTCCTTGCTCAAAGCAGGTCCAGATTGCTTCAGCTGCTCAGGGCCTTGCCCTAGGGTCATGTTTTGAGTATCTCCAAGGGTCGGGATATTACCCCAAACAATGTGTCCAGAGCTGTAGAATGTTTTGGGTGTTTCAAGGTTCTATTCTCATAAGTTACAAAGATACTGGAGGGAAGGAGTGCCATCCAGAGGGACCTTGACACGCTTGTGAGGTGGGCTGAGGCCAACCTGATGAAGTTTATCCATTACAAGGTGCAAGGTCCTACACCTGGATCGGAGCAATCCCAGGCACAGCTACAGGTGGGGCAGAGAAGAGATTCAGAGCAGCCCTGCGGAGAAGGACTTGGGGGTGTTGGTCAATGAGAAAATGAACATGAGCCAGCTCCAGTGTGCACTTGCAGCCCAGAAAGCCAACCGTATCCTGGGCTGCATCAAAAGGAGCATGATCAGCAGGTCGAGGGAGGTGATCCTGCCCCTCTACTCTGCTCTCCTGAGACCTCACTTGGAGTATTGTGTGCAGTTCTGGTGTCCTCAACATAAAAAGGACATGGAACTGTTGGAACAAGTCCAAAGAAGATGGATGATCAGGGGACTGGAGCACCTCCCATATGAAGATAGTTTGAGAAAGTTGGGGCTGTTCAGCCTGGAGAAGAGAAGGCTGCGTGGAGACCTCATAGCAGCCTTCCAGTATCTGAAGGGGGTCTATAGGGATGCTGGGAAGGGACTCTTCATTAGGGACTGTAGTGATAGGACAAGGGGTAGTGGGCCGTCGTGGTTTAAGCCATAAATCACGCAGCCCATTCACTCACTTCCCCCTACTTCTTCCCCCCACACTCTGGGGGGGGGGGGGGAATGGGGAGAAGAATCGAAAGAATGCAACTCCCACAGGTTGAGATAAAAACAGTCCAGTAACTAAGGTATAACACAAACCACCACTGCCACCACCACCACCAACAATGACCAGGGAAATACAAGGAAAGAGGACACAACTGCTCACCACTCGACGACCGAGCTGTGAACTGAACTCTTCCTGGTTCCCTCCCCCAGCTTTACATCCTGGGCATGATGTGCTGTGACATGAAACAGCTCCTTGGCCAGTTTGGGTCAAGTATCCCATCTCCGCTTCCTCCCGGCTTCCCCTCCTCCCCAGCAGAGCACGAGACTCAGAAAGTCCCTGGCCAGGCCAAAAACGTTTCAAGCCACAACTATAAACATTGGTGCCATCAGTGCTGCTCCCAGACCGAAAGACCAAAACACAGCACTGCACCAGCCACCACGAAGGAGAAAAATGACTGCCACCACTGAACCCATGACATGGGCTAAAGCTTAAACAGGGGAAGTTTAGATTGGATATAAGGAGGAAGTTGTTTACTGTTAGGGTGGTGAGGCACTGGAATGAGTTGCCCAGGGAAGCTGTGAATGCTCCATCGCTGGTGGTGTTCAAGGCCAGGCTGGACATAGCCTTGGGTAGCCTGGTTTTGTGGGAGGTGTCCCTGCCCATGGCAGGGGGTTGGAACTAGATGATCTTAAGGTCCTTTCCAACCCTAACTATTCTATGATTTTATGATTCTATACTTTTGGTAGGAATGGATGGCCTTGGCTCCTGGAAATTCAGTTAGAGCTGGGAAATCTCAACATCTCTTTTTGCAGGGCAGTTCCTACAATGAGGTCTGTTTATACAACAGCACCACAAAAAACTATTCAGAAATTATTAGTTCCCAGCACTGGTAATTTCCCAGCATTGATGTTAATCCATCACAGAATTTTTATCCATTAAAGACTAATTTTGCTCCTGAAATATGTGACAATGACAATGACTCAATCCTGTCTTCGTGCAGAACTATTCTATTTCCTTTATTCCCTAAAATTTAGTTTTACTTCTCTCTTTTTGCTCCTATTTTTGCTTCTTTTGCATCATTATGAAGATGATTAATGAAGCAAGTAAAGCAAGTAGAGACTGCTTAATCCTTCTAATTGATAATGAATCAAAGGTACCTAGGACGAATGCTTCTTGCATCATGCGGAACTAGGTCTAAGATACTCACAGAATAATCTTCAGTAACAAACTTTTTTAAGCCACAGTCCATTTAAAGACCATTTACACAGAGTCTAGAATTCACAAGCTAAATTGTATAAACAAATACATATGCATATACATGTGTGTAAATATGTAAATATGTCACCTTAATCTCCTGAAAGGCACTTTTATTGATATTCTTCTGCGATGGTTCCCTATGCCTAAAGTAGGTTTTTCTTTAACAGACTGTTTTCCATAGAGTCATTTCTGGTGAAACTGGCTGAAGTGCTAACATGTGAATTATTTTAATTCAGTTTTGCACATACTGTTTCATTAAATTAGGACCATACTTGTCTGCTATAGTATGGAAAACAATAAATGTGCCAAAAAATCCACATGGAAAAAATATCCATTTATGAAGAGTAATGGGATGTTATTCCAGTTCTTGTGCTGGACTGCAGCCCTGCATCAGTACCTGTGGTCTGAGAGCTGCACCATCACCAAATATTTTCTCTCTTGTAGCCCACTTCCTGGCTTTAATGAGAGAGAATGTGAGCATCACTCCTTGGGAAATACTCATTTTATTGGCCTGGGGTTGAGATGAAAGAGCCAAAAGAGAAGTGTAACTGCTGTGCTTGCATCAAATTCCCCACACCAGGAACAATTTCAGTTTGCTTGGAGCCCTGGGGGCCCAGAGGAGCCAATGACCCCTTTACCCATCTTGATCTCTCCTGACTACTGCCTTTGTGGTCTATGGGGATACTTTGTACTGCTCTTGGCTTTCTCCTGTGTGGGGATTGGGTATCACCCTGATTGAACATGGCCCCCACAGCTGGGGCAGTCAGTTTGGCAGGAGTGCTGCAAAGTTTCCACAGTCACTGCTGCTCTGTCAGTGATTTCTCTGTAAAGCAGATATATGATTAGATGGGCTTATATGGCATTCAATCTTGCTTTTAGTAGTAGTTTCCTGTACATGGCTGTAAATCCTGGAGTGGCTGATGAGTTTATATGGTGCATCCTTCCTCTAATGATATATTTCCCCACTTCCTCATAAATTGTTGTCTATTTGTATTTTCCTTAAATGGCTTCATAAATCCATATATATTGGTCTAGTCCTAAATATTATTATGAATGTTTTATCCATTGGCACACTTCTGGAACTGTCATAAATCCCAGTCCTCCAGGCTACTATCACCTTTCCACGCATGTGCATGCTTGGACACTCATGCACCCACTAATATGCCCTTCTCAGGCTTCTATAAATCATTGACTTTTGGCCTGACATGAGAGCAGAGACTTACTGTTCCTTTTTCTACAGTCTTCCCAGGACTCCTGCTCCACAGGAATAGTTATAAACACATGAAAGCTGCTAAGAACACAAAGGTGCTAGAGCTGATCCCATATGGCTTATTTAGGTGACACTAAATTCCCACTTATAGTCAGATGGGCATCCGAGTACAACAAAATAAGGTGTCCTATTCAACACACCCGTGCCAGAATCAATGGAGCTCCTCATGCTGCCCTACAGTGTCTGCAGCCTTTCCCTAATTTCACAGCAGTGCTGGGACATGGGTTATTCCAGGAGGGTTAAGGTTTTGTTCCTTTTGTCAGGCAGTAAATCTGTCTTAGTGGAAAGTATTGCTGCCCCTGCTGTCACCTGTCCACCTCAGCAGCTCTGGAGCAGTGCAGCTGGTAGCTAATGGAGTGGCTGAGCCATGAGGTGTCCCCCAGCACCTCCGATGGGATGTCAAGATAAGTTCTGCATCTGGGGCAAAGTTGCTCATTGGAAAATGCTGGATCTTGATATTTTGTTAGGAGCCTTCTTGGCATTATACAAGATCTGGTGCTAGGGTCAAACTCTGTGGTACATAACACAACACTGAGGGTTTATTAAGTCACCCTTTAAACTGATTATTTATCACTGCTAAACTATTTACCATTTAGGCTTGGCATAATTTGAGTCTCTGTTTAATAAAGAACTATAAAATTTGAACAAAGATACAGAAACACCTGATAATCTAAACACAGTGTCCCATTTGGGAGGAGAAAGAGTAATTAGCAGTGGAACACATTTCTTACAGATTGACTGCATACAGAGAAGAGACCTGTTTGACAGCTCTTAGAATACAACAAACCTCTCCACTTTCTGAACAAATTTATTGGGGTATTTTTGCCTTCCCTCCATAATTCCCAGCCAGGCCACAGAGAAGCAGAGAGAGTGGAGTCCCTCAAAATATTCCATGAAGGCAGTATTTCATGCAAAGAAATCTTTATCTTTATTATAGAATCATAAAATCACAGAATAGTTAGGGTTGGAAAGGACTTTAAGATCATCTAGTTCCAACCCCCCTGCCAGGGGCAGGGACACCTCCCACTAAACCATGCCACCCAAGGCTACGTCCAATCCAGCCTTGAACACCGCCAGCGATGGAGCATTCACAACTTCCCTGGGCAACCCATTCCAGTGCCTCACCACCCTCACAGTAAAGAATTTCTTCCTCATATCCAATCTAAACTTCCCCTGTTTAAGTTTGAACCCGTTACCCCTTGTCCTCTCACTACAGTTCTTCATGAAGAGTCCCTCCCCAGCATGTCCTCTTCTTGTACTGCTGCAGCAGCAGCAAGTGGCACATAAAATCTAGATCTGTTTTTTAATGATTTTAATAGCTAAGGTGCATGACTCCAATGTGTGTTTTACAATTATAAAGTTCTATAAACATTCACTCCTGGAACTGAGTGGTCAGATGCTAAGGTTTCCTAACGAGTCATAAGCAAAAAATATTTCAAGACATTTGGGTTTCCTACATTTCCAAGTTTGCATGTAGCACTTGTGAAGGCAATGGCATTTGAGGGTGGGAGGAATGCAGGTGCAATATTACAGCAATGGCTTGAAGACACTACTGGGCTTTTTTTTAGAAAAATGTGTCTCTCCTTCTTGCTTGTTTTGTCTTTGTTTTACTTTTCCATGGTTTTTCTCTTCTCTCTTTCTTCCTTCTCTTCTCCTCCTTTTTCGTTACTCCTTTTTCTTCTTTCAACATTTGTTGTAGTTACTTATAGTGATTAATAAGGCATGGTCACAGTGTGCTAACGCCCATTCTTGGGTTGCTTGCTACAAGCATGGCTTATCTCTGTTACACAGCTACTGTACTTGTGGCTTCCAGCTGAAATTTATTTATTAATCTTCACAATTGTTATACTTCCAGAGTTGGCATTGAAACAGATTCTTTATCCTTTGTATGAAAGAGTGTATCTAGGTAAAATAAATGAACCTATGAGGAAAATTGTTAACCTTACTGTGTATAATGTATGTCACAAAGGGAGAAAAAAAAAACAAACAAAAAGCAAGCAAAACATCTACACACTTGTGAGTAAATGGACCTATACAAGAGCACCCATCGCTGCTTGCACTGGCTGTGCTAACAGCACAGCCCTAACTCACACACACACAGAGGGCATTGTGTATGTTCACTGGGAATCAAGGAAAAAACTAAACTAGGTGGAGATTTGGGCTTCCAGGTACCTGGCAGGGAAGGAAGATGATGAATATCATCTGAGCAAACCCCAGTCCCTGTTAGTCACTTGTAGGGAACAGCAGCAGAATTGGATAACAGGAGGAGGAGCGCTCGTGTTTTTCTTGCTGAACTTACTGTATTTATCTCTCCCTCTGTTGCTGTAAATCTCTGGTGTGTGGCAATTCAACCCAGAATTAAACACAGCTTGCCTCCATGCCTGACAGTCCCAGAGCTGACATGCTAAGGAGCTAAGGCGTATAGAATCACAGAATCATAGAATAGTTAGGGTTGCAAAGGACCTGAAGATCATCTAGTTCCAACCACCTTGCCATGGGCAGGGACACCTCCCACTAAACCATGCCACCCAACTCTCTGTCCAACCCGGCCTTGAGCACCGCCAGGGATGGAGCATTCACAACTTCCCTGGGCAACCCATTCCAGTGCCTCACCACCCTTACAGTAAAGAATATCTTCCTCATATCCAATCAACTTCCCCTGTTTAAGTTTGAGCCCATTACCCCGTGTCCTATCACTACAGTTCCTCATGAAGAGTCACTCCCCAGCATCCCTATAGACCTCCTTCAGATATTGGAAGGCTGCTATGAGGTCTCCAAACAGCCTTCTCTTCTCCAGGCTGAACAGCCCCAACTTTCTCAGCCTATCTTCATACAGGAGGTACTCCAGTCCCCTGATCATCCTCGTGGCCCTTCTTTGGACTTGTTCCAACAGTTCCATGTCCTTTTTATGTTGAGGACACCAGAACTGCACACAATACTCCAAGTGAGGTCTCAGGAGAGCAGAGTAGAGGGGCAGGATCACCTCCCTCGACCTGCTGGTCATGCTTCTTTTGATGCAGCCCAGGATACGGTTGGCTTTCTGGGTATGTTAAAAATAACTCAGTTTGCATGTGTGTGTGGCCATAGTTCTGTGTTTCAGATGGCTCATTCTTTTGCTGCTGCATAAATGGGCTTCGGCAAGCTTTAACAAACACTGCACTCTGCTTTTTGCCCCTGTAAAGTGTGTGTGTGTGGCAGCATCCCATACATGCCCACGTCCACACATGCCGAATTCATGGTGCATTTTGCCTTGTGGACCTTCACTCTCATTTGTTTGCTTTCAAGGCCTTGTGATGCAAAACTGAGGGAAACCTGAGCACCTTTAATAATGATAGCAGCTATATTAAAAGGCAGCTTCTCTTTTCCTGGGTGCCTGGAAACCCCAGTAGCTGCTGAGCTGTGCTGCAACTGAACTAAGCAGGACTTTTAGAAGCCCAACTTGGATAGCTACAGAAACCAAGGTGGGATGAAAAAGGATAAGAAAGAAGCATCAGAAGTTAACAGGCCTGTGCACTGTGCAGCAGTGGAAAAAGTTTGTGCCATTAAACCTCCTGTACAAGGGAGGTGTCTGTAAATACAATGACTTCTGGCAATATCACAGCTCAGTATCTAGCACTGAAAAGCAGAGAGTGGGAGGCCCATAAAGAAAGAGGGTTACTGAATTTTCTCCTGGACTCTCCTGTCTTGAAGGCAGGGCAGTCAGCAGCCACCATTCAGTGCCTGATATCTTCCAATCTGCAAAGGGAGCCTATAAAAAATTTTGCTCTGTGCCTGGTGGTAACAGTGCAGCAACCTCCAGGCTTTCTGAGTTCTCAGGCTGGATTTTCCCATTTCCATGTGCTGTTAGAGCAGACAGGAACATCCCAACAGCGGGATGTCACGTAGCAATTCTCTTTCACAGAGCTTGGCTGTGAAATGTCCTCATCTGAGGGCCAGGGCCTCCTACACCCAAAGCACACGTGAACATCAGGCAGTAAAGCAACCACAAAGAACTGGCTGTGGAGTGTTTCAGGCTGCCAACTCCTGGAGCAAATCAGAGTAGGACAGATCTGAGCCAGCTGATGCTGCTGGCAGAAGCACCCTCCTGTCAGCATAAAAAGGGTTTATCTTGTCTACATGGCTCCTGGTGCTGACATGCACCCAAACATTCCTCCTGCCTCTCTATATGTTGGGTTAGCACCAGAGACCCTGCAGAGACTGCTCTGCCAGACATTCCCAAGCTCTTAGTAATAAGTCTTTGGACAGCATTGAATATTCTTGCTTAGAAACTAACCCAGAGAATGAAATCACCACTGCATGCTATCCACGCTGAGGAAGGGCTGACATTGCAGATATCCCAGCTATGAGCCAAAGTTGGCCCTGCTTCCCACTGCAGCCAGAAATGTGTGCTTAAGATGTAGATAAAAGTCAAATGGAGTCCTAAGAGGACTTCCTTATGATGTTGATAAACATAGCACTGAACCTACATAAGGATTCTTTTGCCAACAGCCTTAGCATGTAATGCCAAAGTTACTCAGCTTTATAGCACTTTAGTATCAAGACAACAGATGTGTGTATATGATACAAGTGTGGCTGATGCTGTCAGGTGTCTAGATGTGTGATTACGATTCAGCTCCACAAGCTCCTGTCAGAAGTAACAATTCCCTTGCTCTTCCATTTGCCATTCAATTTTTATTTCGGAAAATTAGGGAACCTGTCCTCTTTTCAAAGAAAACATTGGAAACTGCTCACTGTGCTCTTGAGGGCTCTCTCCATCTTCTCAGACTTCCTTATGAATCCTTAGGATTTATGAGAACATTAGGGAGCACCAACCCCTGCTCATCTGTCAGAAGCAAGCAATGTTCTCTTGTATTTACTGTTTATAACATCTGCAAATGACTCTAATTTCTAGGATATCCTTTCTCTGGCATCCCTGCTATGTCTGCAGGGATGCAGGCAATACCCCAGAGCACCTCCTTCTCACGAGTGAACAAGACAGTGCAGTGGCCTTTCTTACTACATGGGAGCAGCTGTGTGTGGCATGCACAAGCTCTGGGCTGAAAGGAAATTGCATACTTCTCAGCAGCAGCTACATGTGCTCTCTTGTCAAGAAACAGGTATATTAGGGTGTCTTGTGGCTTTGCATGCAACAGGGACCTTTGTTTGGAAGAGCAAATGGAGTTCTGCTTGTTGAGGTTTCAGAAAAGTGAGGCTTGGTACTTTGCCAAACCTACTATATGGTGTCAGTGACAGGGTTTCCATAAGAATGTTTTGCAAAGGCCTCATTGCCTCTTTCAGATCCTATCTTGTTCCTACAGCCAGTTTTACTGGGGAGTGATTCTGCAGCCTCCCCACGGGTACATGTGATGTACATGATGTAGTGGTGCAAAGCCCCCGCCACAGCACAGCTCCTTCTGCCCCCAGAGGCTCCTACACAGACATGCAACTTCAAGTGAAGATATCAATGTCTGTTCCTAACCATGTCAAAATAGATATCTCTGCCCCTTCCCACCATTCTGAACGAGATAAGGGAGGTATTCTTAAAAGCAGCGCTTGTTAATGGTTTTCAAGCATGCCGGTTCAATTACTTGGTTTGCTCTACTGCTTTGTTTGAGTGGACTGCTTTTTTAAAAAAACCAATTATGTCAAAACTAGAAGCAAAATATCAACTGCAGAGGCAAGCTGGGTCATACACAGTTGCACTACAAAGAACAAGAATATCTTCAACTCTTAGATCGCAATTGTTAGCAGGCGCAAGACTCTCATCTCTGCTGCCTCTATAGGCTCTTCTCTCTAGGCTGGCTTTTCTTTGATGGCTTATATTTGAAGCATCCAGGGCTTTATCTTCTAGTGTTTTCTATTGATTTTGCTCTTATTCTACTACTTTTTTCTTCTGTAGTTCTTTGCCTTCTGTTGTATCCCTTGCTGATGTGAATGAGTTTCATGGGTTACAGCATCCCTGGCCAAAAGAGCAAAGTGAGCTATTTATGTGAACCGAACATCTGTAAAAGGGAAATTCACATGCGCTGAATAATCTCGCAGATGAAGCACAGTAGCCCCAGATTTCACAGATATTGTGGCAGCTCATAAGCTTCAGATTCAAAGCTGGAGTTGTCCTTTCCCAGAAAGTATCAGTGTTCAGATTCGGGATTATCTTTAAATCAGTTGTATAAAAATAAGCAAGCAGGAAAATCAACGCCCTTGTGAGTTTAATTTTGAAGTTCTTAAATAGTAGGAATGAAAAATATAGCAGTCTGTCTCTTGCTATAGTCGTGTTTCATTGCCCTATTTTTGAATGAGAGTCTGATTTTCAGCCTAAAATATGAAATGAAGAATAGATTTGAGAATGAGATAAGGAACTCAGCCTTCTCACAAGTGTCTTTTCTGTCTACACTGCTGGTTGGCTTCCAGATATAGTTTGGCTCTACCTCACGCTTGAAGAGTAGAACCTCACACAACTTTGAATCCTGGCAGTGTACATGTTCACATGTAGCCTATCTGTCTAGATGTTTTTTATAGTTGGCAGAATAAAATAGGCTTCTCTGGGGTGTGATTTGTCTTACTATAAGGTAGACTATCCCGTGAAGTACTTTGGAGGTGTGTCATACTTTGGGACACATTGCTTGCAAACAAAGTTTGACTATCCAGGCCAGATGTCTTCATCTATGCTACTGGTGTCCAGAGTTGGTTCCCTTTCTGTCCATGAGAAATGGACACTTGGGAGGAACTAGTACTGGGTATCTGCTGGTGGACTGAATTGGCTTTCCTCTATCTATCTGTGTGAACTTTCACGAAAGAGCACTTGGTCTCTGCTTCTTATCACAGTAATGCAGTGAGAACAAGGTTCAGCTCTGCTCAAGAGCCCCAGGGTTGATGTCTGTGCCCCACTGGGCACTTGCGTGCTAGTGAGGAGGGTGGTGGGTGCATCTAAACTGGGGACGGGGTTATTACCTAAACTTACCAGCAGTGTGGCTGACACCAAGGCAAGGGGCAAGCTGGAGTGCAGCTTGCTGCAATAGGATAAACAGTGGTGAGTAAGGAAAGCCTGGGACAGCCCCTACTCATGCTGCCAGGACTACAGTCCTGGTAGTGCCTGAGCCAGCGAGACTGAAGCTTGCTGGAGCAAGATGGGTGGGGGTGGCTGCACGAGCTGCCTGCTGGGAAGTGTTGCATGTGTTCGTGCAGCTGTACAGCGAAGTGACCAAGCACTGTGCAAAGTAATGAGGGAGGTAGGTGGTTTCCACCCACTAAAACTTGCCACCATTGCTGAAAATAAGGCAGAGGGACAGAGAACCGCCAGGAAATTAAGAACCTCTTCACCTCTCTCTCCAGGTCGCTACCCACAGCAAAACAAAGGCACCTACATCCCGATCCTAGTAGGTAATGTGCTGAAACCCGGTGAGTGGGGAGCCAAAATTACCCACAAAGAGAACAACTCCGTTCGCCTGTCCATCATGTCCTCTGCCACCTGCATCATTGGGAAGTTTCGCTTGTATGTTGCCATCTGGACTCCCTTTGGCATCATCCGGACGCAAAGAAACTCAGCAACTGACACTTACATCCTGTTCAATCCCTGGTGCCAGCGTAAGTACCTTATCAAAGTCAAAGGTTCACACTTTTTGCTGCCAGGCTTATCGGGTTTTGGGAGACTGTAGGCCAGGAAGGAGAGCTTAGTACCAAGGAGACTGGAGAAATGCCAGTTTGGGTCTGGAAATTATATAGTAACTCTGCCAAGAGGATTTGGTGTGGGACAGGATCTGTCAAGTCACGTCACTGACCACCACATTTAGGACTGAACATCTGCAGCCAAAAGCCTGCATGAATTCAACCTGCTGTGGCATCACTGGTGGTGGTGCCTTCCTGCCACTACATGACATTTGCCCTTTTAACATCCCCTTTACTGGTGACTAATTAGCAGCAGCCATGCCCTCTGTGAAGAACAAAACTTTTGGCAAATTAGTCCTTTTTTTATTGCTCAGTGGGTTGAAGAAAAATTTATATTTTTAAATCTCCCCAAACCAGACCTTAGAATGTCAGAATTGTATTTTACCCAATGAACTCCATGTGGTTTAAGGAGAAGGCATGGAGGACCAGAGACATTCAGCTCAGCCTTCTGACAGGCTGTAACACTGTGTCTCAGCTTCTGACACTTGTAAGGCTCCAAGTCATACATATTAGTGTATATTGAGGTCAGCAGCTAACTTTAATATTTTCCTGCCATCCTCCCTTCATCTTTAAATCTTTTACCAGAGTATTTGCATCAAATAATCCCCTACCAAACAAGGACCATCCTACCTAGTGACAAGTATGTTTAGCATTATTAATAGAGCCCATTATTCAGCTGCACTACTGTCAGTACATTGCATGATTTGTGCTGAATTCATTACTTGCCCTTGGTCCAAGGGAATATAAGCAATGATTAGCTTATGCATTATTTAAGAACATATATGTTAATGCTGCATAAAGTGGAGTTAGTTAAGTGGGAACAGGAGGGAAGGGCAGGGCCCAAGGCCCATGACACCATGAAATACTTCTGAAAGCAATGCAGAAGTAGAGGTAGGCACCTTACAGCAGCATGCTAAGAGTTTGTTCTGGGAAAGGCAGGAGAGTGTGTAACAAAAAGAGAGGAAGCATTGCCAAAGTTATGACCCACTGTGAGCGGACAAAACTCAAGGTTTGTGGAGACATTGCCAGCCTCTCCAGCCTCTCACAGCTCCAGCTAGGGAGGTGCAATTCTTCACCCCAGGGTAAAGCATCCCTTGGTGTTAGTTCTGGGTGTCCTAACAGCCAGTTTGTTGACCAGCATGGTGACTGCAGTGCATGGTGACTGCAGTGGCGCAGCATCTACTTGCAAAGGGATAAACTGCAAAGAAAGAAGCTTCTTAAATTGCCTCATTACTAGCATACAGCAAGCTATGGCGGCATGCAACCTTAATGTGGAGAAAAAATGTGATGTGAGGGGTTTGGCTACCCCACTGTGGTGTGACTGGGACTACACAGGCTGATCAGAGGCGCTAGTCAAGGGGTGGGAAGGGGAAAATCAATCCCTTCTACACACCCCTTTTCCCACCAGCCCTGTGTGCTGACTGATTCACTTCAGTTCGTGACTGGGCACTATGCTCGCCTGTGCCCTCCCTCTCTCACACACACCAGAGCCTAATGGGGCCAAAAGTGAACAAGATTAAAACCATGGCATGAGCAACCCAGAGGGAGCAAGACATGCAGCAGTTTCCTCCATCAGCAGCAGCCATCCGTTGCCCCCAGCCCCAGGAGAGGCAACTTGGTGTCACCCCTGGAGGACCACATTTTCATCACTTGCTTACGTATTCAGGTACCTTGATGGTTCCAGGTCCTGTCCCTTGTTGACTATTACAGATTTCATTTTCTGCATGTTTCATTTGGATTTATTCTCATTTCTTGCCCCTACTTTGACTCCTAGGTAGCTTGAGCTAATCAACACCTGTATCTGCCTTTTACCCTTTCCTTGTGCTAGAAAACCAGCGACTGCCTTTCCTTGCTTTATCCCCTGTCTGGAAAAGATTGTTCAGTGGAATGACAAACGGGTATAAAAACTCAGGCAGTTAAAGTGCAGAGAAAACAATAGTTTGAAAATCTCCTAGACTTGTTTGCTGGGTTAATAGCTAAGCAGTAAAGTCTTAAAGAAAGAGAAGGCTGATGCCAGGAATGAATGGGGGTTGGGGATTGTTACAGCAGGCAGCAGAGTATGGGCTCTGTCAGTGTCTAGCTCAGCTTTCCAACTCCTCATCTGGGAGAAACATCAATGTGTCAGTATGAGTTTTTCTTTAAGATGGATGCATTTGTGCCCTTTCTTATTGCTCCTTTTCTCACTGTATTTCAGTGTTGACATCTTTTCCCAGCCAGGGATGTGGGGTTTTTCCTGCTGTTTCAGAACAAGTTTGAATACCAGTCAAGCTACAGAGTACTTTGCTTCCAAAATCATCAGATGCTTTCTTATATTTTAATCCCCTTAGCTACATTTAAAGCTGATCACCAAGAATACTTTAAAGATGCAGATGCAGGGCTTGATTCTGCCAAATGACATGCACCAGCCCAAACATGTGGGAATTCAGCAAGCTAATGGATTGAGATTTCGCATACTCAGGTGGAATTTGCATTACTTAGTGAGCAAAGTAAAGCCTGTGAGGAGAGACAGCATCCTTTCTTCAGCCAGCTGACATATTTGGGAAAATCAGGTGTGCTTTTGGGCGTGCCGAGCCCTCTTCAGTTCTGAAACACGATACAAACAGCAAGTAGTTCAGGATAACTTCTAGGAGTTTAACTTAACTCTTAGAAGTACCACTACGCTAAAGCAGAGAAAGGCTCCTTTGATGTGGATACTTGTAAGCTCTTTCCAAGGAAGTGCTGGCTCCCAACAACTTTCTGCTGGGGAACATTCAGTGCTTATTGGGACAAGATCTTGCACTGACTTGTGTGGCTCTCACCCTCCCACAGGGTGGAGATTCATAGTGCACCTGAGCAAGTCGCAGACTCTCAGAGCTGAGGTGTGCATTTCATTCACCCAAGCTTCCTGCAAAGTGCATTATATTTAAGCAATTGAGTATATTGCAACTTTATTGAGTCAGTTACACATTTCCTCTGCTTGAATGTTCTAATACAGTTTGAGGATCAGTAACATGTGGTTAACCTTGGACTCTTCTCAAGTGTTACCAGTCATCCAAATTTGGCCCAAAAGCATTTTCTTGCACTTATAGCTAAATCCCAAATTTGATCTCTCGTATCATAGATTCCAGCTGGGCAAAACACACACAGAGCTTCATCTTTCTGTTATATTAATACAGGCAAGCACTAGCAGCTGCAAGGAAGCATACTGATCTTGGTCCTGGGGGTGGAGTAGGTTTTGTAGATAACCATATTTAGCTCTTGAAGCTTTGTGCTCGCCGCAGTGCTGTCCTCTTCCACTGAGGCCCACTCTTGCATTCCTGGATTCCCATGGGAGTGTGTTGAAGGGAGGCTGGGTACTCAGGGCAAGATTGCCACCTCCACCCATCTGTGGTGCTGCTGCACTCAGCGGTCACTGCACTACAAGATAGAATTTCCAGCTCCCGGCAGTTGCTGTAGTGGGAATGGGGTCCCCTCATCGTGGCCAGGGTCCGCTCATGCTTATTCACTTTCCCAAATGGAAAGGGCTATTCTGCATTCCTCAACCTTAAACCTGCTTTCAGTAGGATTCTTCTCCTGCAGTACTGTCTTCACATGAAGTGTATTTTCACCTTATCCATCTTCAAACAGAGAAGCACAGAGGCTAATTTGCTTCTTTGTAGCATTGCTAGTGTCTGAGTAATTTCCCAGGATGAAACAAGTGAGTAAAAAAACCCCTTAAACTGTTTGAGAAGAAGAACAAACAAACCCAGCACATTTCCATGGAATTCTTCCGTTTGTCAGATGTGAGCCTCCACTTGCACAAAATAATTAGGAGTTGTACTATGTAGAGCACGCTTAGCATCAAAGTAGTCACAGATGCCTCATATTTTCTTCTAAACAGTCTCAAGGGTAGTGAAAGCTGTCAAAAATCAAAGCAGCTGGCTTCTCTGGGAAACACAGAAGCACTTTTTACTTTATCAAAAACCACAAATATTTTAAAATAATTGACAGAGAAGTTAATCAATTTTCATCTGATTTAGCAAAGATCAGGCAGTCTCAAAATAACATAAGCATCTCAATTGATACCAACCAGATCAATACTGATATTTTTAATCCATGAAAGAAAACAACAGCTGTCAAGAAGGCATATGCACACACTCCACTGAATGCAGAACTGTACAGAGGAAGGTGTGAGTTCTCCTTCTTTAAATGCATTCTCTGCACCATTTGTGTGGATGTGCCTTAAGAAATTTCAAAGCTCACTGAGAGAATGCATGTAATTGTTCAGTCAGCAAATCAGGCAGACTCAGCCTGATGGAATGGAGCCTAGATGATCTGTAACATCTGCAACATTTTTAGTGGGTTGTTATGCAGAACTTTTTCAGAGCTGGGAGCTGGCCCTTAAAAAAATATAGAGTTTCATAAGTATCAGAGTCCTTGCTGGCATAAATGACTGCAGATATTTTGATTCAACGTCAAGTTTTAATGCTTTCTTTCACCTAATAGCCTTTAAATATAATAAACCCATGACCTTTGACTTTGTGGGTAAAGGTTGGCTACATCAAGGGTAGTGACAAGCCTATATGGAAACTCCTTGATGGTCCAGCCCTTGGAAGCCTGGTGAATGCCAACACTCCACTGAATGCAAAAGTGGGTCTCAGACATGCCCACCTTAGGGAAAACCCAACAAAATCTGCTGCTTCTCTGTTAGCTTGGATTTGGATGGGGTTGGCAGAGGCTGTACAACAACCCTGTCAAAAGCATAATGGGAAGCACTGATCTCTTCAAATGCAATAAAGGTGTCTTGTATCTAGCACCTGCTTCTGTATCATTCATTGCAGACTAATGTGGAGGTCATTATGTTATGAATCTGTTCATAATCCCTGCTGTATGTGTATCTTCAGAGAAAACAAAACTCCCAGCAGGGTTAGGTGTGTAGACTGGCAAAACCCTTCATGTAGTTGAAGCCAGTGTTAAGTTCTGCCATTGATTTTTTCAGGGGGCTCAGATTTTAGCTTATTTTCAGCCAAATTGCTGTTTTATGGGCAAATGAAGAAGCTTGTGAGGATGAGGTTCAAAAGGAAGTATAAATCTCATTCACATTTCAACAAAATACAACAAATCAATAGGCTTTTAAAAGTTAAATGACCCTCTAGTAATTTGTAGTGGGGTGCTGAAGAAATCTACAGTAGTGAGTGGTAGTTTGCCCATACCAAACTACCAGAGGTTATTGCTTTCCTTTAATTTCCTATCTGGTACCACATTACTGATTTCCTCAAATTAATTAATTCCCATACTATTAATTGTTAAGCTGTATCTCTTAGTCTCATAATATAAAGATTGGTACAGTAACAAAATCTTCAACTATTCTAGCATCACAGAATCACAACCTTCTTCATACCTGTGAATGTCTGAATGTTTCATGTCATTCAGGGTTATTTATGAATGCTAATAGTGGGTTATTTACTTCTGAAAATCATGTTTGCAGGGTGAGGGCCCATGCATATGTTCTTGACTCTTGATATAAGACCGATCTAGGATATACTCTTTGTATATGTTTTGATAAAGATCTCTTCCAATTACTTGCAGTTTTCATGTAGACACTTGAATTTCTCCCCATATTAGTTGTCAGTCGAGCTACATGGGGGAGGGATACTCCAGTCAATAACTTACATACAGAAAAAATAATCAAGCCCTTCTGTTAATACGTTATAAGAACTGTATTCCATTTTTTTTAATGCACTACAGATTTTTCTTTAGATCTCTTGACTTGAACTGTTTCCCATTAACATTAATAGGTTTGAAATTGTTCTTTGATCTGTTTGTGTGGATGCAAAATTGCGTCATGGAGCTCCAACTTTTAAATTAGTGGTGCAGAGTAATCATAAAATTCCTGATAAGATGTGACATTTTAATCTTACTTTACAGATCCTGAGAAAGCAGGCAGGAGTTGTCAGCATTTTTGCATTTTGCGTGCTTTTAAGTTACATATCATATTCCTGACTGGGGTCACTACCTCCTTATTCTTGTACTCTGTGGAAGCAAATAATGTTTTGTTTGAGGGAAGAGCTGTGCTTTTTATCAAAGATAACTGTATTATATGCTAAGATGTTTTATTTGTCCTATATGAAACTAAGCAACTGTGTTAACATTTCTTTTCGGTAAACTGATGCAGAGGATGCCGTGTATCTGGATGATGAGAAGGAAAGGGAAGAATATGTCCTGAATGATGTTGGTATTGTTTTCCATGGAAACATCAACGACATAAAATTAAGAAGCTGGAGTTACGGTCAGGTGAGCTATTTAGACCTTCCCTGGCTGCACCCAGTAGGAGAGCAAGTGAGTTTAATTGACTCCAGACTATGGTCGCGACTGTGGGCTCCGGAGTGCGTTATTGGTCACTGCTTCAGAAAGGCAAGGGACATAAGTTTAAAATTGTATGAAGTGGGTATATGCCTAATCTAGAAAAGCAGTATTATAATAGCTGATATTTAAAGATCTTGGTTTAGGAGCATATTTCAGATACTAAGAGGCTGCCTGTTCAACGTTATAATCATTAGCTGAGATTTCCACAATGCAGTAATATTTCTGCTGCTAAATTGTTCCTGCTTCAGGATCAAAATGATTTGACGAAAGAGCAGAAAGATTGATTGATCAATTGATTATTGATTGATTGATTTTTAGCAATAGGTTGTACTGCTTTTTGACTCTTCCTTAGCTGTTTGGCAAAAATAATTCTGGTCTTCTTAAGAGTCAGCTTGTTCATATGGCAAACTGTGATTTAATCCCAGAGTTTTAAATTTCCTCACTACAGTAACCAAGCAGAAAAACCTCTTCCTTTGGACTTGAAAACATCAGTCTCCAGTGATCTCTTACAGCCTGGGGAAACACTCCTTATCAGGCTGCTGTACAGTATTGGTGTGCCTTCAGTAACATCAGACTTACTGCTTGACTATTTTACCTCAATCTGTTTGAAAGCACTAACCAGCCTGAAAATCCCTGCTGGATGAAAGCCTTACGTTAGTGTGTGAGAATGGCAAAAGACATTAACGTGCAGAATCAAAACAAGCAAAACTCACTCTAGTTGTCACTTGTATATGGCAAACTCTGCTAATCTCACCTTCTGAATTTTTACAACAGCACAATGAAGAAAGTACTGAAGTATTTCCTTAATGCTTTGGTGACAGATCCATTCAGTTTTCATGGCACCTCCCTGGCATAGCCTTGCAGAAGGGCCCTCCTTGCTTTGCTTTCTTTCCATCAGCTAAAGACAATCTCAGAGCTTGAACTAGATGGATTGCCAGTGTGCTTGCCCTGGAGAGCTCTTTGAACTCACATCTCTCTTGTTTCCTTATTTAAGGGTACAATTTCATCTTTTTTTCCTGCAGCAGCACTGCCTTTGGGAGTTCCTGCCTCTGAACCATTCCTTTGGTTGTGTCAGTGCCGCTGTTTGTGGGGTCTGACTGTTATCCGGACTGAGATAAAAATAACCCTTAAATTAGGTGTTGATGGGGAGGAATGCCATAAGCTGATGGTGCCTCTGTTATAAGAGATGGGAAGCCAGATCCTGAGGCCAAAGCAGGCGCGCATTTAAGTTGACCAAAAATGCCCCCTCCTGGCCCTTCCCTCCCCCTGCAAGTGCTAGTGCGGCCGTGCCGTGAATCAGACTGGAGATCTGATCTAGCTGAATAAGCATCTTCTTGATTTCTGTTTTGGGGTTTTTGTTGTTGTGTTGGGGTTTTTTTCTTTCTTTTCCCTGGGTTATTTTTCGGGCTTGCTCTGTTCCTGGATTTGGGATTCACTCTGTGACAGATGTAAGGGGAAAGGAGGGGAATGAGTGTCTGGAGGTGGAAAGCGCTGCTTAAACCAGCTACTGGGTTTATGTCCTGAGATGCTAAATTTACAGCTGATACTGGCTGGGCCTGAAGTACTTATATTCTGAAAATCTGGCACCTTCCTGACACAAATACCAGCCTCCCTTGAGAAACTGCATTATTTATTTGGTTTTGCTAGGAGGTAGTTCTGTCTGTGAGGTTAGGGCTGTTCCATAGCCCTCTGTTGTGTACTTTCATTCCTATGCTGTGTGAAGCTGGAGGACCTGATTTCCACACTGTGCTGTGGTGCACTCTTAGCTGTCCCTTGCCCATGTGAAAACTGTGGCAGATGCATCTAAGGAGGCCAAGCAAAGAGCTTTAATGGAATCAGTCATTTTGTATGGGTGTAACGGACATCTCAAATTGCAAAGCAATGCAGAAGTATGATTCCATCACTCTCAGTGAAATGGGTGATGTGAGATTCCTGACCTTACCCTGAAAACTTCCAAGCATTAAAACCAGGCATCTCCCTCATTTTCAGCAATCCTGGATGTTAGGAATAAGAGCATTACTGTGAGCAAGTAAAAATACTAGCAGCATGGCCTATATTATGGATATATCATGCAAGTATGCACTTTATATTTATGATATATAGCCCTTTATGACAGTGTAGGTAAAAGCATAAGGCCACATACAGTCATGGAGAGGAAAGGTATTGGGTCATATACAAAATACAGATAGACTCAGGCATGGTAATAGTCTCAGGCTAAAAAATTGCTTTGACCAATGACAGCTGGAAGCTTTAACTCAGGTTGTAAATTAAAAAAGAATATACAGTTCAAAACTGGGTTACTAGTGGGAGATTATTCTCACAGCTGCTGTCTTTAATGAGCAGCATCAACATGAGAGGAAGAAAGGCAAGAAATATGGACCAAGGAATAAAAACAACAGAGCAATTGAAACATGGCTCTAATGAATGAGGATGGAGACGCTCCTTGTAACATGACTGTAATTCCTTTCTTGTAAGAAAGCATAGTCAGTCACTCAGAAAAGCCCAGAGGGAATTCAGGGGAAATTTTGCTTTGGAAGAAATCTAGGCACATAGGAATTCTCTAGCTGTGAAATGTCAGAAGCTGGGTTCTATATTGTTCATTTAATGTTGGGGTTTTTTAGTGAGAAAAATAAAATTAGGCAGGTGGTCACAGAATTCTTGTTGCCATCATGAGTTGCCTCATGTGAACATGTTGAGCTGCATTATCTTTGCAGCCCACTGTGCAAATATAATTTCATGGCATGTGCATTTGGTCAGATCAGACCATAATCAGTAGGAGATCACATATGCCTGCAACTGACTGTGAGAAATACAATCCTAACTCAACTAGTGCAAACAGCCCTTTTGACTTTGATTTCAATGGAAGATCATCTATTAGAAATAGTTGAGCATGAAAGAGGATGCCCACTGAAGGCCAGCCCAGCTAAACACATTGCTGTGTAATACAATGGATGTCCGTGTGCAAACAGAACCCCTTTGCCTATGTTCTTTCTCATGCCTTGTTTTTCATCTGCAGTCTTTCCCAGGTGGCTTTGACAAAGTTTCTTGGTCCTGAATTTTGTTTATTTCTATTTCAACTTGTGTTGGGCAGACAGTGCCTGCACCTGGCCCAAGCTCACTCACTTGTCCTGGCTACCTACTGCTGCTCTAGTTCCTCTGACATTTCAGAAGTGTTCAGCCTCACAAGTGCTGTGTTCCTATTCCACTTCTCTCTAGACAGCATTTTCAAGCCAAGAATGAGAGCAGGAAACTTATTTAGTTTGATTTAATGTTTTCAAATCCCTGGATAGTGAAGAAGAGCAAAACTGGATTTAGAGTTAAGGCTACTCTGCATCCTACTGCAACAGTGTAAGGCAGCTAGACTTTATGGCTTTTACTATCTCTTCTGCTGTTAATCCAGTTATTTCACAAGTATTCATGTCATTTTTTAAATGCTAAGGTGGAAGGCAACAACCCTGATAGCAATTTCTTTTCTCTTTATTCTTTCTGTATACGCTGGCAAGATTGACAGTGCCTCATAAACTGTAGATGAGAAAGATTTAATTTGCAGGGTAAACTTCTTATTAATTTAACTGAGGTCTTAGGCACTGCTGATGACTTGAAGTACAGAAAGCAAATTTTGATCCTAATGAAAATGATAAATCATTGGGCCAGACCAGAAGAGAAGTGAACTTGAAGCAGGAAGGATTGCTATGAGGGCTCAGAGTTTACGCTATCTGCTATGAGGATAATGGCAAGGAAGGTCTCCACAGCATCCCTCCACCCAAGATTATTTACATCACATACCAGTGGGGAAGACTGGAGAGTCTACTGTGCAATTATGCAGCTTCTCAGGGGTGATACAATATTAGGAGTAGGTCCCCAGGAAACACTGATCTCTCTTTCTGTATTTTCCCAAACACCATTAATGCAGTTTTACTCAGACTATAAGGTGTTACTCACTAGTGAACATCCACTCCAGAGAAAGTAATTCAGTGCATGTGTGGGTGATGATGAGAGAGGTGTGTTGCCTTGTTTGCTGAGAAGGATCCATATGCGGTGGTAACCTAAGCAATGAAAGTCAGGCAAGCTCGAGACAGAGGCAAAAAAATGGACTTTCCTTGGCCAGGAAATATCTGAGAGTGGTAAAACATTGTGTTGCCTCTGTTTTCTTGGTTTATGTCAGAGTTCTGCTGCTGCGTGCGATGTCACTTCCATTCTACTCATCTTCCATGCAGCACCAGCAGAGTCTTGACTCTTTTGGGCTTCCTTTCCAGCACCTCAGTTTTCTTCTCCTTTGTCTCTCCCAAGGCAGCCAAAGCAGCAGCTTGGTCTGGGCTTTTGCTCATTTTTTTCAGGAGGCAAACCTTAAGATCTCCCTTATCTGCCAAGGAGCCCTAAGCCCATCTGGAGACAGCTGCAAAATCAATGCAGCTCTAGTAGCAACATGGGAGCAAAAATCCTGTTAGAGGGAATCATATCTTTAAGGATGCAAGCATAGAACGTAAAACCTAACACAGCAAGGGGACGAACTCTGTGGAGTTTCTGTCTCTGTCTTGAATGTTAATATAAGATCATGTATCTAGAAGATACTTGTTTCATTAATGTGCATTTCCCTGTCCGCTACCATTTTCTAGGGGAGAGGTATTTTCCTTTGCTATGCAGTTTCTCCTCAGGAAAATGAAATACACTGGAGGGCAAGTTCTGTGACAAATGGTTTCTGGTCTATTTAGGCACCTCTGCCCTCAATTCATTCTTGTGCTTGTTCATGCTGGATCGAAGAAAATGTACCTTTTCATTCTATTTTTGAAGAAGACTACTTTAGGTTACTTGGTATTTTTGTTGTCTACATTTTGTAGTCCAGGATTAATCTATATAATCAGTGTTTGGTTGTTAATTTTAAAGAGATTTAAAAATTGATTTAAAAATGTGCCTTCGAATTATCTTTGGCAAACTACTTACTGTTCAGCTTCCCAGCATTGCATTGTCTGTGTCTGAGAAGTCCTGAAATTAACAGGTCTGGAATCTGTAAAGGACATGAAGTCCTTCATGAGCCGACCAGCTTCTTGTAGTTATTATTATAATATCTTCCTATTATATACTTGTTAGCACTTAAAATTTTATGTCCTGTCAGAAAGGCTGTGTTGTCATTTCAACCTTCTGGAAACCGGACTGAGATTGAATTGAAAATTACACTCTCCTTTCCCTCACAGCCTCTCACCTTTTTTTTCTGCCATACATGGGCGATTATTCTAGAAGAAAGCTTGTATTTTTAACCACAGAACTTTGACTTGACTAAGCTGATGAGCTATTATGACAACAGAAAAATATGACTTTGTCTTTGCTTTCCAGAATAAAAAGTGATTCAATTTTCCCTGCTGTTTCCCTTTTTATATTCTTTTATCTAGTTTGAAGAGAACATTCTGGATGCTTGCCTGTTCCTGATGGACAAGGCGGAACTGGAGCTCTCTGGGCGTGGAAACCCAATCAAAATCTGCCGTGTTGCTTCAGCAGTGGTATGTAATGGATGCCTGATACGTGTCAGAAATTACTTGTAAATCATAGAATCATAGAATAGTTAGGGTTGGAAAGGACCTTAAGATCATTTAGTTCCAACCCCCTTGCCACAGGCAGGGATGCCTCATACTAGAAATCAAAGCCAGGCTGATTGAACTGGCTGGCCCTCATGCCCCCATGTGCTTACTCCAACAGGTGCCAGATCAATTGTCCATTCTGACCTCTAGGGCCTGGCTTTTTATTTTACTCTACTAAAGGTGAAATAAGTGGTTCATCTCATTTTCCTAATAATTGTACCTCATTGGCAGGAAAGCTACTTCTAGACATTGCACTCCAGGCATGATAACATTTCTTGCGACACTGTGCTCATTTTCCATTAGCTGAGATAATTGAGAAAACTATTTCTGCCATGGGAAGCAAGGAGACATGGGTAGAATTTGGGATGGGGAGCTGAGATACTTTATGTGGACTCTATCACTAACCTCCATGTGGTCTTAAGACACTGCAACCGTTACTGTGTCTGATTTTCAAGCCCCAAATGGCCTAGTAAAGTTGAGAACATTTATGCATGCTACCTTACCCTAGGTGAAAACACTGTGAGAGTTGTCCTCTTAAACATGGGGTCCACAAAACTTACAACACTTAGAATGGAAGTACCCGAAATAACCAGAAGCAAAGAGTAAGGAGAAGACTTTCCATATCTTCACTTTTTCCAGCTACTAGGCACCAGGAGTCATGTGGGTGCAAGAGCAGCCCCATCCCTTATGTTCAAGATGGAAGACTCATCCAGGATGTGGAAGGAAGAAGCTGAGTCCTTGCCTCTGCCTTCTAGAGGTCTAAACTGAGGACTTCTTCCTCCCAGAATAATACTCTAATCATCAAGCTAGTGTCACCAGATGTTTTCCCAATGCAGCCACTAAACACCCACAGCTGTATGTGGGTCCACAAAACATGGCTGCAGGGGCTGACTATCCTGGCTGAGATAATGCTTTAACCCACTTGTTACAGCATTTGCCCAGGCTTCAAGAGCATGAGCTCTTTGTCTTAGATGACATTGAAATGGGATCTCCAGCCTCTCAGTGCCACGTGCTGAATCTTGCATAGCAACATGTGAAACGGAATAGCTTCAGCAAGAAGTACGGTGAACACCCGCACTTCTCTTTCTCCTTTAACCTTTTGGTTAGCTCTTTCACCTCAGAAGTTAGAAATATGGCTTCAGACCTTCAGATAGAAGTAAGAATTGAATGTGGTTCCCTCATTCCCGGGCTAGTAGATGTAAAGAGTCCCTCGTACAGGGACCGTGGAATCCCTAAGGGCAGAACAGCACAGATTTTATGAAGTCAAAGAGGCTTGAATATTACTTAGGTTTTGAGCCACTCAAATATTTCAGGGAGGCGGAGTGTTCACCATTGGAAATACAGTATTCAATGGACTTCAGGTGTAATATGCAGGATTAGGCCATAGCTGGGTGGGAGTTTTGGCCACCTGAAATCTGGACCTCAGTAGGAAGTGGCCAAGAGGTGTTGAAGTCCCACCTGTTGTCCTTGCCCTCACTCTTGCTCAAGTTGAAATGTGCTGGCACCAAGCTAGTCTGAGGAGGTGCCCCCACAATGGAATCCTTCTGAGGCATTCTGACATTACAGAGTGGGTAGAGGCACCCCCTTCTTCCTCTCCTTACAGCCAGAGGAGAGCCTGAAGATCAGTGGCTGCCCTGCCCTTGAAATGTCTCTTTTCTTGGCATGTTTCACAACAGTGAGATGGGCACAATCCCTTAACCCTTGGGTTATGACTCTGAACACTTATCTTTTATTCAGTCCTAGGGTTCACAGGAAGTCGATTTTCTAATTATAAAACAGTAGTTAATCCAGCCAAAAGCTTTTAAATGAGAATTGTGATTTATTTGGCTGGTGTGTAGCTGTTCCACATTAGCATAATTAAAAGGTACAGAGCGAATGAGATTTTTGCACAGCCTCAACTGGTTTAGTTCAAATTGCAGCTAGGAGATGTATTGCTCGTTAATGCCTATCAGTATAGCCATTAGTCAGCAAAACTCTTTGCTCTGTATAATCTTACCAGGGGGAAACTTACACAGCAAATTCCTTCTTGTTTTCATATGTACTGGACCAAAGAAGTCAGTTTCTACTCTAAAAATTACAGCGGACTGATCCTCCTCTTGATCCGCTGTAAATCAGGAGTGTAAAATCTCTGAGCATATGTAGACAGAAAAACAGACAATGTTAGGAAAGCTTCCAGCTTAATATTTCTGAGGCTTGCTTATCAGTGTATAACTGATCATGTTTATTAAAAATGCATAGCCGTAAGCATGTTTAATGTTAATAAAACTTACTAAACTGGCAACACGAATACTCAGTGTGGTGGTTTAATTTCACCATTTTTTTTAAGTGTCTGACCTTCATTCAAAATTGTTCAATGATGGAGAATCCATGACCCTTAGCGAGATTGCTTTATTCATCTCATACCTTCATAATTCAACATTCTACCTTACTTTTAGTCTAAAATTGGCTATATTCAGTCTCTCCTATTCTGTCTTTGTCTGCTGGGTTAAAGAGCTCTTTTATATTCAGTCTCTGACATCCCTAATGGTGGTTTCCTTTGTCCTTAGATCAACTCCAGGGATGATAATGGTGTGATTGCTGGATCCTGGGACAATACATACACTTACGGTGTTGCACCTTCAGCCTGGACTGGAAGTGTGGATATTCTCTTGGAGTACTACAGTTCTAAGCAACCTGTGCGGTACGGCCAGTGCTGGGTCTTTGCTGGTGTCTTCAACACATGTAGGTATCAGTGAAAAAAACTCCACACTGCTATGTGATTCTTGCATAACAGAGAGAGCTTTTTGGTTAAACTAACTAAAATACATCCTGGCTCTGTGATGTTCAGGAGTCAATAGCAGAGATACTTAAAAAATATATGGCTTAAATAGAAGGTTTTAAATAAACCTTTGGCATCTCCTTCAGTTTGGCTGCTCTTACACACAAATCTGTTAACTATTGGTTCTGTAAAATGTGTTCAATGACTCACAAGGGTAAGTTTGGGAGAGAGAAAGTTAGTTAGGAAATCCCAGATGATCAGGGGGCTATTTATCTAGATCTGCAAGGTGAAAATATTACCCAGTAAGGGATATAGTGTTTCTGCTTCAGAAAGGCCAAACATTACCTACTGATGATTGTTCCCAGCAAAACTGACTTGCGCTGTAACAGCACCTGTCTACTGACCACAGTTAACTTTTTCTATGGAGTTTGTAAGCCAGAACAATAGGGAAAACGTTGACCTGGTTTATGAATTGTCTAGCACTGCAAGATCAAGTCTAAACACACTTGCTCAAACTAGAGATCCAATATTGCAGCAAATAGGGTGTTGCAGGTTGTAATACCCAGTAGGGAAAGCAGTGTTGGATTAGTCTCATTTTTTACTGTCTAGCACTTTCTAACAGCATCATCTGCTAATACACTTGAACACACTGCAAGCATATTAGCAGTCAAGAAAAACTCTGAGAGTGTAAAAAATGTGTGTTATACAGATAATAAGAACCAGACTTTGAAAGCAGTGCTTATGTCAAGTGCCAGTGTAGATCCAATCAAGCAGTTCCTATGCTTACGGTGATGTCCCATAGAAGAAGCTGAACAGATATTTAAAGTAAGTGTCTTTCTTAAGCCCACATGATCTTCCTTATAAGCACCATCAACATATGCTATAAGTATCAACCTGGGAGGCACCAGATCAGCTTAGGAGCAAGGGACCAAATACAATGTGGTTTTCTGCAGGCTTGGAGCCTACTTTACATCAAGCACTTTTCAGGCACTGCTGAAGAGCTAAGATTTGGTCTTTATATTTAAGCTGTGAAAAGGAAATTCCAGAAAAACTTTCTGTGAACCCTTTCCCCTTTTCATCTACCTCAATACTGTCACATATTGCTGTCTCAAGGAGTGGCATTTTACTTCTCTTTATATTACACTTCTGTCAAAAGTGAAGGATATTAATCACTCACCTTCTGCAGCAAACATGGAAATAGAATAATTAATGAGTTACAAGACTGGTTCTTCACCCTCAGGCAACCCTGGACATCTCTGGATTTTCACTTTATTTTTGCTTGTTCTGTACATGTATGTTTCATTTTGTATATAATTTTCCTACAATCTGGATAATTGAATTTCATAGCTCATTTTGGTTACCTGAGGTAGTGCAAAAGTTATTCAAAACATCAAGGACCTCAGAAATAAAGCTGCCTTCTGTCCATCTAGCCTTCTGCGACCACATGCTTCTCATAGCTGCTGTAGAGGATGTAGTTTCAGGTTTCTGTGCTTCTCATAGGATCATAGAATGGTTTGGGTTGGAAGGGGCCTTTAATATCATCTAGTTCCAACCTCCCAGCCATGGGCAGGGACATCTCCCACTAAACCAGGTTGCTCAAGCCCCCATCCAACCTGACCTTGAACGCTGTCAGGGATGGGGCAACCACAGCTTCTCTGGGCAACCTGTGCCACTGCCTCACCACCCTCATAGTGAAGAACTTCCTTATATCTAATCTAAACCTACCCTCTTTCAGTTTAAAGCCATTCCCCCTTGTCCTATCCCTACATACCCTTGCAAAAAGTCCCTCTCCAGCTTTCCTATAGGCCCCCTTTAGGTACTGGAAGTCTACTTTAAGGTCTCTGCAGAGCCTTCTTTTCTCCAGACTGAAAAACCCCAACTCTCGGCCCATCTTTGTAGGAAAGGTTGAGTTTCTCATCAACCAGCACCCCCAAGTGTTTCTCCTCAGGGTTGCTCTCAGTTCATTCTCTATCCATCCTGTATTTGTGCTTGGGATTGTCCCAACCCAGGTGCAAGAACTTGAAATTGGCCTTGTTGAACTTCATGTAGTTGGCTTTGGACCACCTCTCCAGCCTGCCAAGGTCCCTCTGGTTAGTGTCCCTCTGGTTAGCATCCCTTCCCCACAGCGACTTGTCCTGCCCACAAAGCTTGGTGTCGTTGGCAAACTTGCTGAGGACACACTCAATCCCACTGCCCATGCCACTGGCAAAGATGTTAAAAAGTGCCAGTGCCAGTACTGACCTCTGAGGAACACCATTTGTCACTGGTCTCCACTTAGACACCAGGTTGTTGACTGCAATTCGTTGCAACCATCCAGGCAATTTCACTAAGTGATCCATCTGTCAATCTATGTCCCTTCAGTTTAGAGACAAGGATGCCATGTGGGGCAGTGTCAAATGCTTTGCATATGTCCAGGTTCTCTTTCATATATCTGGAGAGGCTCCTGTTTTGATTTGGGGAGGTGCTGGCAGGTGCTCCATCCTTCAACGCATGAAATGGTTCATTTTATTCCAGATGCAGTGGGATAATGAACAATCATAATCCAAAGAACCTGAGACTTGTCTTTTCCTTCACTACCTGAGGCTGCACAGTCTATATGTAACGCTTCTGAGCCTTTGCACAATGCAATGGGTTCGAAAAGGCTCTTGCAAACATTTCCTATGGATAGAGTTCCTTCAGTGGCTTTCACAGGCCTCTTTTATTCTCTGCCCATTGCCTCATCAGGATTTTTCTAGATCACAGACACACACCTACACCAGTTCTCTCTCCTTCCTTCTGCACTGGCCCTGAATCACCACTACAAAGTATTTTGCGGCAGGCCACTGTGAAACCCCAGCAATGCAGCAGAAACCCAGAGCCTACTGTGTTAAATGGAGGGACATATTTATTTGGGGAAAAACTAGATTCAGTTTGCTGGCTAAGTTAGTCAAGTCAGAGACATGGCACTTTGGACTGCTGCAAAGACTGCTGAAATATAAAGTCTGCTGAGCATTATAAATTGAAAATGTTGTCCAGTGGTAGATCTGATATGTGGCCCTTGAAATTTCCAGCTGCTGACCGCTGCATAGAGAGGACAGTAAAGGTCCAAACAGCCATGTGCAACTCACAGGTTTGATTTGAGCTGATTTTGAGTCTTCCTTAGCTGCCAGCGTTTTATCATTGTGACCAGTCCAGCTTTCCAAGGTTACAATATTGTAGAATCTGGATAGTCATCCATTAAAAATGCTAAAACGTTCTGAAAAATGGTCATTAATCTTGAAATTGTCAGACAAATTATTTTCAATGAGCCCTGATGGCTCATATGCTGCAAGCCTGGGAGGGCACTTGAATTAAGTTTAATCAATAGATACATATGGTATTGGATGCACCCAGGTAATTTGTCATCCAGGAACTTGAAATGAATGTGTAGCGTTACACTTTATTGGGAGTCACAGTAGTGACACTAATGAATATACAAAACCCAGCAGTAGGAGCAAGGGCTGTTCAACATTGCAGCATCAGAACTATTTTTAAATAGGATTTTCAATAAAAATATTCTCCTGCTCAAAAAAAAAAATCCCAAAACCCTCCTCTCTGTTTTCTGAAGAACCATGTTGGCTCCTGAACTGGAAAATAAGAACTTTTTTGGCTGAGAGACAAAATATTTCAACTGGAGAAGCTAAAATGATGTGTCATCCCGCAGCCCCAGTCCCCCCTGGGGCCATGCTCCATGCCTGTTTATCAGCCAGAGTGCAACACAAACACAGATGCCTAATGATGCACTACTGCACTTCAGACGTAGCAGTAGCGTTTCCATGTTTCCCAAATTTACCACTTGTCAAATGGGTGGAAGTGTCACCAGTTCTGCATTGTGATGTTCAGAGATTTGGGGGGGGGTCTTTTTTGATCCTCCTTTTAAGATCCTTTTTGGGAAGGGACTATTGACTCCAAAATACTGTTACTTAGCAATCAATAGAATCTATTTTGTTCAAACTAACTCTGACATTTCACTTGCAAATAATGCATCTTTGTTCCTTATTAGAAATAATTTTCTGCTTTATTCTTCGTGTTCTCCAGACCCCTTCTGACAGCAGGTTTGAAACAGGAAAACTCTAAATTGACCAAAATTATATGCTTTCTATTAGTTTTCTCTTTAGTGCAGTTTCATGATTCTTCTGGGTTACTATTACTAGGAGACATTATACATTTTCCATTTCTTAAAAGCTCAAAATTATTTTTCTTTGTATCACATTTGGTCATGCAGTTGACCCATTGCACCCGAATTTCCCCTGGAAAGCTACAGTGTAGTCACTATGCAAGACTGTTCTAAAACTACTGATAATCAGCTGCTTAGGTTATAACCATTGCACCATTACATATCTTGAATGTTCATAATTTTGGGATCAAATAAAATATTTAACATATGCTATATGAAGACAGATTGCAAGAAATATTTAGGTTGATTTGATAAAGTTTTCCCATTTTATTCTTGTTATTAATAGTTTCTCTCCTCTCATCCTGTCATCCGTGAGCACGATCTTCATATTGTCCTTCTCATCACACTTCTCTTTTTGCCACAGTTCTGAGATGCCTGGGGATACCTGCAAGGCTCATTACCAACTATAGTTCTGCCCATGATAACAATGCCAATTTACAGTTGGACTTCTTTCTGGATGATGAAGGGAAACTGGACACCAAACTGACAAAAGACTCTGTTTGGTGAGTTCTCCTGACAAATGCCTTTAATGTGTCAACTGTATAAGCCGTAAAAATCATGACAGCAATGCCTGTGGTTGGTTTATTTCTCTGTGCATTAAATAACACAGCTAGCTTCTGTAAAACAGAATTAAGGGATTGTGAGTAGAAAAAGTGCTTGTCATATAAAGAGATGAACCCTAGGGGATCCCACTACTAATATTACCATAGAGTGCACATTTAAGCATGCAGCAGAGCTGGAATGCGCTTGTGCTCCTTAGGGCCAGGACATTTCTAAAAATTTAAAGGAGTAGAATGGGCACTTCCATGGGTCTGGAGCCAGGCTTGTAGTGATACCACAGTATCTGTGGAAAAATGACTTTCTAGTTCTGCTTCTGCCCAGCTCCTGTATTTGTAGACTAGTTTTACACAGTGTACATGCAGTCACTCCTGCAAATAAGTACTTCCCAAAATAAATAAGGTTCAGCTGAAAAAGAAACAAGCCAAGGTATCATGCAAGTTACTGAAATGCTACTGCCAGATTTATAAAAAGAAAAATCTCTAGGGACAATAAATGGAGTCTATGTATATTTTTGGAGAAGACAATCCTCTAACTTGCTCCTCAAATTCTTACTGTCTCCTGTCTGACAGGAGAAGTGTAGCATGTATTGATTATATGCTCTGTTCTGTAGAAATTATGTGTGGGCTATTGGGCCTCAAGCCTCTCCTGCTCAGAGTGCAGCAGTGAATGTGACCTCTATATTGCTATGTTCAGGAGATACTTGTTGTATTCAGTGTTCATATACCTGATTTGTGTCAATGATGTCTTCAACTTATCAGCATAGCTACTCATCAGCATGTTTCATTAATAACTTAATATCTGGAAGTCTTTATAGTAATATATTAAAATTGTAACCAATTCTGTGGTGGTGAAAATGACTGAACCTGGTGCTGTAATCTCTTTTATGTGATTTCCATAATCTGTTACCAAGAGGGACTCTAAGGAAAACAATTAGGTTCATTCACATCTGAAGCTCATATCACAGCATCACAGAATAGTTGAGACTGGAAGGGATCCCTGGAAGTCATGTTACCCTTCTGCTCAAAGCCGGGTCAGCTAAAGCCAGTTGCTCAGAGCTGTGGCCAGCTGGGTTTTGAATATCTCAAAGGATGGACACTCCACAGCCTTTCTGGGAAACTTGTGCTGGTGCTTAACCATTCTCACAGTAAAAAAGTGTTTCCTGATGTTCAGACAGAATTTTCTGTCTTTCAATTTGTGCCTATTCCTTACAATCCTGTCACTGGGTGCCACTGAGAAGAGCCTGGCTCTGTCTTCTCCCCTCCCCAACTCCCTAAGCAAGCATTTAAACACATGAATAAAATCCTGTTCAGCCTTCCCATCTGCAGGCTGAACAACCCCAGCTTTCTTAGCCCCTTCTTGTGTGCAGTCTCCAGTGTATCATCTATTCCTTCCAGTTTTCTACGTAGCAAACTTGTTAAGGGTGTACTAGGTCTCAAATCCAGGTCATTAATAGAGATGAATGGGTTGCCCAGGGAAGTTGTGAATGCTCCATTGCTGGCGGTGTTCAAGGCTGGATTGGGCAGAACCTCATGTGACATGGTTTAGTGTGAGGTGTCCCTGCCCCTGGCAGTGGGTTGGAACTAGATGATCTTAAGGTCCTTTCCAACCCTAACTATTCTATGATTCTATGTTAAACAGTATTAGACCCAGTATTGACTCCTGAGATACACAACTAGTGACTAGGTTCCAGCTGAAGTTAACGCCACTGATCACAACCCTCTGATCCCAGCAGTTCAGCGAGTTTTCAATATGCCTTCCTGTCCACTTAGCTAGTCTATAATTCAGTGGTTTGTCTATGAGGACATTGTGGGAGATGGTGCTGAAGTGAAAAGAGAAACCAACCCCCATACCTTGTCTCCCCTTGTTCTCTCAGTCATTCATTTCATCAAGAAAGGCTATCAGGCTGGTCAGGCACAGCTGGTCCCTTGTAAATTCATGCTGACTACTGCCAGTCACTTTGCCCTTAATATGTTTGGAAATGTTTCACAGAGGAAATTGCTCTATAACCTTCCCAGGGATCAAGGTGAGGCTACTAAGTCTGTATTTTCCTGGGCACTCCTTCTTCTCTTTCTTGAAGAAAGGAGTGATATTTGCTTTCTTCCAGTCCTCAGGAAACTCCCCCAGTCACCATGACCTCTCATAGATAGATATGAGTGGTCTTACAACTGCATTGGCCAGTTTCCTCAGCACTTTTGGGACAATCTCATTGGACTTCTGTGCGTCCAGGTTGCTTAAATAGTCTCTAACTTGTTCCTCTGCTACAGGTGTTGATTTTTCATTACTCCAAACTTCCATGCTTGTCTCAGGGGCTGTTCCTGAGGGTAAATCCTAGCAGTAAAAATCAAGGCAAAGAAGACATTGAATACTTTGGCTTTTTCTTAGTCTCTCATCACCAGGTCCCCTGCCCCATTCAGCAGCAGATCCACATTTTCCACAGTCTTCCTTTTGATACTGATGTGCTTGCCTTTCTTACTGCTTTTCACATCCTTTGATGTATTCCATTTGATTTGGGGTTTGGCTTTCCTAAACCTGTCCCTGCATGCTCAGACAGTGTCTCTATATTCCTGCTGGTCACCTGTCCCTAGCTCCACCTCTTGTGCACTCTTTTTTAATGTTTGAGTTTAATTGGGACCACCTTGTTCACCATGCAGGCTTTGTGCCACTTTTGTTTTATTTAATGCACATAGGAATGTACCATTCTTAAGCTTGGAGGAGGTGACCCTGGAAAAATAACTAGCTGTCCTGGACCCATCTTCTATCCAGAATTGCCTCCCATGGGATTCTTCGAAGTAGGACCTTAAGCAAGCCAAAGCCTACTCTCTTGAAGCCCAGGGTTGTAATTCTGCTATTTGCCTTGTCCCCTTCTGTTAGGATCCTTGGGGATTCCCGGTTTGCGAAGCTGCATCTGATCTATGTGACAGCAGGACCTCAGAACCTCTCATGGTGCTGGTCCCTCTATGGGTCACAGAGCTGTAAAGGAGCAGTCACTCTTCAGAAACCGCTCTGCCTATAAATGATGTGAAACAAGACCCAGTGACTGGCAGCCTCACTGCTCAGTCCATATATACTCAGTAACAGACTATTGCCATGCTTCAGACGTTTCACTATCTATCTCATCCCTTCTTTCCTTCTAACCTGATCCATGAAACACCTCTCACCCACTTTTGACATTTCCTTTTACTTCCCTACCTCTTCTTCTCCCAGCTGTTTTCCAAGACTTCTTAATTCAATGTTTTTTTCTATTCTTTTGCGACAGGGGCAGATAATCCAAAATCATCCTTGCTCCACTGAAATCCATGTGCAACTTCACACTATCATTTCATCTCCTATCCTGCATTTGCTTTTACTTGGCTTGATTACTTTCTGAACTGCCTTGTTCATCCTTTTATCCTTCTGGTGCATTTATTAGTACATGGTGCACATAACCTTTTGGGCATGACTTAATATATTACACACCTCTATTCATTTCTCCTCTGTGTCCTTTCTCTTCATTACTCTATAACACTCCATGATAGCCTATATGCCAAATTTAAATGGCTTGTGTCTTAACCTTGATTTTATTTTTAATGTGTCTTTAATTTCTTTTATTTTATTTTTTTAAGAGGACAAGCTCAAGGTGTTTATAATGATTTTTTAAATGTATTTCTCGCTTTTATTTATAATCTCCTGAAAACTGGAAGCAGAGCTCTTTTTCTTTATTATCTATCATTTCAATTGCCTTGTATTGCTGAAGCTGATCTGTCTTCAGGTTTTAAATACTCTCAGATTTCAGGGATACTTGGAGCCAGGATTTTTAGTCCAATCAATCTCTGAATGTGGGGCTCCCTCTGAATGTTATCTGACATTTATTTATTTTTATTAAAGATCATCTTTTCCCTCAGGATAGGAAACAATGACAACAAGAAAGCATATATACAAAATTACACAGACTTTGTTATTTTTATAAGAGTTATTTTTATAAAGCTGACCAGATTTGAGTCTATCAGTACTGCCTCTTACTTTGTTCTCCTTGTCTTTCCTAATGATGATATAAAGACACTTAAAGAAATAATTTCTCTCGGATGGAAATCAAGACTCACTCCTACTGTGAGGACCAAGAAGACCAACCTCAGTACCTCAGCAGAAACATACTCAAAGTCACCCAGCGCTATGGGGGTCCATCTATGTCCAGGCCTGTGGAGAAAGCCCTTCTGAGACCTCTGCTCTCCCATTCGCGTTCAGCTCACTTTTCTCTGGTTTCTCAATAATGCTACCAGTGCTTCTCTCAACCCCAATGCTTGAGTTTATTAGTTAATGAAAGGGCAGCAGCTGTTTCCAGCATGTGCTTGTCTCATAAGCAATACTAAGTACCCTTCTTAAATTGTCTTCCAGGCATAAAACCCACCTGGTCATCTTTTATTAATTTCCCCATCTCTTTGTTTAGTCTATTCGTAACTATCTCTGTAAATATTTAATGGTCACCACATTGATCCATATAGCCATTCTTGTTTTCTTTAATGTCTCAGGCTTGCTGTAGAATACAAGAACTACAGAATCAGTTTAACAAATTATGGCTGTAGAGCCAGCTCCTCAGCTGTGCTCACTTCTACCAGAGAGAAGTTTCTGCTACATTCTGGAGAGGGAAATGTTCCCTTCATCCTCCTTTCCTTAATACTCATGTGGTTTAGAAGCAACGTCTCTCTGTCTGCATTCAATCTCCTTACATGTATTTGTTATTAGCATGGCAGCAGACCTAAAGAAATTGCTGTCCCGTTGTGCCCAGCACTACATCGATAGAAACCAGTAAGAAATGTCCTGTCCCCCAGGATGAATATAGAAAAATTTATATATATAAAAAAGAGCATTACCTAATTACAGTATTTAAGCAGAGCTGCCATTTTTCACACTGTTATCCCCCCCTTGGTTTTATTGTCCTTCCCTCCTGCCTCCTCTTCAGGTTCTTCTTTCACAGAACACAAAGCCAGTAACACATCTGACTTTGATTCAAAGTGAATCAGTGAAGGATTCAGGGCAGGGATTGTCTCTCTTACATGCTGGCATAACAGTTTTCAAAACCCCACCTACCACAAAGTGTGTCCCCATTCTCTGGTAGCCCTCAGCAAAGCTCTGTGAGCATGATTCAGCATTGACTACTCTCAGCAGCATCAAAAATTCTCTGAGTGTGCGTCATTTTCCTTGAATAATTTCTTTCTCTGTAGTGCTGCTTCATTAACTCTCCTAACTGACAAGTTTTACCCTGATCCAAGCTTTCATTTCCACTTTGAAATGTCTTGTTAGACAAGCCTCAGATCCTTCTGACTCCTCTCCATGGCTGGTTTTTACCTATTATTAATGAAATGGTCGGAGTTTAACAATCCCCATTTTGGTTGCTAATATCATTGCATGTTTTAGGGGCTGTATCAGCAGCTATACAGATGTAATTTTATTAATTTCTGCTGTAGGATATGTATAATTTGCAAGCAAAATTGCCCCTTTCTCTACTCCTTCCTTTTCATTTTTTGCAGTAATGGCATTCAAGCACTGTTTTGTCTGTACTGCAAGACCCTCTTCCTAGTTTAACTTTTTTTCTTGTTTGTGCTCTCACTTGAGCACCAGTAGCACTGCAGGAAGTTACAAGATCTTTCTTTTCTACTCATCTTTGAAACATTATGGGCAGACTGATGGTGCTGTAGTGATTCTTGGGTTTTTTAGCTTTTCTTTTCCTAAGCATGTTACTAAGTGAGGGCATTTCAACCCTGAGTGCCAAGATTAATGACTCTCAGAAATTCACCTTTCAGCACACTGTTCTGGGCCCTAAAGGCAAGACGTGGCTCGCAGTGATTGTAAGTGTGTTTTTGGAAAGCTGTATGGTCTAGGAGATCTGACCTCTCTCATTGGCATGGCATGCTGGAAAAACTTTATAAGGAATCCACAATGAGGATAGTCTTGTAAAGCCTTATAAGGTCTTTTTCTCAACCAAGATGGAAAACAGTTAAGCCATGAAGACAAATCTATACACTGTACATTATGGATCTGATCCTGAAATCTCTTCAGAAGATGCACCAAAGCTTCAGCATGGCTAGAAGGAAATTCAAAGCTTGCTTTTGCAGGCAGACTGAAGTGGAGGTGTCTGGTTGGAAAGAGATTGTAGTTTACGTAGATCTTCATATACCCCAACAATCTCCAAGCACTGCGAAGTTTTCTGAGACATTAGCATTCAGAACACATTAGAAGAATCAAAAGGCTTCTTCGACTGGCAGTCAAGAAACTACAATGAAAGATTGTGGCCTTCAGGTTTTAACAGAAGAGTACCTAACTCTTAAACCTAAAAATCTGTTCTCTAAAAAGAGCCAGATTTTTCATCCCTAAATCAGCAATTTATATAACTAATAACTGTCATTATTGTAACAGTGGCAGGACATAAATACACAGTTTTGGTTTGGTCTGTACACTTTTTTCCAAGATTTTAATCTTCTGGTCCCATCTCTTGTCTAAGGAACTATCATTGCTGGAATGAAGCTTGGATGACCAGACCTGATCTTCCTGTTGGTTTTGGAGGATGGCAGGTTGTTGATGGGACACCCCAAGAAACCAGTGATGGTAATACTGCTTGAATTCCTCTTTAGCTGTCTTTCCAATATTTGAGTTCTCTGTGGTAAGCAATGAGCTGATGATAGCTGAACCGTTTGCACCACATGGCTAATGACAACTTCTTGCACCAGATAACCACATTCACTTGTACTCAGTACCTTCTAATCTGAGCTCTAAAATATTTGTTTTGTTTTTATTATAACACGGCTCATGATGCATATGCACAAAATCCTTCATGAGAAAGGTCCTGCTTGCTATAGAAGAGATGTAGTTCAGTTGCCAAAGATGCCTTCTAAAATTTTAGAGAACCAATACAAGAGACAGATCAAATTAATTCTCCTTCATTTTATGTCTGCAGTCCTTACTAAGCTTCCTGAGCAGGCAGGAGAGAAAAAGTGAAAAGCCACTGTTATTTCTTCCTAGCCCTTAATTTTCCAGTTCTTTGAAGACATTATTAGCAAAATTGCGCTGAGACCTTTCTCATTCTGTGGTGTGACTGAGCCCTCACAAAATTATCTGCTTAAATCAAAACCAGCTGGATCTGCGTTTCAAGCAATTGAGGCTTACAGTGAACTTTACAGTGCCATTAAGGTATGGAACCATCAGGTCCTTTCAGACTTGAGTCTGTTTTGTTTAGAGGACTGGTAATAGAAATAAAAATTTTCGCTTCTCGGTCAGCAGTTCCTGTAAACTATCAAAAGAGCTCACCAAGCCCCAATAATTCTTTTTCTTTGAGAAAATATAACATTTTGACATGTTTTTAATTGATCTCTCACTTTATCTCTCTTTTCCCCGTAGGTATGTACAGATGTGGCCCAGCCTCAGTTCAAGCCATTAAACATGGTCATGTTTGCTTCCAATTTGATGCTCCTTTTGTCTATGCTGAGGTACAGATTTGAAAATTTTCACTACATTGAGAGATATTAGTGGGACCATAGGTGAGACAGCAGATTGGGCTTCACTGCAATATATATTTGAGAAGTTACTTCATGTGTACTACACGTCAAAGAAAAAATTAATCATTATATTTTGACGTGCAGGCCAGCAGGTGTGATACAGCTCTAATGAATGACAGAGATTTCTCTAATCTCTGCTCACCAATGTAATAAGCAGGAAAAGCTACTCTGGCTCTAATGAAACTTCAGGCTGTGGTCATTTATCCTTCCCAAATTCCAGATATGCTGGCAAATGAGTCACTAGATCTAGCTGCTCATCTTCATCCTTTGTTAGCTGTTACCTGCTTCTCAGGCTTGCCAGCAAAGCTGCTTATATTAAAGCTTCCTTGCTTTTTTCAGTCAAAATGGATGCAATGATTTTAAAGAAGTCTGCTTACAACATTCCTTTTGGCTGCAATAGGTCAAGGAGAGCTCACATGGGTGGTTTGACTGACAGATCTGAGAGGGGAATATCTCCATAAGGAGCAAGATGGCCTGATCTGGAGTTTTAACCTCTTGCACCTCCAGAGCTGGTGTTCTCAGAATTGCAGCAGCCATAGAGCAAGTCTTTCTCTGATTGAATTGTATATAGGTTAGGACAGAAAAGAATAAAGATATTTTATCTGTGAAGCATGCCCCTCTCTATGGTCTCATGTAATCATGCTCCTCAAGCCCAAAGGGTATATCTGTACCCTACTCAAGCTTATGCTGTCAGTTATTCTGGAGCTACAGCTAGTAAAATACATCTGGTCATTATTACAGCATATGAGTAATTTTAAACATGGGACTTCAATGCAAATACTTAGTGGGACTTAAGTCAACATGTCATTATTTTGAGGGGATATAGGCTGGCTTCCCTTCCTCTCTCTACTTCCACGTATCTCTGTCCTTTTTCATTTAATTTTATAGGTGAACAGTGATATTGTTTTCTCAAGAAGGCAGAAAAATGGAATCCAAGTGATAGAAAAAATTGACACAACCCATGTTGGGCAGTTGATTGTAACCAAGGAAGTTGGGGGTGATGGAATGATGGAGATTACTGAGGAGTACAAGTTCCAAGAAGGTAACCTGACATGGTGTGGGACCGTACCAATGCAGATTTATCTCAATCACATCCTGGATGGTGTATTTACAAACCTCTGCCACTGAAGGAGCTTCATATAAAGCTGCCAAGGTGCCCTTGGAGCTCTTTATTTGTAGCCTCATCCTGTAAACACTGCAGATACCTTGAGAAAGCACAAACTTTGTTAGAAATGCTTTGGACTGAGTAAGCTGTAGTGAAAATAAAGGGTAGACATGGAATAACTCAAAGCATTCAAAACAGTTCAAGGCTTCCTGTACAGCTGTTTAGACGTTTCTTACTCAGGCCAGATGTTCACACAGAGTAAATCAATGTAGCCCCATTAATATTAGTTAAGCTACATCAGTTTATTTGACATGGCTTGAATCTTTAACACAGTTCACTTGGAAGCTGTGAAGTTCTCCTATTATTAACTTTACCACAGGAAGGTTCACTGTCCTCATCCATTCATTTCAGCTACCACAAACTATGGAAGATGCACCCATGTGATAGGCAATTGGGCTAATGCAGTGCCCCTGTTTCTTTTCTAAATTTGATTTTCATTCATTTCTAGGCTCAGAGGAGGAGAGACTGGCTCTCGAGACTGCTGTGATGTATGGCGTTAAAAAGCAAAGTACCCAAGATGTGTATCAGCCACAAACAGATGTTGACATGGACTTCCAAGTGCAAAAGGCAGTCCTTGGCAGTGACTTTAAAGTCACTATAACTTTCAGGAACAGAAGTCGCAACTACTACACTGCTACTGCCTACCTTTCAGGCAACATAGTGTTTTATACAGGAGTTGCAAAAAGTGAATTCAAGAAACACTCTTTCAGTGCAAAACTGGAACCCTCTTCATGTAAGGCTTGCATAGTTGTTTTCAAACCTTTGTTTTCTGTGATATTGCTAGCTTTCTTTCTCTGTGTCATTAACTGTCACCCATGGGTAGAGGAAATTCCAGTAGCTAGGGGTAGGATACTCGATTGGGTGTCAGGAAGCTCCACTCTTAGCTCTGGCCCTGCTACAAGTGTCATTTAAAGTTGAGGCTGTTTTCTTCAAACTGCTGCTCTCTGCATAATGCTCTCTTACACCAAGGTGCTTGTTTGGGAGCTGTTGATTTTTCCTGTTTAGTACAAAAGAAAACAAAGTTGTGCAGGTATTAAGTTTAAGGTATTGTTTTTCATACATTTAGTCTTCTAGCAGTATCACAGCAAGTGAAAGAAGATTCTGGGTTTTCAGGCTGTCATTTACAGGGACAAAAAGGTGAATACCTTGTCTTACTTGGTAGAAACTGACAAGCTCTGAGTGGACTATGGAGGACTGGGTGGTTCAGGATTTTGTATTTACAGTGATCTAAAAAGTTTCTGTGTAACTAGAATGTGCCACTATGGAGCAGGGGCATTTGTCAGTTGGGCAGGCACCCCAAAGGTGAGTTATTATTTTATAGACGTAGCATTTGCTTTTCCTAGTGCCCTCTGGATTGTGACGAAAACATCCTGCCTCCTTCTTCTCATGAGAAAAGCAGTTCCTGGCAGCCTAACTCACACTGCTGAGGGCAGGATTTTGCATTGCTCAAAGTAAGGAGGAAGGATGTTGCCCTTTTTTATTTCGGACATAACTTAACTATTTCATGGCAGCCATGGCAGCCCCATCCAGAAAACAGTAAGCAAGTGTTGAGGACCTGCTGTACTCCAAAGTGCTAGCAAGCAGACTGGCTGTAGATCCCTGGCTTCTCCAGCAACAAGTGACTGCCAATCACTTGTTCTCCTGCCAGGCTTGTGCTCTTGGGTCAGTGTTTCCAGCTCAGCAAAAGTGATGAGAATGTGCCCTTATGGAGGTTGACTCAGAGGATCCTCCACTTAAGTTCCCTACCGAGAGAGTCAGGAGCAATGATTTTGCCTTCCTGATGCTGCTACTGGTCAAAAGCAATTTTTGGTGAGCACAACGGGAGTGGCAGGACTTTGGGTGGCCAAAAGATGGGCCTCTTGATCTAGGTCTGGTGCTGGATCACAGCAACTCTGAGCCTTCTCATTCGTCTTCTCTATCTCATCCCAGCTCAACTGACACTATGAGCCCTCTCTTCTCAAAGAGAACAAATTTTATATCAGTGACAAGCCCCATGGAACCACAGTTCCCACCATGCCATGAAAAAAGTCCTCTGCTTTCTTGCTCCCTTTGAACATCATTTAAAACTGCACATTTTTATCTGGAGCTGATTAATCTCTATAAAGTAGGACTCCACTTAGAGGGATCTATAGGTGAAGGTTAATAAAAATTCTACCTCTGGTCTATAACAAAGCCCTGACAACTGCCTGATGGTTCTCTCTAACCCCCTGACTCATTTGCGGGGGGTCTGGAAATGAGCATTGAGTTGTTCCAGCACATCCTATCAATCAAAACACAGTGTGGAGTTTTATAGTGTCTTGCGTCAGTTACTAAGTATTTGATCTGAAATACTGCAAAACTTTTGGACACTTGGCTAGGTACAGTAAAAAAAATCAATTTCAAACGCTCAAGTCTGAATTCTGTGCCTCTTCTTTGATGGTGGAAAATTCAGTCTTCTTGTAAGAAATGTGCAAATAGCTGCTACACTTTCGGCTGTGATTTGTGCTTGGTTCCAAGACTTATGTCTGCTATTACATCAAAGGTCTGTGTAAGGTATTATTATCTAAGACACAGCTTCTGCAGGGCTTTGAGACTCATCTAGCTCCTCAACGCAAGAAATTAAATGAATAGATGTTTAAGCATCACTGAACCTCATAATCAATTTTTTCTAGGTTAAGTAAATGGTTTCTAAAAATCTTATTGAAAGCATGCTGCAAACCCTGAATTGACTGATTGTGAGTGAATACAGGTTGAGAGAGAGGCACCTGAGAGAACAGAACATGGATTTTATTGCTTGTGTATCAAAAGTATGTCCCCATCACTGCTTCAGGCCAAGGAGGCATGTTTTAAGGTATTACCACTATGCAAGGTGGAAATTATCTTATATCTGAGCTACAGTTATCAACTTGTGGAGCATTTTGTCCTGCAACGGGACAAAAAACCCTCACAAGTTGCACCATCTCTGAAGGTGATATATAAAACTTGATCATGAATTCTTTCACCTTTGCTTTGGAAAGGAGTGCTATCAGAAACAGTGTTTGAGCAGACACGCAGTGTGAAGGGAGGCAGCATGATCATTTGCAACTGCATGAGAATAATCTGTCAGAGGTGTGATGGAAGGATACCTATTGAGGCACTGAAGCAGAATTTGCAGGCTTCATTCATGGCAGATAGTGTATATGTGTATCTGGAGGAAACAAAAGATTACAATACAGTAAAGATGTGTCAGAGGCATTCTTCCAGCCCATGCTGCTGAGAGAATGAAGCAGAGTAAGTTTTCAAACAGGAAGTAAAAGCATGATTTTCAGAATAATGATTAAAGGAATTGTGTGGGTTGAAAACATCTTTGAGGATTTGCATAGCTTAAACCTTCCAGTGCCTTCAAAGGTGCTCTCACATCCACTTGGTTATATTTAGTTTTCTCTATTTTTTGTAAAGGCTGTAAGGCAGCTCAGTATTGTGTCTCCCTTGGCTTTCCCAGGTACAGTAAATGCTAGTGGCATCTTACTAGCGCAGACAGTGCCAAGGAAATAGAAGTCCATGATTCTTTTTTTCTTTTTTTTTTCCTCTGATGATTAAACAGAAAAGTTCATCTTTCTTTTCACTGTAAATTTCTCTTTGATTGTAAATAATTTATTTATTTACTTATTTTACACAAATGATAAATACCTTGCCCAATTTATAATTTAGTTTCAGGCATTATGAGAAACTCTTCTATAAGAGAGACAGAGTGAAAGAGAGGGAGAGAGGGAGGAAGGGTGAGCACATCAAGTAAATTTAAGGCTGGCCTGGTAAATCCAGGTCAGGTGGTCACCAGGGGAATAGCTTTGAAACCAAATCAAGGAACTAGTTTTGATGTGAGTGGATCAAAAGAGTGAAAAGGGGTGAATGTCATTTACCCAGTGGAGTTGAATTATCTTAGTGTATACGGTGTATGTCACAAATACAATACAAATAATGGATAACAGTAATAACCATAGTTAACAGATGGGTGATCTTGATACGTTTACTAGGGTTATAATGAATGTTTATAAAGGCAAGAGGGCCAGATCTATATATTCTGCCTGGTTACTTAGTTAGCAGGTCTGCTTCTCTGCGTCACATTCTCACACCATTGTTGGCCTGGGAATTGCAGTTCAATATGGTTAAAATTAATGATTCCCTGCATCTCAACCATCTAGCCTAGGGGGATGTGTTCCTTCCAATAATTATTGTCAGGGAGCACATGAAACCTCTCTGGAGGGCATGCTGGTGACAGAAGAACCTTCTTGCTAAATTTTGCAGGCAAGTCCAGTGTAGGACAAAAGCAGATATCCAGATTTGTCCTGCAGAGCAGGTTGTCCCCCCAGTAGCCAGCATGGGCTCACACCCCCAGTGTGAGCCCCAGTGGCTGCTCTGGAGACATTCCAGGTGGCATCTCTGCCAGGAAGAGAGGCAGAAGAAAGCGCAGGAATAAAGTGGAAGAGGAAACATTTGGAGGCGTGACACTTAAAAGCTGGTTTTGACCTTCATGCCCAGTAGCTACTTATTGCCAGTCTTGCTTCTCACTTATTTTGTGGGAGTGCCTAGAAACCTGCAGCTGCGGCCTGGGCCCATGTTGACCAGCATTGGACAGAGACTGTGCACAAACACAGCTTTGACCCAGGGAGCTCACAGCCTAAATGGAAAGAGGGCAAGATAAGAGGGGAAATGGTGATGTGAAGAAATGGAGATAGTTTGCGAAAAAAAATCAAAGCCATTCTTTGGGCGTGGGCCACTTTTTTTTCCAAGGCACTTGTGTAACTGGCACTGGCTATGATGGGAGGAGCAATCAGCCATTAGATTGCTTCAGATACCTTGTTTTCTTTCCTGTTTCTCCCCTCAGCTAGTGCTTTTGATGTTGTGATCAAAGCAAGTGAGTACATGAGTGACCTGCTGGACCAAGCCTCCTTTCATTTCTTTGTGACGGCACAAATCAACGAAACAGGGAAGATTCTGGCCATGCAGAAGGCGACAGTCCTGGAGGTTCCTGCCCTGCGGATCAAGGTAGCTCAAGGCTATGGTGAAGGGGATGGATCACCGTGCTGCATTCAGGCTGTTCTGTACAAGGCTGTCACATTGACTGTACATCTCTGATGAAGGGGTGTATGGGTATGTGCAAGTTAGACCTTTAGTTTAACATGGAACTTATAAAGCAGTCACTGGCTGGAGTGTATGAGGGTGTATAGGTATGTTATATATTGTACTGAGTATCCCTACATTGAAGTCTGAAGCTGGCAGCATCACTGGCAGTAGACAGCTAAAGTGATCTCAGTGGAGGAAGGAGGGGAAAAGATCTGAAAAACCTGGAGAAACTCAAAGGCTAAGAGAGATTACTCACTCCAGTCACTCAAGTCTTTAGCTACTTCAGAAGTCTTATATTTAAAACAGCACAGAGGCCTCCTGCTGAAGAATGAAGCTAGTGAGGTGAATTTTCTTGGAAAGCTCCTGCAGGTGTTGTGGAAAGTTTCTCCAAACTTGGTCAGGCAGCATTGATTTTAGACAATGCTTTCAGCATTTCAGTGCTTTCCTACCATGCTGTGAATGTACTATCAGTGGAGTTCCCTCAAAGTTCAAGCATTTCTGCATGTGGTATGGTGCCTATGAAAATGTAGAAGTGTAATGTTTATGATAGGACAAAGACCCTATGTTGTACTGCAAAGGCAGGGCTGAGATTTAGAGTTCTCAATCATAACTGAGCATCCAAATAAATTTCCTCATTCTCAAAAGCACTGAGTCTTAATCTGTTCCGAATGACTTTATTTGGATCTGCTTTTTTTCCTAATACTCCTAATACTCAAAAACCCAAAATAATCAGAACACCTGTTCAGGAAGCTTTATATAAACACGAATGCAGCTTCCTAAAATTCAGGACCTAGAAAGAAATCTGTTTATAGACTTTTTTCTCCTGTATTATTATTTGAATCAATGTTCAGGTTTCCATATAATAATTTATGTAGTAACCACAGCCTGCTGCAGAAAAAGTTGAGGTTTTTTTTTAGATGCAGATCAAAACTGCAGTGAATCACAGAATCATAGAAAGCAGTTTGTGTCAGAAGGGATCTGAAAATGAAGTTTACAGAAAAGCCCACTCCATTTCATAGTCTACATAAATGCCATAATGCTCTGATGAGACTTTTTTGTATTTGCAAACCAAAGTTTTTTGGTTTACTGAACATTCTAGAGAGGCGGTAAACAAGACAGATAAACTCTGCTTCAAATATCTGTTTTCAGTAAATGAATTTTAAAAGTAGAAAGTTCTTCCAATTCAATATTTAAACAGAACATCTCATACAGCATCTCCAATTTCAGCTTCAAAACTGTTTATCCTCTCTGCTGTTATAAAGAAAGGATCTTTAGTATATAGGATAGGTTGTTGTCCAATAACCATGTTTTCTAGTAAAACTGAGTTTATTTCTTCAGTTCTTTATGATGTGCAAAAATATGCTGAAATTTTAATAGTTGGATCTTTCAATTGTGTTCATACAAACATATGCATGTACCTGTATATTACTATTTATATAGGAAGCTTCAGTTTATTGTTCTTTTAAGAAATCTGAGGAAGCTTATCCTAGTTCTCTTGCCAGTTTTCTTCAGTGAATGTGACTGACAGACTTGAGCTCTTAATGTGAGAGTAAAAAAGTAGTATGAAAAACTTATTTCTCCTCATCTTCAGATCTTTCTCTGTTGTTCGAAAATGATTGTCAGAGTTAACAGTTGTGGGAATTACACCATATTCTAATTTAGCTTGAGACCAGGTTACAAAAATACGCTCAGCAAATAACATATCATGGTCTCAAATGCATCTGTGGATGCTCAGGATGAACATCTAACTGTGATCTTAACTGGAGAATTGAAATATGAGGACGTAAGACCTCTGACTGAGTTAGAACTTCTGAAAATACCACTGATGTCTTTTTGCAAATGCAGGTGGCTAGATGCTGTTGAGAGCTCAACTGTGAGTAGCTCATCCTTTGCTCCGGTCAATATATTGGTATTCAGTGCAGAGTGATCCCTTAGACAGGAGTCTTTCCAGATTTTTTGCAGCTGTCATACTCCTTAAAAATTTGCAGTAGGGCTGCAGACCCCAGCAGAGCACTTTAAATTTATTGACAAGATACTTCTCAATGCCCTTTAAAGTAGTTCATGGACCGGCTGGGCTCTGCCAGACAGAAGTTGAAAACCTTTGCCTGAGCCTTTCATATTCTGCAAGAAATGTTGTGTTTCCAGGGAAAAACCAAACCAAAACAAAATTTCCATGCATGTAGTCTGTTTAAAAACATGCTGTTTTGGAGGTGTTCGCCATGCAACTGTACTACCTGCACTGATCTGAAGGGATAGACAGATCCCTTCAGCTGTGTACAACACACCTATAAGCATATGGAAGTCAATGTGGTCACTGCTTATTAGTTGCACAGCTTAATATTTTACAGTGTAAAATGTATTGCTTTTTTGTTATGTAAGGGGTTTGGAGGACATCTCAGGTCTATTTAGAGCACATGAACAGGGTCAGAAACCTTTCAGAGCACAAGAGGCAGTTGGGGAAGATGGGCACAACACTTTTCGGGGCTGCAAGCAATGTGACCCCATGTTTCTAATTTAGGGTAATAAGACCTGCCCTTCTCTTCTGGAGCTCATGTCCTGAGCAGAGCATGCACTTCAGTGCTGATGAGGAGCCTGGGGAGGGAAGCAGACTCTGGGGAGGCCTCCTCAGCTGGACATGCCCTCAGTTGAACACGCAGCTCCAGGACTGTGCACACAGATTTGTGTTTCTTCCTACAGAAATGAGGGCCTGCCTCCTGACCTACCATGTGGCTTGAGGGAAGATTGCAATGGGTAGAAATATCTGCAGTGGTACCTATGGGCCCATCCATCTTACTAGGCTTTCTCTGCCTCATGCTGTTTTGCTGTGTGCTTCATTCTCCTTTCTCCTCTTCCTTGAAAGTACTTGCAAGATTTCGCCGTGGGGCGTTTAATTATTATTATCATGTGGAGCATTTTCATTTCTGTGTCTTGCAGACCCAAGGTGAGCTGGTAGCAGGTAAAGTAATGTCTGTGACTGTGGAATTCACCAATCCTCTGAAACAAACCCTGGAGAATGTCACTCTTCGCCTCGAGGGACCTGGCGTGCTGAGAACGATGAAAAAAGAGTTCAGGTAGGAAAGAAAGCACAACTCGCTGGGAGTTCATCTCCTACTTGCTCAGAGGAGGAAGCTCACAAGAGGCACTTAACTAATGCTGCGCTGAGTAACTCAATTCAGACACTCTCTCCTTACTTCAAAATTCAATACACAGAGGAGCTGTAGGTCTCAATAGTCAGAAGTCAGACTGTCCAGAGAGGCTGTGCAGAGAGAGTGTGGGAGCATTTCACCAGTTCAGCACCAGCACTGGAGGAAGGGGTAGTGGTTGTAGGTAGTTGTTAATGCAGCCTGAGTTTACTTTTTCACTGTATTATGTTATTTTTAGCACTTGACAATAGCACCTATGAGCTTCTATCACAGAAAGATTTATTCTGTCCATGAAGTGTTTACTGCCACTCACTCAGAATGTGCAAATCAAGCCTTGTGTTGTCTTTTAAAAGGGCTTTTCTCCACTCATGTTAATCATGATTATACAAGATGTTCAGATATCTCAGATGATCTTTGCAAGCTTATGTCAAGACAACGAGACGTGTGTTAGATGCAGCAGAGCCCTCAGGGATGGCTGCAGCGTGTGTCATAATGCAGCTTCCCCCTACCCCTGATAGCAGCACTGCACAGGGCTGCCCTGGCACAGAGGTGTGCTCTCAACGCAGGGTACTCCCAAGTCTGATGAAAAGGAAAGACACCTTCATTATACTGAGTTGCACCTCATGCTGACACAGTGGTACCCATACTCTGAGCAAGTTGTTTCCTAGACCTTCCTCCTGTTTGAATTCAGTGTTATGAGCCCAGTGTTAAAAGCTCAGCATTGGCCAGTTCCAGGATAACTGGAAATTTTGCAGCCATTGCTTAGTCTTGGGCAGCCAAAGCAATACCATCTATCATTACCTGAGCTGAGGGTCCCTGGGTGTGTGCAAAAGGAGTTTGAAAAATTGCCTGCGCTTCAGCAGCTGCGTAAATTGTCAGCATTATCTGTAGCCAGTAGGGGAGGTCTGAGTTTGATTGCACCTGGGCCAGGGATAAAAAAGATCAAAACCAGTCTCCAGAGTAGAGCTGGGTAGAAAAATGACTGTGAAAGGGCATCATACTGCGTTTACTTTGTGCACAAGGCATGTCAGAGATGCTGCTGAACATGACTCAGCACAGTCCACATGAGTTACACAAGTTACAGCAGTAGGCCTCATTGCTGCCTAGCCGTGCCAGCCTTCCTTGTTGCTCTGCATCCTTCTCAAACCAAATGCTGCCATGGGCTGCTCTCACCTTGAAAGATGCAGAAGTTGCCAGGTGCATCAGGAGACAGGGCATAAAAATGACTGACAGAAGGATGTAATTTTCTCTCAAGTCAAGATGTTTCCCCTTTTCAGTAGTGCCCTTGGCATCACTTAAAATGGAAATGGATCAGCTTAGTCATTTTAAGATTTAACTTGTCTGAGATGAATGGAGGATGCAGGTTATATGCACAAAGGACAGAGCAGCAGGCAGTTGTAGTTTATTTAAATAATAATCACAATTTGCCTCCACGCATTCAGAGTGATAAATGGTTCCAGTATGGTGATGGCTCAGCGTACTACTCAAAACCATTTATCCCTGAATCCTCTCCCAGGAAAGTCATATTAGGGTGACCTTACTCCATTGCAAAGAGAATTAAACCTAGTCAAGTCTTTCCCCACTCTTCCACTTCTTCCCTGTCCATCAGGGACTGTCACATACAGGATATGGCTTCTGCAATTCTTTGTGGGGATGAGACTTTTGACCTCTCTGTACTTTTAAGTTAGCTTTTCTGTATCACTTGGGTGACTCCACAAAACAGGTATGTGGGATCCAGCTGATACAACATTATTCTGGCAATGTAGTGGCTTGGAGGCTTCAGTCTTGACCATTCATAAAAACAATGCATATATATATGTGTATATAATGATATTTAGCTATTGGCCTCAGACAGATGAGGAGCATGACTAAGGGAAAAGCCTTCAGTAGTAGAAATTCCTACATGGGTCATAGTATTTGCATGACAAACAAGAATTAACCAAGGCAGCGATGAATAGTTTTAAATGGATTTTAGCCAAGCATGCTTTCACACTAGCAGGTAAATCACTTTGGGTGTTTCCATGTGTGAAAGCTCAGCTAGTCTTTGTATTTGTAGAGAAAAGCAAGTTTTTTCAGAAGTAGAACAGTAAGGAAACAGGAAAAGGTGTGTTTGGTTTCCCAGGGGAGATGTTGTCTTCCTGCACACACACACTTTTATATAAATATATATATATATACATATATGCAGAGATAATAGCACTAAAAATCAGAGATGGTAGTGCTACCCTGTTTAACTAGGGCACTGTGAAAACGTGGTCTGCAAACCTTCATCCAGAGAGTGCATCCCAAGTGCTCAAGAAAGTAGAGTGAAACTTGCTGCACAGCAGATTTATATAATATCTTCTTCACTTTCCATACAGATAGTCCCTTGCAGATCATTCCCATAAACTCTAACTTTAAAAAGGTATTTAACCTTGTGCATCAATTGCAGTCATTGCTTTATCACGCTACCATTTTAGTGGGCATTTGGTGGAGCAGGCACACCAGCTGAGGGAAAGAGAATATCTCTTATTAAGAACAAAAGCAAAAAGAGGGAAAACACTTGCTGGAAGCAGTCTGCACATAACTGCATGAAAGATATGATCTTTCTCTGCTTTTTCTTTTCTAAAACTGGGTACATGCCCCAGGGTACCTATGACTGTATATGCAAAATGCAGTGCAGTGCCATGTGGAGGTACTTAAGCTAACCTCTGAGGAACTAGAATACCTCTCATTTTAGAAGGTGCAGACATGCACTGAAAAAAATATTCAGCTTAGGTAGCTCATTTAGAGCTAATTAAGGCTTCTTGTCTTGTGGCAACTGTGCTAAGCCTGGGCTGTCATTTCTGTCCTGACCCTGTCACAGGACATGGAATCTGAGAGCCAAATCCTACCAGATGAGAATTTGAAGTGCGAATGAAGTTTAGGCTTACTTTATTCTGACTTTAATCAGTTCTTTGTGGAATATCATAGCTATGTGAGATGAAAACAGTGGCTAAGTTCATAGTCCTCTTAACACTGAAGAAAACAACATTTATTTTTATAAATAACTGCCTGCTATGTTACCTTCTCCATGGGTTCCTTTGGAGCAGCGGTGTCCTGACATCCCCTAAACATAATCAATCAATATCAGCCTTCAAAATCTGCACACAGAACATAGTGAAAGCACTGAGAAAACACAGAAACCCAATACTTAAGGCTCTCTGTGCACACCTGAGTTGTAGCAGAAATGGAAAATCAAGAGTAGTGCAGAATACAGTTGCTTTGTAGTACGAATTATTAAGAGTCATACATAATGTAAAAGGGTAACTGCTAACAGCAGGAGTCCCGCAAACACTTTGACCTGTTTGTGTGGACATGAAGTCATCTGAAGTGGCCAGTGAGATCTGCTGATGTTACAACTATGGAAGAGTGGTTGAACGTAGGAGCTGGCAAACGAGCTCAGCATCTCATCAGCTCTGCACTGGGTTTGCACAGGAATGCCGTGGACACTTCATAACAAGGACTTATTTAACCATTTAAAGAATCACTAACAGACTATAGCAGGTAAAATGGAATTATAAAGTAGAAAAAAAAAAAGTGTTAGCTATAAAGATTATTCTGAAAGTGATTGTGAGAGGAAATGAGAGGAGGCAGAAGAAAATGTATTCATTTTGGAAATTTAAAATTAGCCTGGAGGAAAGGCTAGAAAAGGCTTTGACAGAGTCAGTTCTGAGAGGAACAGAAGATGGAGGGAATAATTTATAGGACACTTACGAGAATGAATGAAACATAAAAAAATTGAGGCATGTTATACTGTCCACCTTAAGATTCTCCAGTGGGTCAGGCTGAGAGCACTGGCTGGCTGATCACAATATTGTTACTTTCCTCTTCTCCTGCAGGCAAATCCCAGCAAACTCTACCTTGATCTGGGAAGTAAAAACCATCCCAAGACAACCAGGGTTACGAAAGCTGATTGCAAGCCTGGATTCTAATGCTTTGAGGCATGTGTATGGTGAGCTGAACATCCAGGTTCAGAAACCATGAACCAGGATGCTGCCTTCATCTCTCATTTAGCTATATTTCAAAATATCATGGTATGGGGAGGGAAGGGGAAGAGGTGGAAATCTGCTTATTGTTATTTTGGTCATCCTTGTGCTGAATAAAAATTTCACAAAGAAACCTAACTTGGTAAGACTGGGGAGAGCATGAAAAAGCACCTGAATGATTTAAAATTAGATACATGTAATTAAAGGCAATTCTAGGCCATATTATTCCTATAGTTCACTTGTATTTATGGTATTTTGCATGAGTGCTGTAAGGGAATCTGAAAAGCTCCTTCACCAAAGTAGTCTGAACTTTAGTTTTAATTAAAGCCTGATATTTCACTGAAAAAGAACCCAGAGTTATAAATTCTTAGATTGAATTACACAACCCTATGGTAGGTCATTCAGGCTGCAATAAAAACAGGTATTTCTAGCTAAAGGGACTGCTTTATCTTACGACATTATAATTTTCCAGTTCATGGAGAGCTCACTTGCTGGAAGCATCTCTCAGGATATGTTAGCTCCAGAATATTCTCAGCTCCTTGTTATCTCTTGCTGCTTCCCTCTGCCTTTCTCCTATTCTTTCATGTGTGCAGACACCCATACATACTCACTCGTACTTCATGCCCTCACCCCACCCCTATGCTGTTGATATGCTGTTCCTCTCTTTTGTTTGATGAAAACCCAGAGTTTTTCATGCTCCTGCTCAGAGTTCTTCGCACCAAACTTTCATTTCCTGGTCACTTCTCTTGTATATGATGTATTCTTTCTTCATGCTTTCCTGTCTTTTCTTCTCTCCTGAACCCACATACTGCAGCTCCGTTTCCCACGTGTGTGTGCTGACCAGAGCAGTCCAGGCTCTGCCAGCTGTTAAATGGTGTGAAGGAAAGAGGAGTGATGGGGACAGCCTGAGGGTCTTCTCCTGCCAGCCCCAGAAGACTAGCAAATATCCTGCACTGGAGCTGTGGGTGAGTTTAGGTGAAACACTTGGGGATGAGTTTAAATTAAACCATGCCTGAAAGTTTCTGGAAATCACTGCTACTGCAGAATGAAGGGCTGTTATATGAGCAACCTCAGGAATGTCCAGGGACAGAAGCTCAGCTGGAAAAATAAAGATGTATCCCGAGTCAGAAACTTCACAAGCTGGATCTACTTCCTGTCTTTCTTGCAGTATATTCTTCTGTGAGGTGCAGTAGGGCCTCCCAAGGCATTACTCCTCCACTGAGGACCTTCTGGTTTCCAATAGTCTTCCATGCAGGGTACCACTCCATCCTAAGCCATGTACCCCATTGTGCTAGGTGAGCAGGGGGGTGTGGGTGTGTTCATTTCTCATCTCTCATGAAATCCTTGAAATCTCTTTCCATGAGGCAAAGATGCACACGCCACAAGCTGTGGCAGCTCCTCTCCACAGGACAGTGTGTAAGAGTATGTCCTGTATTAGCAGCAGAGGTGAGCTAACCGAGCTTCCAAAGTAGTTAAAAGGAGCCTCATGTTCATTAAAAGGTGGGGCTTTACTGTACTGTGGATGGCTGTGTCATTTTGTGGTCTCATCAGTAAGAAAGCAACGGAGATGAGTTGCCTTCTGCTCCTCTTCTTGCCACACGTGGCCTTGCGCAAACCTGCTATCAGCTGTTAAAAATAAGCAAGTCCTGGGAGGGTAGAATTGCAGGCTGCTTTTTTGATAAAGAATGTGAAATAAAGCAAAGATTCATACCACCTGATATGCTCAATGAGTACCCCTGGATCCAGAAACACCAGACCTTTAGGCACTTTCACTTAAGGCATCTGCACACACTCATTTTGTACAGCTTATGTGACTACATTAGAAACTGCAGTGTCAAAGTCTCCATATAAATCCTCCGGGGCTCAAGGGACAGAACAGTGTGTTGTAAATGCAAGGTGACAATCTCTGTTAAGTAATTAAGCAGTCCTACCAGAGTCTACATCTTCTTAATAAAATTATCTTCTTGTTTTGCCCGTGCATATAAGCCTGCTTTCCATTCCAGACTTTTTATAACTACAGTGTAATAAGATTTTGAAATAAAGCATGTGTGCACTTGTGTGTTATGTTCTGTATTTTGATCACTTCTTCTACATAGTAGCACTATAGACACCACTTGCTGCGGCTGAATTGTGAAAGTTGAAAAATTCACTTCTAAACCATGCTAGTGGAGGTGCCTTTTTTCTCTTTTTTGGTGCTAAGGAGAAAACCCTAACTTTAGTTGAATGAACATTAAAAAAAATTACAGGCTCACTTCAGCTATTTGCCTTTGGTTTTCTTTCTGTTCGAAAAACTGACTGCCTAATGCATTGGAAAAGGTGACAATTTCCAGAGCGCGTCACAGTGCCAGCACAGAGAATCCCCAGATTCCCCTGGAAATTGCTTTAACACGTGAGAGCCCATTAAGTGGCCAGTGCGCTCCTAATGAAACCTTATCTACTACATCCCACTTTTAAAGTGCGCTTCTTTCAGCCAAATATTTCAAGGCATTTTACTAACAGTTGTTAAGCTGAATAATGTCCACCAGGAGACAGGAAGTACTTTTATTGATAGTTTAGAGAGGGGTATATTGCAGCAAAGAGAAGTGATGACTGGGAGTAGAGGCCAGAGATGACAGCAGCCTATGGTATCCCCAGCCTGCTTACTATGTACAGAGTTGCTAACAAAAACCCTAAAGACAAAACGAGGATGGCTTCTAGGATTTCAGTCACTCCTCACCCTGTGCATGGGCTGTCCCATTAATCATGGGTAAAATCTGACTGAAGAAGCAGTAAGTGCTGTGTTAGCGCTATAGGTACACATGGGAAATAATCAATCAATAATAAGGTCAGATTGGCAACCTGGATCCAGAAGATCTCTGAACCTGAAAATAACTGGAGTTCAAACTCTTCCTCTGAAGATCTCTTCTGAGTGATGCAAACTTGTGTCCTCAACCCCATCATCGCATCTCAGAGATGGACTGGAAAGGAAGAAGTCCAAAACCAAACCTGTGCCTCCACAAATCCCACTCTCCAGCAGCTCATAGAAGCCAAGTACAAACAAAAGTCTGTGCACTCCTGAAAGCACACCTCAGATGTTACCAGCTTGTTACATACAAGCTACAAAGCAGGTTGCTTCAATTCCCATCAATTTGTCACTTTCAAAATCTTGTTATGATCAAAAGGAAACACACCTTACGTGCAGAACTAGAAAGAATATATTGCTAGTCTTGTTAAAAATAATGTAATCAAATAATTACTATTAGCTGAGATAATTAGGATTGAATTATATTCTTGAATTTTCATTACAATGACACTAACACTTACAGTCCAAATTATATCAGGCTCCCTTGATACACATAAACTTTCTAGCATACCCCCCTTTCTCTTCTTCTACATGCAACGCTACACTGCGCCTCTGATACCTTCAATCTGGGACAGAGGCGTGTGTAACAACATCAGTCATCAGTGTTCCAGGTCCTCCACCAAGTAGACTCTGACAGTGGGAGAGTTTCTCTTCCTCTTTGCACAACAGAAAATTTCTTCCTTCGCACCCTGTGATCCACCAGAGGTCATTTTTACAGCCATAGTAATGCACTCCACATCTTGCTCTTCCTCCATTGGTTCATAACTCCACAATAGATCCAAATTTGCAATATGATGCATTTTATATATGTTGGATACTCATATGTTTGTTCTCCTTTGTTACATTCAGATTTGTCTTACAACTGCTAATGTTGTACCCTTTGATGACCAGGAATTAACTGCTGGTGAGCTATTTTAAGTTTGAGGCCTCCAACATCATCCTGCACCTGTGCTGCCAGGGTCCCTGTTATCCCATGCTCGCAAACCTGTACATTACCTTTTACTTTGGGGTCATGAAAAGTTCATTCTACACAGAATAACTAGCTGCTATTACTGTCTACTAGTTACAAAAAGTGCATATAACAACAAACATTTAATCATGTAATTAAATAAAGCAAAGAAAATGTTAAAGTCAGTAGTAGATATCACGTCATTAGATAATTGCTCTTGCAGCTAAACAAAGCAGGGTAAAATCACAACAAGTCCTGAGGCCTCTGCTGCTAGCTGTGACCTTTCACAAGCAGCATCTTATTTGTGGAAAAAAATCAGAGAATGCGCCTGAGCATTGACTTTTCTAGTGAGTGGTACTACCAGTGATAATTGGTTTAAACTGAAACTAATCAATACATGCTCTGCCAAATGGGTGACACCCCTGCCCCCCCTCCCCCTTTTCTCTCCTGCTGGGGACTTATATACTGCCCTTTACACAGCATATTGCTTCCATGTTTGTCCTTATCTTTTCTGAGGAGGAGGAGGAGGAGGTAGAAGCTGCTGGTGCTGGCATCTGAACCTGAGTGACAGTGCAGTGGAGGAGGATATCCAGATCAGAGGGGGAGGGAAAAGCGTCTGAGTTTCTTCAAACTATAATTAATAGCCCCATTATGACAGAGGAGATTCAGAAGTACACTGTGAAAGCTGATTGAAGGAGAGGGATTGTCCTGTATACTGATGCTTGCATGATAGCTGGTAGTGAGTAGGAATGTGATATATACACTAGAGAAATGTATACTGGAACAGCAACTCTAATGGAGGACAGTGCCTGAGAGAAGCCGAGAGGTTCTGGTGCACAGGTGGGAGGGATTTACTTAGTGCTTAAAGGCACAGTTTAAAAAGCTGGGTTGAATATTGAGGAAAATGATGCAAAGAGAAGATTCCTAGTGGGGTGATGTGAGGGAAAAGAAAGCTGTAAGAGAGAAAGGCCAGAGGTCTGTGTTGCCTGATGCAGGGAAGCACCAGGAGAGACTGGCAGTGGTGGCAGAAGGCAGACCTTGTGGCTATCACTGGAACTGGATGTGGACTGGTAGTACAGGGAATCACCTTCTCCACAGGCAGGTTAGTAAGCCTGTGCTGAGGACCATGGCAAGGCTCAGGAGCAAACTTTGTCTGTAAGGCTGGCAGATCATGGGGATGGGAAAGTCAGAAAGTAGGTTGTGTGATGGAAACCTGGGCACTGAGAGGCAGTCAGCAGTTGCAAATCAACTGCATGGCCAAATGTGCACTACAAGGAGATTCAGGCTGGGCTCAGCATTTTCCTTAAGTCACCTGCAGCCCAACCGAAACATGGTTGTGCTTTTCTGGCCTTTGCAGTATTACCCTGAGAATAAAAGGGCCCCCTCATAACTCCTTGCTCAACTCCTGCTCAGGTTTTGGCTAACACTGTGCTCATGCTAGTCCCTGATGTATGCTGCTATCTGCACCATTAGGTCAAAGCCAGAGCAACTTGTAGGCAGGGTGTGATGGACAGGAATGGGTAGAGGTCATTTTAAGCTGTTATCACCTGCAGCTTGCTGTCTCCTGCAGCTATAATCCTTGTGTATTGATTGTGTGACAGTTTCTTCAGAATCCACTTATTTCTGGAAGTGTTGCTGATCAAACTTCCAAGCTGGAGGTTATAAATATATCAGCTTACCTGAAAATCTTTTGAAGTGGATCCAACAGCAGCCTTTGCTGAGGCTTTTGTGCATCCAGGTGTGGTAGAGGGGATACCCACAATGTGATGGAGAAAGAATAATGAGCACTCACTGTGGATTAGGTAACTATTGTACTCACTCCTGCATGAGTTATGTATTAGAGAACTTGAGTTATAAACATTAAGTGATGAATCAGTGAATTTGCATGTTAAGACTAGTCTGTACAAAGGGGATTTAGACCTTGTTTAATGTGCTTGTTTTCTTTCATAGTGCTTTCATAAAATAAAGTTCATAAAATAAAATTTACAGAGTACATTGTCCTATAAATCCAAGTGACCCGAATGCATGAAGCCACCTTGATTATAAGAAGTAGGAAACATCTGGTCTAGCAAAAACTGTAGTAGCAATGAGTGGCATTGCAGATGCAGGTATTTTGCTTATGCTACAGGAGTCTCCTTATTGGGCACAACTGCAATGCAGTCTCTCTGGTAGCTTTGGTGGCTTTTTCTTTTGTGAGCTTTTGCAGCTTTATTAGCTTTTAGCATCTACGACACACTTGGGCAAGGAGTTCCCCAGGTGTGCTACTAACAGATATGAAGAGAACATTTGGACATCATTCTCCTACTGGCCTCCTTTGACGCTATGCATCTCTGATACTGGAATAATCAGGGAAAACTTCCCTCTCCAACATGTGCTCTATAATTTCGTAGACTTCTGTACTGTATTTCCCCCAAATCACATTTATCTTTTTCAGTCCTACCTCAGTCACTTTCTACCTAGAAACTGTCCCACAGCTGTCATCAGTCTCATTTCCCTCCTCTGAACTTCTCCCACTAGTATGTCACTTTAAGTACCATTTAAATCCCATAGAGCTGTTTTAAACATCTGTATTTTGAAAGGATACTGCAAATGAGAGAATGGCCTACCAGAGTAGGGAGAATGTGGGTCTCTTGGGATCTAGATTCATCAGGTTAAACCTGGACACAGTTGTGGCTCAAATGGAGCCAAAATCTGCCTTGGTTATAAGCTCTGTACAATTGAAGTTGAACATATTTTATTCCTGTGCATGTCTTGTTTCTTGAAATCCTCACTCTCTCATACAACCACCAGTGTGACTGCCTTTGAAAAGACCATGGACACATGCCTCTTTTTAGCCAAACGCAATTCCATCATTAGTGATGTACACTGGCTCCAAGTCCCCTTTGCAGCTGTAAAAGTTTACCCTGCTGTTTGCTTTAAAGTTTGTTAGGTTTGTTGTCCTCTACAAAGCAAACAACTTGAGCTAATTTAGGGACTGTTAGAAAGATGGTGTTCCAAAGACTCTGCTACCTAAACAGTTTAGTTTATTGGAAGGCATTTTCCTGTACTAAGATAAGCTTTGCACAGGGCCATTATAAACCCCACTGCAACATGCTAGTGAATTATTTTCTGCTTTTCAGCTGGTTAAGTAAAGTAGCCACAGTTTTTGCATTATAAAAAAATACTTTGTGTTCCAACCAGCTAGCTCTGAAAGAGCTTATAACTAATAAAGGCTATTGCAAAAGCTCTGTTTGCCTTATCAGTGTTACTGGTGCCCAGGAGAAAAATGCCTTTGTGTTCAGAGGCACTTAGCGTGGGGGAGATGTCATAATCAAACTGCAAATTAGCTAACATCAAACTGTGTTTACAACTGAAGGTGTGAGGTTAAGTAAATGGGAAAAGCCATCATTTTGAGGGGAAGGAGGGGTGTGGGAAACAGACCAGACTGTGGGGGTCAGGAATATAAGAAAGGCGAAGTGCGATGCTTGACCTTGTGCTCACCAACAGGGAAGGGCTGGTTGGAAATGTGACTCTCCGGGGCAGCCTTGGTTGCAGCAATCATGAGACGGTCGAATTTGAGATCGTCAGGACAGTAAGAAGAGTGTGCAGCAAGCTCACTGCCCTGGACTTCAAGAGAGCAGACTTTGGCCTCTTCAGGAACCTACTTAGTAAGGTTCCATGGGATATAGCCCTAGAGGGCAGGGGGGCCTAAGACTGTTGGTTGATATTCAAGGATCACCTGCTGCAAGCTCAGGAGTGTTGCGGCCCAGCTGGAAGGAAGTGCTGCAGGAGGGCCAGGAGACTTCCTTGGATGGATAAGGAGCTGCTGAGGAAAATTCGAAGGAAAAAAGAGGCTTATAAAAGGTGGAAGCAAGGAGAGGCAGCCTGGGAAGACTACAGGGATGTTGTCCGGGAAGCTAGGGAGCAGGTTAGGAAAGCTAAAGTCCAGTTAGAATGAAACCTGGTTAGGGATGTGAAAGATAACAGGAGGGGATTCTGTAGGTACATTGCAAATAAAAGACAGGCTAGGGACAACGTGGGCCCCCTTCGGAAGCTGTCAGGAGAACTGGCTACCCTGGATTTGGAGAATGATGAGGTTCTTAATGACTTTTTTGCCTCGGTCTTCACTGGCAAATGCTCTGACCAGGCCACCCAAGTCCTGGAAGGCAGAAGCAGGGACAGTGAGAATGAAGTCCCTGGGCCCACTGTAGGAGAGGATCTGGTTCGAGACCGTCTTAAGAACCTGAACATGCACAAGTCCATGGGACCTGATGAAATCCATCCGCGGGTCCTGAAGGCGCTGGCAAATGAAGTTGCTAAGCCACTGTCCATCATATTTGAAAAACCATGACAGTCAGGTGAAGTTCCCGATGACTGGAAAGAGGGAAATACAACCCCCATTCTCAAGAAGGGGAAAAAGGATGAGCCAGGGAACTACAGACCAGTCAGTCTCACCTCTGTGCCTGGCAAAATCTTGGAGCAGATTCTCCTGGAAGGCATGCTGAGGCACGTGAAAAACAACAAGGTGGTTGGCGACAGCCAGCATGGCTTCGCTAAGGGGAAATCCTGCCTAACCAATCTGGTGGACTTCTGTAATGGGGCTATGGAACTGATGGACAGGGGTAGAGCACTTGATGTCATCTACCTGGACTTCTGCAAAGCATTTGACACTGTCCCACACGACATCCTTGTCTCTAAATTGGAAAGACACCAATTTGATAGGTGGACCACTCGGTGGATAAAGAACTGGCTGGATGGCCGCACGCAAAGAGTTGTGCTCAATGGCTCAATGTCCAGCTGGAGACCAGTAATGAGGGGTGTCCCTCAGGGATCGGTGCTGGGACTGGTCCTGTTCAACATCTTTGTCAGTGACATGGACAGTGGGATTGAGTGCGCCCTCAGCAAGTTTGCCGATGACACCAAGCTGTGTGGTTCGGTTGATACGCTGGAGGGAAGGAATGCCATCCAGAGGGACCTTGACATGCTTGTGAGGTGGGCTGATGCCAACCTGATGCAGTTTAACCTTGACAAGTGCAAGGTCCTACACCTGGGTGGGAGCAATCCCAGGCACAGCTACAGGCTGGGCAGAGAAGAGATTCAGAGCAGCCTTGTGGAGAAGGACTTGGGGGTGTTGGTCGATGAAACAATGAACATGAGCCGGCAGTGTGCACTTGCAGCCCAGAAAGCCAACCATATCCTGGGCCACATCAAAAGGAGCATGATCAGCAGGTCGAGGGATCCTGCCCCTCTACTCTGCTCTCCTGAGACCTCACTTGGAGTATTGTGTGCAGTTCCGGTGTCCTCAACGTGAAAAAGACATGCAACTGTTGGAACAAGTCCAAAGGAGGGCCATGAGGATGATCAGGGGACTGGAGCACCTCCCGTATGAAGATAGGCTGGGAAAGTTGGGGCTGTTCAGCATGGAGAAGAGAAGGCTGCGTGGAGACCTCATAGCAGCCTTCCAGTACCTGAAGGGGGCCTATAGGGATGCTGGGGAGTGACTCTTCATGAGGAACTGTAGTGATAGGACAAGGGGTAATGGGCTAAAGCTTAAACAGGGGAAGTTTAGATTGGATATAAGGAGGAAGTTGTTTACTGTAAGGGTGGTGAGGCACTGGAATGGGTTGCCCAGGGAAGTTGTGAATGCTCCATTCCTGGCGGTGTTCAAGGCCACATTGGACAGAGCTTTGGGTGGCATGGTTTAGTGGGAGGTGTCCCTGCCCATGGCAGGGGTGTTGGAACTAGATGATCTTAAGGTCCTTTCCAACCCTAACTATTCTATGATTCTATGATTCTAAAGCAAAATAAACATTGTCTTACTGCTGTCTTTCCAGTGAAGCTGTGCGACATCAGTGTGCATTCAAGAAGACCAGTTGTAAGGTCTTAACGCCAGATATCAGTACCAATAGCTTGAGTATTTCAGTGAGTTAGAGCAGCGGGAATTTGTTCTATCACATCTTCTGTATTGAACAGTGAATGAGTATTATCTAGCTTCTAAACAAAAACTGCCAAGAAAGGCCACTCTGGGTTTTAGAGCAAGTGCAGCCCTATGCAATTAATCAGAAGCACACAACAGTCCCTACAGTATAGCATCTCAGCAGACCAATCTGGACTGAAAAGCAAGTGAGGTTTATTTTTTCTTCTTTTGTCTACATGAATGTCTTTTCTTTACAACAGTATTTATACATTGATCTTCTTTAGCTACTTTTCATTCTTCAAAGCACCATGTGTTTGGGAACTCCTGTAACAGTTTATATAATTTCTGCTTCTGTTTATTTTTCTGGATTTTCTGCTTCTGATCTAGTTTTGCCACTGATGGCAGCCCATCTTGTACCTGCCCATCAGGATGCCACTGCACAATGTACTCAGTGGTTTGATTTGCTGTTTGATCAGATCCAGAACAATTATGCAATTATGAAAAGTTACATTTAATGGTATTTGAAGAAAGAACAAGCTAAGACCTCGTAGAAAGAAGTGAGCAGGGGGAGGAAAAGTGTTGCATTTCACTTATCTGCTTTGGTGGAACTTCTCTCTGCAATGTTGCTCACTTCTGTACATCTCCTACTATCCCAAAGGGCCTGAAGCACAGTTAACAGTGTTTTTCCAAGCTGGACTGCAAGCCTTGAAAACAGTGCTCTCCCTGAACATACTCATAGCAACCAGAGCAGTTGTGTCCAAGATGGGAAGGTGACACCTATCCTTGCAGTGCCAGAGGAGGGCTAGGTACAAGGTGTCCCAGAAGCCTTTTGTCCTCTCCACTGCCTCAGCGGTACTTCACATTAGTGAATAGCTTAGTGCCAGAACTGAAAGTCCTTGGAAAAGGTAATACTTGTAGAGACTTTCAGCCACTACAATTTGTTCAGCCTGTATGTCTCTTTTGCATAAAACTTGTCCCTGGAAGAGAGGCACTTTGAAACAAACCACGGACTAAAATAATACTGCTGGCAAGCCACATGCTGCCCATTCAGCTGCAGGCTAAAGCTGCAGGTTTTCCAAGATTTTAGCAGCTGTGATCCTCCTGATTCTGTCTGTTTTGTGCACAGTGAGCAGCTCTGACCTGGCAGGTCCAAGTATGTAAAGACAGTCTGGGGAATTTTCCCTTCCTTGGTACTCACCTTAACCTACTCTTGCTGCATCCACATAGAAGACGTTAGCCGGTCACAAAGTCATGTGCTACAGGAACGTATGATGGATGCTAAGTCAGCCCCCTTGCAGGGCAATGATCATCGTTGTATAAACCAATTACACCTTTTTTTCCACAGGAATAGTCCCTCCCTTGGTGGATGGATGGGGCAGGAAGGAGGCCTGTGAAGTAAGAGCGGACAGGGGGTTCCCTGTCTCCTGGATCCCAGTCTCATCTCCTGCAGAAGTGGGGGAAAACAGAGTGGATGAGGGAGAGGATTGGCAGAAGAACAAAGTGAAGGCCATGATTGTTTAAGCTGTGCGTGCCCTCTCTGGCGCTGCATTTTTGTGGCGATGGGCTGGTAGGTCCATCTGGGATGAGTGATTAGATGTTTGCAGCTCTGGATGATGGATAACAGGCATAGGGCTCCTACAGGCAGAGGCAGAATATTCATTGCTGTGGGAGAATTTAATGAGGGTTACACACTGAACCCATAAAATGCAGCAGGAAGTCTAACTCCTCTCAAAAATCAGCTGTTAATTGAGCATTCTCAATTTTTTGAGGTAAATTTTGGCTTCTCATCACTCTGTGCATTGGAGGGCTTATTGGGAAAGTGCAGTCATGGAGTACAACAGAAAGCTCATGAAAAAAGAGTATCTCTGCTTGGAGTAGGTTGTCTGTACTAGCAGTTTAAGAGTGGGAGTACCTCCTGCTGCTTTCGGTGGGACAGTAGCTGCTGAAACTGCAATAGCTAACTTCACAAGGACTTCATTGTCCAGTTCTTATAATCTTTTACTTTAATGACTCATTATAGCAATTGAAGTTACGTATCTGGACAGTTGAACGTTTTAATCTTCCAGGAGGATCAGAGCTCTCAGGCAAATCCCAGCCTGGTGTGTTTCCTTAGGGAAAGTCACCACCAACAAGGCTGTAGGACTTGCACAGTCTAGATGAGCATGTGTAACACAGTCCAGAGGCTGACAGTCCTTCAGTCCTTGAGCCTACCATCTCAGCGTGATGGGGCTGAAGCCTGGACTTAAAGGTTGATGTGGCTGGGAGGTAGCTGTGTTTAGTTTGGCAAGCACCTGTAGCAGTAGAGATCAGAAATCCTTTCATCTCCCCTTTCTTGGTCATGAAGATTCATCACAGTGATCGGTGAGGGGGGAAAGAGACATTTGGCTTTGTGCTTCTGTCTCTGTCCCTTGAAAATTGAATGAAAAACATATGAAAACACCAAATAATTAAAAGAAAACAGTGTTTTTCCTCTTCTTTTTGATTTCTTGCGCTTCATGAATTTTGAGGCATATTGTTTTCTGACTGGGTTGCAGTAGATTCATTCACTATTGCAATCCACCCTAATAGGCTACTGATAAACGACATGAGGACAATGAAGTCTTGAAGTCAGCTTCAGGAGCAGCATTAGTGCACACCAGAAAGATGAACAATGACAGAAAGAATAGTTGGTAAATCTTCTTCAGAAGCCTGAGTGTTGCTTCTCTTGTTGTCAGATATTTTAGGGGATTAACAGAAAAATACAAGAAAATCAAAAGAAATAATGGGAATAAAATCAGAGAACCTGCTCAGGAACCATAGCTCCGTACAATAGGAAACAACCGAACCCACTGCTGAAGCCAGAGAAAGAGGGAAACATTTGCCAATGAGACAATCACCCGCAATGCTCTGCAGATGATTTTGGGACACCCCTGTTCAGGCCAGTTCTCTGTTTTATGTCCTGGTTTTACAGCTAGGAAGGGATCACACTGCTTGCAAGTGTTGCCTGAAGTCAAGGACCAGTGCTGAGCCACAGACTCCTGAAAGTGATCCCAGAACAACCACTGCTGGTATTTTACAGCAACTTCACACTTGTAGGGAAACAATAAATGGGGAGAAACAATAAGAATAAACAAACTTTTGAAGTATGGCTAATTCTTTATTGGCTTCAAGTGAAAACCTCTACAATGGTCAGAAAGTTGATTTTTTTCCCAAAGTTTTGCATGGGCTGTGGATTTTGAAAAGTCTCAGAAACACGGTATCACAACACTAGATTATTAGAAATCCTGTATGTAACGTAGAAGTAGGTAGAGGAGTTAAAGTTATCCTGTGTGTAACATCTCCAGCAACAAATGGCCCAGATGGTTGCTTTTGCTAAGGGTTGATTTGCAGAGAAGTACGGGGCTGTTTTGTGAAGCTACTGAGTAAAAGTGCTTAGCTCCCACTGACTTCAATGGAAGTACATGGCCCCTATCTCTGCCAGCTTTTAAAAGAATCAATATTAATTACGGGGTTTTGTGTTGAAAAGACAGGTAAAAGTAATATCAAATGTAGCTGCTGTGTCAGAGTTGGACTAGCTTACCTCATTTCTTGGTTTGGCTTTGTGCTCTTTATTGACTAAGAGGTAGTATATGGTTTAAACAGAGAGATCTGCTTTTAATTAGCCCAGGTTTGACGCTTGTATCCCGAGTCTTTGATAAATTTAATATGATACTAGTGCAAACACAGAATTTGACACTGCTGAGTCATCTTCCACTCAGAAATTTCTCTTCAAGAAGCAGATCAATTGATCACTGCTATGTGACAAGCACAGCGAAACATCTCCATACTCCAGCCAGGTTTTCTTTTTTCATCAGGGACCAAACTTTTTACTACTATGTCAGCCTTGGAAACACTTTTCACCTGTTTCCTCTCCCAATGCATTTGTAATCTTAAGTGTCTCACTACACTGAAGGCTGGTCCAGGGTGGCTCAGAGTGATATCGAGCAACACAGTGATACAATTTTTTTTGGCACCCTAGTAGAACATTCAGTGATGTTTTGATGCCTTTCATTCAAAATTAGCCACAACTGCATCTCTGTAAAAGTTTGTTTCATTCTGCTGCTATAGCTGTGATGGTTTTCTACTGCTTCTGAGTCAGTCACTTCAGATGATAAAGCATTACCAATTGTTTTCACTTTCCCTTGACCCACTGATTTTTGAAATATTAACACACATACAGACTGTTGACATGGAAATGGATCAACTTCATTGTAAAGTACATTATATATCCTGTAGCTTGAATGTTAGCCTGGTCACCTGGAGGTTTGACAGGAAGGTTTGTAATAGCTTTGAGCTCTAAACTTGGTTCTGTTTGAATCAGTAGCCTTGAGAACATTACTGAGCTCCCCAGCAACTTAAATCAGACACTGAGAAGTGAGAGCAAGGGCACCAGAAGCCCAAGGGTCAGTGTTTCTCACTTGCCGTCTCCATTGCCAAAACTGTTTACCTTCATTCATTTTATCTCAGGCAGTCCTTCAAGTCACTTGATTAAATGTTTGGACATTATCCACCAAAATGCCCTCAAGGTCTCCACGTGGCACACATTACACACACACCCCTACATGTTCCTCTTCAGGAACCTCCAAAGCACTCAGATGTCCAGCAATGTTGATCGCTGGCCCTTTAGGATGTCTCAAGTTGGTAAGAAAGCAGCTTACATTTTTTTATGTCTCTTCAGGTAAAGGAATATTCAAGAGCTACTGCTAAGAAATGATCTAATTTAAGACATGGCAATAATCAGGCTAACTGCTCATAGAAGCAGTGCGAGGACCTGACCAGTTACTGCAGGGTTAGATTTATTCTGTTAACTCCAGCTCATACCATGGTCTTTGCTGATCATTCTTCCTCTTTCTCTGCAGTGCAATTGTCACAGAGGTCCCTGTCTAATCTCTCCACGCAGCCCCAGGGGTGTGCTTAAATACCCCTTGCATGAGAATTATCATCTGGGATGGAGCCCTTTGGGTTTGATGATCATTTGCCGGATTCCCTGTGCTAGTGAATGTAGTATGCAGAATGCTTGCCTGTGTTTTAAAGACCTATTTACATCTGAAAAATAACTTTTTTTAGAAAACAATTCTCCTTTAGCTTCACCCCTAAGCCAAACAATTCACTCATGTTCTGGGTTATATATATCTCTTTTCTTCATGCTTTTCTAATAAAGGCAATGGTATTTTTCTGGGAAAAGCTCCTTGCTTATTAACTATTCCTCTTCTTCTGCAGCTTATTTCTTCATTGGGATCATAATTCTCTGCAATATCATCATTGATTTCTTCTGGAAATGTTAATAAAACTTAGTTCTTTATACATAGTGATCTGTAATTGTAAGATGTCAGGGTTTTCGAAGGTTTCTAGTGGTTTTTCCAAGTTCAAACTGAGATGCTGAGAGAAAGCTTCTTTTTCAGAGAATGTTCATCTGCCTCTGTAAATAAGTTTTGCTTCTCTGAAGTGGTTTGGGTTGGACACCCATGATGAAGTGGCCAAGAAAATGGATGCCTGCTACCGGGTGACTACCACTTACTGGCCTATGGGCCTGAATATGGAATCTTATGTCCAACTGAGCACACTGGAAATACCCACAGCAGTCTTTATCAAGGCTGTGCTCGCTCCACTGCTGGTACAGTTGCTGCATGAGTCTTTGCAAGGCCACCACACACACAGATACACCTTCTCGTCCTCACATATAAAGCCTTTAACACTTAACTTTCAGTTGGTGAACCTGCTAGCAAGGTTCTCAAGCAGATGGCAAGTCTCTCACATAAAAAGAATTTCTATTTCTAGCCTCATTTTGCAGAACACAAGAGCTCTGTAAGAGCTGCTCATGGCCTTGCAATGAAATCACAGAACTGTGATGAGCAGCCAGGTGCTCAGACCTCCCGAGCACCTTCCTGTTGCTTCAAGCCCAGGATGAGATCTGCATTCTTGCCAAGAGCCCTGCTGCTCTTTCAACTACTGTTAGCTGGCCATCTCAGGAGCACAGGGCTTTGGGCAAGCCAATGGTCATCTTATAAAATAGAGTGGCCACAGCATGAGAGATGTCTTCAGGCTGTGCCTGACCTTCAGCCCTGGGTTTCTTACCCCTGCATTAGACTACAAACATACAGCATAAAGGAATGGAGAGTGACCAGAAAGTACAACTGAGTATGCATTGTCTGAAGTGCTCGGATTTTCAGGCTTTTTTTCTGTTTTACTCTGGCTCTCTGACACATTTAGAGGGTCTTGTTGTCAGGAGCAGAGGAGGTCTTCCCTCTTCAAAACAGAAGGGCTGTGAGCACTGTACAGCACAGTAGCAGCTTCATGCTGTCTCCATAGCCTGCAAAGTCATTTTGTGTGTGGAGCTGAGCAGGTAATGGTCAACTTTGACAGCCAGGCTGGAAACCAGTGAGAGAAGGTCCTTGGTCCAAGGTATCACTGAGACCCTCAAAAGAAAGGTGGACGTCGTTAGCCTCTCTGTACAGCCTGAATGAGGTGAGAGAAAGGGAAATGCCACAAATGGAGAGACCGTCCTACAGACCAACTGGGACATCTTCCATTCTTCAGGTAGAGAGCACAGCAGTGCAGATCTGGAAAGGAGTGTAGATTTAGAGTTGCAGGTGCAAGAAGCTGCTGGAAGAGCCGAGAACTGAGCAGTTAAAGATCTCCTGGGTAGGCAAAACACATGCTATTGATTGCTTTGGCCTCAACAGGTGAATAGGTCTCCTGGTTTGATAACCTAAGCATGGGAACTTTCCCATGTGTGCCAAGCAGCACACCTATACCACAGTGGTTTTGAAGCAGGTGTCTTGTGGGAGTGGATCCTTCACAAACAAGTTTTTCCTAGGCTGTTTTAATAAATCAAGAAAGCAAGCATATTCTGACCAGCAATTCCTTGTTATTATTTCAGCTAACTGCGAACTCTGCTACTATTTTGGCTCAGCCACCTGCTCACAAAGCTTAGTTTGTTGCTAAGTGTCAAAATACCCTAAATCAGAACTGGTGTCTCAGCTAGCAACCGAGCAGCAGTAACACTAATGAGTCTGCAACATGATTTACATACAGGATCTCAGCGCTTGCTACTATGAGAAGAGCAACTCTAAAGACTACTAGGTCTGCATGAGCATAGATATAAAAATCGATCACAATTATGGCCACTTAAAAACAATCCCACATATTCAGGGGAGTTAGAACATTTTGGCATTATGTATCCCTTCCTCAATTACTGAAACATTATATTGATGCTACGTAGGAAGTCCTAACTCAAGTCAGTATTTTTCAATCATATTGCAGAAATAGTTTTTAGACTTTGTATGCTTTTTGTTTTTCTGTTCTTGACTAGAAATGAGTATTTGGAGACAGCACAAAGTAAAAGTACAGGTAATTTTGCATTATTTGACTCTAGAATTGTTATGGTCAGCAGATCAGAATTAGACTATCAGGATGTTTGGACTAGGGCGGAGTGCTACTTTGCTTCCACTTGGCTTGCTCTGCTTGGCTCTGGATGTGCTCTAGTCAACAATGACTGCTTGTGAAGCTCATTAACACTGCTGGAAAATGTTCATGTGTGCAAGGGGATGAGGCTCCAAACATCCGAATACTCATCAGCAGTGACTCAGAGACTAGAAGACATTAACTCATAGCAGCACAAACCATGAGGCTGATGCTCCCAAATATGATTTGAAACCTGGGGTGGCTGGGGGAATTAATTACATAAACTAGCCGCAGAGGGCCAGCACCACTGAGAGTTGAATAGTAGGAATGTCAAGGTGGATGGGACATCCACAGACTTTCACCTGGAGTTCCTCTCACTGGTGACACTTGACAACATGCACAGGAAACGCCAGCATTCAGTTTTGACCTTCGCTATTTGAAAGCATATAGGGAGAAACAAGGAAGGACGGGGGAAGGATAATGGTCTCTTCCCCTTTATTTTCCTTTCTAAGCCAACAGACTTGACCCAGCAGGCTGCCAAACAGTACAGGCCTGCTTTTCCTCTCCTCTCTCTGCCCCAGCGGGAACCATCCATACCTCAAACTGTGCTGTGCTGGGAGCCCTGTCTGGCAAGACATCTGCTCAGCATCTGGGAAGTTGCAAGCATTCACTACTAAAGGGCCTGATTCAGAGGGGCTGGAAGAGCTGGTGGAAACTGGCAGGATCAGGGCAGAAGGGGCAGAGGGTTTCAGTCTTTGAAGGAGGGGTAACACATCAAAGCAAGGGAGAGTAATTTGCAGCACCCAGAATCAGCTTGCTGATACTCTGACAGAGGGAAAACTACATCTCATAGGGACACTTCATGCTTCAGGTGTGAAACTACATCTGGTTCTAACACAAAACAAAGCATGAGAGCACTTGATGATGTCTACATATGAAGTAATCACACTCATGTCAACAGGGTGAAAACACATTCATCATGGCAGGTGTATATTGAAAACTTGACATCTCCAACAATGACTCTGCTATTTGCCTGCTGGGAAGGGAAGGGAAAGGAAGGGAAGGGAAGGGAAGGGAAGGGAAGAACAAGGCATTTTTTGGGGTTGAAAAGCAATTTCAAGACCTGGAAACCATGTGACTTTCATCTGAGAAAGGCTTTTGTGGAGGCTCTCCCAATCTGAGATGATTCCCCATGAAAGAATGAAAATAAGGCCAACACATTGTTTAAATCCATTAAAGGTGGTGGAAGTAAGGCACACATTAATATTGTACTTACCCTCTGCACAGGCGAAAGAGGGATGCATAACCAGGCAAATTAAATCCTAGATGCAGTTTCTCTTCAAGTTTAGGCAAGCAGAAAACCCAAAACAATGAAACCAAAAAACCAAACAAATCATAAAACTGAGGAGGAGTAAAAGAAGGAAGGAGGAGAGAAATCTAGAGTCACTCTCTTAGGAAAACTGCATAGAAAGCTTCTTGAAACTGTACTGATGAACATAAGTTGATACTCAAGAAGAAATCTTTTTCCTGATGAAGTCAACTTCACTGCTGCTTTGGACTTCAATGATGCCACAATTTCATGTGTTCTGTTACAAATGAAGTGCATGAAAATTCAGTGTATAAAACCTACCACAAAAGAATGGGTCAAAAGTATAGAGAGCCTGTTCTTCATCCCTTTTTAAAACTGGACACTGCACTACAGAAACACAGATAAGTAAATTTTTGGCATGGTGCTCAAAAGATCGCTTCAACTATATGATAGAATCATAGAATCATAGAATAGTTAGGGTTGGAAAGGACCTTAAGATCATCTAGTTCTAACCCCCTGCCATGGGCAGGGACACCTACCACTAAACCATCCCACCCAAAGCTCTGTCCAACCCAGCCTTGAACACTGCCAGCGATGGAGCATTCACAACTTCCCTGGGCAACCCATTCCAGTGCCTCACCACCCTTACAGTAAAGAATTTCTTCCTCATATCCAATCTAAACTTCCCCTGTTTAAGTTTGAACCCGTTACCCCTTGTCCTCTCACTACAGTCCCTCATGAAGAGTCCCTCCCCAGAATCCCTATAGGCCCCCTTGAGATATTGGAAGGCTGCTATAGAAAGAATATTAATAATGCCAACTCTCTTACCCATAAGGAGCATTACTGTAAGAATAGGAAGCTAAATAAATAGATCTACAACCTCCTTTCTCCAGCACCATAGTACAGTGGTATTTGAAACAGCTATAATTGGATATAGTGTAGCTTGAAAAAGTCCTGAAAGGACATCATTACAATAATCAATGCAATAATGTGGGATGAGACCTTGTATTATAACTAGACCTGAATCTTGATTAAAAATATTTTCTCTCTAAAGCCGAGCCCTGAAATCCAGGTTGTTTTGCTTCCTGAGGCTACAGCTAATAATCATGTGTAGGAGCAGTTCCTACATCACTGCTCCATTTCAGATGTTGAAGTCTGGATCCCTGTCAGACTTCTGCCCCATATGCAGCCTCACTTGTTCTGGTAAGGAACTGGAGACAGTGAATGGACTAACTCAATAGAGCACTGTTTATTCATAACAAAATCATATGTACAACCCACATTCATTAAATAGAGTTTGTAACACCAGGCAGAAAAGCAAATGCCTAAAATTTTCATGAACTGAGATATTGGTCCTTGAGACATGAATGGAAAGAACCAGAAATGAACTCGTGATGATGAGTCATAGTTTTAAAGGGTGCCAGGTAAGTACTTCTTTTCAGCCTTCGTAATTCTATTACCAGCACAACAGTTTGTCTTGCTACATCTGTGAAAATCTGCAGGGCTCAATCCTTGCCTGGCAAATGCCAGCTGAGTGCCCCAAGCCATCATTCCCTGTTTCACTGCTTTAAACAGACAGGAGACCTTCCTTGTTGCTCTCAGTCAGGCCCTGGTCCAGCCACGATGGTCAGCCATAGCAGGTCACCAGTCACCTGCATAACACAGTCTTCAAGCTATGGGGGAGCAAGGGAGGTGAGGCACTCACTGGTGCAAAGCTTAAATGATCACACCAGCATCGAGACCACAGGATTGCCTTTAATGAAAGGATCCTTCACCACTAGTTGAGTGATGTTCAACTGTTCTGACTGGGCACGCCATACACCCTATCCAAGTGGTGGTAAAAGGGCACCCATTAACCAGCGACTGAAATACTACAGAGCATATTGACATCATGGCCCATGAGGGGTCCATTTTAAGAAGGGACTTCTACATGAAAGCGTGGGGTGGTCTTGCAACACTTCTCTCATGACACAAACTTGTAGTAAAGCAAGGAATGCTTCAACAAAGTTCCAAGAGAGCAAATTATGGGTAAAGCTACCTAGATTTCCAGAATATCTGTATTAAGACCTATACAGAAATTCATGCAACCGTCTAATCAGCTACCCACCACTGACAGAGCCTGTAGGAAGGAGACAAATTGCACTGTATCCTACTCATCCTTATGCTAGAGTATCTATGAGAATAGGACCAATTTTACATTTGGAAGTATTGCTGGGGAGAGAGATGGATGTCCCAGTCAGTCAACAGTAAGAATTTTTCCAAAGGTGAGATGATGCATGACCTTGGAGCAATGAGCATGCCGACAAGAAAGCTGCAGATAACATTTCCTTTGTGGCCTGCAACTGCCCAAGGGACATCCTACCCACAAAAAGTGCAGAGAAATCTCTCACCCTTTCCTTCATCATGGTATCCACGCAGGCCTTCATAACAAACAAGTTTAATTATTTTGGAGTTCTGTGATAATTCAAGGGACAGATTTTGTCATGTGCTTTGCACAAGTCCCAGAACACTGTATTCACTGTATTTATGCGCAAAACATTGTGCACAACTTTGTGAATGTCCACCTATGTCCACTTCATCAAATGATCCATTGAACATCATCTATGTGCTGGGCACCACCAATGCTGTGTAGCATAAAGGCCTGTTCTCTAGGTGTCATTGGACCCTGGCATGATCAAGGGAACCTGAGGCACTATACAGCTGTCAGGCTGCCGCTGACAAGTGGAGATGATGTTATTTGAATTAAGCTGTGAAGACTGCTACAATTAACACCTGTCTCCAGATCCTGTATAAAAGATTGTAGAAAGTAGAACAAGCACATTAACAAGGGCTGCTGAGCCAGTCTGTGAGGCATATGAGGCAAGGATTTATATTCTGTTATACTGGTGTTAGGCTAATCCCTCACCACACTCATCTTTAACCAAGACCAAAGCTCAGTTGTGACCTGTTTTTACTAACTTGAGGTAGAAGGTCAGATCACATTTGATTATGTTTGGATGATTCAAACAGATTCTGTCCCTCTTGACGCACACATTTTTGTGACAGGGAAACACATTGAGATTGTAGCAAACTGTCATATGTGTCCTCCACGATGTGTATGATGGATTCTTTTCTGAAGGAATGTGAGGGGTGGGAGGGCAGTTGGTAGCTACTTCTCTTGCTTCAGACAATGAAGAGTCTGAAAGAGAATTAATATATATTTTTTTTGTCATAGAGAGAGGATTTCGCTGAGGGAGGCTGGTGAATCCAACCACACTGGTGGAACAGGGACAGGAGAGTCTGCCATGTGAAAAGAAAGAGGGTAGAGAAGGGAAAACTATTAGAAGGGATGGAGTAGGAAGTGATGGAAAGAGAGAGAGGCATCTCAGGGGTTGGCAGTAGCATAACTGTTTCTACTCATGGTGCAGAGTGATATAGAAGGTTATGGAGACAGAGGACTCTGAAGGTGCATGCACAGATAGCAGCACATGCTGCTTGTCTCTTTAGGGAATCATATTCACCAAGAACAAGGGGCTTCTGGTTTCCTGCTGCTTGGGTTGTCAGGCTCCCAACTACCTTGGCACAGGTTGGGTGAAGGACCTGTATGGCAACAGGAGTACTACTTGTCTCCTCCAAATTAGAGTCAAACCCACCATCAAGGTGGGCAGCACTGAGATATACCACAGGTCCTCCTCAGCAGGTGCATCTTGCGATGTGCAGAGTGGATTCATTTGGGGCACCACAGTCAAAGCAGTGTCAGTAGGCAGCCTTGTGTAGAGCAGTGCTTAGATGGTCATGTCCAGCAGGTGGAAGGAGGTGACCCTGCCCCTCTACTCTGCTCTCCTGAGACCTCACTTGGAGTACTGTGCACAGTTCTGGTGTCCTCAACATAAAAAGGACATGGAACTGTTGGAACAAGTCCAGAGGAGGGCCACGAGGATGATCAGGGGACTGGAGCACCTCCCGTATGAAGATAGGCTGAGAAAGTTGGGGCTGTTCAGCCTAGAGAAGAGAAGGCTGCGTGTAGCCCTTGTAGCAGCCTTCCAGTAACTGAAGGGGACTTATAATGATGCTGGGGAGAGACTCTTCATGAGGGACTGTAGCGAGAGGACAAGGGGTAATTGGCTAAAGCTTAAACGGGAAGTTTAGATTGGATATAAGGAGGAAGTTGTTTACTGTAAGGGTGGTGAGGCACTGGAATGGGTTGCCCAGGGAAGTTGTGAATGCTCTATTCCTGGCGGTGTTCAAGGCCAGGTTGGACAAAGCCTTGGGTGGCATGGTTTAGTGGGAGGTGTCCCTGCTTATGACAGGGGGGTTGGAACTTCATGATCTTGAGGCCCTTTCCAACACTAACTATTCTATGATTCTATGATTCTATGTTGACCCCTCTAGTCACTTACTTCACTGTTCCCTGCCTGCTAACAACCTCATCCTTTATGGAGACAGCAGGTTGCTAGGGTTAGGACCACAATCATGAACTGTGTCTTGCTCAATATCCAGCACTTCCTTGTTGTGGTCCTTAACATCTTGCTGGGAGACAAATGGAGTTGCAAGGCTCCATCACTGAACAGTAACTCAGTGCAGATTTAGGGGCAATAGGAGGGAGAACTATTTGAAAATACAAATGTCTCAGTCATCCCTTCTTCCTCAGGGTCTGCTTTCATCCTAGCTCACTAATAAAAACATTAATCTAAATATAATACGATAAAGAAACCTTCCACTATGACATGAGAAACCATCTTTGCGTAAAAGCTGCAAGATATCATCAGCTTGTGGAGCCCGTCAGCAGGTCAGCACTGAGGCTGAAGTTTATTAACAGGGCTGACAAGGTTGTGCTGGTCTGTCTGTGCCAGCAGCAAATCACAAGGTTTCTAATTCAGAGTCTCTTATTAACAGCAGTCCCTGTTCCTTGTTTTTATTTGTAGGACTGATTGAGGGCACTGTAAATCTGTAAGTGAGCAGTCCAAGGACTTGAGTTAGAGTCTGGGGGTCAGTCTCAGAGGAAAACAGCTTTGTAAGTATGTGCACTGCCTGTAATTCCCTTGGTTTACTGAGTTAGAACCTCTGATAAAAAGAGCATGCCACCTAATACACAAGAGAAGTTGGTTGCCCATGAGTTACAGGGATTCTTATGCTCTCTTGCCTCTAGAGAGTGGCACCTTTGGAAATATACAGCTGTCATGCAGACCTCATCAGAAAAAAGCAGTTTGCCTAAAAAAAAACAACATCAACAAAACAAACAAATGAAAAGCAAACAAAAAACCCACAAAGAAAACGAAAAAAAGAAAAATTGCTTTATTTATTGAATTCCGATGCTTTATACCGGATGACTCATTGTCACATTTCTTTTCCCTGTTCTCACTGAGCTATAATCATGTAGCATGTTACTTTCATCCATTGTGCCTTGTTGATAAGATGAAAGGACAAATTTTAAACTCTAAGCTTTTTCTTATCTTATCAGGAATCAGGAGCATTAAATTTTCCTCTCTCGTCAGCTAGCTGGCATTTAGAGCTGAGAAGTGCCATTTAATATTAGTGGCGTCAGACCTGAAATGTAAGTATTTTTATAGCATTCTTTGCATTGGTAATGGACCTTCAGTGTGGGGGAATTAAGGTTGTTTGAAGTCACCAGCTCTGTTTGTTGGATTTTAGCCGAGGACATTCACATAAATATCTTCCTTGGGTATGAGATTAAAAAAGTCACACAAATTAGAGTTTTGTCCATTGTTTCCCAGAGTCTGATCTAACTCTTTAGAAAGCTGGCAAGCATAATCTTTGATTTTAATGAGAATTAGATAAAGACTCTCATACTATGAACCAGCTATTCATTTAGCGTGAAGTCATCAGAGCACAACTGGCTTCAATAAAGATGTGTCAGTTTACAGCATGTGAGGAACTGGCAACATACTGTTCTTTAACAACTAAAAGTACACTGACTTTACAATCACAGGTTGATGTCAGCATTTTGGTGTCAGAGCTTTTGGATTTGAGCCATTTGGGGCAACAGGTGGAGTTAATAGTGAAAACCAAGTGAATATTTTTTCTTAATAAGTAGCTCCACCTCTTCATGTTAAGTCCTAAAACCACAAATTTTTGCATATGAGACATCTGTGTGTATACTAACCTGAAGGGAGCATAATCTATCACAGACCTTCTAGTAGAGCATATCACCAAGACCTTACACCTGAAACAGTAGTATAAGTGCATTTGGTGGATTATAAAAGCTAGGCAGACAAATAGACCAAGCCCTTAATTACCTGTCCTAGACAATTTCTAGATCCTGTTAGATTGTTTTCACAGAATCACAGAATAGTTAGGGTTGGAAAGGACCTTAAGATCATCTAGTTCCAACCCCCCTGCCACAGGCAGGGACACCTCCCACTAAACCATGCCACCCAAAGGCTTTGTCCAACCTGGCCTCGAACACTGCCAGGGTTGGAGCATTCACAGCTTCCTTGGGCAACCCATTCCAGTGCCTCACCACCCTCACAGTAAAGAACTTCTTCCTTATATCTAACCTAAATTTCTCTGGTTAAAGTTTGAACCCATCACCCCTTGTCCTATTGCTACAGTCCCTAATGAAGAGCCCCTCTCCAGCATCCCTGTAGGCCCCCTTCAGATACTGGAAGACTGCTATGAGGTCTCCATGCAGCTTTCCCTTCTCCAGGCAGGTTTTATTCTATTTTTTCACTAAAAGAGAAAAAGGTCCACCGGTTGCCCAAAACAGTGGTAAATGCTCCATCCCTGGTGGTGTTCAAGGCCAGGCTGGACAAAGCCTTGGATGACATGGTTTAGTGTGAGCTGTCCCTGTACATGGCAGAGGGTTTGGAACTAGATGATCTTCAAGTCCTTTCCAACCCTAACTATTTTATGATTCTATATGGAAGGCTGAATTTGTATAGAAACAAGATGGAAGATTGGGACAAGAACGCTACCTTATTACATTGATCTGCTTTCCTTACAAAGAAAAAAAAAAGTAATCAGTTAAATTAGTTATTTTAATTATACAGACCTATTATAATAGCTTTTGATCACGTTAAATGATGACAACAATGCTTTTGAGGTAAAGTTCATCTAAGAATTATCAACACAGGTAGCCATTTGGGTGGCTGCAGTTAGCATGCAGCAGGATTTTATGTAGACAGAATTCACATAAAGAAAATTGATCTTTAACCAACCATGAGGACCACAGAAAGAAATTACCACAGTCCTTGAGGGAACAGAAGTGCAGTCACGCCCATGGAAAGAGAACTAGACTTCATTTCTCAATGAGGCTGAATTTCACCAAGATTCAGTAATTAAATTGCTTTTTTTAACAGTCAGGATATTTGCAGCCAAATGAATGTTTCTTCCTGCTTAATTGATAGGAAGGCACATTTGCATTTAGTGTTCACCAGGGTGAAATTACAACCGCATCACAGTGTTGTGAACTTAGAAGCCAAAGACTGTGGAGGTGAATCTGAGTGCCTGTTAGAAGCCGTAAGCCAAACCCTACCACCTCCACTTGTGTTGAACCCTAGTGCCTGTTCCTCCATCACCACCATTAGTTGCAGTAATCCCTACTTGACACTATCTATTCTCGTCAGCTGAAGGAAAATTCTGGGTTAGAAATAGTCAGCTCCTTCAAGGATATGTGTTTGACAGGCAGTTTATTTGTATTAAGTTACACTGGTGTAAGTTGAAGGAAGCATCTGCCTTATGCTCCAAGACAGTTTGAGCTCAGTTACTAGGGCCTGGGCAAGGTGTCACAGGGAATGGACCACTGACACACAACAGCTGTATGTCACAGGGGGATATCTGAAATTACTTGGGGTTCACCCAGAATTTACAGCTTTCTCCAGTTGTTCCAAAGGCAATACCTGTGATGCTCTTTTCCTCCAGATCTTAGGAATTAAAAATAGAAAAGGGCATTGGTACTGGGCTCTGCCCCCCCCCACCACCAAACCACTCAGTTGCTGCCTGTTGGCTTCTTCTTCTGGGATACAGAGAAGCTGATCCCAAAGGGAGCAGCTGCAATGCCAAACACTGTCTAAGAATGTCTGGCATCCCCGTCTGCCACCTGAAGCACCCCGAGCTCCCAGTGCAGAGCAGAGCCACAGTTTCAAACCTCCTTGCGCCACACACATCATTCCATGACTGGCCGCAAAACCATATACATATACATATACATATACATATACATATACATATACATATACAACAAGCCTTAAGGAGAGAAAGGAGGAGAGGTGAAACAGTCTGGGAAAAGGAATTAATCTGTGGAAAGAGAAAGAAAAGAAGGGAAGGGGTAAGAAAGGACATGAGCCAGTTATTACAGCATTTCAGTGGATGGGTAAGGAGAAGAATAACTGTGTCTGGGAAGAATTAAATTTAGTCACTCCTTTCTAAATTAAGACTTGCAAACTAAAGTGAAGTAAATAATTGGGAAAAACAAGGTGCAGGTGCAAAGCAGGAGGCACAGCAGGAATGGTAATGAGGAAGAGGATTTTCCTTTGTCACGCGAAAGAAACGCCAGGGCAATGAGGGAAGAAGATGCTAGGTTTTTGGCAGCTTGAGTGAAAAGGTAATATTAGGAAAGACACAAGGGGACAAGACTTACCACTTTTTATGGTTTTCAGTCCCTATAGTGGCCTTTTTTATCAGATTACAACATCATCTGAACTGCAAAAAAGAGTAAAAATGGATGTCTTGCTCTTCTGTGTGGAGTACAGCAGGGCAGCAGCCAAGTGGAGGAACTTTTATGGGTCCCAACTGAAAAGAGAAACACTGGTGTGAAAAGAAATGCCAAATGCTCTCCCACAGCTTATGTACAAGCAATACTACTCCTCACTTTCACAAGACCCCTTGAAATTTTGGAAGGTAGGAAAATTATTTTCTGTAAGATTAACAAGTAAGCTAGTTCCCAAAGGGGAATCTTCGTGGAAACAGACTTCAGACAGCTGCTCAAGAGAATGTTTCCTTCAAAACTTTAATTTATTGTAATGTTATATGAAGGAATTTTAAGTTTTGTTATTCCTTCAGAAATGCCCTGTGCTGTGTGAGGGAACTTGCAGCTCCCATAGGTCTTCCTGCTGCATGTTCACACCTAATAAAGCAGTGACTGACAGATGTTACGATGAAAAGTTTGGTTTGTAGCCCCTGAGGGAACCGACAATTGGGTATTAACCAAGCTGCAGTTGCAAAGCACCACCATGACACCTACTGGACCTGTGGCTGGAATAGCCACCAATTGGTCTCCTCGATGAGAGGTGAAGCAGCTAACTTGTGGCTGCAAATTCAGATTCTGATGTTGTCTTGTTGATCTAGCTGCATGAGCTTCCACACAGACTCAAGGCAGAGGCACTTACAGAGTAGCGATTACTTTTGCATGAAAGTTATCCAAAGCTTTTAGTGGCAAAGCTCATATTGGAATGCTTGCCATAGTGCTGCCTATGTGCCCCCTCTGGGTTGCTCATGAGATGGCTGTGTTCAAGAGAAAACTCACTAATCTCCCTACTGCCATAAACTACAAGGGAGGTGGCTGAAACCTCAGCTTTGGGAAAGGCAACTCTAACTTGTTGGACACAAATTGGATAGATCCTCAGGTCATGGAGGACTGACATTACCTGCAGGCATCAAGGTTATCTGCAGAAAACAACAGCTTTATCACTGAAGAGGGGATGTTGCACAGGAATTTCTCATCTTGTAATGCTCCGTCTTTGGTTTTAGTGTGGGCCTTAGTGTATGCCCCTGTCCAACATGCCTCAGTAGAGCTCTCTGTGCGTGGGTACATGCTTATGAAGAAGCCAGTTCAAAGTAATGAAAGTTAATTTCAGTCTCACATATGACACTTAAAAAAAAAAATCACCCGTGTAAAGTAAATGTTTAAAGACACCACGGATCAGACAATACCTGCCTGGGCTTGCCAATGTCAGGGCTTGACATAAGTCAGAAACTCTGAATGTATGGATTGCTTACACTGATGGGATGAAACTGCACCACTTCTGGAGGAGCATTATTTATTTCAAGGTCTCCGGAAGGTACGGTTTGGCCTTCTCCAAGAAGCAAACTCACCACCCTACCTGCATCTTACAGCAATCTTCAAGACATGGCTACATCAGGTTGGTAGCACCACCTGCAGCAGCAGCTGGAATATGGCGCAATGATTCCTGCAGCTGCAGTCTGTCTCCCTTCTATGTCGTTTTCAGTCACTGCCTTATTTCTCTTCTTTTATATATCTCTTTTTGTGCTCATTAGCTAATAACCATCTAAGACAAAGTCATCTTTTATCATGTGTGATCTAAAAAACATCCTAAAAGTAATACCTGAAGCAGTGAAACATAGTAGCTTGTCAGATCCCAGAGCAGCTGTGATGAATCTGTGTTTCTCCAGACAAGCTGTAAGGGAAAAAAACAACAGTGCTGGAGAGAGTATCCTTCATGTTGGGACTTACTCTGTTTATCTCACTTTGTATGTGGTTCACATGATGTCTCTTTAAAAGAGCAATCAGAATGATGAACCACTTCCATAGGTCAGGAAGGATTTCCAACTCTTCCTCTCCTTCAAAGCAGGACAGTGCAAGACCACCCCCAAAATCATCAGCAATGTAATAAAATTTAAGTTTTCCTTCTAATTGGTAAGGGAGCAAGAAAAAATGTGTTGATACTATAAAAATTACTGCCTTGTATTTCAAGTGCTTTAACTACTTGCCCCTCCCTTTTTGTGTCTTCAATAAGTAGCTGAAAAGGTTTATAATGGTTTATAATGCTATAAAACCTTGAATCAAAATTGATTGTTTAATCTTGTAGCAATAAACCCAAGCTTTTACATGAGATGTAAACCTGATTCCTTCTTTAGCCTAGGACACTCCTTTATTGCCAATACAAAAGTGCATCAGAAGGCAAATTTTAGCCTGGAGTAGCTCTTCTTTTATGATCTTCCCTGCAAATGCTACTTTTCTATCCCCCAAGGCCATCTAGATATCCTGAAGAAATTAGAGACAAAGAGCAATTCTCAGCTCAAGGGATTAAAACAGCTTGCTGGAAACCAAGGATCAAGGGAGAGCATTTCCTTCCTAACTCTCTGAGCTCCTGGAGGGCTCAGCTCTGGGGCTGGAATGAGCCGCTACCCAAGTCCTTAATCGCAACTCCTGAGAGGTGGCGTATGTGTTGTCTGCTACATTGTATAATGGTGCAGCTCCCGGTTACAAAAGTCCAGACTAGTTTTCTCCAGAGTTTATCAGACTAATTTAGATTGTGCGAGTTTAGATCTCACTTTAAAAAAGAATACACCCCTTGTGTGTCATGACTTTACACAATTTTCTTCCCTTTAAAAAAAAACAGTATGTTAACAATTCAGCTGGTGCAAATTTCCCTTAGCACCGGAAATATACGGAATGTATTTCAAAATAAATTCTCTACTTCTGCCTAATTTTCCCCAGACCTGAAGAATAATGAACAGTTTTATATCCGCCACCAGCTCTGTGACTCCTCAGTGGAATTCTTCTCTCCAGCTTTCCAAGTTCAGTCACTTTCTCAGGATGTAATTTCAAGCTAATAAGACTAATAGTGCCCATCAGTCCTCTACAGTCAAGGACCTGGAACAGGATATGCAGGAGAGATGTTTGGTTTAGGTTTGTTGGAGAGGGGTTTTTTTTTGCCTCTTGTGGGAAGTGTCATCAGAAATTTCCTAAATTGGTGGAGCTGTTTCTGGGGGCTGTTACACTGCTGTCTTACAAATCTGTGCATCTACAGTATCTCCAGCCTTATACACTTCATTGAATTTATTACATTAATTGTTTGACCTTTCCTGTAATGAAGGGAATGTTTTGCTGCTTTCACTGCTGTCTTTTCTGTGTGACACTTCCAGATCTATGGCGGGAAAACAGATCCTGTTGGAAAAGCTATCAGGGGAGCTTTTAATCAAATGGAGCTTAGGACTGAGAGAGATCCCACATGGATTCATGTGATGGTAGCAGATGCCTTGTCCTGATCTATCAGCCCACACGTGAAAGGACATGAGTGGCCTCTGATAGAAAGGAGCTGCTGCCATAAGGAAGTGTAATACAGTGAGCGAAGCTGAAGATGGTTCCTTAAAAACCTATAGGTGTTAAACAAATCAATAACTCATAAATACAGTCACAATTTTCAACCCTACTGATGTAAAAAATATTGATATGATTGATGTGAGTTTGGAATCTCTTGGCCTGAAAGTCACACTGGGTTTGTGAGCAAAGCTTAAGCTCATTCTTGGAGACAGATGGCTTAAATAACCAGGACCATCACCCAAAATGCAGACTACAGTGTGGCCTGTGAAAAGCGACATGGTGTGGCTGGCAATGCTTTATAAAGTGTATTTTGATTAAGTGCCTGTCTGAACAGAAGCAGTAAGAAAATAGAAAGAAAATGCCATGTATTGGAAGAGAAGCACAGGAGAGAAAGGGTCATAAGTAAACAAAAAAACAAACATTTAAAGGTAAATTAAAAAAAAAAATTAAAGTAGAGGATAAGTAAATACTCTAAAGTAAAAAAATATGGGGGGTGGGGGCAACACGTTATGACGTAGAGCAGAAAACCAGAAACATTATTTTCTGATGGTGGATTCTTACTGTTCAAGAGAAAACAAGGTGCATTCCCACAGTAGATATCTGTTGGATCACATGAGATGAGCAGCCAGCTCCATCAAGCATTCTTCTCAGAGGCTGAAATCTGGGGTGAAGCAGGCAACAGAAAGAACCAGGGGTGATATTCAGCAATATCTGTTTTTCAAAGCCAAGGAGCAGCGAGGGCAAGAAATACAAGGTTAAACGTAGGCCAGCTGCAGAGCCAGGGGAGTCCCCAGTGAGCAGATTATGAGTTAGGATTTGAGAAATCTGGTAACATATCAGGTTTATCTTCCGCTTCTCTGTGCTGTGTTTTAGTCTCACCGATGTGAAACGCAGCTCTTTCCTACCTACCACTGTAAGCAGTGAGAAATAATTTAACACTGGTGATAGTGGCGTGGTTTGCTGTGTATCAGTTGGTGATGAGTTATCATGAAAGTGGCAAATCTAAAAAACCGCTCTTTTTCCAAGATCCTGAAGCAAAAATAAATAAATAAATGCAACCCCAGAAAACAGTCTGAAATAATCCCTGGTAGCGTTCGAAAGCTGCTGGTTAGAAAATAGCTAAACACCAAGAAGGAAAGGACAGAGAGTTTTCCATTTCATCTGGGACTTTTCTGCTTGGATAGCACCTGCAAACCCCCTACCACTTACAGCTCTTCTCAAATACACTTGCAATGTCAGACCTGGGTCACACCAGAGCTGTTAGGAGTGTGGTAACCTGGGCAGGCACTGAGATGAAATATGCCATAAGGTGATGCTGGTGCTAATAATGCCAAGCCATCTCCAGCCCATGCCTGCATCAAAAACAATCAATAAAATTCCTAACTAAATTGTTTAGATAATAGAAATAATACATAAAGCGTTTCATTTACTATGTAGATTGCATACTTAAATCTTATTTGTGAACTAGGAACTCAGGCATGCACATGAATTCGATGTCTAAGAAGCAGGAGCAAGCAACTCCCATTATCAGCCACTTCCCGGAAGCACCAAAAAACAGCTTATGTTCTTCACAAGTTTGAGGGGACAGAGAATTTCCTTAGTCATCCACAGGGAGGAGAAAATAGTATTTCCTCTGTGGTCTCTTCCTGGGTGGGTGGCCTGGCTGCATCTGGCACAGGACAATCTGATGCTAACAGTCCCTAACCGGGCACATACCACAAAGGCTCCCAGGCATCAGCGGCTATCTGTACCACCACATCTAGCAATAGCAGCCATACAAGCACATCTGGCAATCTGTTTAAACTAGCAATAAACTACAGAAACCAATAAGAGAAAGAAACAAATATGGATCTTCTAGGTGGTTTTAAACTGCTTGCCCATCTTTCCCAAATTTGCCTAAGGTTTTCTTTTCATTCATGAAATTCTAGTATAGACAGAAGAGGGTTTCCCACCCTGTTTTGCTTGTAAAAGCACAGCACCTTAGCAGGCAGGTAGACTTTTTGTTTGGATGAGAGCATCAGTTGTTTCTGACATGCAGCAGATTAAAAGCAGAATAATGTGTTAAAACTATTACACTGCTGTTGTTAAAATATTTATAGGAGAATATTTTTTCAGGAAAGAAAGCTAAATAATCACTTTAAAGGCTTCCACACCTTGAGTTTTGAAATAGGATGCTTTAAAATAAAATTAATAATAATAATAATAAAAACCCCTAAGCCTGAAAATCCTGTACCAACAGGAAACCCTAGCCGAAGTTTTCAGGCTCATATCTCTAAAATGCCTTGTCAGATTAACCTCAGACTTTACATACAAAAAAATCCTCCTCAGGCTAGAAAAAATTTGTTGAAAAATTGCAAGAAGAAAGCAGCTTTCCACAGAATGGCAGAAAAATGAGGCTTAGCATGCAAAGCTGGGCATTCTTCACAGTGGAATCACTGGAGGATTCTTAGTACATTAAATATTTTTGGTTTTAAGCTCTATACCTTATAGTCTCACTGCATTGTATTTATAGACTATCAGGCTGTCAGACTTCATATTGTTTCTCCTGATACTTTTATTCTGTTTCAAGACCTTCTTGTGAAGAATGGCAGAATTCCAAACCAATACAGATACAGTAGGTGAACAGCTGTCTCATTTTTGAGATGCACAGTGCAGCACTATCCTCTAATGCACTCAGTGCTGACTGAGGCAAGGCATTCATTCCCTAGGTGTTTACATCCAGCCTCTCAGCAGCTTCATCGCTGAGGGGCAAGGACATCAGCTGTGGGCCTGAAGGTCTTGCTGGCAAAAGGTGCACCAAGTCATAACTGCTGCCATGGGCTCTGGCAAACGGTTCTGCTTTGGTTTACACAGAATGAATCCCAGTCCCACACAATTCTTCCTGTTAGTTTGTGAGTGCTGCCCTGGTGTTTCTGGTCTTGGCTGGCTTCTTCAGCCTACTGAGCTGATTAAAGGCTTCACTTTATCAGAGGCACAGAATTACCACCTGCTCCCTTCCAGTATCAAAGCAGCTTCTTGTTACTCTGGTGCAGGCTTGGCCAAGGTGAGATCCATGGCCTTCCCTGCCGAGCTCAGACATGAGTTTGCAAGTGTGGACAGTTCCCAGGAGAGGTGTGTCAAAGCTTTGCCCAAGCAGGTCACAGGTATGCTAACCCTGAATACTGCCATTTCCTGAGTTTTATTTCTTAGGCTACCCAGCTCAGCCCCTGCTTTTGGTAACAGCAATTCTTGGATGCATTTTTCCCCATTAGACAGAGTGCTTGGACTCCAGTAACCTGGTTATATGTATCATATTGCAACACAACACACTACTTTAATTCTTGCACAATGTTCAGCACTTTCATGAATTGAATTGATTCTAGAAGAGTCTAATCCTGCTCTTATTGAAGTCAATGACAAGACTTCCATGAAACCCGATACATGCTCACTATCCTTTTAATTGCTCCTCAGAAAGCAATGAAAATATCAAGTGGCAGGAGGCAGGAGAGAGAAACACTTTGCGCTGACTCTGCAGCCCCAGAATTAAAGCTGATCACAGCCCCAAAATGCTGTTTTGGCAGCCAGGATCAACAGCTTGGTGGGGGTGCAGTGGCTCCCTTGTCCTGGGGATCCCTGGCAACTCTCTGGGAGGGGTCACTCTTCCCACACCACCAGGGATTTCAGGAAGCCAGGAGATCAGCTTTGCCGTACCCTCACTCCAAGGCACAGCTCAGAGCACACGCACGGCCAGCTTAGCATGTAGTAAGAAGTCACCACTAGTTATCACAGAGCTACGCAGGCCGACTCCATTCATCCTCCCCTCTCCTTTCCAACGTAAGGTCAAATTAATCTTGTGTCCAGTACCTGCCACCAGGGATACATATTTGTTAAGGGTAGAAGCTGATCTCACTGTGATATATGTACTGCTCTCCCCAGTGCCATGCACCTAAATTTCCCTTAGCCATCCTTCCCTCCCCTGTTCAGCTAGGCAATCTCAGCAGATGAAGAAATCCCCTCAAGAACAAAACAAGCTGTGCATTACAGGGAAATCAGTTACGATACCAAAGCTGGGATCTCGGCACTGCCTAAGTCCGCTAGCATGAATTTGCTAGAGAATTTCCCAGATACCTTTGTAATTTATTCTTTGACATTTTGGGAGAAGTAGGGGGAGAGACACTGGAAAATATGCATGCTCCTTATACAGCTCTAAGTAAAAGTAAACCCGGGTATGTTCACTATTTAACAACAGTGTTAACAAGCTTGTAATTATGTGTTAACATGCCAGCCAAAAAATAACAATGCCTCAATAATTGGAGTATGGAATGCTTTTCTTCCTTGTTTCCCTGCAGATTGGTGGGAGTTTATGCGCATTTATTTGTTTAAATAAATAAATAAATAAATAAAATGACCTTTTAGGAGCCCTTCAGAAGCTTGACAATTATGTTCTTCTAATTCTTTCAACAATCAGATAAACTTGAGAACAATGCTATTTCCTGGCCAGAGGAGAATAAAGTAAGCTACAGTTTCTCACATAGCCTGCTTCCCTGTACTCCTGAAACTCATGCTGCACAGGCAATGCTTTTCTCCGATGACAATTCAAAGCCTAGAGAGCTTTGTTTTTTACACTATATAAAAATAAATGCATTGCTAATTATAGGACAAAAATAAAATATCTCCATTGTGCTGGCAATTCTGCTACTTGGCATGGCACAGGGTTCAGTGCACTGTTGCTGTGAGCAATGGGGAGGGCTGAAAAGGAAAAATCAATGCCATTTCTTGTTCAATTAAGTTCATTGTGATTCAGAACCACCTCCTCACACTGCAGAGCCTGCAAGAGATCAGTGCTGCAATCACTACCTTTTAGCAGCTTGCTTTCTCCATCTGGACCTGCACAAGCCACTCACTGGCAGGGCATCACACTTCGAGAAAAAGAAAGAACAGGAGAAAAAAACCCAGCACCCTTATGGGACCCTCTGAAATACATTGGCATAGATCATGCCAATTCAGGTGGGCATCTCATGGAGCGGAAGAGAGGGCATTTTCCTCAATGGATCATTTTACTTAAGTATCAGAACTACTGCTGTCTTTTTGCCCTTCAGTAAAAAGTTCACTCTCCTTGCTGCCTCATCGAGAAATATCTGCAATACATATCCTGCTGCTTGGTCTCACTGAGGCTAAGCAGTGCCACAGTCTGACTGAAAGTCTTTTGGAAGTCAATAGGAAGATGCTGGTGGACTCTGCTGGACTACAGATCAGATCAGACACCCATATGCCCAGGAATCAGGGATTAGTAGTCACACCTATCAAGAGGTCATGACAAAGGATTTTTAGGGTCCCTCCCACTCCCTTGCCCACTTTAACTATTCTTTAGCAATTGCAGAGTAAATAAAGAAACACATACATAAATAAATAAATTTATGTGTGTTTTTCAGTAGAATAAGGTAATCTGGAGAGTTTCTGACTCTGAGGCTCAGCCTGCTATGGATGCCAAAGTCTACCATGGAGCATGGTACCCCCTCAGTGTCAGGACCAGCACCCCACAGGCTTGCTCAGCACCTCCCAGAAGGAGCCCAGGATGCTTGTGACCATGTCTCACTCTAGTGACAGGACAGACAAACTACAGCAGTCTGCCACTTTCTAGTCTGCCTTTAATGGCAGCTGCCTGCTCCCCAGGTGGATGTTGTTTGTCCAAGGCACTTGGGGTTCAGCCCCAAATTACTAGGGAGTAGCAGAGCAAATAGTTCATTATAAAACCCAAAGGCAAGAGTGATCAGGGGTGTCATAGGCAAAGAACAACATGAGAATGAGATGTAACTCCAAACTCCTTAATATTACTAGGCAAAGGCCTTTAATGCCCACAAAGGTAGTTTTAGATCCTTTCTAACCCTAACTATTCTATGATTCTATGATTCTATGTGTGTTTGCTAATGACAGTGGATAAGTGATGTGCGAAACGTCTTAGTCCACAGCTATCCACATCACTGTCCAGCTTCTATATTGCACTGCTAGATCATGCTGAGGAGCAAGACAAGTCCTCAAGGAGGCTGTCAGCTGTTTAGTTGCTCCATGCACCTATGAACATGCCATGGAACTGCTCTTGACTTTTGCAGCCACAATCAGCTGCATGGCAGCTGACACACAACAGTGATATTTCAGTTAATTATGCCAATTGTGGCTCACACAAATATGGCCCAAATGTGGGTTCTGAAAAAAGATGAGTTTTAATGACTATATACTTCTGCTCAAGTTGTGCCTTTGTGAAACCAGTTCCCAGTTCACATCAAGAAGAAGTTTTCTACTTGATTCATGGACTTATCTCTGACCTTTCCCAGTTTCCGTTGTCATAAATATGTTCCTAAAGCTAATAGTAGAGAAGGAGCAGCATGAAGAATTTTCATGTCCTCAGCATCTCTGCTGATTGCAGATGCATGTACAGATCCATTCTACTTTTTCTTGTCACAGAGCCCTTTTCACCTTTGTATACACCATTCCTCCCAGATTTCAACCTTCTTAGGAAAGTGAGGTCTCACTCACTTGAAGTCTTGCAATGCATGTGTGACTGCCAGAACATCTGTCCTGGCAATGTTCTCATCAGCTCAGAATTAATTAACACATCATTTTCCTTCTCCCTAAATCCCAGAGTTTTCCTGAAACTTTCATTTTCATAGGGATTGACGAAAAAAACTCTGAAAAGTAGGAGCAGTTTCTTCCCATGAAGATAGCTGGAAATTTGATGTGGCTGGCTCTTTAAATGTGTATTCATGTTTTTTTCTAGAACAACTCATATTGACTGCTATAAAGAAAACTCAGAGTGGTATTTCAGTTATTGAAGTCCTAGTGTAACTGAAGGTTAATAGCTGCTGTGGTGGTAGATACTCTATAAACCAATGGAAGAAACACGTGAATTGTACTATCACCCCACTGAGGAATGTCCCATCTCACTGCAGTCAACAGAAGTTGTGGTGTGAGATCCATGGAAGCAGGAAACATTCACATGCCAGCAACTCTAAGGAGTATTTATTGATACATACAGAGGGTAAAGGTTTTGTGCAGCCAGTTTGCGTTCTGGCGGTGGTGGGTTTATTCCAGTCTCAGAGCTTGGTTCTGAACCAAGATCCAGAACTTAGTTACTGGCAATTGCAACCAGAGAAAGTAAAATTGTATTAATAATATGGGAGCAAATTCAAGGTTATTCTCACGCGTTCAGGATAGCTGGCATCTGGATCAAGGTGTCTATTAAGGGCGCCAGTTCTGGCATGGTACAAAAAGCTCATCACAAACCTTCTGATTCCTTCTGTGGTGTAGATCTCACCATAATGAAGCAATCACTGAATTGACCTCCTCAGGGATGTGGTGGAGTCTCTAGCACTGGAGATTTTCAAGATACAACTGCACAGGGTACAAGATGATTGAATTGGACATAGCCTTGGGTGTCATGGTTTAGTCGGAGGTGTCCCTGCCCCTGGCAGGGGGGTTGGAACTAGATGATCTTAAGGTCCTTTCCAACCCTAACTATTCTATGATTCTATGATTTCATCTAGGTTCCCTTTTCCACGAATGGTTGGACCAGATGATCTCTGGAGGTTCCTTCCAGCCTGGGCTGTTCTATGGTTCTGTGTTCTACGACAATAATAAGCCTACATGCCAGGAAATCCACCAATATCAGCATTTTCACAGCAGTTATACATGTGTATATACTATCCTCCAGCCTGCAATGAGAAGTGTACAGACTGGCTTTAGTTTTGTGTTTCTTGAAGGAAAATTTCAGTGGTGAAGATGCTAAGGGTTGATACTGTTTTCTTCTGAGAATGCTTTACTGAAACCAGCCCACTCTTTGAAACATCCACAGACACCTTAAGCAAATCATGTGTTGCAAACATAATTGTAGTGGGTGTGAACTCCATCTGGCTAGAGCACTGCAGGCTTGAATGCCTCCCCTCAGTTTGCCTGGGCTCAGCCGCAATACCAGTGCCACAATCCCATATAAAGGGGTCATGCTAATAAGATGCAGCATTTTGAGTGCACACACAGGCACCTTCCTAAAAATGTATCTCTGAGGAATGCAAGCACTAATGTTTCTGTAATAAATAGTGCTTTCCTTACCAGATTGGCTGGCAGAAGCTGATTGTGGTCAAGTGGCATCTTGGTTTTTTAAGACTGCTTTTTAAAAGAGAAAATGACTGAAGAATGAACATAGAGGCTGAGCTTTTCAAATGAACCTGGTGAAGTCTGTCATTCTGGTTTCCCCTTTGAAAACCCCTGAGGCTGAAACTGAAGATTGCATTATTCTAATCACTTCACAAGTTTATATCAGGTCATCATTTTCTGTTTCAAATAGGTTACAAATACCTTATCCAGCATTTTCCATTTTTTAAAGCTTCAGTATTGAGCAATCACATCCCCTTTGCATCCACTGAGTCATGTATTTTTTTTTCTGTCCCAGTTTTATCTTTGGAACCACAGCAACAGTTTATGTTTTCGTAAATATATTTTCACAGACATTGCATGTCAATGATTTTCATGGTGCACAAGCATTATTTTAGTACTAATTTTTAGGCAGATGCAGGACAACTTCTGGTCTCGGGTGCATAACTTCCATTTTTTCTGCTTAACTAAAGCCAGACACATGCAGCCAGCAATGAAGCCAGATGTCCAATGAACAAGGCACCCAAAAAAGCTTTATAAGCCTGACCATTACCAAAAGACATTTCTTTAATCCTACCTGCCACATTTTCAGTGTGTCCTCATCATTTTTTTTTCTTAAATGAAATCTTGGAGGATCACACTGTGAACAGCTATTCATTTATCAGCTAGGTTTGATATTTGCATGTATTTTGCTGGCTGGACACCTTCCTCTAGGCAAAGTAGCAGCAAAGGGCTGAGAGCCACAGCACAAGCAAGGACAGCCACCTCTGCAGGACAAGAAAGCTGTCAGTCTGTCCCAGCTTCTCAGGGGACCTGTGAGACTGGGGGATACAGAGACACAAGCCACCGGCTCCTGTTTCATCTCAGCCTCACTAGGGCCAGATCTCAGGCTGATTGTAAGGGAGAGTAAAAGCAAACCATCACCTCGTGGTAGAGGCAATGTTACTGCAGGATGAGCTAAGAGCGAACACGTCTCTCCCACACCCATAGGAGGGACTTTTAGATATCACCATGATCACTGGACCCTCAGTCTCTGACTGACATCACCAAAGATTTACTTTTTATCCCTATTACTAACCCACAACTGTGAACTGAGAAGAACCATGTTATGAACTGCCTGAAGAGATATTTTGCATTTAAAAAAGAAAAAGAAAAAGAAAAAGAAAGAGGATGAAAGGAAACAGTAATGCAGAGATGGAACCAGCTTTGCCAGGAGAAGCAGTTTTCTCTGCTACCTTGAGCCAGCTGCCTCTTTTGACGTTCAGCCATGACAGTCAGCTGAAAGCTCAATGAGAAACGCATCCGCTAAATGTGGTGGGTCCCCTTGTGGTAGATGATTTAGATGGAGCTGAGCTCGCTTTAAATCAGCTGCCCGGCACGCTGCTCGCCTCCCGGCAGCGATAACGCAAGGCTGCTCACCCAAATACTTCCCCAGGCACTCCGGCTCACGGCGCAGCCCACGCTGCGCTCGCCGCTCTCTCTGGCAGAGCTATATCTGGCCAGCAGCCGTGGGCTCTGTCCGTCTGCGTCCGCCACAGCAGCGATCACAAGGGATGACACTGCCACCAACCAACCCCAACAGGCGGAGCATGAGGCTGCTGGCAGGACAGAGCCCTGTTTCTTAAAAAAAAGGGCAAAATCGTGCTGATGAGCTAGTTGACCTAACAGGGATTGAGCAAGACACACACAGATGGCTCTTAGAGACAGGCTGATATTCAAGCACCTTCTCATACCATGGTGGGGAAAAAAAAAAGAGGGGATAAAAACGGATAGTTTGATAAACAACTATCCCCACTCCATCCTGCTCCCCGGCTCCCAGCAAAGCTGAGAGTGCTGCTATTTGAGATGGGCTGAAACCACTGGCTTTGGTCCAGAATCTATAGCGCAACGGGCCCCTTCCTGAGGCAAAGAAGGTGGTAAGGCAGGAGCCAGGTTTGAATTTCAGACTGAGTTGGACTGCCCCAACAGTCAAGAACACTTAGAGGAATTTGGCCAAGCCCTTTTTGCCCCTGTAATTGATGCCTTTGGCTGTTAGACCTTTTGTTGTTGTTGTTTGGCCAGAAACACCTCAGAAATGCCTGTTCTTTCAAGATTTGCATCCAGATTTGCCAGAGGCCCCAGCAATTTCAGCACTGATGGATATACCAAAAGCCAGATATTAAACTCTTCCTGATTGTGCATTGGAAACTGCCTTGAAGTTCATTCCAAAGCTGATTCACATAGTATAATGTCAAAATCATGTTCAATGCAAACCTCCTGGAGCCAGCCCAACCTTTAACCCACAGCTATAGCTTGTCTGCCCTCAGAAAAAAAAGAAGCAGAAAACAATGCAGCAGATATGAATGTATAAATAAACCAGTACTGTTATCAATAGGGCAGAGGAGTGAAGTAAGTTCCTCCTGCTGCAGCCCCCACAACCTGATGTACCTGCAAGGGTGTTTTGTCCTTCTTAACAGCAAATGCAGCCACAAGTGACCGAGCTGCCAAGAGCTGGTAGGTTCAGTGTTTATATCTACTACCTCAGCCTACACTCCTTTCATCCTCTTACTTTTTTATGCTGATAATGCACTGACTGTGAGATATAAAAGATTTTCTGGGCTATCTAACCTAACCCGCCCGGGGAAAATGACAGGGCTCCACATTTTGATATCCACTTCAGTCTCTCTGTTGCATTACAAAAGCACCCATTACCACAGCAGCAAAGAAGAGGGTAAAACTGTTTTACCTTAGCTCCAGCTGAGGAGCCAAACCTTTCATGCCTTTGAAAGAGATTATGATGCACAGTCCGAAGCTTAGCCTTAGCCACCTTGCTGCCACCAATGTCTTCAGGAGTGTGTAAAAGACAACTCTACTCTGGGCTGCAGCTTCATGGCTGAGTGAATGGAAGGGCAATCTGCCAGGGGACACAGCACCCACTGACTGTGCTTTGAACTGCCTTCACTACCATGTGTCCACACGCTGAGCTGGCTCTGGCAGCTGGCTGAAAATGAACCTCTTTCTTTTTTTTTAATTCCTCAGGTTAGTTTTCAGCCAGCTCTGTCCTCTAATTCATCTCACCGTCCATAGTGGAGATTTATAAATAGGAAGAAAAGGTGGAGCAAAAAGGCATAGTGGGAAGGTGCAGAGGAGACAGGCCAGCTTTTTAAATCTGCAAGCCCCAGCTGACTGCTAACACAGTTACCCAATATTATACCTGCTTTCCAGTTGAAGAAACAGAGGTTGAGGTTTCATTACTGCTTTAAGAGGGTGGGCATACAGGCTGCCTCTGTTCACATTAAGTAGACCTGAAGAGGCACTATCTTGTGAATGGAGCTCTCAGCAAGGAAGCTTTTCGTCTTGCCTTCCAGTTCCCTTACTTCAGTTTCATCCCTGGCAGACTTCAGGCATTTGCAGCCCATGGGGATCATGGGGACCCAGTCTGGCAGCTGCTGTCCTGTCATTGAGGTCCAAGGATTGTCATGGGTGGTCTGTAAAAAAGAGGGACCAACCAATAGCCCAGCTGGCCCGGGGCTTGGCAGTGCTGCCAGCACAGCAGAATTGCAGAGGGGGGCACCTGGGAGTAGGAGAAGAGAAGGTCAACAGTAGTTCTCACTACAACTAGTCCCCCTTTGGCTCCTGGAGATGCTACAGATGGCTGGTGAAGGTCAGGGCTGAGCTGGAGGGACTATTAGTTTGCAGTGGAAGAGCACAGGGGGAAGGCTGTAAGACGGAGTTTTGTCTGGTTGCTTTGCACCGGGAGAAGCCCATGCTAGCACCTATAGATTCCTCTCACGATGCTGGAGGAGATGGCCCTGCGGGTGGGGCGTCCTAGGAGAATGTCAGGCTGCAGGTACACCCCAGATCGAGCCCTGTCCTGGGCAGCGCTCCGCATAGCCTCGGCAGACACCATCCCCTTCACGCAGCCCTGTATCCCGTTCCCAGAGGATGGGGTGTAGCGGCCCTCAGCCGCAGAAATCCTGCGGTCCCACCGCGTCCCCCCCAGGGCTACCCCAAGAGCGACCTCTTTCCCCACGCCACCCTCTGCAGTCCTACAGCCAGGCTGCTGTCGCCGAGATTCAGCACAGGCTGTAGGGCCTGAAGAGACTTGCTCCCCCCCTTCTCCGCTCCCCCCCCACCTCATCCTGGGGGATGACGTCATGGTGGGGGAGGGGCCGGCAGGGGGAGGGGACCCCCGCACCTCTCTTTCCCTCCTCCCCGCTCCGCAGCGCGGGGGCCAGGCCGGCCCCAGCCCCGACGGGGCGGCCCGGGGGCGGTGGGGATGGAAGGGGGGTTTCTACCGTGCTATCCCCACCTCCGGGGGGGCGGCTCCTCCGCCTGCGTGTCTGTGTGCGTGTGTGTCCTCATCCCTTCCCGCATCCCTCCCTCCCCGAGGGGACGGTCCCGGCTGCCCCCCCGCCTTGCCGCTACACAGGGCAGGAGGAGCCCGGGGATGGGGGGGGGGGTGGTGTTTCTCGGCGATTAGTGGGGCGGGGGGACATGGGGAGAGCGGATAAATCCAGCCCGCGATGCCTATAAATGGCATTTCTCTTCCAAGATGCACAATCTATAATAACAATAAAAAAATTTAAAAAAATAAAAAAAAAAGGAAAAGGGGGAAAAAGCCGCTGTCCGTGTCGTCCCCCCACGTCAGGGCCGGTGGTGGGCGTGAGGCTGTACTTCCTCCGCCCCCTCCTAATGGAGCGAACCATTCCCAGCTAGTCCTCCTCGCCCTCTCCCTCTGCCTCCCTCTTTCTCTCCTTCTCCTCTCGTCTCCCCCCCCCCACCCCCCTCCTCTTGTCTGCAAAGTCCTCCGCTGCTCGGAACTTGTTGGCAATGCCTATTTTTCAGCTTTCCCCCACGTTCTCCAAAGTAACTATTTAAAGATCTGCAGCCGCAAATGGTTTTACTAAATGTAGGATGGGACTTAAGTTGAACGGCAGATATATTTCTCTGATCCTTGCTGTGCAGATAGGTAAGTGGACTGCCAGATTCGGTACCAAGTTGCGTGCACCGGAGTCCGACTCATGCATGCAGAAGCGGAATGTCGGAATAACCTGCGCTGACGGCCGCGTTTCGGGGCGGCGGAGGGACCCCCGCTCCTCTCCCGCTGCCTCTGCCTCCTTCCCAGTGGCAGCTTCGCGGTTCTTCGCGGTGGCAAGGCAGGGAGGGTTGGCAGGAAAAAGGAAGCCGATTTTTTATTCCTCTTAAATCACTTTTGTTGTTCGTTTTCTTAAATCAGTGCATGCTCACTCAGACTTCACTTTTTTCCCTCCTTTTATTCTTTCCCCTTTTATCCCCTACTCTGCGTCCCCACGAGCGATTGCATTTGTATCTGCTTTTCGGATATCCCCTGCATTCCTTTCCACCGACAATTTGGGGACTCCAGAGCTAAGAACCCCCCCTCCCCTCCCCGCTCCCCGAGGGACAGAGAAATACGAACCTGCACAAAATGGCTTGCGAGAGATCTACCTGGAAAGTTTTTTTTTGCAGAAAATCAGGGGGACAAGCTAAGAGCTCCCTTTGGGCACTTGGAGACTTTCCCATTTGCAGAGCAGCCTAAAAATAAACAAAACCCGTCACTAACTTAAAGAAAGGAAAATCTACCAGAACTCGGGATTAAACAAGTAAAAACTACTTAAAAATCTCCAAGTCCCACCGCCCGATCGTTAATTTTGTGGTCGCAGAACCGCGGTCAAAAAACGAGCGGGTCAAAAAAATGTCTATATATGCTAAGTTGCTTAAAATAGAACAGGTTTCCCTCCACGCAGGTATGTGTTTTTGTGTGCTCGTTGCTGGTTTTGTTTAGTATCTTGGGGGTTTCGCTAGTTGTTTTTGTTGCTTTGCTCCCAGATTCATTTTATTCAACATTTTTTTTGCTGAATTTACTCAATTTTTTTAGTTACAAATATTAAACAACCTCCAAGTTAATGACCACTTTGGTCTTGTACAGGCAAATGTGAAATGTTATGCATTAAACATATATATTCCCGAGCATGATCCAAAACTGGACTTCAAGGAAAGGGCGATTAAACGTGCGTCTTTTATTACCCAGATTGTCAAGTGTGAAGGGACCTTTGAAATATTTGCCTGCAAAGGAATCCTGCTACAATTCAAAAACCAAATAAATGCTCGGCATTGCTATTTAAAGATCCTTTTGCTCGGTCACCCTCCTCTCCAGAGAGTCTCTGCAGCATTTTGGGGGTACCAAAAAAAAAAGAAGAGAAAAAAAGGAGGGGGAATAATGAAGGGAGGAAAGAAGGAGGAAAAATGCCTTGAACATTTCATCATCGAATAAAAAAAAAAAAAGAAAGAAAGAAAGAAAGAAAGAAAGAAAGAAAGAAAGAATGAGATGAAATGAAATGTTGACCTCTGGAAAATGTGGGAAATACGATGCAGCCCCCTCCATTCGTATACCATTCCATTTTAAATGAGGCTGAACTCTTCAGAAGGCCATTTTCTATACTGTCAGAGAAAGAATGGGGAAGACATTATTTGGATGTTATCCCTAATTTCAGTCCTTGTATTTGTTTTTGTTTGTTTGTTGTTTCGTTTGGAGGAGGAGGATTTTCTCTCATTTGCGTGTATTTGGTTCATCCGAGGGAGGGTTTTATTCACGGGGACATTTCAAAAGGCAGCTAGAGTGTCTGAGAATCGCCGTCCCCGGGCTGGCAGGAGCATGAGCAGTCATTTGGAAAGTTACCCCCAAATATTGCTGCACACCGCGGAGATGGTGGCGGTGTGGGGCTTTGCGGTGCTTTGAGAGGGGATGGCTTTGAAGCTTGTGGAGGGCTCCTTTCCTCTCTGTTCCTCCTTAGGTATTTCGGGTAACCTTCTCCACCCCCGAAATCAAGTTTGTAGTTGTCGGTGTGGGGTCTGCAAAGGGCAGCTTGCCTTTGCCCCATCCTCGGCAACGGCTGAAATGGATGTTCTGCTAGTTCCCAACATGTCTATGCATGGGACTTAAAAGAAAATATTGTTTATTTATGTGTTTATTTGGGTAGAGGGACTTAATCCCTGACATTCTGGGAGATGATGGGGGGGAGCAACGACCGAGTCCCGAAGGCGGGCTCTCAGGGACAAGAGCAACGGACTAAGCGCAGCCAAAGAGCAGGCAGACTGGGAGGAAGGGGAGTGGGTTTCGGGATGAGGCACGGTCCCTTACGGATGGCTCCCGCGCTCCTGCTGCATTGCAAATTGCTGCACACTCCTGTCTTTGAAGGAGGGGGGCGGGGAAAAGTGGGGGCCACGGCAGAGCACAAGCGACCTAGTTCAAGAGAGATCCCGCTGCCGTTTAACAACGCAGAACGCTAGCCTCAGCCTGTGCTTGATTTGCTTTTTGCATGTTTAATGGGTTTTTTTGGTACTGGTGTGGTTTGGGGCGGCTTTGGGCCGGAGGTACCCCTTGCGGCGGGAGGGGCGCAGGCACGCATGGTCAGGCCTCCACGAGGGGAGGGATGCTCAGAGCCCCTCCGCTCCCTACCCCGACCCCCTACCCGGTTCCTGGTCCGACTCGGGGCAGGGCTCCACTTTGGCCCCGTCTTTCCAGCGCAGCTCGTCGCGTTTTGGGAGAAACCCGAGGCTCGTTCCCCTCCGCTTTCCCGCTGCAGCTGCTGGCTTCGTGGGGCGCGGGTTTTATAGGACATGATTTTACCCTCGGGATGGTCCTCGGTTCTTCTCTATTTGTTTGCCTGGCTGTTTTTTCCTCCCGTAGCCAATGTCTGTAGCCTGTGGGGATTTGATGTGACGGCTGGTGCCGGTGTGTGTGTGTGTAGAGGGGAGTGGCCACCAAGTCATGTTAGCCATGAATCAAACGGCAAGAGAGAGATCTGGGTTGAAAGAGTCGCTTTTGGAGTCAGCCATTTAGCTTGTAACCAGTGCCCGGCCAGGAAACACATTCATACCATGCCACAGCCATGCCCTGGGGACACAGGCCGAGAGGGGACCCAACAACCCCCAGAACCTGGGGCTCCTCCGAGAGGAGGGGTGGGGAGGATCCCGCTACTCCTTCGCTGGCCGCAGCCCCATCCCGGCTGCGCTGCCCGGGGTTGAGCCCGGACTCTGGGGACACCATGGCGTCCCCACGCCCTGTCCGTCCCATCTCCCGTGGGCCTGGCCCTGCAGCCGATGGCACCAGTGAGGAGTCATCCTCTCCCGCACGCCGTCATTTATTTTCCTGCCGCGTTTGCAGGCGGTTGGTTGTTCTTGGGTTTGCGACTACTCGGTTCAACCGAGTACGCTTTCCAGGCTAGATCCCGAAGGTTGCCCGAGGCAGCAGGTTTGAAGGAGGGGGGTTCACCCCTGCCCCGTCACTCCCCGCTGCCCCTGGGAGGGCCACACAGCACCGTGCCTATCTTTGGGGTCGCTTATTTTCCTGTCTTTATGGCAGCTCTTTCTAGCAATTTTTTTTTCCATTATTGTTGCTATTTTTCTGTTCCCACTGTGTCTTGAGCGGTATTTCCCAAGCTGCCTGGGCGAAAACCAGCCGTGTGCGTGCGTGTGCGTGCGTCGGCGTTTGTGAGGAGAGAAGCGCCTGCTGCTTCGAGCGCAATTTTCTAACAAAGGAGCAAGTCCGCGGAGAAGCAGGCAGAGCATCTTCCCCTGTCCTCCCCTCTGCCTCGCCTCTGAAACGGGGAGGGGATGGGGGGGGGAGGGGATGGGGGAAGAAAACCAAAATTTAAAAAAAAAAAAAAAAAAAGGGGGGGTGGGGGAAGAAAAAAGGAAATTAAAAAAAAAAAAAAAAAAGAAGACTGAATTCAACCTCGCGGGCACTGCCCGCCTCCTCCGGTGCTAAAAGCCCTCGTCTCATGTCCCCGAATGCCCGATGGCCACCCTGACTTGGTTCTTTAGCAATGGGGGGCTGGGGGGAGAAGGACTGTTGGCGGGGTTGGGGCCAGGGGGGGCGGGAGCCGACGTCGTTGCTGACCTGTGCCCCTGCCCCCCCCAGCTTACCTGGTACAGGCGGTGAGAGCGGCGGGGCGGTGCGATGCGGTCTTTAGGGGCTTCTCGGACTGTTTGCTGCGGCTGGGCGATAACATGGCCAACTACCCGCAGGACTTGGACGACAAGAGAAATCTCCAAACGATCTGCGCGTAGGTCTTTCTCCTTCGGGGCCGCGGGGGGAAACGGGATGAGGGGTTCATTCTGGGCTGGCAAGTGGGGGCGAAGCTGGATAATGGCGGTGGGAAGGGAAGCCACAGAAGTAACTCGGGGTTTGGCGCTTTTGGGATTGGATTCTCTGCTCTGGGGTCCCTCCAAGTGCACTGCCATGGGGACAGGCCGGGCTTGGGGAACGGTGCTGTCTGGAGGGAGTTTTTACAATGCCTTTTTTATTTTTTTTCCCTTTGTGAGCCTGTGTTGGGTTTGTTGTTTGGGGGTTTCCCCTCCTTTTCTATTTTATTTTATTTCCCCCCTCCTTAGTTCTCCGCTTGTATTTTTCCCCTCCTCTTGCTGACATTAACTGCACGGGCTTGTGGTCCCTTCCCTTATTGCTGCCTTTGGGCCCTACGCTCACTGGCATGCTCCAGCTCTCAGGACAGAGGCAGGCCCGGGAAAGGCAGCATTCTCTGTTGCTGGGGAGGCCATTCCTCGCGAAACGACATGTTATTAAAACGAAAAGAGATGAACCACAGTATTAATCTCTCAGTGGCAGAGGAGCTGCCGTCCCAACAGCAGCTCTCGTCAACCCCCTTGTGCCACAGGGGAAAGCCCATTCTAACCCAGTTCTGTCCCGCCCCTGGCAAAGACAGGAGGAGAAGGAAAAGGAACAATAAAAGGGAATAGTATTTCTAATAAAAAGGAAAACAACAAGGAAAAAAAAAAAAAGAAAGGAGAAAAAGAGCAGGCCTTGCAAAATCGGCTCCTGCTCCTCTCCTTCCCAATTTCCCTTCGAAGCTGAAGAAACTGGGGCGGCTGGGTGAGACCTAAATTTGACATATTCTTCCCCAGAGCTCAAGGTAGCAGATCTTACCCTGGAAGGGGAAACCTGGGGAAGCTTCCAGGGGCCCTGGCCTCCAGCTCCGGCCTCGCCTCCCCGATGCAGGGTCCACCGTCCCGGGCAGGGAGGGAGAAATCAGCCTTTTCCATACGTCAAGAGGGAAAAATAAAATCGAAAAAGCTGCCCAGGGTATTCTCCTGTCTCCCCGCTGCTGTTTTCCGGCACAAACTCCCCTACGAAAAACAAAAAATAAGAAATTCAAAAACAAACAAACAAACAAAACCCACAACCAAACCTAAAAAACAAAACCAACCAAAAAAAGAGAATCATATTTAGAAACGAGATAAGGACCGAGATACGGTCGTTAGACATAAATACGTTTGGAATAGGTTTTTTTCTGATTTTGTTCCGCGACAATCAAAAAAGCGGGCATGAAACGGAAAAGAGAGGTGAGAGAAAAAGAAGGGGGGAAAAAAGGAAAAGAATAAAAATAATTTAAAAAAAAGAAAAGGGAGAAAAGGAATAGAAGGAAGAAAAGGGGAAAAGATAAAAGAGAAAAAAATAAAAAGAAAGAAAGAAGAAAAGGAGGAAAAAAGGTAGAAGAGGCTCTGTAACTCCCTTCCTACCTAGAGATTTCTGTGCCAGGCACCTACTAAGGCCGGCAGCGCTCTGTAAATGCTGGACTGTGGTTTACCTTTTATTGTACATGAGAGGCAGATATTCAGGGGCAGTAGCGCCCTAACATGATGTCCTTTAGCCATGGAGTGCCGCACCAGAGGTCGCCTTGACCAGTAAAAAAACAAGACCCTTTTCCCGACCACTTCCCACCACCCGATTGCCTTCCCCCTGTGCCGGGGTATGTCTTGAAGGAAGATGGGGAAAGATTTAATTTTCCTTTGGGAGATGCAATTACAGCAGAAATACTGCAGGAGAGGCACACTCTCAGACTCCGGCTTCTCAGTATCTCATTATTTATTACAAATGTAGCAAACATTGGGAGTCTACAACCAGCTTAGAGTGCTCATAAATTAGCGACTACTTTAAAAAAAAGGAGAGAGAGAAGGAGAGAGAGGAGGAGAGAGGAAAAGAAAATCAAGATCTAAATTTGCAGGCGCCTGCCTTGAGGCAAGGGGAAAATACGAGGCAGAGAGTAGATTCGGGGTACATTCGATAACCCAGACGTGGAGTGGAAAGGTTCTCCTGCCCCCCCCCCCCCCCAAGAGGTGGGGCATTGGGACAGGTCCTGCCCCGGCGGCAACTGCCGGTCCAGTCCCTGTGAAAAAGGGAATTAAAAGAAAAAGTAAAAGTACGTGTGGAAAGAGCTGGAAATTATCCTGGTGAAGGGGACACCCTTTGCTGCCTATAGACCCGTGGCCGTGGATCAGGAGTCCCTCCCGCGGGCCGGTGAGGGACGGCCAGGAGGGACCCTTCTGGACCAGAAGGGGAAGATGCTCCTTACTTTTCCTTTTCCTCTTCTTCTCCCCGTCTTTCTTGCCCTTCAGTCAGAGCCTCCTCCCGTCCCTGGGCATCCCTCCCAAGGGTTTCTAAGGCCACACCGGGACTCTCCAGGATACCCCTTCCCGCCTGGGAAAAGCGATGCCTTTCCTACCCCCATCTGCTCGCTCCCACCGGTGACGAAAAGTCCTCGGTACGAGCCTGTGGGCTCCTGGGCTGGCTTCTGTCATCAGAGGGGTGCATCCCCCACCCCAATCAGGCAAAAATCCCCTGCAGAAGAGATCTAGCAGAGCAGCGCTTGCACCATCCCCCCCTCCCAGGCCGGGCTGGTGCCGAAGGCGGGGTTGGAGAGAAGGGACCCCTGAAACCGCAGCCAGCAGACGGGGGGGGCCGGTGCCCAGCGCAAGGCGTGCTCTCGGGGAAGACCGTGGGGCCCCGGGGTGAGGGGAAGAGGGGCCGAGGTTTCCTCTTAGAAACCGGTGAATCCGCGGGGAGAGGGGGAGCAGGGGCCGGGTTTCAGGGCGGGGGAGGCGACGGCTCCTCCCTCCCTGGCACCAGCCCCCCTTTCAGGCATGTCCCCGCTGTCGCATGGGGGGAGAGGGATGTGGACGGACGGCGGGCCCGAAGGGGTGCGGGAAGGTGGTTGCGGGAAGGTGATTGCGTGCCTGTTTTGATGCCGGCTGCTCTCCCCAACTGCAGGTACTGGGATGATTTCCACGCGTGCACCCTCACAGCGCTCACGGATTGCCAGGAAGGAGCGACAGACCTCTGGGAGAAATTGAGACGGGAATCCAAAAACCTCGATTTCCAAGGCAGCTTATTTGAACTGTGCGGAGGAGGCAGCGGCGCGGCCCGGTCCCTGCTTCCACCGCCCTTGCCACTGCTCCTGGCGGCCCTGGGGGCCGCGCTAGTGACCTGGCTGCCTTTCTAAGGGGGGCGAGCACACTCACACCCACACCCCCCCGTGCTGGATCTATAGAGGAAGTGTCCATCCCTTGCTTTGGGGACATTGTGCTTTTCTGTGGTTGATGCTGGTGATGGTGGTGGTGGTGGCTGATGGTGGTGAAACACCCGTGTAGGACTGTGGAAGCGTTCTCCCTTTATTATTTTTTTCCTTTTGTGTTTTATTTGCCAAATGTTACCAAACAGGCAGCGGCGCGCAGCCCGAATCGGACCTCAGCTTTACTATCGCTTCGAATCAAAAAAATAGAAAAAAATAATATTAATAATAACAATAATAATAATAAACAACCAAACTCGAGCCCTCGTTGTGCAAAAGCAATCTCAGGAACGGCTCTGGGCCACCTAACGCTAAGGCACTAAGGCTGTAAATCGGCCGGGCTACCTCCCGGCCAGCCACGGTCCCCCTGAAAGTGCGGCAGGGTGCGGGGCAAGAGCAAAACAGCAGCCAAACACAAAAATGGCACTGGCGATGAGTCCAAGGGAGATGTCCACGTGTGAAGCATATGGTGAATAATTCACAAACTCTCATCTTTCCTCCACAGTCGCTTGTTTTCTTGGTCATTCCACTGAAAAAATAATAAATTAAAAAAAAAGAGCATTTTTCCTCAAGGAGAAAAGAGCGAGAGAGAGGGAGAGAGAGAGAGGGGGAAGGAAACGAACAGTTAAGGAAGAAAGGGAAGAGCGACAGAAAGAGATGTGTCTAAATGCCCGGAGGAGTGAAGGAATGCTGCTAACAGATCTCTGAGAGTTTATCTTTACTTGCTGTTCGAAGGCATCTTTCCGAATTCACTGCCTTTAATTTTTTCCTCCTCTTTGTTTTAGATGTTACACATATCAGTAAAATACCTGAATATCCAACCGTAGAGATCACAAAAAGGGGGCTTAAATGTAAACATAAAGAAAAAAAAAAAAAAAGAAAAAAACAACAGCAAAATGATTTTGAAAAAAAGAGCCTTGATTTTAAAAGAGAAGAAAAATGTAATTTAAACAAAAGTTTATTATAAAGTCAATTCAGCAAAAAATAACAAAAAAAGATTTGCTACAAAGTATAGACAGAAGTATAAAATAAAACAATTATTGTTTGAAACGAGGGTGTCGTCCTTTTATCCAATATGACTAGAGTACCTTGACAAGGACAGGGCTTTTCAGGCAGGGAAGGCTAAATCCCGAACTGATCCCTTGATGAACGCGGCAATTTCAGTTCACACAAGGACAGGGCAGCTCAATTGGTTAGTGAGAGCCTTCCTTCTTTCTTTTTTTTTCCCCCTTTTCATTTCTTTCTTAGAAACCTGCTATAAATCCTCCCACCCTGCTCCTTCTCCTCCTCCTGACGCCCCAAACTGCAGCTCCCACCCTCCAACCCCGTTCCCAGCTGCTCTGAGCAGGCGAAGGGAACCCCGGCGGCTCGGCGGGGAGGGCCCGCGGGCGCAGAGCGGGGCGGAAGGGCGCGGAGCCCCGGCGGAGGGAGGAAGGGCGAGCAGCAACCACCATTAAGGAGGAGGCTGCGGAGCCGGGGCGCAGAGGAGCCCTTTCATAATTGATAAGGCAGCTCCGCAGAAGGAGCAAGGGGAAGGGGGGACAGGGTATTGATTTCGCAGCAGAAGCTGCTCTAACCTCGGCTATTTATAGGCGCCCGATGCCGCTATAAAGAAATACACATCAAAGAGTAAACACGTCCTTTTTACTTATAAGGCGAGAGCCCAGCTGGCTACAGGGGGTGGGTGAGTGAGTGAGTGGATGATGGGGAGGTAGGGGCCACGAATTGGTTTGGGGTAATTTATTCCTGTGGGGAGCCGTTGCCCGTGCAGTAGCCCTCCTTTGCCAATGGGTAGTAGGGTGTCAGGGTCTCCCCCGCCTTCGCCCCCTCTCCCTGCTCCCCCCCCTTCCCAAGGTCCGCAATGTAATGTGTAAGCAATAGCAAATGTAACAGTTCATAAATCAAACAGTGGGTCGCAAGCCAATCTGCATTTCCCAAACGGATTGAATCCCAGCAACGAATGCGCTCAGGAACTGGAGTCTGGCGCTTTTACCACTGGAAGCAATGTTGATTTTTTAATGATAAATACATTATGCCTGTGTTGGGGGAGGGGGGTGTCCTTGCAGAGCTCTCTTCTGCAGGCACAGGTCTGCTTGTATTTCGTTTTCCTTTGCCCTCCCTCTGGACTCACCCCCCACCACCACCAAAGGAAAGGAAAACCCTGGAGAGCAGAGCTTTGTTTAAATGGTTTGGGTTATTTTCTCTCCCCATAGAGGATCCGGACCTAAATTGATTTTTCTGTGCGCATCTCTGTATTCATGAGGTCAGGCGCGGCTGTTCCGATTTCCTGTAGCACCAAATGCCAGCTGCCGGAGAGAGACTGAGCCCTCGCCGGAGTGCAAAGGGCTCCGCAGCCTGCAAGCTCCGCCTTCTGGGTCCAGGGGACCTTTCCCCCTTTCCCCGACGGCAGCAGCAGCTTCGCCCCGGGGAGACTGGGAGCCGGTACCTCTGCTGCAGTCACGTCCCTGCTCGGCGCCGGTAGCGGGCCTTGTCTTCCCTGTTGCTGGACTGTGCCCGACCACGGGAGGACGGTGGGATGAGAGCCACCCAGCTTCTCCTCAGCCTGAAACTCCGTGATAAGGGGGCGATTTCGAGCTCGTTGATGGACTCGAGTTGTCTTCGCGTGAGGTTGAATTATTACTCCGTAATTAGCACATCCCACAGTTAGTCCTCCGCTGAGGCCAATAATAAAACCGCGGCAAACTGGAGAAAAGCAGCCGAGCCGGTCGAGAGGCATCTGATGGCCGGGCTCGGGCCCCTTCCCTCCCCACTCTGGGCATCTCCCTGGGAGCCTCCAGTTTCAGGCTCCCAGCTGTAGGACACCCATCCCCGGGGCATCCCTGGCGATCCGGGGCGCAAGGAGGCATTTGCTGCTTAAATTCCTGCATTGCACCCCCGGGGTTTCCCTCACAGGCGGCAGGGACGGCAGCAAACCCCACTCCAGCCGGCTCAGCTCGGTATCTTTTTCGGGGAGCACCAGCAACTAACAAACCCTCCACCCTCCCTTTTCCCTCTCTTCATTTTATAAGAGCCCCTCAATGCGAAAGGTATTGGTTCTTCCCCTTTCTGCCACTTTCAGGGGTTATTTCTGAAGCCTGAGTGCAATGGTCGATTTATATACATATAAATTTAACCTACGGATGATTGTTCGGTCTTGCCTTGTTTTGTGGCCAAGGAAACAGGAGCTCTCCCCCGAGTCCCAGAAAGAGTCAAACTATACTCAGTTTGCCTCCCGTGATCCCGCATCTGCAGGGTTTGCACGGGCTGGAGGGAGAGGGCTGCGGAGGTAGAGGGCTGCGGAGGTAGAGGGCTGCGGGCGGGGGGAGGCCAAATGTCCCCTGTTGGTCTGGTCCCGTTACCCCAGGCAAAAGCTGGTGAGGTTCAAGCCTCTGAATACCCCTTAACTCCTGAGCAAACGTGAGCTGGTGAACTGGGGAGGGGAAAAAATGCAACAGAAAAGCATTTAAATGTTGACAGCCACCACAATAAAATTATCACCGACTTAAACAACAAAAAAATACACACAGATGGAGGAAAAAAAAAAAAAAAAGCTAAATGCAGATCAACAGGAAAAAAGACCCCACAGCTAAACCAAAAGCCAAACCAGTGCTTTTCTAGCTGGCTGGATATGGATAACCGGGGAGGGTTGCAGCCACTGCGGCTCTGTCTGCCCTAATTCCCATCCCCAGCGCCGACTGAGCATCCGCAGTCCCGGGGGGCCGCGGGAGCCGGCTCCGTTCTCCCTCCCGGAGGCCGGACGAACCCGCGTTTGGCAAGCGAGTGCTTTCTGCCAGCCGCCACCTTTTAGCAGCCTGGCTCAGCCCTGGACTGCTCAGCCTGCATGGGCTGCCCTCTGACACAGTGAGAATACGCCAGCACTGGGCTGAGGTGGTGGCAGTCGATATTTTTTTGCTTTAAAGGGAAAAAAGGTCCCTTTCCCGTTTGCTCCCATTCAAAGGCTGTAACAGGAAGATGGAGCGGGCCTGTGCTGGGAATGAAAGCTTCAGCCAGGACACACAAAGCTGAGGAAAAGCTGTCTGAATGGTAGAGAGGGCAAACAGATGAGTCCTTAGGGTGGGAGCGGGGAGAGATGGTGTAAAAGTAAGGTGCAGTACCCATTTCTCACAGGACTTTTGGGTATCTGTATCTACGTCTTAGAAGAAGCAGCGAGATGCTGTTGGCCCCTGGCTGCTTTGCACAGCCTAGGGACAAACATATCGGTGACTCTCCCAGCCCTCTTCTTTTCCAGGGGCCTGTTTAAGTCTGTGCAGTTGCTTTCCTGCCCATTGAAATCCAGTAGGTCCCTTGAAGGGCTGACAACCCAAGGAGACAGAAGCCAGTTCAGCCTTTGCTATTCATCAGGGCTGATTCACTAAGGATTAGTGCCATTAGGTGCACTACAGCAGTGCCTGAGGGCCCCAATTAAAGGAAAGTGAACTTGTTAAATCCAGAGAGGCAGATTCTCTCTTAATCTGGCTTGATGCAGAGGTGGTGGCTCCAGGGTGGGCAGCAGGAGTAGCCCTGGCTTTCTAGGTATGCAGCAGCCTCTCTGCCTTCCCCCTCTCTCCTCCTCCAGCTTTTCCTTCTCCTTGGCTGCAGATCCTGCTTATGGGCTGCTGCAGAGTGAAGCCGGTGCTGGAGGTGGCTAGCAGGATTTGTGGGAGGAGGTGGCAAATCAGGTTATTTTTCAGAGCCACTTTACTCTTCATTACAGGGCAAAGGAGTGGGTTTGATGGTTGTGGTGTGTGTGGTTTATTTATTTTTTATTTCGGGGGGAGGAGAGCAGGCAAAGTGATGAGGACTGCAGGGGAGTCTGTTATGAAATCAGATGCAATTTTAGCCGTCCAAAAAAGTTGCTTTAGGCTACAGGCAGCTGATGATCAATGGTGCTGTTGGCAAATACTCTTCCAGCTGGCTGCTGTCCCTGTCCTGAGGGATAGTTTCAACCCAATGCCCACTGCAGTGGTGGTACAGCAAGGGGCTTTCATCTGTTCTGGGCTAAGGATCTTCTGCTGCCTAGTTCCACCCGGGAGAAGAAAAGCTCTAGGTGATGTAAAAGAGACACAGCACTGACATTGGTGAGTTATTGGCTGTTCCTTTCTCCTCAAATCTCCATGGTGGATGTGTGTTAGAAGGCCTTACTCAAAGCCCCACACTACTGAGCTAAGGGTTTGTTAAAGGATGGACAGGCTGTGCTGGCATAAGCTTTACCTTTCAGGAGATACTGCAGAAATGGGTAGCAATGACTGGCAATCCAGGCTGTGGCCTCTGCCCCAGCTTTTAATTTTTACTGCTTCTTTTGTTTGTTTATCTCTGAAGCTGATACAAAGAAAAGATGGAAGCAGCCTGCTGAAGGTCAAGGTGAGGCTGACCATCAGTTCACCTAAATGCTGGAATTTTCCAGTGGAAGTCCATGCCCACAGATGCTGGAAATTTCCTCAGCAAGAGCAACAGCATTGCTGCAGGGGACAAATAACTAGTCCTGACCTTCTTTACACATCTCTTCTCTGGGAAGAAGTATCCCCTGAAGTCAATATGCATTCTGCCTAGGTAATGATTTTGAATGCTCCCTTTTGCCTCTGACAGTGATGTTATCCAAATATTAACTCCAGCTTCATGCTTCCAAAATATGAAGTGTTTACGTGTGCATCGTACTTTGTGCCTCCAGGTTGCTTGCCTATGATATCAATTTATTAAGGATTGTGAAAACTTACTGAATCTCTCAAGCACCCAAGATCAAATCTGCAGGGCACTTTTTTTTTGTTGCTCTGAAGCAGCAGACTCAAGAGTAAATGGGAAATCCATCTTTTAGTACCACCAATTTTTATAACACTTTAGAAACTACTGGATATTCAAACTGATGCTCCCTAAGGCAGGGAACTAAATATCAAACCCCAGCCAACCAAACTGGGGGGGGGGGGGGGGCGGGAAAGAGGAGAGGAAAAAAGGAAGAAAACATAAGGAAAAAAAATCATAATTGACATTGTAAGGAATTGTTTTCATCAGATTTATCCCTCCTTAAACCTCCTGTTTTGCTGCAGACACTCACTATCAGCAAGTTCACCTCAGGGCTGGCTAGGTACCATGGGCTGATTCTGCCAAATGCACCTCTTCAGGAGTCAAATCATGTGTCTAGTATAGCATATCTCTGTCAGAACTTCTAATAGCAGTATCTGAAGTATGAGTAGTTTTGCAGTAAATTGATAGTTTGGTATTTATGCTCCTCTTAATGATTTTATTTTGACTGGGTTGTGAATGAGGTCTTATCCATTCCTGTGCTCCCTTGGGGAACTTTCAATTTTCCAGTCTTCTGACACAAGCTACCTTCAGAAAGAATGATTCCTGTAAAGCCACCGCTCCATTTCATTTACCACATTCCAAGAAAACTCTAAATTATGTTGTCAGATGAAAAATCCAGAACATATTCTGTTAGCATGGAGCATTGGTCACATTAGTTTTGCAACGCCTCATTTAAGGATCCAATATGTGAGAAAATTGTCCTAAGCTTTTCTTTTTATTGAGGCTTAATAGGCGTCCTTGTCCCTTTTACTAGACCTGTGATGCAAGACTTGGCTTTGTTCTGTTGCCAAGACATTTCATTTGATCTCCCTCACCCTTACTTCTCCTGTCTATTAAGTGGGAGTAGCACTTTGAGATTTTTGGTGGGTGAAAAATGCTACATGAGGTGGTAGGCATTATTAATTAGAATGATCTTATTTTATCTTTTAGCTTTCATCAGAAGAAAAAACATCTGGATTGAAATTATGACAACAAGTAATAGATAAAGGACACTTCCCTGTGGCTTCATAGATCGGCTGCGTAACAGAAAACATTCAGCCCTGGGCACACAAGAGTTGTGGTTCATGTCTCCTTTCAAAGAAGCCTCATTTTAAAGTATGTTGTAGCATATCAACCTAATGCAGATGCTGTGCTGCAGGCGTCTCAGGCTGTGAATTTCAGCCTATGCCCTTGGCTAGGCAGTTGAGGACAAGTTGCAATACCCGTCCTTATTTCAGAGATCCCAGTCTGTCTTCAGCCATGCCACTCACTGCTGGCAAGCTCCCTGTTTTGCTGTGCATCAAAGTTTCATTTCATTCCATTCCCTCCCTTTTCTTTAGGTGTCAGTGATTTGCACTCTCTCCACCTAAATCAAAGATCTGGTACATCAATACTTAGAAGGCTTAGGAGAAGCAGAAAACATCAATATTTCACTGAACACACAAAGTTGCACAGCTCCCCAGTCTACATTTTAATGTCAGTTGTGGTTAGTTTGTTTTTCCCCTGTAAGCTGAGTGATTTCAGCTTCTCTTTGAATCCCACCGGTGCAAATAGCTTGGTTTTCTCCATTGCTGGTGTTAACAAGGAACTGTGATGAGTTTGCTCAGGCTCACTAGGAAGGCAGTCCTGAGGTGGCTGACTTCTAGGAAAAGCCACAGGGGGAATAAGCAAGAGCCAGCCTATGCACTAGGCACAGCTTCTGCTGGTCTTCAGCTAGTGTTCCGACCCGTGCTTATGTTAAACACATTGCCATTAATAACTGTAATAGAGGCAAATGCAAAGAAAAATGAGCCGGATGCTTAGTCATGGAGCTACACTTAGAAATGATGGCCCATTATAAGGCAGCTTCACCAACTACAGGGGAGCTGTGATAGCTCATGGCCACTTAGGACTTGTTCATCTTGTGTTAGGCCACAATCTGAAGTTTCCTACCTCACCATTTGTGTGAACTAGATCATGCGAATGGGGGTACTGGAGCTAGAGGGAAGTTGAGCATGAGTAGCAGTGTGAGAAGGAGTAGCAATTAACTCTAAACTCACTCTGGCAGCCTGCATTTCTGAGCTCTCCCCCTGCTGCTCTGTAACTGGAAGCCTTGCACACTAGAAGAAGGGGAGAAGAAGGTTTTGCTAATGCTCATGTTAATCAAGTCTTCTTGCAAGCTGAAGAAGCTGTGAAATTGTATCTCCTGTGGTGTTCAATGGCAGTGATTGTCTCCTATGTGGACTCTCTGGCGTCTAGTAATACAGTCGTGTTTCTGCAGTGAATGTACTCCTGGGGTTTTTCTCCTCTGCCTGCCTACTTTCACAGCTCTTGTAGGCAGCTCAAACCTTGGAGATTTCCATCCCCTGTCAAGTTTGATCCAACTCAGCTCACAGGCTCAAAAAATTATTGAAGAGGAACTGACTGGTGCTTGCACAGACAGTGTGATCTCATGAGCTTCCTGTCCTTGGAAAACTGGGGACCGAACTAGGAACAAGGGAAAAAAAATTCCATCCTGCTAACAAAGAGGACCTAAGCACTGGGAAGAAAGAGGGAAATGGGAGAGGAAAGTGAAGCTGTTTTGAAGGCAGAAGGAGGGGATATCACTGCCTTGTGGTTACAGAGCTCTCATACTTAAAGGACCAACCTTGGAGATATGCTCTGGAGAAAACAGTCTCCAGGATGTGGCAAGAGCTCTTGTGAAAATAAGTAGGGGAGAGAAATCACCTGGATTCATCTCACCACCATGCATCCGAAATGGGTATTTATATTGTAAGGACTGCCTCCGGTGGTTTGCATTTCTATCTACTAGACAGACACAACTACAGTGCAACCCCTGCACCTGCAATATCTGAAATGAGGTTTGTCCTGCCCCAAAGGGAATGATCCTCTCACCACTCTCTCCTTCAGACCAAACTTTTCCATGGTGCTACTGCAGGGTTTGTCACTCCATGTGCCATGTTTGTATTTTAGAAAAGCTGTTGCGTGTCTTAACAGCTGCAGAGGTATGCATGGTTTTCCTGGGCATTTATAAGCACTCATCCTCTGTGCACTCAAACCTTTCCTGTCCTTGTATCTCATGGAATAAAATCCTCTAAGTGAGTTTTAACGATTCTTGTACTACTTCTTTACAAATTAGGGAGCTGTCATCCTTTATTTTATTTGATATCACACAATGTTTGAGGCTGTCAGAAGTATTATAGTGCTTATTCATATAAATTGATATTTAATTTCAGTAATTATAATGTCACTAATTGTATTTTTGCACCTGATGCAATTACTGACATTCAGCTCTTGAGCTCTGCTTTGTTCTTTCTAGATTTAGGCACTCCTTACTTTTTAATCTTCCTCATCTACAGTGCACACAACAAAACTTCTAAATAAAAGCTCAGCCCTTCCCATCAATGGCTATGTTCAAATGCATATGGTAGTTTGTACCATATGGTGTACAGTCTGGGTGTACACAGAGTGCAGGATATGCTCAAAATCCCACTCCATATTACAATGTCATTGTTATGAGGTTTAGAGGGGATTATGTTGTCCAAATGATGCACAGTGCTTAATTGCTTGTACTTGCTTATTGCTAAAGACCTTCTGTTTGCAACTTTTAGAGGGCATTTTTGCTTGTGGCCTTTTGCTTAACATCCCCTGGGGCTGCTGTGGCAGTACCTTGTGCTTGGTGTATCTCAATGTTCTTCTCATGGCTTTGCACTGGCACATTTGTTAAGTTGTATTCCATGAGAATGGGCTTGCTTCCTACGCCTCAGACAGCCTTCTGTCTTCTCCTCTACCTTCTCATCACATTGCTGTTGAGTCATAATTTGCAGTCTACATGGAGGTTTCCACACCCTGTCCGCTTGGTGCCTTCTAGACTGATGACTCCATATTAAAAGAAATGTGACAGATGAGTAAATAATAGTCATTTTAACGTATTATAAATATTACATAATTACAGAAATGTATAAGGCTTAGCAGCCAATTAGCGTGCAACATTTGTACCTAGTTAAGCATAATCCAGTCAGTGCCAGTGTTGTGAACAAAGATCACTAAAAGGCAGCTTGAGCAGGCTTTAACGAAGGGTATAATTTTACCAGGGAAAAATTGTAGGGGATGGTTGTTGACATGACTGCAATCTCCCCTGCATTGGAGCAAACACCCAGGAGAGGATGTTTACCTGAGGACTTCCAACTGCATCCCTTCTTAGCTGGCCATTTGATACAACTTTTCTTTTAACCTTGACCTTGATGTATGCCACCAGCTACAAAACCAGTAAATAAAGCACATGCTTTGCGCCTGTCAACCTGCCTCAACTTTCTCTGTATTAAAGCACAAAGTGAAAAATCACCTGGGCTGAGGAATTCCTGTTCCATGCCAGCAGAGTTTAAGGTAGTGATCCCTTTACTACAGATACCTAAGATGCATTGGCCATTGGGTTATAGTCCACATAGAAACTTGTTATGGTTCAATTTCAGTAATAGAAAACCTTTTGTGGACAGTACATCTTCATTATTATTGCCATATGTCAATATTATTGCCATCTATTATTTCACTTTAGGAGTGGTTTTTATTATTTTAGCTTGAAAATTGTTCCCAATTGTCTTAAATTAAACCAACATAAGTTTAATTTAACCTGAAGGGAATGATGACCTCCCAGAAAATTGCTGTGCTTCTGTCTGCTGCTAGCAATATGTGGTACAGCAAGGTTTTATGTCCTATGACAGAGCCATGGCTGCATCCTGGCTGGAGTGTCCATGTGACAGTGAGCACTGACTTCACTCTTGGTCTTGGTCTAGCTCATCTGCAAAAATAAGCTCTTTGACCAAATTCACCACTTCATAAAAATGTACATACTGTATAGACCAGATCATAACAGTGAGGCTTGAGCTAGGTGCCCATTGGGTGATGAGATACCATGATAGTGAACAAGTACTATGCAAACTGCTGCTTGTGCGGTTTGCATAAACCCTTATATTCTAGCTTCTTTGGAGCAAAGACCAAGACATCCGCAGAGATGCTACTTGGAATAAAAAGAAAACAAGAAAAGGTAATTTTCACTGAAGTTCCTGGAGAACTTAACCTCAATGACAAGGTGAGTAGCCTAGAAGAGGACCTACAGACCTTAGAACAAACACCTCTGAACAACAACAAAAAGTTGACCTCCTTACATCAGGACACTCACTGCCCAAACATCCCAAGCAGTATCTTCCCAACAGGCATGCAGTCAGCCATCAGAAACACGGCTTATGTCTGGTGATTTAAATATCACCAGTGCAGGTTATTCTGTATCTCCTCAGCCTCTGTCAGTGCTGCATTTTCTTCGCTGTCAAAGTTAACTTTCTTCTAAGCCGAACCTGAATTTTACAGCTTTAGAGGTGACTATGAATAGGTTGGGTGAACATCTATCAGAAGTTCCATGGACCAAACACAGACATCAAGATCTCTGGTAGGTCTCTCCAGCCCTCTTTTGTGGCTTTCTAGAATTCCAGTATGATAAATGAACAGCTACAGGAAATAGGCATTCGCAGAACGTGCTCTTTTGAATACATAGTATTATTTATCATCGATCATTACCACCACTGAATTTATGAAAACGTTTGCTGACTCATATAAAACCAGGAGGGGTCAGCTTTTCTGAAATCTTACTGGGACAAAAACTTTTAAACAAATACATGGGGTTGCTCCTGCACTTGAAAGTCAGCATATGTTACTTTGGGATCAGAACGATGGAAGAAGTCCCAAGACATGAAGCTGTTATGGACATCTGCACACAGCCGGCTAAGTATGTAAATCAATCAGCACTGAAACAGCAGTACTGTCATTTAAACTTGCCATCATTCTCTTTCAGAGTTAACCCAACCTTAGACGCAGCTATGGAGGAGATTGGGTTACAAGGAAGCCAGTGACTGATCTTGCTGACATTTGGACTAACGCCTGTCTAAACTTATTTTTCCTTGAGGTACCTTATGCTAGTTGGGGGACAACAAGTGAAAACCATTTTTCACACTTTGGACTGGCATCCCTAGGCTGATGTCCAGGCAGGAGAAGCAGGGAGCTGGCATGCTCAGAGATTTGCAATGTTGGTGCCTCCTCCAGAGACATGCCAGCTGCTGGCTGCTGCTGTCTTATGGCAGAAGATGATAGAGCAGCAGAGATATCCATCCTGCTAGGCAGTCTGACCTGTGCCAGGACTGACTGCGAAACATTTCTCTGCTGCTAAGTGTTGAGAGCTTCCCTGTGTTTATGCAATGTTAGCAAATACTGCTAACTCTCGTGTGCCAAGGGGGGCTCTTGAAAAAGGCTATTAGGGTATCACTTCAGGTATCAGTAAGCGCAACCTCACCCAGGAACTGGCTTCCTTCTTGCCTGGTGGCATCCATTCTCTACAAGGTCAGAGAAAGACCTGGTGGCTGGCTCCCTCTGCTCCTGGCTTGAGCAGAAGGATAGTCCTCCCAGTCAGACCCACTGTGTCCTCAACAGGCCTCCTTTCTCTCCCATGACTTTTTTTGCAGCACACCTTTCCCCAGCAGCTTTATAAACTGTATTCCCCTCACCAACCATATGTGTGGTTGACTGAGACCTCTCAGTGTCAAACCCTATACTAGGGAGAGTGCCTCCTGGCAGCAAGTCCTGGAGAGTTGATGGACTTCCAGAAAAGAGATCAGGTTATAAGGCAGTGGAGCTTTAGTATATTTACACTGTGACAGGCAAACTTTTGTATCTTGGGTTACTTACAGAAGCTGCTCCAGAAGATAAAGGTGAAGGAGGAAACAGTCAAGAAGAAAAGGTTTACCATGAATATTTCCATTCAGCACACAGGAAAGTTGCTTAGTGACATGCAGAAATTTGCCACAACTTTCTGTGTAAACAGCACTTGGCTTTAGCATGTGGACTCAGCACCTTCCTTGGAGGAGCTGGAGTCAAAATTGACCTGCATGCACTCTGTATTTGGCACTGAGAAAATAAAGTTATTGGGGCCGTGGACTCCCGAGATGGAGCTTTAAGCATGTTTTTAAAGGTCAGACAGCAGCTTTTGCAACTCACTTTAGCTCTTTTCCTCTGACATATTCCTAAAGTGGGCTTAGTCCCTGAATGCACCTGTTAAAGAGTACAGTGTGAACAAAATCTTGTATGATCATAAAAGTAGGGTTCTAAGACACATTATATCTTTGGAGAAATACAGCTCTGGAAGACAAATTTAGAGCAAAAGAGTACAGTGACTGCAGCTGGGGTTATTGCATTTAGTAATGGAGATGACCATGTGGAAACTGTCTGAGGAATATGCAGAATATATATTCCATGTATTCTTTTCCAGGTCAGTGAAACTCTAAATACAAAATGCAACCATCAGGAAGTTTCTTTGGGTTTGTAGCAGTAATGGAAATTCTGAGTCCCTCTGGTCTTGATTTTCTAAAGTACCAGATCCTATCAGTTTCCAGTGTTATCAACTGGACCTGTGGTTGCAAATGTCGGTGCAAAACCTGAGTTAGAGACTTTGAGACACTAATGAAATATTTTGTTCATAGCCTGCTGTGCACACATGGGCCAGCTATGGCTTTTAGTCCCATGACTTGACTGCCTTGGGGCTGGATTCATGGAATGTTACTTTTGGAAGAAAAGAATATTAACGCCCAGGTAGAAAACTGAATGAGTCTTAGGATATTTTGGGTGTGTTTTGGGTGTATCCCACCATTTTTATGTATCCTTCCTGAAATGCAGGCTTGGTTGTATGCACTTGTGTTTCTAGGAAGCTAGTTATAAATGGCAGACTTGGCCAGACTCCCTTAGGTAATTTTTTTTTCACTTGCATCACCAGGCAAATTCTGACACAGCTCTTCAGCAGGCAGAGGGGCTTGTTCTGAATCTCCCCCGAAATCAACTGATGGAGCAATGCTAGGTAATGCAAGCAAGTTTCAGATGCAGGGCTGCAAATTATTCCTCAAGAAGTTTATCTTCCTGTTCTACCTGCACTTGTCATCCTGCACCTCAAAACTATCCTGCCATCCTGCCTCTGAAGCCCTACTTCTGTGCCTTCTCTTGGATGGCCTAAAAGGAACAAAGTGGTCAGAGGTGGCCTGAAAGTATGAATAATTAGAGACCAGAGACCTAATTCCTTCACACCTTTCTTTACCAGGCTGGTAAGTATTTTTTTTTCAACCATTTTGGGTTAGGCTAAGAGCATGAAAAACATAGAGAAAAGCCAAATTCTGAGCTTTTTCTTTTTTTTTTTTGTTTTTTATTCCAGGGGTATCCTACTGAAGGATGCCTGAGGAATGCCTGATGTCCTCGGCTACATGAAGGTGGCAGGCACAAGACAAAAGAGGTGAACTGCTTTGCCAATCAAGTATGAGGTTATGCAATGATAGATCCTCCCAGGTGGCTTGTCCAGTACTTCTACTGAGCATGGACTACTACAGAATAAGGCAGCATCACTCAGTAAAATTTGCAAAAATGAAAGACAAGAAGAAAGCATTTGCAACCTGCTAAATGTTCCTTCATAGCTTAGCTGCCTGACAACAACTTGGTCAAGCAGCACTACTGTCACTAGTCACAGGCTTTTGTGGACAAGTCTTACCTAGCTCTGGGCTTTCATTTGCAGCTGGAACATTTTGTCAAATGCTTTTTAATCTGCTTGACTGCTCAACAGGCAAACACACCAGCTATTATTCTTAGACATCTTTTAGCAGAGCAGATAGCTCAACTAATATTAATGGCTTAAGGCAACTGCTGCTTACCTATTGCAAACCATGGTACAGACTTCAGCATGTGCAGCATGAATTGAAATCATCTATAGGAGCTTCAACAATGCTTGCCTGAAACTCCTACTGATGGCAAGGGCAGCTGGAGTTGTCTGGGAAAGGTTTGAACTAGTGCAGCTGATTCACTTACGTCATGCTTCTGTGTTGTTTCCAATTATCTATTCTTGATTAACACCCTGTGTGGATGCTGTTGTTGCAAAATCAGAGGAGTGCATTGCTCCTGCTTAACTCAACCCTTGAGTTGCTCTTAAGAAACAGCAATGTCACTCTATATTTGCACCTTACCTTAATCAGTGATAACTTGCAAGTGCAGGCAAGTCCTAGGATACATGGTTCATTATCTTAGAGGAGTGAGAGCAATGTAATGAATATGCTGAGCATCATAAGGAAGGATCTTCCAGCCAGCCAGCTCATGGAGGGGGTATGAAATTAACTTTACCTTGGAAGTTTTGGAAAAAAGAAATGGAGTTGTTTTTTTGCTTGATTAGTAAAAACAAAGGAAGAAAACCCAAAGGGAACCAAACCAGCATTTTGATGTGATTTACTATTTTTGCATTGTTCTTGTAGAACAAGCTGGAGAAAATGCCTTTTCACTCTCAAATAGATTGCCTCCTACAGATGCTGCTCACTGTAGAGTGCTGCCTGTTTTGATGGCATCCATATCTACGGCAGCAGCACTCATGGAGAGCAGCCATCACATCCACAAAAGAAGGAGGAAGATTGCCAAGTAACACAGGCTCTTATCGGTCAGACTGAAGGCGGGCAGTCAGATACTCATGGATGAGAAATAAATTGTTCTGGACTAAATCATATCTCCAGTGAGGGACAAGCACCCAGAGGAAAGTGACACTTCTGGGAAGAGAAAAATAGCCCAATGAAATAATGTTCCTTACCAAGGATGTGTGTGACTTGGCTCCCTGAGGAGGCTGACATGCGTAAGGCTTCCCTGCCCTTTCCACTCTATGTAAGCCACACTGCTATTATCATTATAGCCATCGCACTGTATCATCTGGTGCTTGTCTCTCATTTTCTTCTCCACAGTGATAGGACAGAGAAGCAAGTGCAACTCTGGCGAGGGCTGCAGAGTGTTGCAGAAGAGAGGTGCTTTGTGCAGAGAGACATGGGCTGGTGAAAGTCTGCTGCTCTTCATGCACCAGAGCAGGATTAACAGTACAAGATCCCTGGCATTTTGCAGGGGTTATTCCCTCTGTGCTTTGTTTTGTTCACAAAAGGAACGAGGGACCTCATGGCAGCTGAGATGAATTGTTCGCCAGTCTTGCTTTTTTGAGCCATGTGAGTGTCCATTTTTTATGGTAGGACTGGTTTCTGAGAGCTGACTTACCTCTGGACTATCTTCTGATCCATGTGGGGACTTTCCATGGCAAACTCCATGCTCCTATACAGCTAATGTCCTTATTTTCTTCTGCTATTGTGGCAGGGGGCTTCTCCCCACTGGCCCAAAGAGACCTTGTCCTGCAGCAGATTTCTCCTTTTAATATCTCTCTACTGCTGACTTAGCCTGAAAACTTGACTGGAGAGTTCTAGTCCTTGTGCTCAGATTGAGACTCAGTACCCTAACTCATTCATCAATCCACTGAAAATCAGCCAGCAGCCTGCAAGGTGAGTCTGGAAACCCCTGTGAAAAGCCCTTGATTTGTGCTCAATCTGCAAATCCCAAACACTGGTATGTGAAAGGAGTCTGGTCCCAAGGGCTTGGGAGCAAACTGTAGGCTCAGTAAGATGGGTCAGGTCACAGCAAATAAGTTGATCATTGACCTTGTCTCATTTTCTTGTTTGTGAATTACCCGCAAACGCATTTGCTGTTTGCAAAGGGCAGGTCAACCAGTTATGAGCAAAATCAGTGCTTCATAGCTTTGCTAGTTTTAATGCTAAGGAGGAAGAAACAGGACAGTGGGAATAATAAGGCAGTATGACCACAAACAGCATAAAAAGCTCTAGTGAGGAATTATGGCAAAAGACACAGATAAGGTCAAACTCCCCTGTGCTTTTTTAATCTAAAATAGGATTTTTTGTGTTTTTTTAAATGACCTTTGTTCTTGTAATGAACCCTCTTAGAAAAAACCTGAGTGCACAGCGGAGTCTGTCGCTGTTCACTCTTGTATGCCAGAAAGTCAATGGAAATGGCCCCTGCAAAACAGGGTGTGGTGGGTGGCGGGATGCAGGCTGATGGGGCAGGCAGAGGTGAGAACCCTAGCACCACACATTGCCAGGTCCTGTTGTCCATTCCCACTCCCTCATCTGTATTGAGGTGAGTGCACAAGAACTTTGGGCTGATGATATCCAACTTTGCAGGGGCAATGTCACTCGATTTACATTACAGCATGAACAGTTTTTCAGCACAAACAAGGAGATGGGCATACCATAGCAAAGGGTGTAAAGAGGTTTGGTACTGTCACCTGGGAAAACATCTCACCAAGCACAGCTTTAACCACAGGGATTTTGCTCACAGATGAGCCCACATCTCCATTCACTAGATACTCTGTGATGGGATGCGCAATCTTGTTCCTTTTCCGAGCACTACTCCCTCACACACAGGCATACACAACACAGAAGTGTAGGCAGGACTTTTAGGTCATCTGTGGCCACCTGCTTTGGGCTGCACAGTTAGGATCAATAGTTCAGAGAGGGCACTGCAAACTGGAAATATTCCCTCGCAGAACAACAAGGTAATTTGTGATGTCAGAAACAGCTCACTAATCTTTTCCATACAATATCCTGGATCCACATATGACAGCTTCAATCTAGCAGATGTCAGCTTTCTGCCACATGTTAAAATTTAGTTTGGCTGTGCTTAGCTAGTTGGCGTAAGGTAAATTAATTCTTGTTATTTAATAGTATGATGATGAAATACGGGTTACTCCACACTTGACTCTGTGTTCTAGATAGTAATCCATGCATTTTTTAATAGGCTCCACTTTCCTTATATTCAAAATCAGTCATGAGAGAGATAAATGAGGCTAATAATAAACAAACCTTGCAAAGGCCTTTGGGATCTCGCAGAAATGAGGTTCAGATGGCTGCACAGTGATGGAGATTCCCCACAGCTCACATAGAGGAATTACTGCCAAGCGTTAGCAGTCACAGAGCTGCAGCTCCCAGAGGGCATTTCTCCACAATGGCAAACAGACTCAGTCAAGGGAAAGGTATGCAACATCCAGGTTAGAAAGTCCTACAGTTTCTCACTGTTTGATATTAAGGTGTTCTTTCACAAGAAAAACTACTCTACATATGCCTGGTTTTTATATTCTCTCTCCCCATGACACTGCAATGGGCCATACTTGAAGAGAGGCTACTGGGATTATTAGCCAGATCAGTTACTGCTGCTACAACTGTCAGATGGAAGAAAGGAGGCAGAATAGCAGCCTTCTCATTTTTAAGGCAATTAGTGATGGAGAAGATTTATGGCCATTGCATTTATTGACTGATTAATTTATTTGGCAAATAGCCCTGTGATGGAAACAAATGTAAAATGGGTAGAAGGATTTCAGTGACAGATCAGGCTGGAAAATATCTTTCAAATAGTGACTAGAAAGTATTGCATGGAGATGCAATGCTTTATCTTGCAAACATCTTGTTCACCACTTACTCCTGTAGTAGCTGATAGCATCTTGTATAAACCTGAGTCTGATCAGGCAACCATGGATTCCAGGAGAGTCCATAGGATAGGGCTTTAAGACTTTAGTGCTTAAGAAAGGCTAAACTTCCCCATCAGAAGTCATCAGGCAGCTCTGAGGGCAGAACTATAGACCCGCAATCATTATAGATGTAGAGAAAAGAATGATCTAAAAATATTAGGGACCAATTATGATTCTATGATTATCAAGATCCCTTTAAAAATATAAATGCAGAGAAATCTCCTTCGCCAGTCTACATTGCTGCAATGCAGTATCCATCCGTCTCAGGTCCAGAGGAAGGCTAAGGGAAGGACAGGACACTGACTCCAGCACTTTTGGGCTGTGGCCTGGCATGGTGTGATAGATGGAAACAGAGGCCAGATGTCTCCTCCCACAGCATTTCAATTGTTCCTTCTCACCAGCCCCTAGGGCTAAGATGGAGGGAGCATCGCAGAAAGCTCTCTCAGCAGCTGGTGCATACATGGGAGGAAGAAATGACATTTTAGAGCCAGGCATTTGGCAGGCTAGGATTTAAAAACACGAAGGGGTTATTGCAGCAAGTTCACAGGTGCATGTCATATACAATGTGGAAAAGATGTCACAAGATTATCGATGAGGCTGGGTCATTAGCCAAGGGTGACATGTATTTTGGTGGATGATTGCCAGCTGAAATGACCATCTGTGTCAAATCAGATGAAACTGGACATCAGTACACTTGTCTGCTAAAAATAAAAAAAAATCAAGGAAGAAAGACTTTATCTGCTGATCTGTCAGTTCAGTTCTACAACCCTGAAAACCTGCGCTCACTACTAAATAGATGACGAGTACACACTTAGCTTGCAATAGTCAGGCCATATCTACAAGGTTAGAAGAGCTACTACTGTGCTGAAAATTCAGAATAAATCTAAAATGCTTTTGTTGGCAGTATGTTTAAGAGTTGGCAGGATCAAAATCTCCCTATTTTTAATATCTGATTCATGTCCATGGATGAACCTAGTTAAAAATCGGGTTTGCAAGGAAGAGAAATTTTTTATTCTAGATTTTCTCATGAAAAATAGAGCATCAATGTAAAGTAACCCACCCATTTAAAAAAAATTATTATTTTAGGAAAAAGAAAAAATTGTTTGGGGAAGGTGTCTACATTTCTTTGATGAAAAGAGAGGACATATTTTTATTATTTTCTTAATGGAGAAAAATATCTCTTGCCTGCTCCTTTTTTGACTGAAATGCTTTCATCCATGCCTACCTGAAAATGCCTTTTTCGGTGAGGAATCAAACTGGAGGGTGAGGTGCACAAGCCTAATCCCTGTGCCCTGTGCCCCTTAGTCCCTCAAGCTTTATGCAGTTGTTTATTGCTTTGGTTAAGCAGAGGTGCTACAGAAAGGGAAGAGTGCATAGTTAATTTTTCCACCTGAAAGACAGGACTTTTCTTGGTCTGAGGAGCCATGCATGGTGCTCTCTCTTTTGTGCAATGCAGTGAGGAGTCACCATCCTATTTCAGCCTGATGAATTAAAGTAGCTTGATGACTTTGCATACATTAGCCAAACTTCCTTCAGTGACATTTAAACTAATGTAATTTATTTCGCAGTTGCTCTGGACTAATGAATAGGACCAACTCCCGTTGTTCGCCTTATGCCTGGTCATAGGCGTTAAGTTGCTGTCATCGCATGCTGTGCCTGAGCCCTTGTCTTGGTTTTGGCTGGAATAGAGTTAGTTTTCTTCCTAGTAGCTGGTGCAGTGCTGTGTTCTGGCTTTAGTCTGAGAATAATGTTGATAACACACTGATGTTCTAGCTGTTGCTAAGTAGCGCTTACTCTAAAGCAAGGACTTCTCAGTTTCCCATGATCTGACAGTGAGGAGGGGCAGAAGAAGCCGGGAGGGAGCATACCCAGGACACCTGATCTGAACAAGCCAAAGGAATATTTCATACCACAGAGCATCCTACTCAGTATCTAAACTGGGGGAAGTTTGCTGGGAGCCACTCATCACTGCTTGGGGATGAGCATCAGTCAACAGGTGGTGAGCATTTGTATTGGGCATCACTTGCAGTTTTTATTGTTATTATTAGCAGTGTTATATTTCACTTTATTTCAGTTGTCAAACTGTTTTTATCTCAACCCATGGGGTTTAGTTTTTCTGATTCTCCTCTGTATCTCCCTGGGAGTAGGGGGCTGGGAAGGGGTGAGCAAGCAACTTCATGGTATTTAGTTGCTGACCGGGATTAAACCACAACAGCCCTCAAGCCCTGGGAAAGCAGCTCCAGCTGCTGTGCTAAAGCCAGTGTGTCTCCCATCTTGTCCAATACTACCTTGTCTAGAGTGGCTAGGTTGAACACCTCTGTGGAAAAAGAACCCACCCGAGACCCTCAGGTACAACACAAGCTGCTTCTTCTACAGATCTCATCCTATTCTACTGACGTTTATATCTTGAAATTTATATATATATATAATTTTTTTTTCAGTTTTCCTCTTCTATTTTCAGGATTAAATATTCTCAGTCCAGATATGCTTTTCCATCTTGGAACTATCTCCCTCATCAATATCTCCAACTAAAGGAGAATGTTACACCCCTGACAAATGCAAGCTATATGTCTCTGGCCACCAGCTAAGTCACTGTTTGGACACTGTTGGTTTTCCACAGGCTTTCTAGGCTTTTACTGAAGTCCCTTTAGAGCTTAGCCCAGAATTTTAAAAAAGTGAACATCAGGAATTATGAATGGAAATTCCGCCAACCTAGATCACACTGAAACCCCAGTGTTCTCCTGTCTATCTTGGGTGAGGACATTTACTGACCCCTTCGATCCTCCTGACTTTGGAGGCCTATTATTTTGGTGGCCTGTGTGCAAAATTTGTGTCCTGATAACACAGATGCCATCAGTGAAATCTGGGGGGTTGCATTCCCTATAGAAAATCAAATTCTGATTAATAACCAACTCCCCACATCTGTAAGTATTTGCTTTGGTGCTAAGATATTTCACACTTGGTGCTAATCCACATGCAGTTAGGAAAGTATAGGCAGCATTCCCACAAATATCCAATGGTAGTGTTCATTTTCTGCCAACTCTGAGGATGAAAGCCTCTCTTCTGCAGAGGAATAGTGCAACAGCAGCATGCCTCTTAACCTAGCAGGACTGTGAGAAGGATGAGATTCGTTCTCTGAAAGTATTCAGAAATATACCAGAAGTATATATATCAGAGAGTACAGTGAAACATATTTTTACATATTTTAAATGAATATTTGCTGAAATTAGACTTTGAATTGACTATCACAAAGAATCAACAAGACACCTAGCTGATCTCATCCAGACAGACAACACAAGTGTAGCATTCAACTAATGTACGTCCATGAAGTGTGAAGTACAAATATACCTAAATGTCTGCAAAGCAATTAAGAGAAAAATATTCCTGGGCTAGATAGAGGAGATTAGTTTTCAATTAACTATTTGTACAGTAAACGTTTCATTAAAAATTAGTCTACACCATGCAATCACAAAGTGTTTCTTTTTAGGAAGTCAAGAAAAGAAGTGGAATAATTCTCTTTACAATTCTGGCAAGAAGGCTTTGAATGATGATGAACTGAAAAACTTCACATGTTTCTGTACGATAAAAATTAGTCTCACCTTTTACCCTGCTCTTTCATAATTTAAAACTCACTTGCTTTTAAAAGTTCAAGCCTGTCATGTAGTTAATCCTTACTGAGAGCTAGTGTAGATGACATGCTAAAAAATAATTGGTTTTAGGAATAAGAATGTTATCAGTGCTGAAATTCCCTGTCTTCCTTCAGTGTTATCCAATGCTTGCAAAAGGATTTAGTAAAACACAGCTCAAAACAGTCCAGTTATAATTTGACTAGTAAAACAACTTTTTTTATTATTATTATTGTTTGCTTTTATTACCTACTATTATACAAACTTTCTACTATCTTAATGGCACAGCACCACTGATGAAAATCTGATTGACCATTCTTGCCACCACCTCAGTATTGCTACAGTGAAATACCTCTCGAAGGTAAAAGAACCAAAGACTGAAAACTCAAGCACTCAAAAGTTAGAAAAATTAAAGAAAAGTTAGAAACTGTATCTTCAAGTTAAAATACAGGCTTCAATTACATCGTGACACACAATTTTCAAGTAAGTGTTGTCCAAAGGCACCATAATTCAATATTTCTTTAATGAAAACAAAATATGCAGCATATGACGAAACACCAAACAGAAGAGCATTTAATTTTCTCCTGGATTTTTCTGTCACACTCTTACCATAACACTTGAGCAGAGCTAAAGTAATGATACATTTATTTCCAAAGCACTGCTAAGGAAAAATAGTAGAGGCAGTAAAGCCTTGCTTGTGAATTAAATGATTTGGAACGCCTAAGAGGAGATATCTACAACTTAGGTATTCACATATTGTGTTCAAACTGTAGTTCCCATCCTAGAAATACAGCCCTGGAAGGGATCTCCCAGATCATTTATCAATTGCTCAAGTTTCAACTTTAGGCTAATTTGGTTATTTTGGCTTGACAGCATCCATGGAAGCCTGTGCGAGGACCTCATCCCTTTGATGGTAGAAAGACCTCCACATTTCCAGTCTGGACTGACTCCCAGACATTTTAAAACCATTTGTTATCATGCTAAACTGACTTTTTTAAGAAACTCTTTTCCCTCTCTGAGGTATTTGCAGATAGAAATTCTAGCTTTTGTCAGCTTTTTCGTTGCTAGGCTAAACAAGACAGATTCAGACTTCTCTCAGAAGACAGCCAGTCAACTCACTCTGTTTCCACTGGTGTCCTTGCCTGGCTCCTTTTCCAGATGAAATGCATTGCTCCTAAAATGGGGAAAACAGGTCTGGACCTGTGAGCCCATCATGTGGTCATCTTCCAAAGAAACATACTGTGCTCAGACTAAGTTATAAAGAAGTGAAAAACACTAGTTTAGCGTGGAAAGGGTCAGGCAACCTCAAGGTGTCAGGAACAATTTCACAGGTAAAAACAGCAGTTCTAGACCAAGGATGTAGCCCAAGTCTCTGCTTATGGTGAGGCTGGATAACTGACCAGAGATTTACAGAGACAACCAGTAGCTCAAGGAGCCAATTCTGACCCCAGCTGAGGGGAAGGGTTGAATTCTCCACTTTCTCTTTATGCTTTTGATAAAGTCAATGGGTCTGGGGCCTTTTTCTATTGCCTGAATAGGTTTCCTTACAGAAGATGTGCAGGACAACATATTGTATGGTACAGGACATGAGAAATATCAGCTGGAGAGCAAAAAGCATTCTTATGTTTCAACTCTCTGGCCAGCCGTCTGTCTTTTTAGCATCCTCCATGCACTGAGTCAGTTCTCCAAGTAAATGTTTTATTCTTTCTCTGTTTCTCTCCCTTTCTACCCTGCTTTTGTAAGGTTGTCAAAAAAGGAATGAAGCTTTGGGGATGTTGGGAAAGCAGGGTAACACAAGGCGCAGATGCATCTGCTAACACTATCTCTGTGAGGCCCCAGCAGCTTTTACAGCTCAGACAATTATAACAAGTTTGACTGCTGCCAAAGCTTCTCTATTCATCATTTTCAGCATTTCAAATGAGAAATGCATACAAACAAACATAATATCTTCCAGGATATAGGTATGCAACTATCAAAGATAAGTGACTTATAGGTAGCCAGGAAAGCAAACCTTTCTGGAGATGCTGCTATGCAGAGCAGCACATAATCTCAGTTGAAATGTCTGACACATATAAAAGTTTCCAGGAAAGAGTCCCAGGCACTGATAGAACTGCTACAGCCAAATACCTTCTCTGAACATCTATTCATAAAAGTAGGTCCCAAGCTGCATGAATTGTTGCCCTAGGAAATGAAAGATGTATTGCAGAGATTTTGATCTGGATAGGCTGTTGCTCACTCCTCAGCATCACTCAGTGCTGTTAAAAATGTCCTACTTCATCGTGGAGGTAGCAGATGAAAGAAAAGCCATGTCTATAATTTCCACATTAGGTGTTTATGAGTTTGAAACATATATAGAGGGTCCTCTGAGTGTACATGTTTGGGTGTAAGTATGTATATACAGGTCTTTGTATGTATGTGTGTTATGTATAAACACATAAATATATGTAATATACATTGTAGACGTGAACCAAATTTGTTTTAAAAACTATGTGCAACAGTAACGAGGGAACTACAAGAAACTACAGGACTCCATACTAGGCTGAGCAATGCCAAATAAATGTCAGTCATGCCAGTGATGACAGATGGATGAAAATAAAGGTTTTGCAGTCATTCAGCTGGATTTTCAAGTATCTACCTGACTATCTGTCTAGCTACCTATCCAGAAATGCACAATAGGTCAACAACCCTAACAGCTTCAACATAGCAAGCATGAACCTGACAAATGCCTGATCAGGATACTTGGTGATGAAAACCGTGTTTTGTAGTCAATTACTGAGAACACAATGGAATGGATTAGATAGTATGCTATGTACATTCTGTACATATGTATCGAATGTAAGTATTGAACAAGGTGTGATTCATAGTGTTTGGGTTCTTTCTGCTGCACAGTTAGATCTCACTGGTAATTTTTTGACTAGCAGTATAGCACAGTTGAACGGTTTTGATGCTTGCTACACTAACATCCCTGATGGGGAGCTGGGTTTCTAGCCAATAGTTCAGAAGGAGAAGCAGATTTTGGAGGGAAAGCCAGACCCAGCACTGTTTCCTGCAGGTGGGTGTTTATAGGCCACTGCTCCAGCCCAGAAACTGGGGTTATTCTGCTGATCTTTACCCCAGAGATGCAGGTTATGGAAATGGGGGATTGGGGCAGAAGGATTTCACCTCCTGTTCATCGTGTGAGTTTATTATCTCTGTTACTCAGAGTTTCCATACAGGATAGCAAAAGGAACAGGTGATCATTATCTTCTGCAAATAACGCAAGATGTATATTGTGTCTCAAAATCCATCAGAACAAACTGTGTGCCTCAGACAACAGGTCTCCTACCATGACAACTCGGAACAGCCCCTCCAAACTTTTCCACTTCCTCAAGATATTCTTCCTCTCTACCACACCAGCCACAATATTTGTAGTCTGTGAAAGCCTCTGTAAGGGGCTACTGATACCTGCAGGTGGCTACATAAGTTATGGCACAGAGCAAACTAACCAGAGATATATTCACAGCAGATTTTATTTTCCCATCTGTGAGATGCATATTGGGCTTCACATCCCTGTAAAAGAAAACATTAAAACCATCCATTATCTCTGGAAAACTGCTGAATGACAACATGAGGAAAAGAGTGTTTCCTGTTGACAGGGCTGTGTACTAAATACGAATTAGCCTCAGTCAGTGTTACCTGTGCTAAACAAGAGTAGAAGAGTTAATTATGTATGTGTTTGCATCCCCTTGGTGAGGTGTAGCTCTCAGGCCCCAGTGCAAGGAACAAATGGGACTCCCACATCCAGCTGTTCAGCAATATCCTTCCACCTTCAGCCTGGTACCTGAGCCTCCCATGTCCCAAGGCCACTGTGCAACCAACTATCTCACACCTGAGAGACACGTGATTGTCGTGGATGCATTAAGGTAATCCGGTAAAATTTCTCTGAAGAAAAACAGACCAGATTGACTCAGACCCTCAAAAAAAAATCCTGTTTTGTGGAATCCATGATAACTTGGGTCATTTCATGAGAAGCAGCAGCTACATGTAGAAGAACACACATACACACCAGCCACTCGTTGTACACATGCATTTGTGCACACAGCTAGTGCATACATCTATACATTCATGTGCTATAGCTAACTACAATATCTACATGTAGTCTCATAGTTAAATGAGCAATTTTTAGTACACAGATGTAAGTGGGGATAGTATGTGTGTCTCCCTCCCATGGGCATTTGTAACTGCGTGCCTCTCTTTGCACGCAAGCACAGCCTGTATCTGCATGAAAAGGCTAGAATCCTGCACCAGCAGCATTCTGCTCTTCCTGAAGGAAGAGCTGATGTGTGTAATAGCTCCAGCAAGAGCAGGAGCGGGCAGCTTGTCCCAGCAGTACACTGCAGTTTCCTAGGTAACTGAACTTGAAATAAGGTGATGTCTGGAACTGGGTTTTATCAAATCAATTTGCTGTAGGTACATACATGATGAAGAAAAAACCCCAGGTAGGACCCTACTCACTGTAAGAGCTAACAATATACCACTTATTTATTTTGGTAATTGAAGAGTTTGTTGTCTTTTAATGATCAGCAGTGACATTTCCCATTGAAGCTTGCTGTGTGGGCAGGGATGTGTAGAAAATACGGCTGTGCATGTTATGCATTATTTACACAAGGCCACAGCTATGTGCTTTGCAGACAAATGAAGAAAACAAAGACCCCTGCCCTGAGGAGGCTGCAGGATGAGCACAGGTCCCACCTTGACTGTTTCTGATACCTTGCTTTACCCACATGAACAACCCTACTACAGCAGCCAGATTGATGCTTAGTTTCTCTGCCACAGACTTCCCAAATGATGGTGGGAAACATGGTTTGCTCAAGGTCTACAAAAATATATGTGTGCTTACCTAGAGTGTCTGGATGAATCTGAGATCAGTGTGAGGGAGAAAAATATCTGTAGGGAAATGAAAAATAGCTTCTCTAGGTATACCTCTGCCTGAGAAACCTCAATGAGATGAGGGCATATGCCTAGGTTCCAGAGCACATTTGCCTCTACTGTTGAATTACATCCATCACCTTTGGTTTGTGCCAGGTAGCATCTAATGAAGCAGTTCCTAGGCACTGTCTGAGAGTGGCATGGGCCAGGTAACAGGAAGTGATACAAAGTGTGACACTTCGGTACGTCCTCCTGCACTGCCCTCCAGCAGAACTCCTATTCAAGTAACCTCGTTGCTCTCACACCAGTCCTCAAACCACCCTGAATTCAGCATCATCCTGTAAAAAAAAAAAACCCAAACCTCCCTAGAAGGAGCTGCTTTTAGCCATTTTTTTTTTTAACTACAACTGCTCTTGGTCACAGAAGGATCATGGGAGCAATCAACATGGCTATTTTTATTGTAACCTAAGAGGGACTGAGTTGAACAAGAATGGTGGAATATCTCGCTACCTGATTTTATACTGAAGGAAAGGGAGCTGAGGCTTCCACAAACCTTTTGGCCAGAATAGGGACAAAATAACCCAACTAAACATGGCTTACATGGAAGTGTTCAGCCAGACCCACTTATTCATCAGGAATCTGACACTAAACTGTTCCTGTTCTGTGAAGGAGGGACTGCCACCACGGCCTTTAGCAAACCTGGCCCAAGACCAGAGATCCTGCCATCCAGGTTCAAGTACCCCTCTTCATAACCCTTGTGAGGAATGGGAGCCTTCTACACCATGGGTGTGGATGCAGAGGATGCTGGACACAGCCCACCATTTCCTCAGCTGATGGACTTCCATAGCAACTGCATCAGACTAAACAGCAGTAGTCTTAGACCACATCTGCCGAACAACCCCCTGTGTCACCAAGCTGGGAACTGCCTCCTGCTTATGCCCAGCATGTACATGGGGAAAATGGGACATCTTTTCCTGCCTAAGCACTGGGTAGAGTTTTCGCTTTTCCCTTCTTTTTCTCTTTTCCATTTGCCCTTTCCCTTTTTTCTCTTTCCCTTTCCCTTTTCCTTTTCCATTTCCTTTTCCTTTTCTTTTTCCCTTTGCTTTTCCTTTTCCCTTTTATTTTCTCTTTCTCTTTCTCATTCCATTTCCTTCTTTTTCCTTTTCCCTTCTTTCCTTTTCCTTTTCCTTTTCCTTTTCCTTTTCCTTTTCCTCCTGTTTTTATTTTCTCAAAAAGTAACTTTCACAATGAGAACTTAAGTATCCCTGCAGCTATGGACGCTACTAATACATCTTTGTGCACATGAATATCTCAGCATCCTTTGTTGAGATACTTTATGCTGATACTTTATCCTTCAGGCAATTACCTACCAACATGGGTAGCAAATAAAGAGCACAGTGACATGCTCCAAGAAAGACAGCCTGACTCCATCCCAACCACATCCTGAGACCAGTTAAGTCTCAGAGCCCGGAAAGCCTTGTAGAAGATATTAGTCTGAGGTGACCGTGACCATGCAAGGAGAGGACCTATTTTATGAGGATGCTCTACAGAGCATTAGTTATAACAGCAGAAGATGATGACACATCAGTGCATATCCTTCCATCATGTTTTGTTTAGTCTGATGTTTCTAATACCCATGACAATCCTGTGTTTGGGACAAAGGCCCCTGAGGAGGATGGTGCAGCAGCACCAGGAATGTTTTGTGCTGTTATCGCCACTGCATTGAAAGGGACATGTGCAGGCTTTCAGTAATCTGAACATTCCACTTGGTCTGAACATGCTCTGCATTTAGGCTCTGCCTTTTCTTAGTGTGCCTGGCAGTGGTTTTGGGTGCAGAGCAGTGCTGTACTTCAGGCTTTTGCAGCTGCAGGACAGAAGAACCTTCATACCATCCCAGAGCATGGCCTACCTGCATCCCATGCACTGTGTGGCCCGTAACTGCCTGACAAAGCAGTTCCTGCATGCTGGCAGGCAAATAGCTGGCATGCTCTGGGGATACCTTGCTCTGGGAGCTTGCTCATCATGCCCACAGATTCAGTGTCTCTACAACCCTTGAGTTCAGTATTAAGGACAGATAGCCTCAGGGCTTCCTTAGGGTTGCAGTATTCTCCAAAACTACTCAACACCCCAGGGTGCCAGAAGTCTTTAAAAGACAGGACACTATCTGAGTTTATTCTGTGGCAAAGCAGGCTGCAATCTGCAGTACCCATTAACAGAGACGCTATGCGATTTCCAAGGATGAATCCATGTTCCAACAGCTTCTTCCAAACTAAATTAGCTTTCTGATACATGATTGCAAAACTGCAGCAATTAGCAGATGGCTCAGGATCAAGTCTGGGACCTGATGTGACCACAGTCAAATGTGGAGGACAGCTTCAGCTTCCAGTTTGGTACTGTATCATCTTAATGCAAGTGGGGTTTTGGTTTTGCTTTTAACTGATGTCTAAACCAAAGTATGAGTGATCTGTTTTTATTTAGCAAGATATGCAGAAGTGTTATCAGCAAAAACATTGCCTGCAGAGCAGAGATGTTACATTTCATTTCAGGCAAATGCTGCTTGGGCTGCCTGGGATGTGACAAAACATCTGACTGATTGTTCTCCAAGTGCTGCTCTGTAGCCCTTGGAAAATCAACACATTAAGTTTTCACTATAGGCAAGCAATTAGGCATAGAACCATTCAAATGAAATCAAAATCAAATCTGGAGAGAAAACTGCAGAACATTTGCTTGTCATTTTACCTCAGGAAATTTAATTACCGCTGTGCTCAGCAACAGCATGACTGGCCTTGGGACAGGGCATCTGGAGTTGAGGTCTACAGGGCAAGGCTGAAATCCCAGAGAGGGCTCAGAGATGAGCCTGAAAAAATGTTTACAGGTTGCTGAACATTTGTTAGGGTGGGATACTCTGTGCATTCACCCAACCCACCTTGGGTACACATCCTGCGGTACATAGTAGGATCCTCGTCCCTTTCCCATCTCCCTTGGGGAGACAAGTGAAGAGGCCTTCTGCTCAGTCTTTCACCTGGGCTTTTCCAATGCAGAAGCAGAACACAGAGTGTGGCAGTGGCAGGCTGTGTGTACCTCCATGTGAATACAGGTCACAGCCCAGGCTCTTGCTCAGAACCAAGAGTTAGAGAGCACTCACAGGTCTCCTGTTCACCCATCGCTTCAGGTCTCAAAAGCGTGAGTTAGCTTAATAAATGAAAAATCTATGCAGTGCCTTTAGTGATGTTCAGAGTCCCAAGACCAGGGAAAAGGGTTAGGATAACAGTGTGCCCCTCTAGCCAGCATACCAACATGAAATAAGTCAGACTGTCAAGACCCATGCCAAGACAAATAAGAGCAAGAAACATATATTTAATAGAGAAGGAGCAACTTACAAAGGGTAGTGGTGGATTCTCCCACTACATTCTCCCTCTAAGATCAAGCTGGGCAGGCAGTTTTTCTTGAAATACGTGCTCTAGTTTGATCATAGCTCTTGCTTTGAGGTAGGAATTATTTCAGAGAGGTCCTGAGGTCTATGCTATGGGAGAAGTCTGACTGAATTGCTATAATGGTCTCTTCTGGCCTGAAAAGTGCGTGGAACTTTGTTTCTTTTCAAGTCATTTTATGTCTCTCATATGAGATATCTGAGTGCCTCACAAGTTATGAATCACTTCTGATTCAGACTCTCTTAACAGATTCTGCCACCTTTTCTCTCACACACAGAACCAAAGCCCTGAACATGCAAGTCTCAGCTTGCACAAAGCCTCTGGACTGAGGCTTGGGAGAAGACTTTAGCCTGTACCATCTGCTCCTGCACCACCACCCCACTGGTGTACCTCCACATCAGTACATGTAACTGTATGTTTTGCTTTTTAAGAAGAAATTGTATAACAAACTGAAGAACATATTTGCCCATGTTTTTTTAATTTGGCAATGTCTCTTCTTGCCTCTTCACAACCTGTTGGCATGATCAGAGGCTGCCCAGATGCGCGTTTACCTCAGAGAGGACTCAGAGAGGGATGTCAGTCCTGTACTTTCTTTGCTTATCTTATTCTTGGAATTTAAAGGAATAAGAAGGTGAGCCCTGGGGAGCTGTGTGGAACACACATGTCAAGGAAAGCTATTACAAAGTAAAAGGAGATTACTGGCTATGTGGAGACACCTTCCAGTAGGCTGGTGCAGAAACCATGCCATAGTCATAGTCTGGAAAACCCATCAAATTCAAAGAAGAGACCCCTGTCCAACAAGCATGGGAAGGAGGTAAATGACAGGCATGAATGCATTTATGGAAGCCATCTGGACTGTGGAGTAAAGATGTGTTTGCTTTCACCACATTCAGCTATGCCTCTGTGCTTTGGGTTTGTTTATAATTGCTGAGGTGAGTACCTCCTGAGAGGCCGCCTTCAACACCTGAGCGGCGGAATCTCAGCGCCCAGGAGCCTCAACTCAGAGGGGTGAGAGCCACTGAGGGAGCCTCGAGTCCTCGACAGGACTTGCCCAGGAGCCGGCAGCTCAGCAGACGCGAGGAGCTGACTCACAGGGGGTGGTGCCAGGAGGAGCGGCACCAGCCCTGACTGGGTAAAAACCTGCCCAGGGAGCACGGGGAACAGGGTGGGTTCGAGGCAGTTCGCGGGGGCAGGTGAGCGGGATGGTGAGCTCTCGCCTTATGACCCGGGTCCGGTCTGGATCTCTGCTCTGGCTGCCCCGGCAGTGGCCAGTGTAGGCACCCAGACAGAGCCGATGAGAGGGGAGGCTGCAGTGCAGAGCTCGGGGTGTAGAGAGCGCCTGCACTGCCCTCCTGAGAGGAGGGTGCGCAATGGGCAGGGCTGCACTCGGTGCTCCCTGGTGGAGGTCCTCCTGCAGCAGGGGCTGAGCTGCGGGACACTGTTACTAGGCTGAAAGGTGTCAGGGGTGCTGAGAGGAAGCAGCACTGCTTGCTCCAGGACCAGACTGTGCAGGGGCCTCAAGTGTCTGCTGTCGCTCACGCAGGAAAGGAAGCCGCTAACCCAGGAAGCTGGGAAACTAACAGAAAAAACAACAGAAAAAGGAGGAAGAGGACAATTAAAAGTAAGGGACTTCCTCCTAAATCTGTTGTCCCACCCAGAATCGCTTTGTTGTCCTGCAGGCGGCTAATGAGGAAACACACATGCACCAGGAATAACCGGCTGATGCGCTGCTAAAGAAGATCACTCCTGCTGTTGCCAGGAAAAAGCAGCGGATCGTAGTGGTAGGGGACTCTGCTTTGAAAGGAACAGAGGCACACATCTGTTGGCCTGACCCAGACTCAAGGGAGGTGTATTGCCTACCAGGGGCTCAGATCAGGGATGTTGCAGAGAAGCTGCCTGCTCTAGTCGGTCCCACTGACTATTACCCACTTTTAGTGATCCATGTGGGTGCTACTGATATAGATAGCAGTAGCCAGGAGGACATAAAGAAGGACTACAGAGCTGTGGGGGAGGTGGTTAGGGGCTCTGGAGCTCAGATTGTCTTTTCGTCAATTCTCCAGGATACAGGGCAGGACCTCAAAAAGGCTAGGAGGATTGGCCAGGTTAATAAATGGTTAGAAGGGTGGTGCTATAGTCAGGGGTTTGGGTACCTTGAACATGGGACTCAGTTTAGTAGGCCAGGTCTACTGGGGGCTGGTGGAGCTGGTCTGACAAAGAAAGGGAAGAGTGGATTTGGTAGGAGGCTTGCCAGACTGGTCAAGGATGCTTTAAAGTAGATGTGTTGGGGGAGGGGGGCATCATTCCATTCCAACAGTCCTAGTCAGTTGCCAGCACCTATAATAAATGCTCGGAGCAATGTAGAGATATTCCAGCCACTCCAGCCAATGAGCCGGCTTCAACTGGAGCTCGACTCAGATGCCTCTATACAAACACCTGTAGCATGGGGCACAAATAAGAGGAATTAGAGATGTGTGCATGTCTATGGGGGTATGATATAATAGGCATCACAGAAACATGGCATCACAGAAACAGGCTCCTATGACTGGTGTGATGGAATGGAAGGTTACAGGCTCTTCAGAAAAGACAGGCTTGGCAGCTGGGGAGAGGGAGTTGCTATTTATTTTAGGGATAGGCTGGAGAGCATGGAACTCTGTCTGGGGACAGGTGAGCAGTCAATATGGAGTTTGTTGGTCAGGGTTAAAGGGAGAACAGTGATGGGAGAAATTATTGTGGGGATATGTTACAGACTGCCTGATCAAGAGGACTCTATGGATGAAGTGCTCTATAGACAGATAGGAACAGCCTCACGCTCACAGGTCCTTGTTCTCATGGGGGACATCAACCACCCTGATATCTGTTGGAGGGTTGATATGGCCCAGAACAAGCAATCCAGGAGGTTCCTATATTGTGTGAAAGACAGCTTCCTTCTGCAAGTAACAGGGGAGCCGACAAGGAGAGGTGCCATGCTTGACCTCGTCCTCACCAGCAGGGAAGGGCTGGTTGGAAGTGTGACACTCCAGGGCAGCCTTGGTTGCAGCAATCATGAGACGGTTGAATTTGAGATCGTCAGGACAGTAAGAAGAGTGTGCAGCAAACTCACTGCCCTGGACTTCAAGAAAGCAGATTTTGGCCTCTTCAGGAACCTGCTTAGTAAGCTTCCATGGGATATAGCCCTAGAGGGCAGGGGGACCCAAGGCTGTTGGTTGATATTCAAGGATCACCTGCTACAGGCTCAGGAGTGTTGCATCCCAACTAGAAGGAAGTGCTGCAGGAGGGCCAGGAGACCTCCTTGGATGGATAAGGAGCTGCTGAGGAAACTTAGAGGGAAAAAAGAGGCTTATAAAAGGTGGAAGAAAGGCCAGGCAGCCTGGGAAGAATACAGGGATGTTGTCCAGGAAGCTAGGGACCAGGTTAGGAAAGCTAAGGCCCACTTAGAATTAAACTTGGCTAGGGATGTTAAAGATAACAGGAAGGGATTCTGTAGGTACGTAGCAAATAAAAGACAGACTAGGGACAACATGGGCCCCCTCTGGAAGCTATCAGGAGAACTGGCTACCCTGGATTTGGAGAAGGATGAGGTTCTCAACATCTTCTTTGCCTCGGTCTCCACTGGCAAGCATTCTGACCACACCACCCAAGTCTTGGAAGGCAGACACAGGGACATTGAGAATGAAGACCCTGGGCCCACTGTAGGAGAGGATCTGGTTCAAGACCATCTTAAGAACCTGAATGTATGCAAGTCCGTGGGACCTGATGAAATCCATCTGTGGGTCCTGAAGGTGCTGGCAAATGAAGTTGCTAAGCCACTGTCCATCATATTTGAAAAATCTTGGCAGTCAGGTGAAGATCCCAATGACTGGAAAAAGGGAAATGTAACCCCAATTCTCAAGAAGGGGAAAATGGATGAGCCAGGGAACTACAGACCTGTCAGCCTCACCTCTGTGCCTGGCAGTATCTTGGAGCAGATTCTCCTGGAAGGCATGCTGAGGCACATGAAAAACAACAAGGTGGTTGGTGACAGCCAGCATGGCTTCACTAAGGGGAAATCCTGCCTGACCAATCTGGTGGCCTTCTGTGATGGGGCTATGGAACTGATGGACAGGGGTAGAGCAGTTGATGTCATCGACCTGGACTTGTGCAAAGCGTTCGACACTGTACTACATGACATCCTTGTCTCTGAGTTGGAGAGACATCAATTTGATAGGTGGACCACTCAGTGGATAAAGAACTGGCTGGACGGCCACACGCAAAGAGTGGTGGTCAATGGCTCAATGTCCAGCTGGAGACCACTAATGAGTGGCGTCCCTCAGGGATCGGTGTTGGGACCGGTCCTGTTCAACATCTTTGTCAGTGACCTGGACAGTGGGATTGAGTGCACCCTCAGCAAGTTTGCCAATGACACCAAGCTGTGTGGTTCGGTTGATACGCTGGAGGGAAGGAATGCCATCCAGAGAGACCTTGACATGCTTGTGAGGTGGGCTGATGCCAACCTGATGCAGTTTAACCTTGACAAGTGCGAGGTCGTACACCTGGGTTGGAGCAATCCCAGGCAAGCTACAGGTGGGGCAGAGAAGAGATTCAGAGCAGCCCTGTGGAGAAGGATTTGGGGGTTTTGGTCGATGAAAAAATAAACGTGAGCTGGCAGTATGCACTTGCAGCCCAGAAAGCCAACCGTGTCCTGGGCTGCATCAAAAGGAGCGTGACCAGCAGGTCGAGGGAGGTGATCCTGCCCCTCTACTCTGCTCTTGTGAGACCTCACTTGGAGTATTGTGTGCAGTTCTGGTGTCCTCAACATAAAAAGGACATGGAATTGTTGGAACAAGTCCAGAGGAGGGCCACGAGGATGATCAGGGGACTGGAGCACCTCCCATATGAAGATAGGCTGAGAAAGCTGGTGCTATTCAGCCTGGAGAAGAGAAGGCTGTGTGGAGACCCCATAGCAGCCTTCCAGTACCTGAAGGGGGCCTATAGGGATGCTGGGGAGGGACTCTTCATGAGGGACTGTAGTGATAGGACAAGGGGTAATGGGTTCAAACTTAAACAGGGGAAGTTTAGATTGGATATAAGGAAGAAATTCTTTACTGTGAGGGTGGTGAGGCACTGGAATGGGTTGCCCAGGGAAGTTGTGAATGCTCCATTGCTGGCAGTGTTCAAGGCCAGGTTGGACATAGCCTTGGGTGGCATGGTTCAGTGGGAGGTGTCCCTGGCCCATTAAGAACTAGATGATCTTAAGGTCCTTTTCAAACCTAACTATTCTATATCCACCTTATCAGCTGCAGTGGTGCTCCTGCACCAGGAGTATATACCTTGTCTGCAGGGCAATCTGCACCCTCCAGCTTCTCCTGCTGCTGACAGTTCCTTCTCCATCTGGGCCAGAGTCACAGACACCCCTTCCAGACAAGGGAAAAGAAAGGGGTTTTGCTCCCAACCCCCAGTCTCTGGGCCTTTCTGCAGGAGGCTAAACCAGAATGTTTATTCCCATTTTCCTCTTTTTTTAAACTCATGTGATCATAGCTAATCTAGATAATAAACAGCTATGGCTGATATGCTGAAATGCACTAAAGCTAATCAAGATGCTTAAAGCATATGGGAATATTTTGTGTCCTAATAAAAACAAATTAAAGGGGGTCTCAGCCTAAGCTCCAGACACCTGAGTGATAATCAAGGTGGGCTGAGGTAGTTCCCACTTCAGGGAGTACATCTGAGCTGAACTGGAACTGTCTTTCCACATTTTTACCCCTCACCTATTTCCTGAGCTATCACAGGGAGCATTCAGCCCTACCAAGTCCCACTTCAGCTCATTCTGAGGGATAAATACACAGAGCTGATGTTTCTGAAAATCTTACTGAGGATCAAAGGAAAAATGGCCTGGAAATTACCTTAATGGGTCATCTATTCCAGCTACCATCTCATCACAAAACATGTCGCAGTGCTTTGCCTTCCTCAACATTGGAAAGTTTTTGTTTTCTCTTGCTATAATTTGTGGCTACAACTTCTTGTCCTACCCACTACAGAGCTGACAAATAGATCATATGATGAAGAACTGATAAAGTATAGGGCAGAGAAGTGGAAGGAGAGATGAACTGAAAACTGGCTGAACTGCCAGGCTCAAAGCATTGCAGTCAGCAGCCTGAAGTACAATTGGAGGCCATTTGCCAGTGGTGAGCCCCAGGGCCAAATGCAAGGGCCTAAACTGTTTAACATTGTCATTAATCACGTTGGTGCTGGGACAGAGTGTCTCAGCAAGTCTGAAGATGTCACAAAACTGGAAGAAGCAGCTGTTACACCAGAATGTCGTGCTGCCATACAGAGGGAGCTCAACAGACTGGAGAAATGGGCTGACAGGAATCTTCGACAAAAGGTAGAGCAGAATCTTGCTCTTGGGAAGTAATAGTCACATGCCTCAGCATAGGCTGGGGGCTGATTGGATGGAAAGCAGCTTGGCAGAAAAGGATCTGGGAGCCCTGGTGGACACCAAGTTGACCTTGAGCCAGAAATGTGACTTTGCAGAAAAAAAAGTCAAAAGCCTTGTGGTCTGCATTAGGAAAAGCATTGGCAGCAGGTCTCAGGAGGTCATCCTTCCCCTCTGCTCAGCCCTGGTGAGACATACCTGGAGTGCTCCATCCAAGTCTGGGCTTCCCAGTAAAAGAGATGTGGACTTCCTAGAGCAAGTCCAGTGATGAGCCACAAGGATGATTAAGAGATGGGAACATCTGACATACAAGGACAGGCTGAGAGCGATAGGCCTGTTCAACCTAGAGAAGAGAAAGCTCAGAGGGATCTTCTCCTTGTGTATAAATACCTGATGAGAAGGAGTAAAGAAGACAAAGACAGACTCTTCTCAGTAGTGCCTGGTGACAAGAAGAAATGTGAACAAACTGAAATACAGGAAATTCCATTTATATGTATAAGAACAAAACCATTTGGAAGGTGATTGAACACTGGAATAGGTTTCCCAAAGAGGTTGTGTTATCTCCATCGTCTTGGAGGTATTCAAAACCCAACAGGACATGGCTCTGGAGCAACCTGCTTTAGCTGACCATAGTTGTAACAGGTGCTTGGATTAGACGGTCTCCAGAGGTCCCTGCCAATCTCAGCAGTTCTGTGGCTGTACGGCCCTTCCCTCACAGCAGTCTTTTACGTTCTTGAAGGTAATTATTGTATATCCCCCTCAATTCCAGATAGTTCAATATTTCATCAGAAGACATATCTTGTGGTGGCCTACTAGACCTTCTTCAGTCAGTGTTTGCTCTTCTCAAAGTGCAGTATCCCCCACAGGACACAGCACTCTAGCTGGACCTGGATGGTAACAGTAGGTTTCAGAGTTAACAGACCACAGAGAGAATCAGGTAAGTAGACGGATCTGAAAGAGAGAAGAAAAGGCCAACAAGCAGACAACGGCTGCTATTTATACACTGAGTGCCAGCAGACAATTAAAAAAAATCTGTTCTAGGTATTGTAAATGAGAAACCTTCAGAAATTTTACAAAACTTTGTCATATAGTTGTGGGAAACAGTGTATTTGGTTTGGCTCCTGCCCTCCCGACCTCTTTATATTACATTCTTTAATTGTTCCCGATTTCCCCTGTGTGCACAGCAGAGGATCGGCTTTTTGGAGGGCATATGATGCTGGTAAGCTCCCCTGAGCTGTGCCTGTGAGCTTGTCAGGGGGTGTACTCTTCCTGGTACTCCAGAAGCCAAGATGGGAGCCAGGAACCAGGATCAAGAGCAGCCAAAACAATGAACTTCAATGTGCAGTACTCCGGAAAATATGAGCATGTATCAAAGTAGGAAGGCTTACAACAAGGGGCTGTCTTGGGCTGTCTTGTTTATGGTTTCATTCCTCCCCCCTGCCTCTTTCTCCCACATTTCTGTTGCCAAATAAAGGTATGTAGCCTATTTTAAAATATAGTAGAAACCAAGGTAAGGAAAAATTCTTAAAGTCATACAAATACAAATTCCTCCCTCATAAAAAAGGCCACCGTTTTAGTATCCTGTTAGCTTATCATGCATTGACAGTTCTGACCCCTGCAGATCAGGCACCACATGGGTAAAGGAAGAAAGAAGTTGTGCTTTTCTTTGGCTAATAGCTCTATTCTGAAAACCTAAGGAGGTTGTTTTGAGCTGCTTGATTGTTTCTGCCTGCTGCATTACTAAAAGCAAGCTGGTGAACAGCACAAAAATGTTAGGCTGACAGATTTCAAAATGAAGATATAAACTGAGAGAAAGCAAGAGAGGAGGCTATCAGCAGAAGAACTCAGTAACCAGTGACCTCCAAACACCCCAAGGTATTTACATGTGAATAAATCTGTGCCATTTCAGCATAGTCCAAAACTCTACTGCTCTCCTTAACTAAGAGAAGGTTTTCAACCTTTTAGCCTGCTTGGGCAATATCTCTTCAAAGCAAAGAGGCTATTCCCTGAGACAAGCTGCAGCAAAGCCACTGTTGCTTTTTTCATTGGTGTTTTGCTTTGCTTTGTCTTTGTTTGTTTGTTTGTTTATCCCCAGTTTGTTTCTTTTGGGTTTTGTGGGGTTTTGTTGTTGGTTGTTTTTTTTTCTTTCCACAAAGAGTCAAAATCAGATATGTCATTGTTTGGAAGCCATTTAGCAATATGTTAGCAAAATTAGGAAGGGTGAAACCTTAACTGAAATCTGATATATATACTCTTGCATGCCTCTGTTGCATGGCTTGTTTCAGCTGTGTTTTTTCTCTATGTGTTTATCCTGAATGTAAATATCTGTGTGCAATATCTTCACGTACTTGTATAATACAAGAACATAAGATCTAAACACAGTGTGGAATCAAGAAAAAATGTGTAGTTATTTTGAATGAAGCACAATAACAAACTCAGAATTTAAACCCTGTCTGGAAGGAAGAAGTAAATTCTAGAGCTTTTTTTCCTCCTCTCTGATCTTGCAGACCTATTTTTAAGCAAGAAGACATCTGCTTATCTTTCATTAGAAGGGCTCTTGCTTCTTCATCTGCTTGTTTGGAGACAGTGACAGCACTTCAAGGAGGCAGTGGGTTGGCAGCTCTCACTGCTGGGGATCCAAGATGCTGGTAGATGCTCTTGAGGTTTTTTGTGCAAAGCAGCCCATTAGTCATGTCAACCTTATTCTTTGATGTGTAAACCAACTTATGGACATTTACTTCTAGTTCAAGCTTCAGTGGAAACTTATGGACATTTACGGACATTTACTTTCTGGTTCAAGCTTCCACTGCACTTCCCAAAGCAGAAAATCACAGGGACCAACTCTGGTGTCTTGGAATGATTCAGAGCCCCATGTTACAAGGATCATCACTCTGCTCTGCCTGCTGCAGAGGACAGGACCAGCTCCTTGGCTTCCCCTTAGGTGAGGTGATCTTGGTAGAGGTGTCGGTGATGCCCGAATTCTTCAGCTTCCCTGAGAGCACTTGTGATGCTGCAGCTATTTTTTTCCTAGTGAAATCTGAGGGATAGTGATAAATGTCTGTCCTCCTCACTTCCATTCCTTTTTTACAAATTGGAGGCTAGGTACTCCTGAATTAGGATATCTATTTCTAGAATAGCAACAATGGATTTCAAACTCTAATGTATTTAATGAGAAATTATAAATTAATAGTACTTCTTCACAGAAGATCTATGCTAAATCCAAGTGGGACCCTTAAGAACTGCATAGTCAAAATAGCTGACTGGCTGTACAGCCGTAATAAACACAATTTAACCTAAGAATATCAGGATGGTCTAAAATTTGAAAAAAGCACTAAAATCACATGGCAAAGGATTTAATGTGTCCTCAGCAGACCTGGCTATGCCGAATTTAATTAAGGAGTTTTACTTGTGTCAATAAATTATCATCCAAGGTAAAATAAAAGTAATTCAATTTGTTAAAATTCCATTTTATTTAGGTGCACAATTAGTAGGTTTATCCTATTGCAAAATAATTCAGCCAAGAAATCAATTTTTGCACCAACAGAGTCTATAAACAGTCTCCCAACACTAACTGGATACAGCTATGGACAGAATGCTTCATATAAGTGGCATATTTCTCTTTCACGTATGCACACAGACAAATAGATATCTCTGTAATGATTTCCTAAAAATCGTTAAGTGAATGCTACTGTAATACTAACAAAACTAATAATAGTATTTTCTTACAGAAATTGCTGAAGGCAGATTCAGGAATAAGACAGAGCAAAAAAACCCAAAATACAGCATTCATAATACTGTCTGTATCTCAATTTTTTTAAAAGGCTATGCCTTAGTCTTATGTCTATTTCGTACCATTTTCCAGTAAAACCTGCATGAAATCAGATCAAGAAAATGGTATAAAGAACAAGTCTAAAGGACTCTTGCAAGTAAGCTCTCCACCATCACATTGCTGCAGCAAGGATGAAAAACTGCCAACTATACCAGGATGCCTGCTAACTTGTTGGTAGGAAAAGCCTGGTTGTGGAGGATGGACAAGATGTGCTTGTGCATATTTTATTGAGGAGGCCTTGATAAACCCACCAAAAAGTGACTGTCAGCCCAGAGAGATAATTGCTATCACTGGGAAATTGTCACATCACCTAAACTGAGACACCCAGTAGGTAATTAAGGCAGTAGCTGTCTAATATGTCTGCACTGGCAAATAGGGTCACTCCTCATTTTGCCCAGCTCCACTGATTACACATCCTGTATTCATGTTAGCTCCCTTTGGGAATGAACATCCAAGAGGAAACTCAGGCACCTGGAAAGGATAGCATTGCCCAGGGTCTGCAAAGGGAGGGCATTCAGAAAACAAGAAATTCGGCTGCCTCCAAAGGAGACACTCCTTCAACTCTACCTCAACAGACTTTGCTCTGTAAACCTTTCTGCTTAGGGACAGCGAATGGCATACCCTTCCTGTTACAAAAAGCCCTTCTCTGAAGGCTGGAAGAAAAGCCATGTCATGAGCATACGCATTTTGAACAGAAAAAATGCCACATGCAAGTATGTGAGTGTACATGTGTGTAAGAGTGAGTGGTTTTGATGTTTCAGCTGTTCTGCAGGGAGGCTGTGGTCAGTCAGAGCTTGCTAAGTTTGAGTGGTCAGGAATTAGCCCCTCCACACCTATTTTCCCCAGGATCTCTGCTTGATGCCATCCACAAAGACAATATGCCTAGCAACAGCTTTAAGAGGACAGTTCACTATGAAGTGCATCAGAATCCACAGCTTTAAGAAGAATAATATTTGTAGATGTGTTACCTTTTGCTGTGGTTATTAGCAACTGGGGTTAAGGGAGGGCTGGTGGTAGGCTGTAGGTTTGTGGTAAAGGTATATTCTAATGGTCAACTTCCTTCTGAATTCTACAGAACCCCACAGAGTTAGGCAGAAAGATAGGGGATCAATTCCTTCTTTTTGTTTTAATGGTGCTCCTCTTACCACAGTTAAGGATACAGTTGGAACTGGAATTAGGGTGAGGAGCAGTGTCACTTTCTAGAGGCCACTTATTCTAGAGAGCATGAAACACTAGGAAAAGGACTGATGGTGCTGTGACCAAAGCCATAGGTTCTCTTTTCCCACAGGGTATGATCTCTTGGCTATTGGTAGGCACAGGGGATGGGTTTCAGCTTGGCTTCTGTAGTTCTCTTTACTGAGGCATACAGCGTTGCAGGCTTTCAACAGTGTAAGGACAGCTGGTGTTAACAGAGGTAAAATTATGTGCTCCTTTAGGGACAAAGATCACCTCCTGCCTGTGAATAACATTAGAGTTTGTGTTGGGATTATAGTTATGGCTTGGAGAATATAAAATATCAGAAGTGTAACTGCTTCTTGCAATGTGCAAGGCCTACAGACGTGGTGAGAGGATTTGTGTTGAGAAGAGGAAATTTTCTTCAAGCTCTTTTACAACACAGATTTCTTCCCTGACTTATAACAGTGATCAGGGTTTGAAGCATTGGGAAACATTCATAAGCTGAGCATATTGCTGAATGCTACAGCATTTATTCTTCTACAAAGATGACAAAGGTTGGCAAGGGTCCTTTCTCCTTTACATGCTGTTTTACTTCAGGGATTGGTTCCCAGACATCAGAGTTGGGGGGGGGCTAGGGTCTGCAAATGTCAGCACTATATTATCACACTCTACACTGCCCAGAGGCAGCAAGCAGCTGGTTTCTGCAATGATTCATACACCTTCAGAGTAGGAAAAAACTGAAGCATCAATAAACAAGCCTCTTCCCACATCTGGCCAAATGAGCTGAGGCAAAGAAACACTCTGATACTGGCATGACTGGGCAGGTTCAGGAGCCATTAGGCTTTGCTCTCTGCTTCTGCAGGGACCAATCGCTGGGTGTAGCAATCATGGGAGACAATTTATATTTTTTAAGAGCCCTTTGTGTGTCATGTGGTCTACAGTAACAGTAAAAGTAGAGACCAATGCTCTCTTTTACTGTGGGGATTGCTGCCCAGGGTACAATTAAGGAAAAGATTTGATCTTGGATTATCTGTTGTCTTTCCCCAGCTTGTTTCCGCTGCCTTCTGCAGTGCCTGTGTGGTAGTTCATTCCTTCTGGACTAAATCAATCATCTTCCTCCCAAAGGAAATCTGAACACAAGTAATGGGGGAACAGTGCAGACAGACACTGTGGGCACAGATGTCATCGTATTCAGCTCTTCCCTCCCAGGACAAGCCCTAGTGGTGTCCTAGCGAGCCTCGCAACCTCCTGCCTTGTCTCAGGGGAGAGATCACATAGCCGTCATGCAGGTACCAACCGAGGAGTCTGTGACACAGTCATCCCCGGGACTTACAACACTTTGAATTAAAAACCCACAACATACAGAAGTGATCTCTACAACTCAGAGACACAGAGATTGCACAGTAGATAAGGGAAGAGTTTTGCCAAGGAATGTCCTGGCCACTCTGCCAGAGTTGCAGCAATGCAGACACAAGCCATGTTGCACCAAGCAGTGACACTTCTCTCCACCACACCTCATAGAGACAGCAGTGAAGAAGTTTGAACTGCTTAGGGCAAAGAAGTTCCAGAGGACTTCCTTCCTGCACTGACCACTGAGCTTACATTTGATGCTCAGTCAGGTGTAGTACTACAGATGTCTTCCTACAACACTTCCTTCCTTCACACAGTTCCTGATTTTATTCTCTGGTCCACAGCTGGTTTTGCTGCAGGGTGATGCAAAACCATAGGACAGCTTATGTAATGGGAAGATAACTTGATCCAATAGGAAAGAGGGAAATAATATTACTACCCTATCTTTCCCCCCAAAAAGGGATTAAAATTCTGACCTTATATTTGTAATCATTTTCAAGTTAAAAGAACTCAAAACATTTCTGTGCCCTGAAAAAAAAGCTTCATTTTTACTGTAATTTCTGCTTCAAGCCTTATGGGTGCTTATTATGCATCAAATAAGTATCAACTCTAAACACCACTACATAGAGTAATGGAATCATAGAATGGTGAGGGTTGGAAATGCTGCATGACCCAGAACTACTAATATCAGGCATTCGCATAATCTTCCTCAGATGACCAGTATCTTCTAGTTCATGTACATTCACACATGAGCAAGATCATAAAGTTGCCTTGGAGTGAAATTCCAGCCATGCATCATGATCTCCAAGTAAACTGTAGCTGCTTCAGGATTTCACGTCATACCACAGACACAAAGCCATGACGCAATAAGCAATTCTGAGCTCAACAGACACAATGGACACAAAGGAAACTAGGATCTTTTAAGACCAAGAAATGAGGTTACTTACCAAAGCTCATGATGGAAGCTTGTCACACAGCCTGAACACCAGTGATGCACTTCTGACATTTACATTTTATACTTCCAGCCTCCAACCTATCTTTCATATCACTCCTAGACAGCTGTCTTCATCCACGTAGCAAAGAATGGATGAGTTAAAGATATTTCTGGTTGTAAACCAGTTCAGTCATCTGTGATGTTGGTGACACTCATGAAGAGAAGTTGTCTTTGAACACTAACGTAACTTTGTGCATGCAAATATTGTTGATTATGAGCATTGGCTGAAAAATAAGAGTAAACCCCTACCAGTTCATTCCTGCTTAATCCAGCTATCTTGCCACCCTACAATGTAAATCAACATTCATGAGAAGATAAAATATTTACTAAGCTTTAGATTTGACCAACCTTTGTGTGATAGGTAGCTCCTGTCTTTTAGACCTTACACAGCTTTCTTGAATACTGCTGGGCAGCGGACATCATTGCAACAATCCAGCAACTTGTGCAGCTGAAGCAGGAACCTTTTATCTCTGCATCTCCATAGGCAAATGTTGCTTGGATATGCAGAGAAGTTATGTGTCTCTCACATTCAGTTCCATTCAAAATCCTTTAAAAAGGACATTGACATCTAAGAGCAGAGCCAGTCTGGAGGAAGCTTTCTGGTCACAAATGCAAGGAGTGCAGGTATATTTTTATTTCTCTTTTAAACACTGATTACCAGGAAGTGGAAGTGTTTTAAATACCTTGGTTCCAGTGTCCTGAGGTTTTTAATGCAAAGTGAAAATTATAAAGGTCATGCATTAATATTTCATTGACCACCAGTCAAAACAGGTTGGCTGGCAAATGTTTTATGCCTTCCCACCTGCGCAGAATTGCCATTGCCCTCCATTAAGGACCTGATTCCCATTAGCTTATTCCAATTGATGGGGGGAAGGGGAACATGTTGTGTGTGCAGTGCTGGAATAGAGAATGAGATTTTTGCAACCTTTCACTTGAAAAAGAAATCCTTGGGGGTCTGTGAATGGCAGGCTGTACTAGTGATCTCTCAGAGCTGTTCAGACCTAATGGCATGATGACACCAAAGCTAACCTTTCCTCACCAACCTTCCCTATGTCAAGGATTGACATTGCTGATTTCACAAAGCAATGATTGCTTCTCCCTTGGTTCACTCTGTTGAGGAAAAGGCTGGTTGGAAATAGCTGTTTACTATTTTAATAGAAGGCATCAGGACTCTGGATATTTCTTCTTTCTTTAAAGGCTTACATTAGGATGTTGCCTATATGGAGCTCACTTTGGAAAATATTCTAGTTAGGGTGGACTGCCTGCCAAGAAAGACTGATGGTTTGCTTCAGTAAAGGAAATTAAGCTAAAATAAGATCTGAATCTGAAGCTCTGGCCACAGCCTGAGCTGAGATGTATTTATGTTTCTAAAGGACTCCTAAAGAAACTTAATTTTATCCTAAAACCAAAAGAAAACTTTTTCTATTGTGCTTATTTTATCCTGATTCTGGCTGAGATCAGGACAAACAACATCCACAAAATGGCAGTCAGAATTTTTTGTCTTAAAGGAAAGCTGGAAAAAAAAAATACTAGCTCTTTTCAAAATTTTGAGGCTGTTTGGCTAATTTTTGCAGACATGAGAACTACAACTATCACACTAAAATCAGACTGCCTGATGTGAATCCATTGCTACCACAGACACGTGTTGAGGTCTTCAAGTGATAAGGGTAGATATTTATCCAACTAGCAATGTTTTCAAGAAGAGTCAAACACCTATGTGAAAATCACATATCTTTATGGATTTTAGTTGCAGGAGTTTGCTCAAGGTTTGCTACAGTCAGCCCTTTCACAGCACAATCTTGGTACTCTGGCCTTGCAACCTCTGTTCTATGTTCTTGCAACCTTTCAATATGTCTATATGCCTTTCCTGGAGTTCATTGGTTTGCTGTGATTTCATTCCCTCTGTTCAGCTTGACCATATGCACCGCCAAACAGCTTTACTTCCTGTGAACATCCCTGGGTAGACATCAACATGGAAAATTCTGCTTTCTGCAACGTTACCTTTTAGGGTTCATCCATGCCATAAAGGGATGGGTGATGGCAAGGGACAGATAGGAAGCTACCTTTACATGGGTTCAGAGAAGACTGTGCAACAGAGAAGAGACATGCTACAAAGAGCTAAATTTTTCATGAGGATGCTTGCAAAATTACCATGCACTGTGTTATGAATCTTCAAGATTGGATAGTCTCTATCATGTCCACAGTGCTTGAAGTAAGGAGTGCAGTCAGAGGCTATTTTGCCTTAACATTGTCCCATAGCTTCTCATACAAAATATATATAAGCAGTAACACTTGTGCAACAGTGCGCAAGAATACTAGCACAAGGTTTTGAACATGAAATGGAAAACACCTCTCACTTGGAACTCACAAGAATACCTAGATCAGAAAAATAACTCAGAAAAATGCATTTATTTGCCCCAGAAAGCACTAACATTAGAGCTGATTATATTGTTATTTAAAAAAAAAAAGATTTGTAATTGGGTAGAAGGGAGAAAAATGGGACAGCTTCTCAAACATTTTTAATGCTTGAAAATGAGGGAGATAGTGGGAATTAATCCATCCAACTGTTAGGGAAACAGAAATGATTAAAAAAAAAATCTATAAAAGCTTCATTTCTGTTGTTTTTCTAACCTCATTTCCAGTAGTCTTCCCATTACCTGCTCTGTTCAGAGAAACATTCTGCTGCTCTTTAAGATGTTTTTCCTTGTTAGTTTGCACCATATATTTTTATTAAATCAACGACCATATAATTTACATCATATTGCTTAATTAAGGGGAAATTGTTTTGCTGAGGAGCCTGTTGGAGGATGAATGGAATCAATCAACTTTAATATAAGACTAGCCTCTTCATAAAGCCATTCATTTCCAAGTTCAGTCCTTGGGAAACAATAAATAGAATGCTATTATACTGCCTAGAAAATATGACACTATGGTACATCTTAAATGTTTATGACAAGTCCACTGCACTAAGCTGGAGCAATCTTTTTTATAATTCAGGTAATAAAAAAAAATAATAAAAGGGCCTATTTTAACAAGGGCTGGGATGCTAATAGGTGGCAATTCATTGTCCACAGGTGACTAAGGGCAAAATGAGGCAGAAGAAAATTTTCCAGGCCAACATTTCTGCTGGGAGCATCAGGATTTCAAACACTAGTAGGAGTTAGAAGAGTGTATTGATGAAATAAAGATATTTTTACTCATTTCCCTCCACTAAGATGTCAACTCTGAGACACTTACTGCAGTACAGCAGTCATGCTGGAAAACTGGCAATTATACTTCTGCCAGTCCTCAGCATTTTATGAGTACCAAATATAATTTGTTTCAGTGGTATCATGCAATGTTAGGCACTTGTACATAAATGCATAGAGTGCTTCAGTCCTAACGTGCTTGTTATCTGCACTCTGGGGTATCCCAATGATAATTGCTTCCAGAAGAGATATCGTGCCTAATATTGCTAATTTACAGAGGGATGGAATAGCAGCTCTAAACCTGTTTTGGACGAGGAGCTCCTAAAATATTTGCATATTCATCCCTTGCTTTCTCCAAAATTCTTATCTTCTCCTCTCTCTCCTCTACTGTGTACCCTATAACAAAAAACTTGACATGACCATTCCTTCTTACATTTAGAAACATGTCAGAAAAAAGGATGTTCCTCTGTCGTCTGCTTCCCACCTCAGCTCTGACAGCTTAAGAGAGAAAATAGTCTAGGTGACAGTTTAGAAGACTAGTTTGGCTCCACACTCCTGTTTATGACTTTTTTTTTGGTGCTGTTGGAAATGAAACTTGTGATAACTAGCACAATACTATGATCCCCTACAGTTCTCAAGGCAAAGAGTGAACCCACACATGGCTAAAGGTAGCCATGGTACAAACCATACAGGAAGGTCTTCAGGTCCAACAGTAGCAAAGGTACTGGTGTTGAACTCAGGGCTGAGACACTGCCTTGGAGCAACCTTTCTTATCATACTTCACAGTTTTGTCTTAGTGGTTTCACTTACCCTGTAAAACCTTTCACATAAGTTGCTTTTCTTCTTTTTTTTTCCTTCTTCTTCTTTTCCACCCTCTCTCACATTCAAGTAATTTATTTCCTGGGGTAGTGAGAGTGTTTGCTTAATGTCATAGAAAACAAGACTTTTTTTGGCCTAATGACAAATAGCAATTGGTCTTCATTTTGAAGGCAATAAAAAGAAAGGAAAAGCGAATGAAGCCTCAGTAGCCACTAATACCGCATAACCAATTTTTTACGTTGATAAATCAGCTTCAACAGGCACCTGACTAAAACAGTCTGCAACCTGATTTTGTAGCTTCTGCCTGGTACCTTAAGTGAGCACTGACAGCAGAGCAAAGTACAGGCTACACTGAAAACAAACACTCCTGAATTACACTCAGCTGCACAGAGATATGAACAGCACATCAAAGTAATGTGCAGTTTGGGTTTACCCAGTTTCTTCCATGATATGTACTCTTTGAGGTTTTATTACTGAAAAGGAGACATTCCTGATTTTGTATTATTTGTATTCCAGTACACTATTTCATGATTTTGCAAAGGCAAAATGGGAGTACTCAAAAATTTTCATTCCTTAACTGAACATCTCAATTTCAGTATCTTGATCAACTCTGGACACATTTTTAAATGTCCATTAATCATAAAGGAAAGGTTACATTTATTACAGTCTGTATGTGCAGTATATAAAATCCACACTAATCATGTTTATCTGCATTCCCTGAGTTGGAAAAGAAATAAGTAAATTAGCTTTCTGGAGCATTTTCCTCTCTCCTTGCCTGGAGGTCCACACATCAGCACGATGGGTGAAAAGAAACTCTGGGACAGACTATAGTGTCAACCTGTGTACTGTTTTTTTTCTAAGGAAGTCTGGAAGTACTACCCCACATAATTTGTGCTCTGGCAAGGAAGAGAACAGCAATGATAGCACATCTAATACCCGGCAGAGGGTTGCCTTTTAAAAGCCTAAAGTTTCTGCAGCAACTAGCTGGGAGATGCTGTAGTTAACAATAAGTTGATATGATTTGGTCATGACCCCAAATGAGAGAAATGGTGTTTCTTGCCACCAGAGAATTTAGGCACAGCCAATAAGACCAGACTGTGGGTTTTAGAAAACAAAGAGAATAAAATAACTTCTCCAAGGGGTAAGGTTCACCAATGGATCTCATTGCCATGGATGGCAGCAGGGTAAATGGGTTAGACAGGGAGTAGACAAATTCACATGAAAACGGGTCTATGAGCAGTTCCAGGCACAACAAGCAGGGGAGAAGACCATAATCTGCTAGTCAATGGCCCTTGGCACTCCTGAATGAGATGTTGCACTTGCAATATTTCACAATGGCAATTGCTTGCTTCTCTTTTGTGAGAGAGACACATACACAGAATACGTAGCCAGTTAGACGCTGCAAACATTACGTCAGCTCTGAGTTTCTGGGTTGCCAGATTGGGGTGTTTGGTTTGAGCTGACCTGTGCCTGTAGATGACACTCTCAAGCTAGTGCTTTGGCTGGGAAGGGTAGCCACTTCCCCAGCTGACCTGTCAGGTACTGTCTGACAAGACATACAAGGTGGTGAAATGTTCTCTTTTAAACCATTGTAATCACTCTGCAGCAAAGCTAGGTTCCACATTTTTGATGAGAGTGTTCAGCCTGGTGAAGAATGAATTCAGAGGGAAAGCAAAGGCTTTCCCCTCTGGGGAACTATCTGAGTGAGCTGTTGGAGCATACCATGATATACTGAAACGAGAGTCAAGTCTGCTCCAGTCTAACAATGCACTGAATCAGGGGCAGCTGCTCCTCCAGGCTCCCACAGCAAGTACGTATATTTTTAATGCCTCCTTATCTTTCCAACAGGTACTTAGGCAAGGAAGAGGAGGAGAAAGGAAGAGAAGAAAGGGAGGAAAAAAACCCCAATGCTGGAGGACTCCAGAGTCACTTGTGTGAAAGCAGAAAAATGTCAACGAGGATGTCAGACCACTTGCAGGCAGCGAAGCAGCATGGCAATCATCTATCCAGTGCCTTCAGTCAACATGGGTAGTGTTGAGGGGGTTTTAGTTTGCTTATGGGTGAGAGAGGAGGAGATAAAGACAAGAAGGGCTCTTGCCTCACTCAGGGAAAGGGGCAGTAGCAACTGGATTACTTGGGACTTTCCCAGCTTTCACCTCCAGGTGTGGAAATTCCTTCCCCTTGCCATTACTGTGCCAGTGATTTTCTAAATGGTTTGAGCAATCATCCTCACTTCCTTTAAACGGCACAGGATAGGCAAGGCATACATTTGGACACCTGTCCTAAGTCTGAACAACTGTATTAAGAAAATTTTGAAGAGTCAGATTTTGGGGCAGCTACAATCATTTCCTGCTGTTAAGTTCTGGAAAGCTGTATGTTAGTGGGCCAGTAATTGCTTAGATATTGTCCCTGTGAAACTGTTGCTCAAAATGAAGTAGGCTTTGCAAAGGCTGGATTTTCTGCTAAAGACACAACCTTGTTCTCATCTAGGTAATCTGATTAGGTTCTGAATTAACAAAGGTTGAGGTACATAATACCATAATCATACAGTAACTCAATTAGAAAGGGATCTCCGGATCTCATCTGACCACCCGGCTCATAGTACAGCTAGCTTTAAAATTAGGTCAGGGTGCTCAGGGCCTCAGCAAGCTAAATTTTTAGTATCTCTGAGGATGGAGATCCTGCAGTGTCTCTCGGAGCCTTTTCCAGTGTTTGACCAACACTGTGAAGTTTTTTCCCTTAAGATCTATCTAGAATTTTCCAAATCCCAGCTTGTGTCTTGTGGCCTCTTGTACTGTCACTGTGTGCCTCTGGGAAGAGACTGGCTCCATCTGCTCTACACCCTTCCATCAGAAAAGCTCCCATTCTGTGTTTCCTTCTTAAGGCTGAATACATTCCATCCCCTCAGAGTCACAGCTGGAATAGGGCTGGGAAGGGTCTGCCAAAGCAAAGGTGGGACTTTTAACTAACAGTATCCTGGGATGCATTACTAAGAGTGTTACCAGAAGGTCTAGGGGATGATCTTTCCCTTTGCTCAGCACTCGTAAAACCACACCTGGAGTACTGTGTCCAGCCCTGGCCTCCCTAGTATGAGAGAGACATGGAGCTACTTGAAAGAGTCCAAGAAAGGACCACAAAGAGGACTGGAGCATCTCTTACCTAAGGAGTGACTGGGAGAGCTGGGACTGTTCAGCCTGGAAAAGAGCAGGCTCAGGGAGACCTCATGAATGTGTACAAACACCTGAAGGGAAGGTGCAAAGAGGATGGAGCCAGGCCTTTTTCAGGTCCTGTCAGTGATACCCAATGACAGGAGCAGAGGCAATGGGCACAAACTGAAACGCGGAAGGTTCCCTCTGGCTGTGAGCAAACACTTTCTTACTGTGAGGGTAGCAGAGCACTGGCACCCGCCTGGTTGCCCAGGGAGTGGAGTCTCCATCCTTGGAGATATTCAAAAGCCTTTTGGACACGCTCCTGGGCAACCAGCTGTAGATGGCCCTGCTTGAGCAGGGGGGCTGGACCAGATAAATTGAAAACACCTCTTCCCAACTCAACCATCATGCAATTTTATGAACTCTCCTCTGAGAAAAGTGAGGCTCTAGGTGGAACAGAGTTTGCAGCCTGTCAGGGAGCAGCAAGAGCACAGCTGCTCCCTCAGGGGCAGGAGAAGTAAAAGCCCAGATCTATGATTATATCGGGGCTGGCAGGAGGACACAGGACAACGAAAGCTGGAAAAAGCACCCTCTGCTGAGGAATGCTAAATCAGTGGGAGGGCTGGGATGTTGGGTTTAGGGCTCAAACTAGGATGAGGGCCAACATAAAGGAAAAGTGAAAGCCTCCGGCCCAGTTGGTCATGTGCCAGTGGAGTTGAAATAATGCCCAAGAAACTTAAGGGTTGGTAGCAGAATCCATCCCTGAGGAATACTGAGTATCTGGATGGTGGGGACCCTGTCTCATGGGTAAGTCAGTGGCTAAGGCTAGTAAGTCAATGGTTAGTGCTGTATGAGAGAAGAAAAAAGCACAGAGCTACATTTGGTGTGGGGCTGGGCAGAAGCTGCCATAGGAAACTGAAGGTGGCAAAAATAATCATCCCTAGGGAGCTTTTAGATATTGGGAAGATGGAGTCCCTGCTTCGAGGCCCAGAATAGGGGTGTGGCCCGTTATTGTTGCTATTGAGAGACGGGAAAGATTTAATTTGGGTGGGGCTGGAAAATTATGCCCAAGTAAAACAGGGGGCTGGTGCCAGATACCTCTTCTCATTGAATTTACATTGCAATTTACCACTGCTGTTTTTGTTGTATGCATGAGGCCCTAGTCAATACTTTTTTGACTGGGATTTCTTACTGAAAATCCAGAATACTCCTTCTTCTACTCTCCAGGCAAAACTCACCTTCTCAACCACCTGCTGCTGCAGGGAGGATTGCGTCCTGGTGATGCTGGGACCTTTCCATCTTCCTGATCTCTGCGTTAAACTCCCAGCTGCTGTGTTTGACATACAGAATAAAAAGAAAACAGCATAAAGGAATCAAAACACTTCAAAACATCCCCTTAGGGCAGTGGTAGAGCATTTATGCAATAATGTCTTAAGTCAAGAACAAAACATTAAAATAAATATTAGGGTGGGAACTGGAAGCTCAAACCATGTTTTTCTCCTAGCACGTGCAGTGGCTGCTGCTGTCACCAGCCATGTGCCTGGGGGAACTCAGGTCCCTGACACGCTGAAACAGAGAGGCCTCAGCAACAAGGAACTGAAGCATCAGTGCCCTGCAGGTGAAAGATAATTCTAAGAGGTTTCATACAGTTATAGGCCAACATCTCACAGTGTGGATCCCTCTATTGAGCACCTGAATTCAAATCAGGTCATAGATCCTGCAAGCACCTGCAGACAAGGTAGCTTTGTGCAGGCGAGTGGGATCTCCAAGCTCAGCCTTGGAGTTCTGGAACCAGGTGACTCTTGCAGCAGGGATGTGGTGACACCAGATGTTGGTGGCCCTCAGATGCTTTTCAGCACTCCAAAATCTCTCTGCAGCCATGCAGAGGCGGCTGTGGCATGGGAGGTTGAAGGCCTGGGTGTTTTCTTGTAACTCGGATAATTTCAGTGAGCAGGTTTCCAGCCTGGCTGGAGGGAAGTGCTGGGACACTGGGCACTGCAGCACAGGCATCAGTAGGAAGGAAATATCCTGAAGTACTTTCCCCTCCAGGGGTATCTATCATGTCACTACTACCTGAGCCCTCACCTCTACCACTGAGAGCTTTTTTTCCTTATGTCGCCTTCTTCCCCTTCTTGTTCAAGCTGTTTGGATGCCATCCAGAAACCAGGGACATTACAGTGACTTCCTCTGGAATTTAATCTTAATGAGTCCTCAGCCACCCAGATGGGACAAATCCACAGATAGTATTAATAATTAGTACAAATTAGCTCAACACTTGTCACTGTGACTGTGAGCTGCAACATATCGTCAGGTAGGTGTAACCCACTAACTAGCTTATTGCCCTTGGGGTGGCAACAAGAGTGATGTTTAAGCAAAGAACTGCATTTCTCTGGGAGATCCTGTGGTTTTCAGTGCCTCCCCAAATGTGCATTTGACTATCCCTGCTCCTAGCTACAGCAGTGGTGTGCAGCTCCTAGTTCAGCTAACAACATTCAGCTGGTCATGTCATCTGACATGACCTTGGTGGAAGTTGGCTCTGGATTAGGATTTTCCTGTGTGTAAATTGCAAGAGAGCAAATGCCTGAGCAGTGTTCAACGGGCTCAGCAGCCCCTTGTGGACTGTTTCCCACCCTCTTCTTCAAGTTTCTTCCAGCCCCTTGCATAGGATCCAGAGACTCTGTATTTGCACTGTGATAACACCACTGGAAAATGCATCTTCTCAGGGGCACGGGGTGTGTTTTCAAACACTTCATCTCATTAGTGGTTATATCATGGTTCAATTAATGCAAGGGGGTTGGCAGAAAAGCAGCGGTAAAAGCAGGACAGTTGTACTTTCTACAGCAGTTAGAGACTTGGTCGTGTTAAGAATGACAGCAAACTGGAGACCCTAATTCACCTAGAAGTTTCTGAAAATCCTAACCACTCTCTATTTGTATTTATTTTAACTTGTGTTTTTTTCAGGTCAAAATCCTACTTACAACAGTCAAATGCTGACTTAGAGAAGGGTAAGTAAAAAGTTGCTTTGAAATCCCACAGCAGGTTTTTATGGACCCAGACAAGGAGGTTATGTTTTGAGAAACCTGAGGAAAAGCCAAGTTGTTCCTAACGTCAATTAATCTTTTCAAGGTCACCTTTTACATCATTTTAATTAACTTCTACTGAGCGTTGATGTTCATCTTCCAAACAGAAATATGTTCATTAGCACACTTACTAAATACCTCTGCTACACTGACACTGAAGGTTGTTAACCAGGAAGGACCTTAAGCCCGAATTCTAAGTGGGGCTGTCAGCGGGAGCTCTGCTGGTGGGTGGGTGCCTTGGCTGCCTTCTCCTAACCGTTCTCAATTGCCTGTGCCCAGGCTAATGCATGGCAATGCATTTCCAAGGGGAAACGTTTCTCAACTGGAGTTATAAGCCCTGCAGAGGAGGACTTTGTTTTACACAGTGGGCTCAATACTGCACTGGGAAGAGTAAGATTCAAAATTAAGCCTTGTTACTAGAGCAGCACCAAGCATCAAAATAAATTGCATGAGCGTACTTGGTCTGTAACCACACTGAGCAATCACTGAACAGGGTGGAAGAACCAGGTTAGTAGGAAGAAGCAGGTTTCACTGCAACATCTCCCAGGGCAGGTGGCTTCAAACCCTCTCCAATGACCTCTGTGACAGCATGCCATGAAAATGCAGCCTCTCACACTGAAGCCACAGAGGGGGAGGTCAAAGTGAGATTCATTTCGGGAGGTTACTTAAAGATGGGTAAGTTGCTGGTGACCATATAAACTCCATGAGAACAAGCTGTATCCTCACACATATTTAAATTCACCCATTCTGCCCCTCTACTCCACCTTGGTGAGACCCATCCTGGAGCATTTTATCCAACTCTAGAGTCGTCAACACAGGAAAGAGAGGGACCTACTGGAGTGGTTCCAGAGGAGGACCACAAAAATGATCAGTGGGATGGAACATCTCTCCTATGAGGAAAGGCTGAGAGTTGGGGTTGTTTGGCCTGGAGAACAGAAGGTTCTGGGGAGACTTTATTGCAGCTTTTCAGTACTTAAAAGGGGCTAATAAGAAAGATAAGGACAGACTTTTTTAGCAGGGCCTTTAGCTGTTGGACAAGGTGTAATGGTTTTAAACTAGACAAGCGTAGATTTAGACTAGATACAAGTAAGAAATTCTTTACAATGAGGGTGGTGAAGCACTGGAGCAAGTTACCCAGAAAGGTGGTCGGTGCCCCATCCCTGTAAACATTCAAGGCCAGGTTAGATCTGGCTCTGAGCAACCTTATCTAGTTGAAGATGCCCCTGCTAATTGCAGGGGGATTGGACTAGATGACCATTAAAGGTCCTTTCCAACCCAAACTATTCAATGACTCTATGAATTTTAGAGAAGTGGTGCAACACTTTTTACCACAGAGGTCATGAAAGAGAGATCGGGCACAAGCAGCGTTCAAGGAACTTCTTCCCACACTCACTGCAGGGTGATCCAGTGAGCACCAGGGCACACACCCTTCAGTGTACAGGGTGCTTGCCAGCATCGTCCACCACTAATTGCTGTCTGATATTCCTCAACAGCTCCTGAAATTTCATGCATCTGGTCTTCGAAGAAGAAGGGACAGATGGCCAGATGGCCTGTAGCAGTAGGAATGCCAGGGCTGGGGAGACCTCTTGGCCTCATAGATGTGAAGGAACAATGTGATTGAGATTTCCTTTGATGGTCTGGGGGTTGAATGCACTGGGCTGAGACCAGTGGCTCCAGCAGGACTATGCCGATTGAGCTGCACTGGTGAAGGGTGATAGGGAGTGCAGGGACCAAGTGGATTTCCCCAGACTTGCGCTAGGGATACCACAGAGCCTGGGTCACCCCTCTGGCTGGTATGATTTTTCTGGTGCCAAACACCAAGACAGGAATGCAGGTAAGGCAGGTTATCTGAAATGGTGAAGTCATGCCATGTAGAGGATCCCGTCAAATGTAGCTTCAGGAGAATATAAGACAACTTTATTTTCCATTGCACTACTAGAGGATATTAACCTCTAAGTTTGCCATGTACATCTGAGGTGACAAAATAGGAAGTTTCTTGAGAGATAGAACTTCCTTAGAGCCCCAAAGATGGAACCAAAGTGACTGATATTTTCTCATCTTCTCTGTCATGCATTTGACAAAAGCAGCATAATGCATTCACCTTTACCTGGTATCAGGAGAGAAGGAATAGCCTGTATAATAAGAAGATAAAGAAAAATTGAAGGACAGACAAAGGACTTTGGTGAATCCTGAAAATCAGACGGTGTTCACTATCAGTGCATCAATTCGCTCTTGAGACACATATTCTTGAAGGGGGCACGTTATGAACGCTGTTGTGAATGATGAAATTCAGAGCTCTAGCTCACCCTGATTTAAAAATACCTTGCAAGAGTTGGTGAGGTTGTGTCTTTCTTTTCATTTTGATTTGCAAGAAGAGACCAATGAAGTTGTGACTCAAGAGTTGCAAGGCTTACCTCGATTAAGTAATATCGAGTGGTTGTGTGACCCGATATTCTTAGCTGATGTTTTCAGCTCTCTCAGCAATGACAGCTCCAAAGTCCCAGAAAGTTCATATCCCCTCTGCTTGACTGTGTGAATTCATCTGAAGGAACATTGAAATGATTGCAAAAGTCTCATTCAGGCATGAACAAAAAAAGATGCTACACCTCTCTCTGTGCCTTTGTGGATGGATTGTGTTACCTAAAGATACATCTTGCAAAGTAATTTTGCCATCTGGGCCTTATTTTTGTCCATTTTATGATACTGCTTGAATGAAATTGTGAGAACCCCCTGTTCCAACATGAATTAGCTGCCTGCTTGCTTTCCAAGGGAAATGCTGACACACCCTATGACTAACTGCTTTATGATACCCTAAATTGAATTAAATGAAAATAAGCTTATCCATCCAGGCTGCACACCTGTATAGACTAACCAAAAGCATGAGCTTTGGAAATTTTACCAACAGGAACAAAGTAATTTTTATTTTATATCTAAGGAAATCCTAGCAGATTCAATTCCTAAACCTGTCCTGATTGAAGTCAGTGGGAGTTTTTCTCTGTCGCTCAAAGAGCCTTTAATTACTCTTCCATTCCATAGGAATTCCCTGTAAGTATAAGGAGGTTAATTACTTTCTGAGTACCATTTGCTTCATATTATTATTAATTATTTAGCAATTAATTATGAGACATTGCCTCTCAGGGATATGTGTGAGCTGTAATAGGCACCAATAAAGACAGCCTCTGCCCCAAGGATTTTCCAATCTCTTCTTTTTATTTGTATGACCAACAAGATGGGGTTTCATTTACAGAGTAGCTTGACCAAAACAAATGGAAAAAATAGCAATCTATCTGTCTAAGACTGAGGGACTAGAATCATAGAATCCTAGAATAGTTAGGGTTGGAAAGGACCATAAGATCATCTAGTTCCAACCCACTGCCATGGGCAGGGACACCTCCCACTAAACCATGCCACCCAAGGTTATGTCCAACCTGGCCTTGAACACCACCAGCGATGGAGCATTCACAACTTCCCTTGGGCAACCCATTCCAGTGCCTCACCACCCTTACAGTAAAGAATTTCTTCCTCAGTTTGCCGGATGGGGAGCATATGCGCTTTTTACATCTAGGTGACATGTTCACACACCAGAGACAGGGAGCAACTACAAATATTCAACATTAGATGGCTGTTCTCTGAGAAATACACACCTGGCATTTGTTCACAAAATAAACCTCCCCAGGTGGCTGCCCTAAAGGGAGAGCCTACCTGGCGCATGTGGAATTGAACACTGTGACTGAAAACCAGACCTCTCCATACTGAGACAAAAAGATGTTAGCAGGGAATATTCCTGTCCATCCTACATCCCTGCTACGGTTCTGGATGTGAGCTATGACTGCTGAAAGGCTGTTAAAAATATATCTCATTCTGAGGAGATGTAACAGAAATAGCTTCCAACTATTCTTCAGCTTCTGCCAGTCTGTGCTGCAGGCACACAGGAAGCTTCCAAGCCATGGCTCTGCTCTACCACCTACTAGCACCTCCCCATTGCCTGCACCCTGATAAACACAGAGGATAAGTAGCATTTGTGTTATCAGGCTGCACCCTGAATTAGAGAGAAAACACATCCCAAGGCTGTTCTTCTGCCTCTGAAACTAGTAGTGAGGACGGGGGAGTTCAGATTTATCAGAGCAAGATGGTATGCAGCAGACTGTTAGACTTGACACCAGCTAGGGATTTCACTGTTTAAATCTTAACTTCGGATTCAATCTATGCAGCAACAGGCTGAGAATGAAGCAGCAGGCAGCTTTTTCCAATACTTTCAAAGTCCAGGTACCCAGCTGTTACACTCACTTGCTGGTCTTCCCTATCTTTTCTACTGTGCAGCAGACAGGCAATTGAAAACAGCATCACAGCTTAAAAGCTTCTGTGTAAAAAACTAATCCGCTCTTCTGCACAATTAAGAATTCACTAAATCAAAGTCACACCATCATGAGTGTGGTGTCCTTTTAGAGGGTCTAGCAATTGTACTCCCAGATTCAGTGCCTCTGCAAAGCAGAGGCTTCTCCTTGGCATCAAGATGTGTGCAAAGAAGTGAGCAGTCTCCTGTGGAAATGCAAGGCTGCCCTATTTTCTGCAGATGACTGCCTCTCAACCATCTCCACTAGACAGTCTGATTAGATGTTTCATATTGCAACACAGCTGTTCATAACTTGTCATCTGCACCAAGAACGCTGGCCAAGTATTCCAGCTGTATAATGGCTTTTTATTGTTGATTGAAGAGTCTCAGTACAAATTGCTTTTGCTTATATCCCTGGAAATCACACAAACATTGCACAAGGCAGAGAGCGATGCATTTAGAACCACCTCTGTGAAGTGCCACAGCAATGTTTTAATGAGGGTTGCCTTCTTCCAAACACTTCACAGCTCCAATTTGCCAGAGCTCCTTTTGCTGAGAAGATACATGAAAGATGTTGTTGATGCATCATTCCTGGGCACACTTTTGAATTTGAAGGAACCTGCTGTCCAGTTTAGGAATGCATGACAGAGGGCAAGTTATTTTGTGATGACTTGATGCCTTTAATTCTAAAATCAGCAATGCTGAGTACAAGCAGATAGGTAGTAAAACAGGAAAACCTGGAAAACCAGCAACAGCAGAGTACAAGTTGATTAGCCATTGTCCTTCCCAGGATAAGAAGCAAGGGACGTTAAGCAAAGCTGTCAGGTTCAAAAGAAACATGAGGGAATAGTTCTCACCAAGTGCTTAATGAGGCTGTGGAACTTCTTGACATGGGATGCTGTGGATGCTAATTTTTACATGGCTCAAATAGGACTGGATGGCTACTTGGAAAGAAAATCTGTTGAGGATTGTTAAATACAGGGACAATACTTCCAACCTAGGAAACATCTGACCTGCTATTTGTTGGAGCCTCGGGTTGCATTCCCTATTCATCCACTATTTCCACATTACCGTCTCTTGGCCACTGGCAGGAATGGGATACCAGACTGTATACCCCTTCCTTTTAGTCCAGCAAGACATTAGTTTTTGTTCTTAATGTGAATAAGTCCAGAGGACATTAAAAAAACCTCCAAACACCTCTTCATCTACATTTCTGGTGCTTACAATGATGATAGGATCCAACGTGCATTTCTTCTTACAAACTATAGCCACCAAGAAGTAGAGTACAGTTGCTGGGACTGGCTCTGATGCCATTTGCTGAACTCCTGGCAGGATCACACTGCCTGCAATGTGATTATGTCCATCACCAGGGACTGATTTCCTCAGCTCTAAGAAGAGTTTGCTTTGAAATTCTGCTCTGTGAAAGTGATACCTATGGAAATACAGGAGCTTGCCCAGAAACATCTGCAATGCAACTGGCCTGAACTTTTCCCAGAAATTCCCTTGGAATTGAGACACTTCCTAGGACCATGCCAGACAGATGCTTGTGCACAGCCATCAAAGATATTTTGATAATGATGTTTTATATAGTTCACAAGGATTTTGCAAAATGTGTTGCTGCACATTTTTTTTTTGTTGGCAAGCCAAGATGGGATGGATGAAACCAAATTCTGTTCCACTTCACTCTTCTTCAGTAGCTTTGCCACTGCTGAAACCTGAAGGTCTATTTCTGTAGCCAGAGTGAGACAAGACTATATACTGTTATCAAGCTCACTAATAATCAAGACTTTGTGTATCCTACCACATGCTCTGTTTGAGAAAACCAAAAAGTACACTTTCACTGCAAATTTTTAGACTTACTTCGTAAGGAAACTAGGTCCACTACTAAGCTCTTTGATAATACCCCTGTGTTTCTGTCACAACCAGTACCTTCCACAATCACTTTTGAAGCCATTGTCCAGTTGACAGGGTGGGAAAGATATAAAAACCATCAAGTTCCTATATAATTAACAGATAAGTCATTGAGTAGTGAAAACAAGCATTATTAATCACCTCACTGAGGGGAAAATAGCAGTGCCAATACAGCTCTTACTAGAGAGAAGAGTTCAGTCTCTATACAGGTACTTAGGAAACTACATCTTATTGCTTCTGCTGCTTATGGACATACTTTTTATGACTTAAAGATAGTACATTTCACAGTCTGCAATCCAAATGAAAAAGACACCACCAGACCTGGATTAACATACCCCACTAACAGTATGATGAAATGAGAAAGTAGTAGCAGGGCTAGATCAGGGAATAAGCTGGGAGAGGGGTCCTCACTGCTCTACAGACAGCAGAAAATTATTTTCCCCTGAAAAGCAGAGAAAAACTGGAGGACATCTAATAAGAAAGAAATCTGACAGAGCGGGAGTGACTAAAAAGGGTAATTTAACCAGGGCAGAGTAGGACAATTGGGGTAAGATGATTAATGATAACACTATCAATTGTATAAAAAGCCTACAGTAATCTGTGCTAAATAGAGCATTACTGAGACAATATGTCCTGGTCTGCTTTTTAACAGTTTATCTGACGCATAAGATAAATGATGCTTTGATGCTGATGCAGATCATGACATAAGACCTCCCCTCTACCCTCTACTAGGGCTTACCTCTGCAAGTCCAGCAGATTTGCCTTTGCAACCTGTGGGTCCCTGCTCATATGCAAGCTGGTACATGCAGTTATTTGGTCACTGGTGGATGACAGAAGAAATGGGGTTTTCATCACCCACAGCGCTATTTCTTACCCCTCTCTCTGTGGAATAGGTGTCTGGCAAAACAAAAAGAGGCCATCAGTCATGCAAAGAAAATCAATTGAGAATGATGATATTTTGCTCCTGGTTTTGCACCTTCTCAGGCAAGAGAACTCACTGTAACCGCCCTGGGAGGCAGGGATTGGGTAGGTCTTGTCCTTCATGGCACACATAGCCCCAGCAATGCTCCCTCAACTGCGGGCAAGATGTACCCCTCTTCTGTTCCTCCAGAATGCTTGGTACAAGTATAATGGCAAGGTCTTCATCCCCCACTTCTGTGGCTTTGGTGTCAATTTCTTAAATTTTCTAAAGTCTGCGCCTTAAAATGGACTCTGGTTTATTTGCAGTTTTCAAAAAAAGGTAATTCAAGTAATGGATTTAGGTGTTGTCAGAATTCACTCCTGTGAGACTCAAGAGTTTCTTCTCCAATGTCTTTCCTCAGGCCAGTAATAGTGGGATAACGACTCAACAAAACTGTCCAGCAACCACTCACCAGCTATATCCTCTCCACTTAGGAGGTACAGTCTTCCCCTTGTTTCAACTGCCCCTTGGATTTAAAAGATAAGCTTACCTACAATGAAAGTAGGCACCTGCTGGCTGCACCATGGCTAATTTTACACTGGATTAACCCTTGAACAGGGATGATCAAATTCTGATTACACTGATGGAACACCTGAACCAGTGTCTTTCACCCTGTATACTTCAATGCAGCAAATCTGAGCACTCTTACACCTTCATTTTTACAGTGTGCAGACTCGTTTATATGGTGCGGTTCAGAGACTCCTTCACTAGTGTCCTTTGGAGTCAGGCACAGCCTCAAGCCTCAATTAATAAGACTTGCCTCTCAGACCAGCTAGTTCAGTCTTCACTGCCCCAAGCACACAGTTTTCAATTCCAGGGTTTTTAACTTTCATCCTGCTGTCTCCAAGGTCTTTGTTGGCTGTATAAGGGGTCCCTGGCAATTCTATGGATGACATGTATTTATGGTTGGATGTTTCAATGATTAAGTCATCCAGGTGTGAGGGAGCAAAATGAAGCTGAAATGTGAAAGAATTCCTGGACAGACACAACAGATGGATGACAGGAGGAAAGGGTACATTCAGGACCATGTACTCCAGGGAACAGAATTGATAATCAGGGCTGAAATAATGGGAAAAATATTTTGTAAGTCAGCCAACTGAGTCTTTTGGAAAGGTGCTGCTCTCAGAGGAAAACAGAAGACTTCAAGCACAGGTGAACCTCTTTGCAAAGGATCCATGAGTCATAAAGCTCAGTCAAGCTTAGAAGAAGTGTCATGAAGACATCAGGGAGTCTTCTCAAACAAAAATGCATCTCTCTGCTCTCCCTAGTTCCCTGTGTGTCTGGACACACATTTATTAACTTTCACTGACAAATATTTTCTCCTAACCTCCTGTCACATTTGTATTTGAAGTCCTCTCCTGACTTCAATGTTTAGTCCACATCCCCTCTCTGCTTCATGAAAAACTTCATTTCCATGGTCCCAGGAAGTACATCTTTTATGATGAAATCAGACCCTTGCACAGAAGATAGTGTGCAGCTACCTCTGTGAGGCTGCATTGTTAGTCCCAAGCTTTGACTGGTTGGCAGAAAGTCATTTGTAAAAGGACAATAACAAGCATGATGAATTCTTATGCTCCGTGTGTCACGGTACTTAGATGGCTCATAGATAACTACATCACCAATATCTCACAAAGCTGCAGCAACTCAACTCTTTTTAAAAAAAAAAAAAAAAAGTAACCTCACAAAACCAACACTTTATCATAATATTCGTGGACAGGCACCAAAAAAATCAATGGTTAGGGATCTACATCTATCACAGCTTGCAGAAAACCCTTTGTTAATATCGGGTCAAGGGAAGCTGCTCTAATTGTTTGGATTCCTATGTCAGCTCATATTCACCTGACACCACTCACTGGCATCAAAATAGATTTTCAGCCCCCTGCTTCATGCATCATAGGCAGCACAGAAAATAAATCAGCCCTTTTAGAGATAATGCTCCTGACAATGAAGCTGATACCACAGAGAAGTTTCCTCATTAGCTGTCTCCCTTGAACCTACTGTATTTCAAGTCCTGTGGGGATCATTGAGACCCCAGAAGGCCAAGGCACTCTGGGAGGCTGGGCACACTCCAATAGCACACCCCAATATCACTGTCACTCTGATATTCATTCCTTCCTGCCCAGGAAGGCAGCATGTCCTACAAGGTTTTGAGATGTCAAACTGTGCTGTAACTTTGCCAACAGATACAAGTCAACCTCAGCACAGTAAAGCCACTCGGCATCAGAGAAAACCAAAGGTTAAACAAGAGCTTATTATATAAACATTATTAGAACTAAACCTTGCTAGCAATTAAATAACAACAGAAACAACAAAAATAATAATGTAGCAATCACAGTAAGTACATATAACAAGCAATGATAATAGTATAATAGAGATTGCTCAGTGGTCTTCTATCTGCAGCAAATGGTGCCTGCTAAGTACAATGGCCACTGAAAAGGGAAGGCCTCCTGTACTCCAGAAGTAATCATACATCCGGCACATAAAGTATCTGACATTTAGTGGATGCTGGGAATAACTTCTGTCAGTGAAATGCAGACCATAATTCCAAATGGAAAGAGGCGGATATCGGAAGAGGAGCAGATTTGTACACAGTGTCAGCAGCTTTACCCTGCTGGGATGATGCACTCGCTAGCCTCGTTCCTACTGAAGATCGTAGGTAGTTTGGCTTTGCTCTTTTCACGCTAAAGGGGACTGTGCTGCAGTAATGACAGGGCGAACACAAGAGGAGCCACTCCCTGTTATTTCAGGCATCCACCTACCCAAGTCTCCCCCAGTGACTCAAGCCAAATGCCTGGGAAGGAGCATGCAAATAAGTCAAGCATAGAGTAATACTACCTCTAATACTTTTAAGCTTTCAAGCACTTGCAGCTCAGGGACTTCTTGATCCTGAGGCAAAGCCTTTGTACGTAACAACTCTCGATGGGTTTCTCCTGTGTGAACATGCTTCACAATCCCTTGAGCACACAGAAACTTCCTGCACCTGCATCCTCCTGTGGCAAGAAATTCCCTCAGCCTATTTGTGGTGTGAAGAAGTACCTCCTTTTGCAGATTTTGAGTCGGCCACATGCTAGCTTTTGTGCATGGCCCATATTATGAAGGAGGGAGTGAAGAACTGTCTGAAATGGTTGCAACCCTCCCCTACACACGTTTCATCGTCCAGTAAGCCTTCACCCTACTTCCTTTCAGTCTCGGAGGCTGAAGACCCCCAATCTGTTTATTTGCTACTGTTGAGAAAGCTGGTTTGTATCTCTGATCATCCTTGTCATTTGTCTCTGCTCTGGTGTTCAGCCCTCAGTATCTAGAGCCAGGACATGTCCTCTGGGAAGGAAAATGGAGAGAAAGAAAAATGAGCCAGGACACGTTCTGGTAAAGGGCTGGTGCACAGACATTCAGGGACCAGGTCATGTCAAAGGCAAAGAGCAGAACAAAGACCGTAGCAAACACAGTCTTCCTCCTCTGGGGTGGACATGGTAGAAAAATCCACATCTGAATTTGAAAGAAAATGCAGGAGGCTGATGGAGGAGAATTAAAAAGGGCATTAGTACTCTCACACGTCACCACAAGTGCTCCATTGACAAGTGCCGTCATGCTCAGCTCAAACAACGCTTCAGGGAAGCCAGGGACACACTTCTGAGGAAGCACATGAGAGCCCTGTGAGATCCCTCCATTTAATACATTACAATGACAAGTTAATAACAGGGCACTTGTAATAAATGGCAATACCCACTTCATTGCAAAGCATCCCATGGCATGGACGGAATTCATTGTTTCCCCAGCAATCTCACCTGGCTCCCTGCTTTGTTCCTGCTGTGGAGAGAGACACCTCACACCACAGAAGGTGCTGCTGGAAGATGAGATTCATTTCAATAGTCACGTAAAGGAAATTCTTCATGAAATATCTCATTTGCCTACTAAAAAGCAGCAAGGCTCTAACCTCAGGTGGTTTCACTCTCGCAATCTGAAAGCTAATTTTAACCTACAAAGATTTTTCTTTCCCTCCCAGAAAACCTAGACACTTCTATCTTGAGGCTCTCCTTGCTTAATAAATAGCTCTTTACAGAAAATGGTTCACATCTCAGCATATACCCTGGGTAAAGACTGCTTTAGCAGTGGAATGAGGTGATAATGTGCTAGCAGCATCAAAATCTGCTGCCCCCCAAATACTGTTCATTTGGCTAATCTTTCCCTAACAGATCTGCCATTAAGCAGGAGTGACTTTTACTAGGGCATAGAAGAGGGAGAAAGGATTGAAATTTTGAAACTTTCTCAACTGATAGGATTCCCACATATGAAACTGTGCAGAGCTAACGGTATGTCAAGGCATTAAAGTCGCTACTATTTTTCAATCCTCCTTGTGCTGCAGCTCACTGTCCCTGAAGCTCAGCTTTTTCTGAATCATGAGATCATTTCTTGCCTGCTTTTGTGCCAAGTTCTCAGGGTATATAAATCACCATCAGACAAATCTTACCTGTCTTTGTACTGGTGTATTATGAGTGCTCACACAGTCTGTTAACGGACAGTAGCTGCTGGGACCAGTATGGTCTAGCTGGCTACAGGTGCTGCTGGTGTGGGGAGCTGCAGCCTCAGCCACCATCCCTGGTACACCCATGTGTGTGACATAATAGCCTGAAGGTCTAGGCTTTTCCAGTCGATTTGCCAGTAACCACAGGTGTCTCATCTGATGATACTCCTCTAGCCCCAGGACACTGAATACACCATCCTCACTCGCTATTCCCTTTGCATCTGAGTGTCAAGAGCACCAAGTGGTTAAGGTGCTCTCTTGGCAGGCCCATAGCTAGAGGGAAAACCTAAGCAGCTTTAGGGGCAACACCATCAACCACAGGGATCTGCTTTTTCTTCTCTTTTTTTGCTGCTTAGTGTCGATTATGCTTCTGTCACCAGGAATTTTCCTAGGCAGGAAAACTCTTCTGCAGCTTCTTTTGTCTTGTAGCAGTAAGTGCTTTAGTTAATTATAAGTGAGAAGAGCTGAGCTAAGCCGCTGTTCAGCTGAACCTGGAGTTAGAGAGTTGCCTAGACTCAATCCTGAAGTTGCTGTAGCTAAACTTTGAAGGATGGCACCACAGGGCTTTGTAAGTGTCCCTGAGTTATGTGATGCTCCTTGCCCATGAATCAGAGGATCATAAAGGACACTACTCCTAAGTACCCAGATGATAACTTGTAGCCTCTCTCACCCAGTAGGCTATAGTCCAGGTATCGGGGGCTCCCATTACTCACCTGGGCAGTCTTCTGCCAGCACATGGTGAATTGGCTCAGCCTGGCTACTGAGTCTTAAATTAAGCTCATGCTTTTAAAGAAAAGTTTGATATCCCTCATCTAAATGTTTGCTTAACAATGCAGAGTCCTCCCAGCTCACTGAATGCTTCTCCCTGTATAATGTACACCTGGGCACACATGCACACCTGCCTGGCAGCTGTGGGAAGCAGCAAAAGCACAAGAGGGCCAAGGTGAGCCAAGGGAAGAACAAACTGGCTTTCCTTGCTTCCCTGCTGGTTACAGTGACCTGATGTATTGCAGCTTTCCAATACTTTTTGGCAGAGGGGTTATAGCTTTCTCTTGATATCTTGTCTCTGGTTCTCACTTATAGACCCAAATCAAACCCTGTGTGCTGGCTCCATCCTCACTCTGCATTCAAAGGTGAGGGCTTACCTGCTTCTGGAAGAGGGGAATAAAGTGAACTTTCAAAGGCAGAGCTGCTTTATAACTCCTCCCATAGGAGTCAAGATAAAATTATTCCGGATTTGCCGAAAGCAGGGCACAGAGCAACCAGCTGACTTGGGGCTGCAGAGGGAGGGTGTTTTGCACCTCCATTACTTGTTTGGAAGCAGGGGTGATGCCAGCATCACCAGCACCTCTGCTTTCCTCCTGTATACCAGCACTGTCCGCATATTGATTGGAAAGGATTTGCAGTGAAGTAGATGAGAACCGCTGGTGTAAATCCCTTTGCAGCCTGGTGAGAATAAATCCCCCTCTCCTCCCCTCTACTGTCACTGCCAGGAATGATATTAAAACTGTGGGACCAAGGATTTCCAGATTTCAAACACTGAAGGATTTTAATTGCACTTCAGGGTAATTCAGTATGGAGCATACAAGGCATTGCAGGCAGAGAAAATAGCTACTGTGGAAAATGTCTGCAATTTTCAGGGATTCCTTTTATTGTTGACAGCATCCAAATATTTCTGCCCTTGACTAAGTGCTCCGTGTTCCCCTGCCTCTCTCAGCAGTCCCTGCAGCAACCAAACGGAATAGCTCTGGAAAGAATGAACACCCAAAGCACGGACATATAATCCCTCAGTTAATGAAGGGGGCTTCTCTGCTCACTGATTTAGTATGAAGGCGGCTCCTACTGCAGATGCGGGCAGGGCTGGCCGCCTGCATGCGCTGAATTGCAACAAGGACACAGAATCTAGGGAAGAAATGCCGCTAATGCAACTTAGAGCCTGTTGCAGCTTTCCTCCCTTATGGCTTCACTCCTCTGAGGGAAGCCCCTGCTCTATCTGTCGTTATTCATTATTTATGGAGTGATGCAAACACATCTAATGCAAGGATTATTTTTCACCCCCCTAGAACCTTGGGGACTGTCAGAAGCAGAAGCAACCAGAAACTAGCTCCCATTCTGATTTCACTCCCTTCTACACACTGGGCAGACGCAGGCACAGCCCTTCACTTGCTGCGGGCTCATGCAGTGCTTTTCCTAGTGCCATCCAGAGGTTGCATTCTCAAGCTTTGTGATGGGGGTCCCACTTCAACAGGTTAACATGTCCATGAACGTGGTCTGGGCTCTTTCTACATGCTTGTGTTATAAACATTTAACATTTATTTTAGACTGACCCCAAGATTTCGTGCAAATCTTTCTAGCATGGTAGCTTTCAGCTCCATCCTCCTTGAGACACTATGGATGGCTTTTGACACAGGTTGACTCATGGGTTAATCCTTGTGTAGATGAGGTTATTTATACTGTAGCCAGCAGTGGCTGGATAAAACAAACCCAGAGGGCCAGGCAAAGCTTACCTCACCTGGCTGACACATCTTCAGGACAGGGTTTGTCTTTTCCACCCAAAGGTGTGCTAACAACGCCTTCCATTCCAGAGAAGATAAAGTCTACATGGCTGCCAGATTACTCCTGCAACCACCTTGATGACCCTAAGTATGCGATAATGAACTAAAGTTTGCACACATGTGCGCACACACACACACATTTGCACACTCAAGATTTACCCTGAGGAGGCTGCCAACAAAAAAGCTTTCAGAAAAGGGGACATACCCAGCTCAGCCTCTTTCTGATATGGGCCAGCAGACATCACCAAATACAGAGTCATAGATAGGGCCCTCTAGGTAGCAAAGGGAATTACATGTGGCATGTTTTTCTTTACACTCAAATTAGACCTGGGATTAATGATTTTTCTGCAGCACACTGAGCCTTCCCTGTCCTGTGTCCCAGATGACATGGCTCTGAATGCTGGATCTAGGTTTCCCTGAAGCCCAACCATGTTCCTTACCGACAGACATCCAACAAGATGCATAGGAATGGAGAGCTCCTGCCATGGGGCAGAGCTACAGGGGATGTACACCCATCCCCACCTGTCAGGGCAGGATTAACATGTTTGACCTGTCTCTGGCAGACCTCCATACACTGTGTTTGAGGAATATGATTGTATTTCCCCTGCCCAGAGCTACTCCTTGCCTTTTCCTCACTGATCAGTTACCAGAACCTTTACTTATCTGTCAGGTTTCTGAAACTGTTAAACCAATATTATCTGCTCTTCTTTCCCATACCTACCAGGTTTTTCCTTTCCCCGTTGTTTGTAAGGATGTGAGTTGTAGCCTGAGCAATTTATTGTATGCCTCTAGCCTTTGAGCCAACGAGAGGAAAGCTCACATCCATATCGGTCCTTTGGGACAGCTCTCATCACAGTGAAAACGGAGCCCTTGCCTTCCCTGCCGGCTTCCCACAGCCATTCATCAGGCATCAGGAGGATGGATTACATTACTCTGTTGTTTATTGCTCACAGGGTTCACATCATTGTCACAGTGCTGTGTTTTCATTTGTGTGGTTGTGCTACTAAAGGGCATGGAGAACTCCTAAGTCTGAACTGACCCATGTCAAGGCAGGTGCTTTCCGCCTTAGGATAGCAATAAGGCATCCGAGCAAAGAGGAGTTGAGGGCTCTGAATTGCAAGAAGGGGAAGATAGGGTTGCAGTAATAAAAAATAATAAATGCATTTCTCTTCCATGTCTATTCAGTAATTTCATCATGAACAAAATCAGGGAAAATCCTTCCTCTCTAAGCCAATGTGCACTCCAGCATACAATCCATTGTATTCTATGCAAATATAAAATATTTACATATGCATGCGTGCATTTATATGCATGCACATATATCCACACACAAGAAATCATGTCCTTTGTGGCATCTCTTATTAAGTGGCAATGCAGAAATCCTGTTGTCCCCACCATGTTTGACTTGCCCTTCAACCAGTCAGGTTTGTGCCTCCTCAGACAGATGCACAGGGCTAAGATGCCAAGTTATGGCTTGTTTTGTCATGTAAGATTAGGAAATGCTTAACAGAAGTTGTTGCATTCTAGCTACTTGCAAGAGAGCACTCACACTGCAGGTTCCTAACAATTTTTCCTTCTTACCTTTGCAATACCTTCCCTCCTAGAAGAGCTGAGTAGCAGGGGTTTGTTGCATGTCATGGAAGAAGATGCCAAAGCTGGAAATAGGTCATTTGGCTTGCGTTCTGCCCTCTTTTACTGATTGCCTGTATCACCTCAGGCAAGCCATTTAATGGATCTGTAGCACACTTTGCCCACCTGGAAAGGAGCTACAGTAAGAACATATGTACAGCCCTTTGATAGCTATTGATGAAATGCGTTACTAAGCCTAAAAATAAGAAGATAAAAATATAAGAAATGTCTGACTGGCCTGGATCAATGGTGCCTATTACAGTGGCAGTAGGAAATGCTATCTAGCGAGAGCTGGTCAGCTATTGTCCCCATCCATCTCCTGCACCTGCAGTCATTGGACCAGTGGGGATGAAGGGCACATAAACTATTCCCCTTAGTAACTATTTATAGACATATTTTCCACAACTGTGTGCTATTTGGAGCGCTGGCAGAGCTGCTTTAGTAAGACATGTTTCAGCTGACGTCCTTCTTCCTCATCATGGTCTACACCTTGGTTTTCTCACGTGCACCGCACCAGGTAGAGGTGCGGGCAGAAAAAAACATTGGGTGTGCTAAGGATAACTGGAAATGTCAATGAGCACCATGGATTTAAGAAACCAAATAAGTAGTAATTAAAAATACGTGGGCAGGGGGTGTACATTCCCTTGTCCCATCTGTAAATGTAGTGGTGGATTTAGTATATCAACACCAACATTTTAATTAATCACTGCTTCCAAAATGCTTTGTGGGTCAAAGCCTAATGCAGACAAAAATATCATTAATAATACTTCTAGTAGCATTTCACTCTTTGTTATTACATTATCATGCATTAATATTATATAAGATTATTAATAATGACAAAAGCCTACCCCTTAATATGGGAAGGGGCATCTTTAGCTCTTTCCAGAACAAAAAGACCATTACCACTCATTAAAGATCTTCCCTATATTTTAGCCAATAGTCATTTTATAATTTTATCATTGAAATTAACCACATAGTCACAGGCTGAGACAGTCGTAATTAACAACGACGGAAAAAAGAAATGGAATGCGCTCCAGTAAACAGAAGCAGCCCTCTCCTCACCCACCTCTCCCACCCCCCCAATGGTGCAAAATACATAGGGGACCCTGTTGTCATAGTAACTGACATTACAGCTTGCTTTCGATAATTAATGGAGGGCTTTGCTATTACAGTATTCTTGAAAATTCACTTTCCCCTGTGCTGCACTGCAGAATGCAGTATCATTTCCCCATTCATAAATATTTCATTACCACAGTCTGCTGTGTTTCATCATCACCGATAACACTCAGCCTAATCCACCCATTGCTGAATTCATGTAGCCCTGTCGGTAGAGCAACTTTCATTTCCTCCTTCCACTTCTGCAGTCTTCATTTTTCTTGTTCAGTGTTCTTCTGCTGCAAAACTGTCATTGTAGGCTAAGTACCAAGACCTTTATTTTTCTTTCTCTGAAAAATAACTGAGTAGTAAAAGCTCTGCCCAAGTAAATAGCATACAGCCACATGCACACGCAGTGTTTCCATCACAAGTATAACCCGTCTGTATCACTAAATGGAGATGTTTAGATGGAGAATTGCAATATGTTACTGTGGAAGGAAACTCAGGATCTGATTCAGCAAAATATCAGGGTACCTTCAGACATGTGCATTGTCCTCTGATGACAGCTGTAAGCAACAGAAGTGATACTTTCATCCAGAGGACTGGTTGGGGCATAGTAAGTTTTATAAATAACATACTAGTAGAGAATACCCAAAGCCAGTGGTGGTAATACAGATGGCAAGGAGAGAAGAAACAGAGAAATAATTTAATTTTTTTCCTTAATATCAAAACTCTATCAAATTAACCCTCATGCACTTACATACATCATTTCTATTTCTATCCATGCTTAGAGCACTTGAGATTCCTTGTTGGGCCTCACTTGACTTATTTTTCTTCTTTTTAATACTTTTCTCTTTCATGTTTCTTTTGAAACAACCTGGTAGCTAAAGACTGAGACACCATAAGGAGTTAGTGTTCGCCTCTCTAATGCCAATAGAAAGGTGTCTCTCCTGTAACTTGATGATAGACTTGCCTTAGTCTGCCTTTACAAAGGAGGAGACTACAGAGGCCGAAGGGAAGGAAAATGACACGAATCCTATCAGATAGAACATTGCATGAACCTGGCCTGTTTTGTAATAAGTATCACAGGTGTGATGTAGTTTTCCTCTGGGAGGGGTTAAATCCTGGATAAGGAATCATGGTGCAAATAAGCATTATGGGAGGACTACTGCACACATCCCTTGACAGGCTCTATATAAATGTACAAGGAAAATTTGTTTCATCTATTCTCTATGTAGCAGAAATAGCTAGGTAAAAAATTGCACAGCCCATGCAATAAATAGCAGTTCGCAGTTATTTGCCTATGCCATGCAATCTGCAAGACCTGTTAGGATGTCATTTATGTTGACACATTTAAACAGAGACGCTCTGAAAATCCATTTTCTTCCAAGCTTCATTAAAAAAACCTACTTTTTTTTTCATGTCTTTTCAATTCAGACTCAGTAGTTTCATATAGTGAGAAGGGAACACTGGAAGTGGATTGAGGGAATCTTGAGTATTATTTAGCTTTTTGTAAAATAAAATATAAAATATAAAAAATAAAAATAAATAAAATAAAATAAAACAAACCAAATTTGATTCCTTGTAAGTAACTGTAATGATCTTCTCTTGCATACTATAAGTTCCTCACCATTAGCGAGGAATGAATATACAGAATAGAGGAATTCACAACAGTCCAGGGATTTTTTTTCCTCTTTACATGGGATGTGACTCTGATGAACAGATTTCATTTTCAGATGAGCTGGTGGAGTCTTTCACCCAAGCATATTGGGATGGAGAGTCTCATGGAGCCAAACAAACACTAGTCAAAGCCAAAAGGGCCTGTGCCAACATCCAGCAGGGAAGTTTGCAATATCAGTTAAATACAGGACAAAGACTCAAATTGCCTGTAGTCCTCTGTGTTAATCTTCAGGCGTATTTTAAGAGATCACCCCCGTAAAGGGAGGGTCCAAGCGTGCTTAGCATGGGCCCAAGCTTTTATTCATGTAACCTAGACACCAACCTTACTTGAGCATATGATGGCCCTGTCTCCCCAGAGACACTCAAAGTTAAGCCCTTTAGAGCTGAGTATTAGTGCTGTCACCAACAGTGTGGAAGGATGCACAAGTTTAAGCCCAGCTGGCAGCCACCCATCTTCATCCTGCTGCATAAAATCACTGTGTGGCCCCTAAAGACGTCAGTCTTGCAGGGCATCCAAGCCCCAAGCAAGAGCAAACAGTGGGTTATTTTCAGCAACGCTCCTTGCAGGCTGAACATGAGGAGTGGGAAATGCCCCAGTTTGCAAAACATTTCAGGGGCAAAGTCCATAGTAGAGCTGAAACCAGGTTCCCCGACATTGCCAAATGCAAAGGGGCATGGGCTAAAAGCCATTCCTCTGAGGTAAAGTGAGCCCTGATTCCACACAATCACCCTGCTACCTCCCATGACATTACTGGCATACAAATAGTTGTATTCAGCCTTCATCCATCCAAGAGCTGTCAGCAGGTAGCTCGTCAACTCCACAGTTCACAGGGGCTTTTTTCTTTGTTTCATTCAGGTTTAGAAAAGGAGAAAAGCAGGTGGATGTTTTGTGCAATACATATATCCGCCTCCTCTGAGGACTTGTTGGTAGTGACACATGAGAAGAAATTACCCTTGACAATAAGGCTATGATGTCTTTTCCTTACTATTTCAGACAGAAAGATATGCTTGAGTGTGGGGGCGCAAGAGAGAAAGCAAGACTGTAAATGTATGCGTTGGCTTACATGCAATTGCCATTTTATCTTATTTTAAGTTTCCCTATGATTTCCCTAGTTTTTAAAGAGATTTACTAGACCCTGCTCTCCCTTCCACCTTCAGAAGCTCAGTCATACTTTCACCAGCAAGTGTGGCTCCCCAGGCACTTTCCACCATTTTCTTTATAAAATCTGTGGTCCCCACCCTGCAACCTTCACCAGCAGGAGAGTTCTAGCCAGTTTCCCCTCTAAACTATAGAATAAAAGCAGCAGAGAAAAGAAAGTTCATGTCACTTAACACAGCACCCTCTAACTGCTAACCACTTGGCCCTCTCCCCATCTTCAAAGTGACCTTTCTTACACCTTCCAGCTTCACTTGAAGCAATTTTTAGCGTGTGCCTCTCACCAGCTCTGTCACCACCAGCAATCATTCAGTGTATTCTTGTAGGCAAGATCCCAGGCACACACCCCTGGGCCACCAAGGCAAAGGCTTCACATGCCCATCAGGATGTGGCACCAAATGACCGCTGCATCACTCCAACCGCTGCTGCAGCCTGGAGAACCATCTCCCTGAGACCAACTGCAGATGGTCCTGAAAATAGTAGAAATCACCCAAGAGTGAGGTGCATGCATAAGATGCTAAAACAGCATTGTGGGCCAGGAAAGTCACACCTGATGGCATGGCAGAGACACAGCTGCATGGAGCGGCTGTGATGTTGAGGCTTCTCAGAGCCCCTCCAGCTGTGAGCATGTGTTGTGCTGGGCATGTAGGCTTCGGCAGGTGAGTTTCCTGCTTTGCCACGATGCTCATGTTCTTGCTAGGAATGCTTAGCACAAAAGGGGAGTGACTAAAAGTTACCCACACAGCACCCACCCCAAGAGGAGCAGCTGAATTACCTGGACCCTTTAGCAGCCAGTCATTAAGCAGCAATTCCTCATGTTGAACTGTTCTAGCATGAAGTTTCCTTGGTTACTGCTGCATGTTTCAACAGGCCTTTGGCAGCCAAGGCACCTCTATTTCCAGCCCTTTCCTGGAGCATAGGCACCTGATTTTGGCTCTGTGCAGCCAAGTTGGCTTCTCTGCCTCTTTCTAAGGCCCTGGCTAAAGACAATGGAACCTTTTCTGTACATCATGCTACAGCCATAAGGGTACTGCCCCCCTTTCCTGGTCAAGCAGAGAAACATGGACAGCGTGAATGAGTCCTTCTGGGGAGGTATCAGCTTTTGCTAGACCTCTCCCCAGGGACTTTCTCCCATTGTGCCAAGTGCTTGCTGAAAAACCCACCATGAAGGTTTGGGACCAACTGCCCACAGGGCATGGCAATGCCAGAGCTCACTGCAGGGTGCAGACCAAAAGCCTTTCTTCATCTGAGGAGCCTGAACAGTGATGATATCCCTCCCTGCTCTCCGCTCAAGGCTCTGAGGATCGCTGGTGCCTCTGGGGCTGGCTGGAGGAAAAGTCTTTGCATTGGAAATGTAGCTGACCCAAAGGCACCTGGCAGCTGCATGTATAAAGTGAAGGGTAGAAAGTAAGCCAGCAGCTGGTATTCATCAGCTTTCAATACAAAGTCCTTGAAGGAGGACTTCAGAGACGCAGATTCCTCTCCCACCTACCCTATCATGGAAAAAGCCAAGGGGAAGCTATCCTGCAGTTCTCTCACCATTGTGATATCCCATTTTTTGGCCCATATTTGTTCACTGTAGGTGAGCTGGAGAAAGGGATTCAGGGAGAGGAATTTGCAGAGCTCAGCAATGTGTCCTGCAAGCCCAGACCCACAAAACCAGAGATATTTCAAAATGCAGCCTTGATGCCATAAGTTATCCTTAACAGAATATATCGCTTTTCTCTTCCCTTGCTGCACTAAGCTGTTCTGTCGCCATGGTGACCAGCTGAAGTTCAGGGACTGTTTCCCAAGTAGCCCCTCTCACTGTACCACACCAGAGACTAGATGGTCCCTGTACAACTGGGATGTGCCATGATGTAAATGCAAATATTGTCTCATTAAATACCCATGATAATAAAGTGAGCTTATGTAGATGTTACCTCTGGAAGTCTCAAAACATGTGGCAAAGGAAAACTGGTGTCATCATTCCCAACTTACAGACTGGCAAACTGAGGGAATGTGCCTTCTTCATGGTCTCACTGGTTAGTGACACTGCAGGAAATAAAAAGCAGAGTCCCCACTCCCTTTTCAGTCAATCACACAATTTATTATGTTACTTAGACCTCTCTTTCCAGTCAGGATCTGCCCCATACCTGGACTTTGGTATTACATCCCTCTTTTCCCCGGATATGAGTTTAGCATTTAAGTAGGAAATAACGATCTCTGATTTACTCATACCAGGATGATGAGCATGATCCCAGATGAGGCAGTGAGTCCCAGATGGAGGCCCCTTTCCATCCTTTTCCAGCCTCCTCATACCAGCAGCCACCAAGCAAGCAGAGGCAAGGGATCTACAGACTCCTGCCAGAGGCCATCCTTCTCCCAGAACAAGACAGTATACCCAGACTGAATGTTATATCAGGTAACGGCACCTGATGAGCAGCCCATAGCTTGAGAGATTTTCTACTGCATTTTTAGGAAAGGTAGGATTCCCAAGATGCTTAAATGAAAAAGGAATCTAAGTCCCATTCACAAAAAAGTCTAGAAACATGTGCCCTACTGAAAGGCAAAATCCTAACCTACAGTCTAAGCCCTGGGACCAGGTGAAAGGTTTCAGAGAAATTTTCTGTAAGATGGTCCAGAAAAAAAAAAAAAAAAAAAGAGCTATTTCAGAGGAACCTTGCAATTTTGGCAGCTCACACGGTAGAAGTTGTTGGTGTAACCATTTTGTCAGCTGCCGTAACGCTAAGAACCTGCAAGCCCTGGGAATCCCAGATCATGAAGGTTTACATTGGCTTTCAAGCTGACTTCTCACCAGCACACAAGGAAATTTTTAACTAAATATTTTTTTTGGGCTCAGATATTTTGGAAGCGTGAGAGTGTCAGGATTTTGTCTCAGGCCTGAATGTGTATCTTGTTTTGCTGAAATGCTAAATTTCTGGTGGATAAAGTGAGAACTCCAACTCCAACCAACCCCTATGAATAATAAAAACACTCAAAGGAAAATTTTCACTGCTTTATGCATGACTAGCTAACAGCCAAAAGAACTAAATCTGTATTGACTATTGAATAAAACACTTGACTATTGGAGAAATGTCTTAAAAACCAGAGGTAGTCAAACCAGGCAGCACGTCAGCTATTGAGTAGTAACTGGTACTTTATACAGGACTGTTTGCCTCAGCTCATTAACAAATTAACATTATGGAAAGTGTTTGATTAATTGTGAAGCTAACAGATATTACATTAAACATAGTGTGGCAGGCAGCATAACTGAGAACAATTTTTCATGTCATATGAGTCAGTTCCACAGTGAGCATGTGGCTCCAGAAGGATGGCATGTTCAACATGCAGGTTCTCACCTAGCTCATTTCCTTCCTTTTTCAGTTACAATGACTCTCCAATGACTGTCTAAGAATGTCTAATTTCATGGGGGGATAAACAATGCGGAACATTTGTATTCTGGACACTTTCTTACTCTCCCTCTCAGATCAGTGACTGCTTTAAAAAGAAAAAAAAAAAAAAGAAAGAAAAGAGTTGTTTTCTACATGAATTACATGAACTATAACCAACATGGTTCATTTTAAAATGTCAATATTAAAAACAGTTAATAACATATTTTGACTTTTCTAAATTGCCTTTCCTAGTTCCATATACAGACATTACTGTTCCACATTTTCGCACTTTTCCAATAGGGCTATCTTGTCATCTTTGCAAAGATAAATAGAAGTCCCCTTGTCCTCCAGGAATTCAGAGCCTGGACGTCAGGACCCACAAGAAGCAGATAAAAATGACACAAAGAAGCAGTCTTTGCCTAAAGCAGCCATATTCAGGCATCAGGCCAGAGCATCAAACATCTGTGACCAACAGCCTGGTAAATACAGCATTTGCAAGAAGCCCTTCTTGAAAAGCCTCCAAGAGCTAGGAGGGTGAGAGTGATATGGGCCAAGAAGAACAGCAATTTCAGGACCAGCAACAGTGACCTTGCATCCATCCTCAATGCCAGTCCCACGAGGCTTGGCTCAGGGTCACGCTAGTTCAGCAGATTTCTCCCTGTCCACCCAAAAGCAAACAAAGAAGACAGGTCAATATGCCAGACCATGCTGCCTTGAGTGCAAAGACATGGGGAAAGGCAGCTGCAAAAGAAACTTCTGCCTAGATAACTCATCAGTTAACGAAATTCTGCCAAACCAAATCAATTCTCTTCTGGTTTCAATTACAGAACTTATTCTTTACATCCCATCTTAAACTGCTGCCCTGTATTGCTGTTTGCTATTAAAACAGGTTGTTTCAGTCCAGTGGTTGCTGCATTTCAGTGTCAGCTGCAGAAATTCTCCCATTACATGGATTCACACATGCACACCCCTGATTTGAAACGTGCTCTTGGACCCTTCTGGACTACCGGGGCTCTGTAAAAATAAGTCATTACCATAATCATTACCAATGTAACAATTTTCACTTTCCCATTTGCAACACTATTTTCGAATAGCACCACTGGCCTAAGGAACTCTCAATCTGGCACTTTCCATGACTATTAAACAAACCTACAGATTTTTCTTAGCTCTCACTGTTAATCTTTTCATTCAGTTTTATCTCCCTGTTATCCTCTGAGCATAAAACCAGTCAAAACTCGTTACAGAGAACACCATATCACAGGAGCTAGAAATGGAAAGAACCTATTAGATCATCAGTTTGTTCTCCTGCCAATTAACGCCTGCTCTCTGGAGTACCTTTCCTAATGCTTTGTCCAGTCTGGCTTTAAAAAGGACCAAGCAGCTGGGCTCCTGACTTTTCCCTCGGGAGACTGCTCCACAGCAAAATACATCTCACTGTCAGGAATTTTTACTTTACATTCAGCCTGACTGTCACACTATTAGCCCTTGTTATAGCTCTGTGTGTCACACTAAAAATCCCTCTCTCGCGCTCAGGAGAGTGGGAGGGTGTTCATACTCATCACAGCACTACATGTCTCACAAACCACACATTTGTTAGTCATTCCTGAGCTAAGCCCTGCATTGGTTTATATTCGAACTCATCCACCTGTACTTCCACCTCTCCTGATCAGCTTTGCCACTCTCCTGCAAAAATTTTCCGGATTTGTCAGAACCCCTCTAGTTATTGAGGGCCTGGTGTTAACGGTACCAGCTATTTTGGGATTTAGGACAGGTTCAAATAAATCCGAAGCACGCTTTCTTTTTAACACAGCTAAGCTAAACTGAGCTTCTTGCCACAGGACATGAATGACAAAAGTTTGCATGGCTACAAATGAAACAGAGAAAGTTGACAGAAAAAAAATAATGCGTTGAGAGCTCCTACCTGTATGATCTTGCATCTAAGTGCCTGGACTTCCATGCTATGCTCATCATATTGAGACAAGAAAAGCAAAATGCTATTTGATAACATGATTAAATGCTTTCAAATATGCTAACCTGCCTTTCACAAGAGGAAATGTGTTTCAGTCACCACCATGTGAGTCTTAGCTCTCACAGCACCCTATAAAGATATGTAAGAGTTAAGTTGCCTCAATGAAAGCACTGGCAGTGCACACTGCCCTTGGTGCATGGAAGGACCAGTGGGAGGAGAAGCACTGCAGTCCTCTGCAGCATCATGACTGGAGGGATGCTCTTGCATGGCTAAACCTTACCACTAAGCATTTTATATCCCTCCATACAGCAGACCCAAGGTGCCAAAGAACTCCTGATTAGGAACATCAAACCTTTTGTCAGGCCAGGCATGCTAAAGCCCCAGGTAGCAACTGTGTAGCTCCTGACAATTTCAGTACACACACCAGACTGAGGTACTTGCAGAAGACACATCCACATAGGACCAAAGTCCTGTGGATGTGCTGCCAGTTACCCCTCTTAGCCTCATAGAATCATAGAATAGTTAGGGCTGGAAAGGACCTTAAGATCATCTAGTTCCAACCCCCCTGCCATGGACAGGGACACCTCCCACTAAACCATGCCACCCAAGACTATGTCCAACCTGGCCTTAAACACCACCAGCGATGGAGCATTCACAACTTCCTTGGGCAACCCATTCCAGTGCCTCACCACCCTCACAGTAAAGAATTTCTTCCTCATATCCAATCTAAACTTCCCCTGTTTAAGTTTGAACCCGTTACCTCTTGTCCTCTCACTACAGTCCCTAATGAAGGGTCCCTCCCCAGCATTCCTATAGGCCCTCTTCAGATATTGGAAGGATGCTATGAGGTCTCCATGCAGCCTTCCCTTCTCCAGGCTGAACAGCCCCAACTTTCTCATTTTATCTTCATACGGGAGGTGCTCATCCAACATGTGCTTTAAGAAGGACAGAGGCCTGGGGAGGAATAGGGGAAATTAAATACCTGGTGACCCACCTCACCTCACAGTTTCCTTCCCTCATCCTTTGTCTCTCAGTCACCATAACACGGTTTGATTTTGCAAATTCAGGTGGAGAAAGCATCCAGTGTAATCTATTAAATGCCACTGCAATGAGGAGAAGTAGAGCAATGAAGTAGGGCCTAATCCTGCCTGGTGCTGCAAGGATCAGGTAAAGCACTAAGGTCCTCTCTTTATCCACTGCTGAAGGCATTCACCACCTACAAAACAGGACTCTCGTACTGGATCAGAGGGAACCCTGGGACACCCGGATTCAGGACTTAACCTGCAACACCAGACAAAACCCTCTCAGGCCTTCTGTTCATGTGTCTGGTAAATGTATATGGTTTGATCATCATTTGAAAATATTATTGTCACTATTAAGAAAAAGACTCACATTTAAGGTCAAAATTTTTCCTTCTTTTTAGGTCTGCCATTAGGCGAGGAGGTTTCCTAATAACCCTATTCTACCCTATTCACAGGGCATGCTTTTCCAGAGAGCTTTCTGGATGGGGGCCTAATGCATAGTGTTCTGGCTTAACTTAGAAAATAACTCAGCGACCATGTAGGAAAGGCCACTGGGATCACCATGGCCTTCTGTGGGCCTCACAATCTATGAAAGGATTGCAGAGAGCCCTTTAACTTGAACTTTTCCAAATCAGAAAGACTGAAAGGAGGTTCTTGGTTTGACTCAACATCAGCCTGGACTGCAAAGGTGGTTTCCAGGCAGAGATAGCCATTCATGATGCCATCTCTACCTACATTAGTCCTCTTCCCTAGCAGCATGGAACAGTTACTGTTTTTCAATGCAGGGCCAACGGTCTCACATGGATCATCTCACATCTACTCACCAATGGGAAATTTCAGTACTTTTCTCCATTAAAACATCAGTGCCAGGAGAGGAACCACTGTGCCTGGACAACATCTCCTCCAGCTGATCTCCTTCATAGCCCGGTGAAAGTGGCAGCAATGAACAGGCTCTGCAAGTTGAGAGCTGCTTTCCCATCTGTTGCCCTGTCCCCTGAAGTCTTTCCTCCTGGAACTCAACTAGGTTCCTTTCAAGGATGTAACTGATACATCTTACAGTGGTTCAACTGAAACACACTGAACCCAAGCTAGGAATTTCTTCTCCTGGTCCCAGCCATGTGTTGTCATCTGTGGCCTTAAAATGGATCTCTTTCAGGTGTCATGGGCAGCCCACCCAGCTGTCTGGGCAGAAACGCACTCACAGATGCACTGGTTCCTGCTCAGCTGGGCAAACCCATGCCCTTGAACAAGAGCCCTCCAGAGGTCTGTGTTGCTCCTGCACATCAAATTCTGAGCTGTGGGCTGGGCTGCTCGGGAAAGGTGGCTGGGCTGGGGGCTGTCTGGGGGCTGTCCTGGCTGCACAGGAGCAAGCAAGTAATGCAAAGGGCTGGGTGTCTTTGAAGCCCTAAATGTGACATATTTCACATAAGCCCTAATGATCCTTAAAAACTCCAACACTGTGAATGGTTGAGGTTCGCCCTGCAAAGTAGCAAAGACGGTGTTAGAGAATAAGCAGAGAGGGTGCAGATCTGTGACCAAACAGAAAGGAAGCCAGAATACTACCAAGCAATTTTCCAAAACATGAATGAAAGAGCCTTCAGTGGCAAAGATTTCCTCTGTTGGAGCCCCACGGGATGAACTGATGTGGAAATGATACCACTGCACAAGCCTACCCTGTAGCAAAGATCAAAACTGACTTTTATTAACAACTTTTAAGAGGCTATGATTATATTTTTGTTATTTTTTCTTTTAATTAAGCCAGGGCATTTAAGTTGCTCAAATTTCTTCTATAAAGTTGGCCTTTCTTAGTAAGTCACCTTTCTTCCCACAAGGCAGAAAAAGACCTGCATTGTCACCAGCAGCAGGTGTTACACAGGAGCATAAAACATATGCCAGAAAGTCTTTCAGGCTGAAAAAATATGTCTCAAGTGGGAAAAAGGAGTTCTCTGCCCAAAATTTGATTGCTCTTTGAAGGGAGAGTGCTCAGAAGACTGTTGGCTCTCTGACAGCAGGAGGCCTCAGAAAGTATTGAATTTTTCTTGGGAAAAGGTGATTTCTGTGTATTGGAGCAAAGCAGCAGGAGAGAAAAGTTTCTAATCACACAGAATATGGAGAACAACAACTCTGCTTTTGTATCCACAGCACAGAAACAAGGCTCACATCACCCACTCCAACTGATTTCATATGAATGCGTGTGTGCAGCACATGAATAACGTAATTTGGCAAGGTGCTAAAGATCTCCTTAGCAATGCTAGGCTGCCCTCCTTGTTCAAAAATAAGAGGTTCCTGTTGTTCCTGCAAGACCAGGAACAACAGGAAATCATTTAATTCTTAACCAAATTCACATGTTTCAGTTTCTAGCAAGTGGGAAGGAATGAAAAGTGATGCAGACTATATAGCACAGTAACAAGGCAGCCTGTAAACACACATAGAAGGCTGCTGTTATTATTTATCAAAAATACAATTATAATAGTTTTCTGGAAGTACATGCAGGGAACCATTCTGAGCATCAGGTTCTTACTAATATGCTGCCTCCCGTCTCTGAACTTTCAGTCAGCATACACTTATTTACGCTGACAACCTTCATTACAACCCTGCTATTTCTCTGTCTCACCTTCCTAAGGAAGCAAGGGTGTGTGCAATAGTGATGGGCGTCTATCCTTCCACTGTCAGTGACCTTTGCTGACTTTTGAACCCCATGGGATAAACCCATCCACGCTGGACTTCAAGGTGAGGGTCTCCAAGGCATGATGTTCCGGCAAACTTTGTGAAAAACAGCTGAGAGAACAGACCGAAACATCACTACCTGCGCACAGAGGTCATCAACCTGGTTTGCCTAGCCCCCTGGCCAGCCAGCATGAAAGCCCTCTGAGCAAGCTTCTAGCGAGGAACTGGGCATTGAGCAGAGCACTGTGGTAGAAGGGGATGAAGAGCTGAGGTTTGGGGTGATGGGAGAGAGCTTAAGTAGCACTTAAGAGATTGTAGAAGCAAGGAATCATTTCAAGGAAGGGCCCAAGGAGGTAGGTTTACGCATATTGTAAACAAAGGACAGAAATTTGAATGCAATCAGGTTCCATCTGTGTTGCTGTGCAGGGCACAACATGTGCTCAGAGCCTCCAGTGCCCAGGCAAGGGCTGCCTGGTGGACACTGAGCATGTACCTCTGGAGATCTGTTTGGTGATCTCAGATGGTCCCATCTCTCCTGAAAGCACCCACCAAGCTGCTGAACACTCAACAAAAAGGGCCTTGGAGTAGGTACATGAGGTTAGACCTTTGACTTGCATGAAATCTTTGTCAAGTCCCTCATGATTTGGAAGATACAAACGTACAGACCCACACCTATTTCTAAACTGAGATCTGTCAATAAAGACTTTGTGAATGACTATTAGTTTCTCTACCACCAGTGAGTAAGGATTTGGCATAAGAATCAAATATCCCTTAAATTAATCATCAGTTACAACAATAACTGATGACCAAAACGCCTGTCTGTGCATGCTAATTATTTAATGTGTGCCTATGCAAAGGCAGGCAGACAAACTTACATCTGTGCCTCCTGGAAGCATGGTGGAAGGGAGGGAAAACAATTCAGACAGGAAATTGGAAGACAACTTCTTCCGCCTTGCTGCTCAGCTACCCTGTGATCGCTCATTAAACCTGCTCCCCTCTCCCAAAATGACACCGGTGTCACCACGATCACCAACAGCCAGGTTATGAAATGTTTCAAGCGACTAGACATTTGGGCACGTGCCTAGTGGGACATTCAAATCTGCACAGACACTGACAAAATCCCACAAGCAGTTACCTGTATCAGTCAGGGATTAACAATTTTTTAATGTCAGCCCTTGGTCTCAACGTGCCTCACATCTGTAGATGGAGATGGCAACAGCCATTCACGAGCACATGGTGACTCTGCTGAAAAATGGCTGCACAGGCGCCGCATCACAAGATGCATCTAATTGATGCTTAGCTGCAGCAAATACCAACACAGCGCTTCTGGCTGTATCATACTGCGATACAAGTGAAGCTGCAGACACTGAAATAAAAAGAGAACAATCTACCGCCCATTTAAGTGGCAGCTGCTCTGGGTGACTGCAGTGCTGCCCAGCAAATTACTGAGCAGGCAGAGGCACAATTCCCTGGACTGCGTGTTAATCACCTTATCCAGAGGGTAAGCACAGAGAGACCCTGCGGTAATGCAGCGTGGGAGCACAGGCTTTAGGCTGTGGTATAATATATCTCCCTGCATACAACCTGACAGTGTTTCTTCATCAAAGTTATACCAAACTTGAATAGAAAGGACTGTAAGAGAAGGTAAGCAATACTGAAATAAGAAAGCTAGGTCATGGCAGAAGTGATTTTAGGCAGTTTTTTAAGTATAAAAGGCAGGCTACACCATTTTCGTAGTTAACAGTGGGCATAAAAAGAGTAACAGAGGCCATCTGACAAAAGCAAAAAACCATGAAAACTGCCAAACATGCGAGTGCATCAGATGTTAATGATGATGAAATCTTATACAACAGATTCTGGAGAAGTCAGTGCCTTCACCCAGCATATGCCCGCGCTCTACGTTGAACTGCAATCATCTCCTCTGAGATACTCAGCTCAAAATTCACGTGTAATTACAGGAACATTTAAAAGCAGGTAGTAAGTGCCGATGGCTGGTTTCTAGTGTCCCCTACAAATCTGTTCAAGGTCCTCACGAGATTGCTTCAGTACTGGTGGTCCTTCAGAAACAACACTCACAATATCTTGAAATTTGATCACGATGTGTGTAATTAGTCAGTGTGGCCTGTTCTACATAGAAAGCAAATCTGTTCTACAGAAAGATGCAGACAATAGCAGAAGAGAGCTCTGAGCTTTAAAAATGCAACTACTTATTTCAGAGCTGAAGTACAAACCCATTTTCTCTCCCAGATGATAGCAATTCTGATAGACAGCTCAGTGATATCAACTAGCAGGCCTCAAATACCCAGCACAATCATTCAACACTAGTTCCTTGTGTGTTTGGGATGGTGGTGGCAAGACGCAGAGTGCTTTCCAACCTGGGCTTAACTAACAGCACCAGCCAACCCTCAGTCAACTAGCAGTGAAGACAGGGTTCTTTAGTTTTTAACCAAACATGAACTCCATGAGATGGACATAATTCTGCTTTTTTAGGGCAAGATTCCCCATGTTTACCTCGATCGACCACTGTCTCGGCCATGAATGGGACAGCTGAGTTCAGCATTAGTCACTGCAGACAAAAACTACCAAACATAAAGCCCACAACTTTCTTTTTCCAACCCCTACATTAAACGATTCAAGGGCTGAGACAAGCTCTAACTCTGAGCACAGCTGCACAGAGTAAGAAAACAGTGAATTCAGGCCTGAAGTATGGCCATCCACCTGCAGAAAGGACAGGAGTAACAGTAACACTCTCAGTGGAAGGCAAAGAACAGTCACCAGCGATTTACTGATCCTGTTTGGATTCTCAGCACAAAACTGCTTTCAGATTTGTGCGACTGTTTGATGATGCCTGGCAATGCTACAGCAGAGGTCACTGAAGTCTCAAGGGTAAAAACACAGAGCAATTTACTGCTTATCTACCTCTTAACACTTTTCCATTGCAGTATCTTTAATGAGAACATCAAAACCAGGGAAGTCTCAGTGCACTGTAAATTTGCTGCTGGTTTACAGGGAAGATCCCAAACTGGGTGTTAAAGCTAAATCTAGTCTTCTAGGAATCACAGCTAGCGTGAAAACCAATGGCAACTAGAAACAAAACCTGCACCCAGAACATTAAAACATTACATACTCTTCAGCCATAGAATTCCACAGCCAGTTCTCCCGGGGACGTGCAGCTTTTTTTTTGCTACAATTGACTTTTTTCTCTTTTCTTAAAGGATGCTGATATAAAACCCATAAGCACACAAAAATAAATACAAGCAGTTGATTAAACCAAGAAGCAGGGCCTTGTGCCTCTGACTACGCTAGTCAGTCAGCACGCACGTTAATTACTCAAATGCTGCTCCCCTTAATATTTTCACATCTACCACTTTTATGTTTAGGAACTCATCCACCTTTAACTAGTCCATCCAAGATTGAGGGATGTTCATGAGACAGACTGTAGGGCAGCAGAGATTAGCAAATGAACTTACCTTGGCAGCTACATTGTTCTTGGTATTCAAGCAAGCTCACCTACCTTTGTGTTAAATACATCTTAAGAAAAGTCAAATGACACCTGAGGCTAGCCCTTTCTTTGGCAGAGTTGGTCAGTGATTGTACCAAGGACCTTCCTCAGTCAAGCTTTCTATATTTCCACCAAGGATCAGCCCAGCCCATGAAATAATGTTAGTGGTATCTGTCTCTGATCAGTGGTACAATAAATCATTGCTATTGCACCCTTAGATTCTCAGGGGCACTCTATTGGTACCCACAAGGGGCCATATGGTTTGAGAGTGTACTACTGCCCAGAGAAATTTCCTCAGTAAAATTAAGATCAGGATTTTAATTATTTTTTTTTTAGAGTAGATAAACGCTAGAATATATATGACAAAGGATTACCTAATCTAACATACCCAAGTATTCATATTATGCTCACAGCCAGCCCATCTGATTTTACAGGCATAAAAACTTTATATAATTGAGTGATGCTTGCTCCTGAAGAAGCTGCTTGGCTTTTTAATCTTAATGGTTTGCACTTTTGTCTGAGAGTTGCTGCTATGAAAACTCCTACTCCAGAAGATGATCGCATGGTACCCAGTCAACTTCAGAGAAAGCTTTGCATTTCCCTCTTATTAGCCTATGAGGCTAATCTTTCAGATTTCAAAGAATGTTACTCCACAAAGACCTGGTCGTTGCAGGGAGTCCCTCCTTACCAGAGTGCAGACAGTTCACAGCCAGACACACCAAACACAACCAATGTTAGTGGCTCAAGACTGGCTGATCCAAGAACACTCAAGCTTCCTTCCAAAGTTGGACGTGACAGGCTGCGGCTGCAGTGACAGAGTTTCATTGTCCAATTTCCTCCTCCTTGCTTTCCCCAGTATTTCTATGCCCCAAAAACTGGCTGACCAGAATGAGAGAAGAACTGAAGGATTTCGGTGGCAGGAAAGGGAAACTCTAATAATAAAAAAATTAAAAGGGGAATCTTGCAATCTACTCCACCCCAAGTAGTTTCTTGTTTTTCCATGGGATTTAGTTCTTTCATACAGCAGGCAGGTTTTAGTACTCTCTCCTCTCCATATGCAATCCCATCAATTAACAACCAGTAATTTGCTGCCCCACCTGGCAGTGTCAATCAGACCCTGTCTTGGAACAATTACTGCTCAGTGTAGTTCAGGGGAGTGCTCCTCTTCCTCAGTGGTCTTCACAGTGAATCCTGAAAAGGCAAAGGATGAAGGAGACAGAGAAACATCAAATGGGCTAGGCTGTATTTATGGATCTTAGTAAGTCATGGTTTAAAGATAACCAAACAGTTTTTTCTGGTGCCTAAATGGCACCCATTTTTTCCGCCTTTTAGAAAGTCTAGCATATTGTTTTCATAATAAAGTTATTTGGGTAACACAACAGTGATTTAGATTAGGATTTGTTTACACAGCTAAATATGTTGAGTAATGAAATTGAAATGAGCTCTCTGCTTCTGTCACATCTGCAATAGTAACTGGCTTCTTATGGTTGAGTACAAGCCTGCTGCACAGATGTTTCTTGATAAGGTATAAATCAGTGTTAGATGCTGTTTATTGCAGCACTTTTACTACCTTCTTCCCCGAAGGAGGGAATTTTGCCCGCACAGCAACCAGATGTGACCTGCAACGGTATGAAATATTATTACAAGCAAAAACAGGTCCCATATTCCATATCAACATCTGCAATGGCTCATCAAGTATTTATCAGATTATTTGAACACTTCTACAGGTCCTAGCATTGTACCACTGCCAGAATTTACTTATTATAACCTGCAATGAAAAAGCCAAGCATCCTGTAAAGTGACTGGTGCCTGAACTAGTAAGAGATCCCATTTTAGTCTGGTTTCCTGCCTTAAAGGGCAAATTTCTGAGCAGGCACTGCTGCTAGAAAGTAAGAAACAGGGAGAGATCAAGGCAGCTGCCTTTCAGGGCATTGCAGGGAATAGTTTCTTTGATGGTAGCCATGGAACACACTTATCGACTGGTGCCTATGTGAGGAGAACTGAGACAATGGAGCTCCTCACCTGGGTGAACACAGCACAGCTAAGAACACCTCACTAAGTGGCTCTGCTCATCTCTGTAGGAGCAGGGAGATCCAACACGAAAGACTCACCAATAATCCAGGATTTGAAGTCAGCCAAGTCTGGCCCTAGAGCCACACTGGCTCCTTCTCTGTAGCAGATAAAATCAATACCCATGGGCTTTGAAGGTAAAAGAGCCAAATTTTGCAAGATGTACTTCTTGGAAGGTTTCTTAAAGCAAAACCTGAGATTTCTTATTTAAAAAAGAGGGAGGGATGGGTTTCTCTTCCCTGAGCTAATCTGTGTTTCTGATTTGCTTCACTTGTTACATGGACAGAAGATCCTGTCAACGCAGAAATAATGCCAAGCATTTGCAGTTTAATGGAACCCAGGGACCAATTAACAACACAGAAAACCACCAGGCAGTGTATTTCTTATTGTAACAGGAGGGAAATCTTACATTACTGCCTTTCCCCCTTTTCTTAAAATAAAGTGCCAGCACTTTGTCAATGATTTCTCAGTAGTAGTGTTTATTATCTGGTAGTTTTACCATTGCCCATCTATCAATCGTTTTCCATGTGCTAGGATTAGTCACAAAACTCCTCTCTTTACTTGCACCACCCAACCCCAAAAAGAAAAAAAAAAGAAAAGGAAATTGCAACTGTCATTAGGGTTCAGAGCGGTGATGCTAGAACCTGCCCTCAACCCCAAGTTCTCGAACTGCTGATTCTTCAATAGCTTGATGGATGCGATGCACCTCTTCCTGCGTTAAAGTCTTCTCTGGGTGGCGGTAAATGATCCGATAGCAATGGCTGACCTTCTTTGTCCTACAAAATATAAACCAAAAGAGGACTCATAAATACCTTTGCCTGCAAATGCAAATAGATGAGGCCAAACACTTACCCTTTGCATAATTTTTTATTTGTGGCCTGATTTTGTTCTTGTTGCTTGAAAATCACTTTAATGCCAAAATACACAGTCTGGAGAGGGGGGACTGAGATGAATTTTAATTTTGGCAGAGGACTTTGCTGAAGTCCATCTTATACCTCAACTTATAATGAGGTGTGGTTGTGTCGTGGTTTAAGCCTCTCAGCCACGCAGTTTGCTCACTCACTCCCTCCTCTTTCTTCCCCCAGTCCCAAGGGGATTGGGAGGAGAATCAAAAGAATGCAACTCCCACAGGTTGAGAGAAGAACAGTTTAGTAACTAAGGTATAACACAAACCACTACTGCTACCACCAATAATAATAATGACAAGGGAAATACAACTGCTCACCACAGATACCCAGCCCGACCCAGCAGCGAACCCCCCTCTTCCGGGTCTCTGCCCTCCGTTTTTTACCTCCTGGGCATGACATGCTGTGGTATGGAATACCTCTTTGGTTAGTTTGGGTCAGGTGTCCTGTCTCTGCTTCCTCCCAGCTTCCCCTCCTCCCTGGCAGAGCATGAGACTCAGAAAGTCCTTGGTCAGACCAAAACATTACCAAGCAGTAACTGAAAACACTGGTGTTATCAGTGCTGTTCCCAGGCTGAAAGTCAAAAACACAGCGCTGCACCAGCTACAAAGAAGGAGAAAAATGACTGCTACTGCTGAACCCAGGACAGGTTGCTTCTTAGCAGAGCAAGCAAGCCCACAAGAAGGGCTATGCTAACCCCACAGAACTGCTGCTAACACTACCGCTCTCTCCATTCTGGTACTAAGGGGGCTACCTCAAGGGAGCACTGCACACAAATACCCCCCTCAGACCAGTGGGGATGCCATGATGGAACCTCTGCACACTGGAGAGCAATGTTGATAGCTAATGTGGGGCATCTCACAAGTTTTGCCGTCCAGGCTCCAGCCTGGGGGAGGACACCAAACACACAGCTACAGAGAGAGTGAAATACTAATTTTTCAGTTCAGGTGACTACTTTGCTTTTGTTGGAAATTAGAAACAAGGGCAAAATGCATCTGAAGTATCCAGATCTGAAGGACACAGACGAAGGGTGAGGGTGGCTGTCACTCACAAAGTGAAGTGAGCACCACATGGCAGCTTTTAGGCACTGGCCACATTGCAGCCAAGATGCAGGAGCAGCCCAGCAAACTTGGGGTTTGACACAACCACAGGCACATGTGGCGATGTTTCTTATCCCTTGCTGTGCAAAGGAAACGGCAAAAGAGAACACGGAAAAGGTATAGATGGAATGATGTGGAATAAAAAAGTATTTAAGAGTTGCTGAGTTGGGCAAAGACAACTTAATGCAAAACGAGGCGCTAACAAGCAAGTTAAATAAGAGAGCAAAAGGTCTTGCTCTCCATCAAACCCAGGCTGGATTACACAGTTCTTGCACGGGCATCTCTATAATTCTATAATATTGCCAATTTTAAATGGCAGTTGTGGCATCCTTTTCATTTTTAGTTTCAACTGAAGTCCACACTGCTTCTTCTTTCAAAGGTAAACACTTCAGTGAAAGAAAGAAAATCTGAGGGGGAAAACAACAGGAAACCAGAGATCAAGTACTAGATAGAAGGATCTGGCAGACTGGCAGAACTCTGGATTTAATGGCACAGAAAGCATTCAGCAGGCTCTGGGTCATCTCTCTCCTGAAAATTGCTTCATGTTAGAAACCATGTTCATTATGACTATTTGATTAAAACTAAGGTTATATGTGCTCATACACAAAGATAACTCTCAAGATACTCATTTCAACCTCAAATCCTACTAGAAACTAGAAACACCCTCAGAAGAGCTATTTGATACCAACTTTGTGCCACCCAACATGAGTTGGAAGCTTGCCCTGCTCCCACTGGCAGTTCATAATAAAATGGTTATTTCAAATTAAAGCCTCTCTCCTTTTTGTGTGCTCTGAAGATAAAGCAAGTTAAACCTGACTAGCATAGGAAAGGGCAAACTGCATTTCATAAAGTGTTATGCTGACTGCAGTTAACTGCTAAAAACCAGCCAAGAGCTTTCTCTGGGAACAGGTTAAATGCTGTAGAAAAGTGATCTTTGAGAAAAGAGGGGGAGGTGTAACTGTGGACAAAGTGTTGCTCTGCTCTGCTCCTCTGCAAAAGAGTTGAGAGGACAGACCTGGGATAAGCAAGTTCATGGAATAACAAGGGTTTGGCCAGATGCTACACTGGAAGAAAGAGATTTGAATGAGAGATAGCGATAATGAATTGGGGCTCAACAGAAACAATTTTCAAAACCAGGCTGGCAAATACCATTACAGCTGGTAGTATTTCAGCTTTTAACAGTGCTACAGCAACCCACCTGATCAAGAATATTTGCAAATTGCTTTGGCTGAATATATATTTAGAAGATGTACAGTTACAGGCTTTATCCTGAAGTCTTGTATAATGCAGGAACATATCCCATGACAGAAAACTTATTACCACCATTTAATGTGATGCAAACACAAATTTGCATAAAGCACTTAAGCCGTGATAGGGGTAGCTACAGCACTGTGTTTTACCTGTCGTGGTTAACCAAAGGTAATGATTTCTCTCGACCCACGACCCACGTGTCTACATATCCCCCTCTCTCTACCACAGTGAGCAGTTCATTCATGAGGCAAATTAAATAGGTCAGAATAGAACACAACAGTTTCTTATGGGTGCTACGGAAAACCTCTGTAGCTGGCATTTAAATTAGGAAGGGTCAAGGTCTTACAGAGCAGCACTGGACTAGAGTTCTGTTAGCTGCAGCTCAACGTAAGCACGGCTGCAGGAGAAATAAAACAGGGATTGCATTAGATGTAATTAATTAGTATTATAGCTAAAAAATGATGTAACTACCAATGCACATGTCTGACTACACAAAACTCACATGGTTGGTATGTTAGTTTTGTCCCACCATTTAGCTAGTTTTACTGCATTTTGTGACTAATTAGAAAGGAGTATAATGGTTCAATGCTATTTCAATAAAAGACATACTGTCAGTTTCAAAACCTTAAGTATCGTTTTAAGCTGACTTTCCAAGGGAGATGGGGAAGAGTTATTTCTTGGCTCTTCTGCCAGTAATACTTACCCCTTTGCTCCCAAATGAAATACTAAGACAATGTCATTAACCACTGCTGTCAGCTGCAATGGGAACAATTATCGTCAGCAAACAGTATGTTTGCTGATTCTCTTTCTTGCTTTCCTTTGTTCTGTGGAGTCACAGATTGTTTGCCTACCTTAAAGATGGCTCTGCTAATGCATAATGAACTCTCAGCTGCATGTCATGCTGCAGCCTGACGATACAGAAGCAGTAGCTCTCTATCTGGAGCAAGAGAAAATCTGAGGCCAAAACCTAAACCAGCAGCTTCATCAAGTGAAAAGAAAAAAAAGCTAAACAGTGAGCTCATTGGGCTTTATTTACCTAAACTGCACCGCCAGACAAGTCCATGCAGTTCACAGTCATGCGGACTCCTCTCCCATTAGGCTTCAGCTGATCTTAGTGTCACAAGTCTCCTCTGCACCAGCCTGCGGCTTTCAGGTAATGAAATGCAGTGAATGCAGTGAATACAGTGAAGCACTGCTCAAAGGGAAAAGGAAGACAGGGATTTATTCTGATGCCATAGGAGGAAACACAATAAAGTCCGTGGACAAACACTGGAGTGACACAATATCTAATGCTCTTTCATATGTTTTTTGGAGGAAACAGCTTTGCTTCATGATTTTCAGGAATCGGCATATAGCCACCCTCCATGTGCTAGGGAGCTGCTCACTGCCAGGTCAGATTCACTGCGTGGGGGCCAACTTGAAGGTCAGTATATACATTTTGGTATTTCAGCCTGATTCTGAGTACTGCAGAAAATTAAGGCGCCTTACTCTGCCTCTAGTCTAATGAAACAAACATAAAAGCAATCTGACACTGGGACCAGGGCTAGAATGAAAGGGTGTGTTAGGCAATAAAAACTGATACCTATGTGTTAGCTTTCCCTGCACGGAAGTCCACCAAAGGATGTTTAAATACAATTTGGCTAGAAAGCTGACCCCAGAAGCTATCAACAGCAAACCACCTAAATATACTGGTGAACCTGTCTCAGTGGTTAGGTAAGACAAAGACACAGGGTCATTTGGTAACCAAAATAAATGCCTAAGAATAAATGCCTGGTACTGGCATTTGTCTCATTCTCATGCAATACTGTAACAAGAATGAAAATTTCTTCATCCTGTGCTTGAAAAAGGAGATGAAAGGGGCAGTGGATGGGGAAAACCCCCATTTTAAAACTGTGTTCTACTTTCCATCTGTCTTCAATAAAGCACAAGGGCACAGAGAGTTCTGCAGAGAGGTTACACCTGCTCTTATGTGGTGAGAACAACACAGAAGCAGACATTTTCTCCCTTTTCAACCCTTGCCATTCTATGATTCTATGATTTTTCTAGAGAGCTGCATTTACTTTGAGGAACAGAAAAGCAGAGATGACAATCTCCCAGAGCATCAAGGACCGAAAGAGAGTACCATCTCTCTTGTACTGAGCAGTGCACTAAGCAGTACTACTCACCTCTACATCTATATTGCACTTTTCCTACAGAATATTTTTTAAAATGAAAGATCTACACACATGGTAGCAAAAGTATTTGAGATTATTTTCTCTCTCTAAAGTGACTTGTGTTACTGAGGTTCTTCGAGCATCTCCCAGTTCCTGCCATAGCAGTTCGTATGCTATATCCCCTCAAAAGATTCATCATGTAATTACCTTACATAAACCTTCAAACAGTACTCAATGACCACTACACGCTTCACAGGGATCATGTCATGCTGAGTATGCATGGAATGACTTTAGGGAATGTCCTGAAAGGGATGATGATGGGAAGAAATGAAAATACTGTTCCACGTCAGTAGCATCATAGTTGCCAAAGCCATGCAAAGAGAACAGCTTTGGTTTTACTTTGTGGCTCCAACAGTTTCAGAATAGTTCATGTTGTAATTGGAAATGGAGGGGAATATTAAACTGCAAGAAGATGATGTAATTACCCTTTCCTTTTTGTTTTATCCATTCAAACCACATCCACCACTATGATAGTAGGCACAACTACTGAATGTCCTACTGTAAATTTTAAATTGACAAATAGCACCCTTTGCTAGGAACCACATAATGAAAAATGGCAAAAGACTTGTGCTATATACCTTGCTGTCAATGGCAAATAATCCAATTACCATGGTGATATGCACATAGAATATAGCAGTAATTCTCTGAACAAAGGCCTTTCCCAAAGATACACTCTCATCGGCCCTTTCAAATGCTAATCCTCCATTTCTCTGGAAGCGTGTATTGTATACAGCAGCATATTTAAAAAAATGACGTTTTTGTTTAAGGTGATTTTGATGCTAGTGAAAGGCAATAGATCATCTCCAGAAGAAACAACTGTTTTAAACCCACAGAATGCAGGGAACAGCCATTTGTGTTGCACATCTTCTTCAGCTGACTGCTGGCTGAGAAGGATGGTTCAGCTTCAAAGATAGTTCAGGTCAACACAACCATGTTGATATTGTCAACACTGTTTGACCACTGTAGATTTTTTTCGTGGTCACTTTAAAAGAGATGCATGTTTACTGACAGATGGTTGGACTGAAATACCCTTCTACTATTTCACAACATTGAGACTGTAATGGACTTTTTGCTCTCTTCTAATTGGACTTGGTGAAATCTGTATCTGAATACCAAACCCTGAACTTGCCTGGCCTTTTCATTCTTTCTTAAATATTAGTTCCATCTTAAGCTTTTATCTTAATGCAGAAAACTCTTAATGTAGAAAAATACCTCAAAATTCTGCAAATAGTCAGCTTATTGAGAGATAAAAAGCACATAAATAACACCCAGTAGTTAAGATGAAAAATTAAAGCACTTGATAACTTTTCAGCTTCTCAATAACCATAAATAGGTTCTAAGCCACTGCCAAATATCCAAACCCTGATTTGGACTGGTTAGAAAGTTTCGCTCATGATTTTCCTTTTCTGCCCAAATCTATCACCTAATTTCTTACATGGAGGAAGAGATAGATACAAACAGATATGTACTGAAAAAAAATAATTCATAAACATCACCTGAAAGAGCAAGTCTCCTGCTGTTAGATGTACTCACTAAATGCTGAGTGAAATAATTCAGGCAATCACTTATACTTTGGCCCCTAATGACCTCTTCTCATTTCAACAGACCACCTTGGTTTGTTGATACATGCCAGCAAGAGAATAACTAACATGAATGGTGCAGGGCCTTTTTCTGCCATCTCCCAGAGAAAGGGAACTCTTGAAAACAGACAGAGTTACACAAGGAACTGAGAGAGTGCTTCCCTTGTGCCCTGTTACAGTCGTCTCAGTAACCAGCCAACAATACAGTCAACCCATCTCAGATCCAAGCACTTCCCATTAAAAAGCTCTTAAGCCTCACAGCATCAAAAGTAATGGAATCCATTACACACAGGCAACAATGAAATATCACTGGGGTGAAGAATAAAGAGAAAAATATCATTCTCCATTATACCAAAAGAAAATCCAGTGTCCCCACAGGATCATAAGCTAACTATGACACAGACTTTTGCTACCATAGAAGGCTAGAAAAAGTCTGCAAAGCCTTGGGGTTTGGGATTGTGGTTTTTTGTTTTTGTTTTTAATACAATGACTCATTGATTCCTTGAAGAAAGCAATCATTGATAGTTGTGAAGCAGGTATGAAACCAGTTCTCAAGGGGAGGGATTCCAGCATCAGTGATGACTCTTTGTCCTCCAATTTTCCTCTCTTGGGGAAAATCATCTATCAAGCACAGATGACAGAATTCCCATCATATCTATCTATGCCAATACTGAGGAATCCATTCCACATGGATTTAAACCTAGATGTGACTGAGAGTTGTCCCTCCTGTAAGATGAACTTTGTGCTCTCAGTTCATACTGGACCTCCTTGATTTTTAGGTACTCACCACTCCATCTAGTGAGTCAGCTCAAAATCCTGCTCTAAATCCAGGAAGATTCAAAAGTAATCTAAAGACTGAATATTTTCAAGACTCACCTTACTGTCAGCATAGTAACCCTGGAGCACTCATAATGCTAGACAGATTGAACATTATGCACTTTCAATAGAATGGTCTCTCAACTAACCAAGGCTGAGCTTTTCAGGATTAAAAGCAAGCCTTGCAGTGGGCATGTACACAAAGATCAGAACATGGGCAAGCATGTGAGGCATAGAATAGGGTACGAAACCCTACTTTTTCTTCAGAGTGTTTTGGTTTAAGCCCAGCCGGTAACTCAGAACCACACAGCTGTTCCCTCATTCCTCTCCTTCCTCCTCCTGCTTCTGGAGGGATGGGGAGGAGAATTGAAAGAATGTAACTCCCACAGGTTGAGATAAGAACAGCCCAGTAACTAAGGTATAACACAAACCACCGCTGCTACCACCAGTAATAATAATGATACGGGAGATAACAAGGGAAGAAAATACAACCGCTTGCCACCCACTGACCGATACCCAGCCTGACCGAGTAGTGATCTAACTGTGATCTGGGTAACTGCCCCCAGTTTATATAGTTGGCATGATGTGCTGTGGTATGGAATACCTCTTTGGCTAGTTTGGGTCAGGTGTCCTGTCTCTGCTTCCTCCCGGCTTCCCCTCCTCCCTGGCAGAGCATGAGACTCAGAAAGTCCTTGGTCAGAGTAAACATTACTGAGCAACAGCTGAAAACATCGGTGTTATCAGCGCTGTTTCCAGGCTGAAAGTCAAAACCACAGCACTGCACCAGCTACTAAGAAGGAGAAAAATGACTGCTACTGCTGAACCCAGGACAACAATTTGCAGAAAAGAAGGGTGACTGGAAGCGTGTGTGCATGGGAAGAGTAACTTGAAAGAAAGGTAACTCAAAGGGTCTGTGCCCACATATATCCATGTCACCCCCTCTCTCATTGATTTGCTGTGTGACCTTGTGAAAATCATTTAGGTTCTTGATCTGAGTCCAGAGCCGTGTCCCTCCTTACCTCAACTTTCAGCAAGTCTAAAGAGAACTTAAACACCTAGCTCCTGGCATGGTTAGGACAAAGCCACTAATCTCAGTGATGGCATCTATACAAGTACCCGAAACAGCATTCAGTCCTTCCCATGCACTTGTCTGCCATCTAACTATGTAGACCCTGATTCCTGCTAGTACTCTGCAGAGATACATCTGAACCAGCTGTCACCCCCATCCATCTTCACTTCTTAGGAGAATTGTTTTAAATTCTTATATAAATTCCCCTTTTACTGTATTACAAAATATGTTTTAATTTGACAGTGATGTTATTTTCAGTAAGACTTTTTGTAGCCTTTAGTATTAATAACTAGTTGGGGGAAAAAACTGCTAAATATTTATACTTCTCTTCTTTGATCTTTCACTCAGAAGAACTGAAAAGGTATCACACTTAACATTTTTTACTATAAATATTTTAGATAGCATTTGAAAGAGTCCAAATTCACCTCTCATGTTGGATTTGTTCAGATTATTGAGATAAGTTGTCACTCTTAAGTGCTTCCAGATGGCATTTCAGTTGCCAATGGTTGGAAACTTTTGAGCAATACTGTTGTGGCTAATGACCAGTTATGGAGTCGTTAATATTGCTGCTTGACAGAAGTAGGACCAGTGCCTCTTTTGTCCTCTTACCTGTACGCTATGGTCAGAGGGTCAGAGGGAGATGAATGTAACATCTTTGCACAAGAAGCACAACAACCCTGCAAACACAGTGTGCCTTCCAGAGTTACTCTTTACAAGCAATCTGTTTCCCTGAGCCACTCCAGTACTAGCCAGCTGCCTTGGATTGGCACAAGGGTTTTTGAATGAGATATCTGATTCATGAAGTTTTAACAGACCACCAGCATCTGTTGCTGCTGGAGCTGCTTCATTCTGCCACTAAGTTACTAGGGATTTAAGAGGCCAAAAGAAATGTGAAAAAAGTGGGAGAGCCATCAATGACAGCAAATATGTGTATTTGTTGTGGTTTTACTGATTGAAAATGTAAATTCTTCTGTAGAGGCCAAAACGCTTCAGCTGCCAGGACTTCCAGGTATTGCATGCTTCTGTTCTTCTCAGTGTGCTCGTATTCCTCATAAGCTATGTCAGCCAAGTTTCTTTTGACAGAGAGGAGGTGATCCATCACAGGCATCTTTTGCCTTGACCTCTGGAAGATTCAGGATTCAGATTCTCCTGAATTCAGGTTGTCACGCCATATGTTCTGAACCACACAGGGAAGGAGAAAGGTAAGGAGCTTAGATGGCAGTTCCCATGAGACTCAAATTTGTTTGCTGGGTTGGAGAATGCTTAAGCATCTACTGGCTAATTTTTAAACAACAAATAGCAAAAAACTATTACCTCTTGAGTTTTGTTTTGGTGAAAATATGATTAGACTTTGAAAAGCATTTGACACAGAGCCTTTTCAGTCAAACCCAGGAAAAGTGAAGCAAAATCATAGAATCATAGAATAGTTAGGGTTGGAAAGGACCTTAAGATCACAGAATCATAGAATAGTTAGGGTTGGAAAGGACCTTAAGATCATCAAGTTCCAACCCCCCTGCCATGGGCAGGGACACCTCACACTAAACCATGCCACCCAAGGCTCTGTCCAACCTGGCCTTGAACACCACCAGGGATGGAGCATTCACAGCTTCCCTGGGCAACCCATTCCAGTGCCTCACCACCCTCACAGTAAACAAGTTCATCTTTATATCCAATCTAAACTTCCCCTATTTAAGTTTGAACCCATTACCCCTTGTCTTATCACTCCAGACCCTCATGAAGAGTCCCTCCCCAGCATCCCTATAGGCCCCCTTCAGATATTGGAAGGATGCTATGAGGTCTCCACGCAGCCTTCTCTTCTCCAGGCTGAACAGCCCCAACTTTCTCAGCTTGTCTTCATACGGGAGGTGCTCCAGTCCCCTGATCATCCTCGTGGCCCTCCTCTGGACTTGTTCCAACAGTTCCATGTCCTTTTTATGTTGAGGACACCAGAACTGCACACAATACATCAAGTGAGGTCTCATGAGAGCAGAGTAGAGGGACTCAACCTGTGGGAGTTACATTCTTTCGATTCTCCTTCCCATCCCCCTGGGAGTGGGAGGAGGAAGGGTGGGGAGTGAGCGAGCGGCTGCATGGTTCTGGGTTGCCAGCTGGGCTTAAACCACAATAATTTTTGTACAGCAGCCCTGGAAACAAGATGGTCTATAGAAGGAAAAAGCAACTCATCCCATATACAATGGATATGGCAGGGAAAAGTGCTGGGCCAACATTAGGATAATCAAATCAGCTGTTTGTTAAGTGCCAAACTAATCCCGAATCAGGAAAAAACAGGACAGGGAGAAGAAGAAGGGAGCAGGAAGGGACGAGTTAACCTGAGACCAGAAAACAGAAAGGAGTTAAAAACTAAAAGCAGAGGTTAAAAGGAATCATTTACCTTTTTTTGTGTAAAAGAAACACATTAAAAGTGTCTGCCCACCCTGGGCAGCCTACAGCACTAGAAAGCAACTTAAAAACATTTGTACTTGTGTGTGTGCAAATATAGGGGGTTTCTCAATGGGGCTTCTTACAGTATCTGTTAAAGCTGGTGAAAATTCTGCAGCTACCTGCACAATTAAGTGTTGTTTACTATCCTCTTCCAGTCCATACTTTATTAGTAATCTCAGAACTGTCAGGTTTCACAGCCTTAATCTGGCTAACCTGATTTGCTTTGGAGATGCAGAAATTCCCCACTTACCCTCTCCAAGGGTAGTGTGGTTCCACACAGACAGTCACAAGAAACCTGTTGTCATTGCTTTTCTGAGAGTTGCTGCCTTGGGAAGAAAACTCAGAAAAAGACCTCAAAGTAAGGATAGCTACTGGCCAGCAGATTAAACTACTGTTAACACACAGGAAAAATGTCTGGCTGGGTCCCATTTACACAAGGTAATACATTTGAACCACAATGATAGACAAAGAGCCTGTGCCATGTCGGTGAGGCTTGCCTGGTTATTTTGAGTATAATGATGGTGAAAATGTCAGAGCAGCATTAAAACTAGCCAAATAATGACAATATACACCAATCAGGTGCACTGGCCAGAACTTTTACAGCTGCCAAAATGAGTATTATTTTGCAAAATTCTAACTGCTATGTTTGGCATGTTGCCTCCTTGGTATTATGTCTACTCTTTATGAAAAGACAAATGAAAAATGTGAATGTGATAGGGTGCATGCATAGTGAGCACCTCCTACAGAAAGATGATATAAGCATCACGAAATAAAACACTGTGTGGGCACGAAGACTAAAATGTCAGGGTACAAAATGAGATGCATCCTTCTAAGCACAATGAAATTACTGGTCTGCAATGCAAGAAAGAAAAGAAAGTCATTGAGACATTACACTAGGAAGAACAAAATACTGTTTTTGCTAAAACTCTACTAAAAAAGGCCTAGTGATCCTCTCACTAGCAGGAATTAATATCAGCAAAGAAGGGATAAGATTTCAGACCAAAATGAGGAATACATTGAATGAGGAATGCGGAAGAACTAGAGTAAATCAAATGTTCTCAAATTGTCCAACAGATTAACTTTGCTCTAAATACTTTAGGAATGTGCAGAAGTCTCAAAGCTGCTATCAGTTATCTTTGAGAGTTCATGGAGGACAAGCAAGCTACCAAATGTTTGGGAAAGGTTAAACAGAGTTCTTATTTTTGAAAATGAAATGACATCAACAACAAAATACAGGAAGCCATAAGGACTATAGACTATTTATGTTACATTCCCCAAAAGAGACTGTGCAGATAACCAAACTACTTGTAAGCACACAATGGAAATAAAAAAAGATGAAAAATAGAAAACCAACACAAAAAAAAGTATCAACCAAATCTAGTCAAAACAACCTAATTTCCCCTCTATAAATGGGTAACGGGATAATAAATAAAGAATCAAAAAACGAAACCATGAATTGCAGGATGTAGAAAATGTCATGAGGGGCAGGTGCATGTGTGCATGTGCATATAGAATCATAGAATCATATAATAGTCAGGGTTGGAAAGGACCTGAAGATCATCTAGTTCCAACCCCCCTGCCAGGGGCAGGGACACCTCCCACCAAACCATGTTACCCAAGGCTATGTCCAACCTGGCCTTGAACACCACCAGCAATGCAGCATTCACAATTTCCTTGGGCAACCCATTCCAGTGCCTCACCACCCTCACAGTAAACAACTTCCTCCTTATGTCCAGTCTAAACTTTCCCTGTTCATGTTTGAACCCGTTACCCCTTGTCCTATCACTACAGTCCCTAACGAAGAGTCCCTCCCCAGCATCCCTATAGTCCCCCTTCAGATACTGGAAGGATGCTATGAGGTCTCCAAGCAGCCTTCTCTTCTCCAGGCTGAACAGCCCCAACTTTCTCAGCTTGTCTTCATATGGGAGGTGCTCCAGTCCCCTGATCATCCTTGTGGCCCTCCACTGGACTTGTTCCAACAGTTCCATGTCTTTTTTCTGTTGAGGACACCAGAACTGTGCACAATACGTCAAGTGAGATCTCATGAGAGCAGAGTAGAGGGACAGGATCACCTCCTTGGACCTGCTGTAGAAGGACATCTCCTAAAACCCTGTGCCGTACATAGAACAGGTATTGGACATAGCCTTTGGTGGCATGGTTTAGTGGAAGGTGTACCTGCCCCTGGAAGGGGGGTTGAAACTAGATGATCTTAAGGTCCTTTCCAACCCTAACTATTCTATGATTCTATGATTCTGTCTGATGCTGAGACCATCACTTTTTCTCTATTACTTTTGGCATCCCATTATTTTTCTATGTTCAGGACATAAAATTGTCTGAAGTATTTTACCAAACAACCTTTTCTTGTTTGCCACATCAATGGGTAGAAGTTATTTTACGGTCTTCATACAGGAGTTGCTCCAGTCCCGATCATCCTCGTGGTCCTCCTCTGGACTTGTTCCAACAGTTCCATGTCCTTTTTATGTTGAGGACACCAGAACTGCACACAATACTCCAAGTGGGGTCTCCTGAGAGCAGAGTAGAGGGGCAGGATCACCTCCCTCGACCTGCTGATCACACTCCTTTTGATGCAGCCCAGGATATGGTTGGCTTTCTGGGCTGCGAGCACACACTGCCGGCACAGGTTAAGTTTCTCATCAACCAACACCCCCAAGTCCTTCTCCGCAGGGTTGCTCTGAATCTCTTCTCTGCCCGACCTGTAGCTGTGCCTGGGATTGCTCTGACCCAGGTGTACGACCTTGCACTTGGCACGGCTAAACTTCATCAGGTTGGCATCAGCCCACCTCACAAGCGTGTCAAGGTCCCTCTGGATGGCATTCCTTCCCTCCAGCGTATCAACCGAACCACACAGCTTGGTGTCATCGGCAAACTTGCTGAGGGCGCACTCAAACCCACTGTCCATGTCACCGACAAAGATGTTGAACAAGAGCAGTCCCAACACCTCTCCCTGAGGGACACCACTTGTTACTGGTCTCCAGCTGGACATTGAGCCATTGAGCACAACTGTTTGAGTGTGGCCATCCAGCGAGTTCTTTATCCAGGCAATGGATATGGTATAGAAGTGCATATGGTATGGAAGGTGGATATGATATGGTATGGTATGGTACAGTATGGAATGTATATGGCACATACCTTCACAATCAGCTAAAACAGTTAGGAAAAAATGGTCTAAGATCAATATTCCACAAAACATGGATCCATGGCAGCTGCAAGCAGTTTTAGACAAAGTTGAAAAATCTTTGGAAAAATTTTTAGAAGTTATAATGAAAAGTGGGAAAAAGGAATAAAAATACTAAATCAAATTCATAAAACTGGGTAGTACAAAATCTGTCCTCCTAGAAGTTTCTATGTGTAGTGAGTTGCATGAAAGTAGATGAGAAAACTGGTGATCAATACAATTACTACTAAAAGGTGATATTCCAAAAGGCTGGAGTAGCTGCCAATATTTTGTTTCTGGAAGCAGTTATCCTCAGTTCATAGTGAAATCTCAAGGGTCATTCTTCTAGGGTTCTTCATTCTGGCTCCCAGATGATAGCATATTTTCATGAATGGAATAGGCAATGCAGCAGGAGTGTTTGTTAACTTGAAAATTACATTGAGCTGGGTAAAACTGGAAACATAACTGAAGACAAAATTAGAAGAATTATGACAAACTGGAAAAGCTGAAGGATACAATTCAAGCAGGGCTTGAAGGACAAGAAGAACTGTAAGATTCTGCGTTTAGCCAAGATCAATTAGCTGCATGCACAGAGGATGGAGAACAACTGAGCAGTGCTACACAAAGCACCTAAGGACTACACAGAATCATGAGCTGAAGGTGAATCTGTTGCTGCTGTTCTGCTTTACGCTAAGCAAGCACCACCCTGGGACAAACTGCTGGAATGCAGCCGGAGTGACAGCCTTCTGCCCCACTCAACACTAAGCTGCTGGCTTAGCTGAAGTACCCTCTCCACACCTCAAGAGAGATGTGAGGCAACAGGAGGCAGATCACCAGGGAGCAATGAGAACAGGCAGATGTCTATTACAAGGAAATTATAAGGAAAGACTGAGAGAACACAGGTTGCCCAGCATAAGGAAGAGAGAGCATGAAAACACCCTTCAAATACATAAAATGCTGCTGCACAGAGTTAGGTAATAATCTGTTCATCAACATTCACAAGTGGCAGGAGCTGAAAGCAATGAGCTCATATTGCAGAAATGTTCAGCTTGAAAATTCACTTGAGAGGCGGTTGGGGTCCCCGCTGCTGGAAATCTTTAAGGACTGGTTATACAAGTGTCTGTCAGGAATGCTATAAGTAGAGCTGTTTTGGAGTAGGAGGATGAACTAGGTGGCAGTACTCTTCAACTCTTTAGCATAAAATAATGTTAACCGTCTTTAAAATGCAGAAAGTTACTTGAGTAGCAAAGATAGCTCCTTGTGGCTCCAACTGAATACACTGTGTATTTTTGCACTAAAAGGAGATGTGGGAAAAAGCCTAGTTCAAGAAGTCAAGGAGGTAGAAAATACAAACCACTGCTGTTATACCTGGCAACCTAGTGTTTCCAACAATAAATTCCCAGGAAATAAAGCAAACTGGTAAAAACTTTGATAAGGAAACAGCAGGCACCAACAGACTGAGAAGGGAAAGGAATCCTCTGAAAATGATGTAACCTCTTTAGGCCAGCAACCCTTTCATTAGCCTTATAGGCCAATGTCAAAATACAGCAGATAGGAAACCAAATTGCTCTTGAATTACCTTTCACTACCTAAAGCCAATAAAAAACAAAACAAAAATTCCCAGAAAAGTCCTCTGTAAGGCAGCATCCCAAAGGGAGACTGCACTCAGCTGCTTGTCCCCTCTCTGAGGCTGAGAGATGCCTTAGGAAAGCTCTAAGGAACAGCCATGGAAGCTGCTGCATATCTTTGATAGGCTGAACTGTATCTCTGGTTTTTATGCTTTTCTGAGTTGATATCAAGAGGTTAACCCTTTGCTTTCAGCTTTCCAAGATCACATTTAACTCCAGGCAATCTTAAAATAAGGACAAAATCTTTCTTCTTAAAAAAAAAGTTGCCAACAAGCTTGTTGAAAATCTATAACCCAAGGCTGTTTGGGGACGCCCAGGAAGTAGGAGACATCTGCTACACCAATCCTTGAGGAAAGGCTGGCTGGCCCTGAGGAGGACTACAGCTTTGGGGACTAGGGCCTTTTGACATAGAAGGTGATTAACTTTACGCCCTGTTGCAGGTAGAGAGACTGAAAAATACAGAGGAATTGCCAAATCCAGGACATACTGCATAATAGAAATACATAGAAATGTAACAGAAGTCTCATCTTTTGGAGCCTCAATATGACGCTCTGAAAAACCAGCCATGTTTCCCTTGTATTCATACATGTTAACCTGGCCTCCAAATGTTCACTCATTTACTGTTCTGTAGTAATTTACTGTACCTCTTCCTTACGTATACAATAGCTGTGAGGGAGGAACTGCCTTTCATTTTCTCTACCTATACTCCTTTTTCAGCAAAGAATGAGCGGCCATGACTCCGCTACAAGGAAAAATAACCCTATGTACTTATATAAGAATATGTGTATAAAAGTGTATATATACACTCACTGCCACGGCTGCAAAGGCTAGTTTTTTATTAAACTTTGCAAGTTTGCTTGGACCAATAATATCACCAGTTCGGGGGAAATCCTGATGTTTACTCAATCTTTTGCAGGGGTTAAATGTTGATCTCATAAAAGTTCCATTGCATATGTGCTCTTTCATTCTTACATGAAATATGAAGTTGCCAAGGAACAAATTAACTATTTATGACTCATGCCTGTACAGTAACAAAGAATGGCTTAATGGGGGCATGTACTGCTTTGAGAGTACTGCAGTCTGTTCCCTGGAGACTCTCTTAAACAGGTTTAAGATGTACACTCTCCTTTTTCCTCAAAAATAAAAGACCAAATACTTGACACGACTGTCTAAGTCATAGCAAAAAGACTCACACATGTCACAGGCTCTTGCACCACAGTCCCACATACATGCCTTGTAGGTAATTCAGAGTAGATTGCATATAGCTGTACCCAGACAGCAACTATAAATCAAGATTGTTAACTGAAATGAAGTCAAGTTACTCTTACATTGCTAACTTTAGAATTATAGAAGCAGACACTGGTATTTATTATACATAAGACACAGCAATTTGGCAGCATGACTTTAAACACCATCAACTCTGCTAGTAGATCTTCTTTGCTTGCACTATGGTAACATACGAGGAATAAGATGCTCCTTCTGAGCTTACAGGTAGTTAAACCTGAACAGTCATGTTGCCAAGTATCACCAGGAGGTCATACCATTAAGATTAGCAGAGTTTGTTCTCTACTTTGCTTCATTCTTGTCACACCTAGCCAGAATATCTGGTGTTCTAACATTGTGGTTTGAAATACACACAGTACCAAAGAATATGAAAATTATTGGGCCCACTGCTGAAAGGGTTGCAATGACACTCATGCTCCCTTCTGAATCACCTGCATCCACCATATCTCTTCACTGCCCTTACGTACACAAACTCTTCTCCCCAGCCACACTGCTCTACAGAGATGGCTGAACAAACACACGTGCTGGGTGTGTGGATTCAGTGCGGGAATACATCTCCTTAAAATGAAAGATATGACAGAGGAAACACTGTAGCCCTTAAAGAGGAAGAAGAGGGAGACTAAAATATCCCTGTGACATTTTGCATTGTAGTCTCTACCAAAACATGAAGACACAGAGACACAGTCTGCACAACTCAGTAAGATCAGATTGCTGAGAAACATAATGTAGGTAAAGGGAGAGAGACATCTGCAGATCTCAGTCCTGAAACCCACACACTTTTCATAGATAGGATTTAATCAGTATCATAATATTTGATGCTTATTGTGATTTTCCTTTAGCATCCATATGAGGAAAAGTTAAAAGAATCTCACACTTCAGTAGGATAAACCCACTGCAGAAGTTCAAGATCAGTCCAAAGCATGTGTTGCATGAGACTTGGACAGTTATGAGACAGTCAAAATATTTATAAGCACTTCTAAGCTGGATGACAGCTTCTTATATTGCTAGCACATCTGCACTGGCAAGGACAAGCTTAGTCTCTTGTATCTCAACAGATCTCAGTTCTGATTCTGTATATCCACCACACACCACAGAAACTCCACAGGGAAGCAATGAAAGAATCTGGATCGGTCTGAGCATTCACCTACAAAGCCCATGCTTAGATCCATACTGTGTTGGATCAATCTGTGAGGTTTTTGTTGTTTTTTTTTAAGGTTGAGCCTGTATCTATTTTCTTTTCCCCAAATACTGGGTGAACATTTCAGTAGCACACAGGTGAGTCAATAAAACTGAGCAGCAGTGCTGTTTCCACAAATCCTTCTCCAATCCTGTCTTCAAGTGCTTCTCAGATTTGCCCTCCTGTACTAAACCAGGATATCTGCCTGAGTGGCTGCATGTGTGATGAACCACACTAGTGAGCTCATGTGGTTGAAAATGACCAGGTAGAAAAAGAAAAAAAAGACACCTACTCCCAATCTGGTTCACTGAATGGGCACACCGGTCATTGTGCCAGCACACTGTGGGGGTGAGAGCAGTGCAAACAAAGACTTATGCTGTCAGGAGAAACACACATGGAAACAGGGGCTAAAATCACAAGCTGGTAATTCACTGAATCCACATAAGCACTAAAGCACATTCCCTTCTCCCCCCACCCCAAGTTCATGTGAAAACATGTTATACATTATGTTTAATATGCAAGATATAAGGGAGAGGAAAAAGCTGATCTGGCTGTCCCCAAATGCTGCTGAGTCCAATCTCCTGACCTATTCCCAACTGAAGGCAATGGGATGACACCTCTTTCTGCCAACTGAGGATTCAGCTGACGTTTTAAAAAACAAGGAGGACAGGTCCCTGAGTAGCAATGTTTTAAAACTGATGAGCAGAAGCAGCCAAAAATGACGACGCACCAGTTTAGCTTGGAAATGAATGTGTTCAGGACAGCATGAGAAGAACTATGCAAAAACAGCTATGACAGCTGAACTTTGCAACAGTACAAACTCTTTTGTCATTGGCTAAGCCTGAGGTCAGTGATCTGAGCAGATCTTGTGTGTGGAGGGTCTTTCACAGGGCCTCTGCTCTAGCACAAATTTCATTCTATGCAAGCGAAGTTCCCCCTTCTGGCAAATGTAATCAAATGTAATAAATATCCTGGAGAGAGAAACCTTTGCTTGTAAGCTCGCTCTTACAGTATTTCATCAAATATAGAATCATAGAATAGTTGGAGTTGGAAAGGATCTTAAGATCATCTAGTTCCAACCCCCCTGCCAGGGTCAGGGACACCTCCCACTAAACCATGCCACCCAAGGCTCTGTCCAACCTGGCCTTGAACACCACCAGCGACGGAGCATTCACAACTTCCGTTGGCAATCCATTCCAGTGCCTCACCACCCTCACAGTAAAGAATTTCTTCCTCATATTCAATCTAAACTTCCCCTGTTTAAGTTTGAACCCGTAGCAGCAATGCTTATGAGGTTACTGCCATTAAAGATGAATCTGTTCAAGATCATTGCCTTTAACTACTCACTGGTACTGTGGGACATCAGTCAAAGCTGTTTAGCTTTCAGAGGTAAAGAAGCAAGGCTGGATAGAGTAGGGTGTGGGGATCAAGAGAATGAAATACTAATGGTGAATCACTCCTTCGCTGATAGAAGTCATGGTTGCCTTTAATGAATAGTTACACAGAGGATGTGAGATAATCTAAGTAGGACTGTTATGAAACTTAACTATGAGATACTTTGAGTAACGAACGACAAAGCTGCTAACTGGATTCAGTCAGTTGTTGAGTCATTACCATGTAAGACTGGGTTGTTCTGAATGGCATACAAAATCCATATGGTTAGAGACATTGAGTGGTTTGCTTTTGGTTAGAGAAGATGAAAATGAGCACACATGTACATGGATTTTCAAGACTAAAAAAAAAATAAAAGAATAATTGCCCACAATTATATACCATTCACACTAACATTATTTTGCCATTTAATTAAAGATGTCCTGTGATCGAGAATTAGCAGGCATGAAATCAGCACAGACTTTTCATGTTTGGAGGAAAGAATACAGTAGGTTCTCTGCACTGATATATCTGTTATGACATCAACTCAAAGTAAAATTAGGACCAGGCAGAAGGATGCTGGGTACTACATATAAATCACTGATCTTTCACCTTTTAGAATATTTTCACATTCAAACTGAGATGCTAAATGAGCTGAGCCCTTAACACAAAAAAGAGAAGAACTTACAAAAGCACCACTACGAATATAATTCATTCTGGAGTAACTACTCAAGCAAAGACCCAGGGCTGAGCTAGTCAGACAGCTCTATTATCTCTCACCTGAAGAAAGTGTGATTAGTGGAGGAAATGTCACATTTACACTTAGAAATTGTTACAAAGACAACTTGTATCTTTTGGCACAACTCAGCCATTTTAAAAATACTGCAAGAGAGGCAGAGACAGCAAAGAGCAGTCCTTTTTATTTCTCACCCTTGCATTAAGCCACTGAATTTAGCTTGAATATTCAGTATCTCAGCAGTTACCACTTCCCAGGCAGTGGTGCTGAATTGCTCTCTGCTGATCCTCAGGGATACAGCACTGGGGCTCCTGTGGAGGAAGGCTCCCCACACAGTACCTGTGCAGCGCCTACAACCCTCAGTAGCATCAGCCAGCGGTGCAGCACAGAGCAGCAGGACAAGGAGCAAGGGGGAACTGCATCTTCTTGACTCCCTCTGCTGCGAAGGGGGAAAGGCGGTCTCTGCAGCTACTCTGTAGCTTGTGGGAAGGTGACAAAGGCAGTCAAATTGGATGGGGAGGAACATTTACTAACAAACAAGCTTCTCCAGTGATTTTCCTCAAAGGTGACACTGACAGTATTGCATATAAAATGAGTGTCTTCTGAAGATGTCCTTGCACACTCACCACAAGAAGAATCAGAGACTTATTCCTAATGGCAGCACTGTCTTGGAGCAGTGCAAAATTCATGACCATTACACATGGTCGCTACCCTGCCCTTATGTGTATTTTTTATTTGTGGTTTGTTTGTTTTTGTTTTGTTTGTTTTGGTTTTCTTTAATGACAGCTATTCTCAGTCTCTTTCTGGCTTTTCACTATCTTTTTTCCTTGTACTTTGTTTTGCTTGACACTTGCTGGCATTGAGCTATGAATCCTGTACATGGAGACAACTGAATTTACTTGGAAAATTCAAGGGAAAGAAGCTGTAAAAACTATCCAAAAACTATTTTCAGCATACAGGTACCAACTTCATGGTCATCCTCACCTGCAATCCCATGGAAACACCATGCAAACCATAGAAGCATAGGACAGGTTTGGAGAGGATTCATAATTCCATCTGTGTTGTGTTTGTAGTTGACATCTCTCATTTTGCTTCATATAATATAATAGCACCATTTTTATTTTTTTTTTCTTTCCAACCATAGAATCATAGAATGATTTGAGTTGAAAGGGAGTTCTACCCCCTTGCCATGTGCAGGGAAACCTTCTACTAGACCAGCTTGCACAAAGCCCCGTCCAACCTGGCCTCGGACACTGCTAGGGATGGGGCATTTATCCCTTCTTTGGCCAGCCTGTTCCAGTGCCTCACCACCCTCACAGTAAAGAGCTTCTTCCTTATACCTAACCTGAACTTCTCCTCTTTAAGTTTGAACCCATTATCCTTTGTCCTGTTGCCACACTCCCTGATGAAGATGAAAATTTACCCTCTCTAGGGTTATAAACATACCTGTGCACACACAGTAACCCCAGTAAACCACTATCTTTGCCCTTTCTGTCCAGGACAACCACACTTGCCTTCTCTCTGCTTTCTCCAGTGAACAGAAACTAGACATACTTTGTTTTAAGAGGTAGAAAGCAGCTCTGAAAGGAGACTCCAGGAAGCAAAGCACTGACAGAAAGAACTAGCTGGTCTTTTGCTAGAAGCCAAGAAGAATAGCTCAAGAATTACAGACAAGGCCAAAATGAAATTTAAGTATACTCACATTCTGTGTATTCACATTACTGGGTCAGCTCAACTGCTGAAAGCAACCATGTCCCTGTTTTTATCCATACCAGCAATACAATAAAATACATGAGCTTGAACTGCTCCAGTAAAAAATACTGAAGAATGTGAAAACTTCCAGCCTATGCAGATGATCAGAGAGGTGGCAATCCATTCAGCAACAAAAATTGGATGAATTCCAATAAGTTCATACCTTATTTATAGCAGCCTGGCCTACGTAAACTAATGTTTTCATCTCTGACAAACATCAGACATCTCTGACCATGGCAAGGTATCAGAAGGGGAAGCAGGATTGAGAAGGACAATGAGTGACAAGGAGTGACAATGAGTGACAATGAAACATTTAACCTCTTTGCACATGAAGAGAAGTGCAGGCACTTCAGCCTTCCTAAGAAGCTCAATTCAGTAGAAACTCCCATCCAAATAAAGGGCTCTGAAATTATAGAATTATAGAATAGTTAGGGTTGGAAAGGACCTTAAGATCATCTAGTTCCAACCACCCTGCCATGGGCAGGGACACCTCCCACTAAACCATGCCACCCAAGGCTCTGTCCAACCTGGCCTTGAACACCACCAGGGATGGAGCATTCACAGCTTCCCTGGGCAACCCATTCCAGTGCCTCACCACCCGTACAGTAAAGAATTTCTTCCTCATATCCAATCTAAACTCTCCCTGTTTAAGTTTGAACCCATTACCCCTTGTCCTATCTCTAAGGTGTCTAATGAAGTGTCCCTCCCAAGCATCCCTATAGGCCCCTTTCAGATACTGGAAGGCTGCTATGAGGTCTCCACGCAGCCTTCTGTTCTCCAGGCTGAACAGCCCCAGCTTTCTCATCCTATCTTCATACAGGAGGTGCTCCAGTCCCCTGATCATCCTCGTGGCCCTCCTTTGGACTTGTTCCAACAGTTCCATGTCCTTTTTATGTTGAGGACATCAGAACTGCACACAATACTCCAAGTGTGGTCTCATGAGAGCAGAGTAGAGGGGCAGGATCACCTTTGACCTGCTGGTCACACTCCTTTTGATGTAGCCCAGGATACAGTTGGCTTTCTGGGCTGTGAGCGCACACTGAAGCCAGCTCATGTTCATTTTCTCATCAACCAACACCCCGAAGTCCTTCTCCGCAGGGCTGCTCTGAATCTCTTCTCTGCCCAACCTGTAGCTGTGCCTGGGATTGCTCTGACCCAGGTGTACGACCTTGCACTTGGCATGGTTAAACTTCATCAGTCCTTGAAGAATGAAATACAAGCACTTGACATACCTGGATTTTGTGTGCAAGACCATCACTGTGAATACCAGTAGCCCTTCTGTAGGACTGCTGAACTCTTACATGAGACAATGTGGCTTCTCAGAGGTAATCTGGCAGTGTGGAGACAAAACTCCTACTGTGAAACTTAGAAAATAAGGAGGGTAAAATTTTGTGCATAAATGCTTTACAATTTATTTTAGTAATATCTTAACTGTTAAATTTTCCCCTTCAACAGGTATTTCAATATATAATAAAGCAGTCTATTACGAAACATCCAAGCAGACTTGAACGGGCAGTTTATTAGACTTGAGAGCAATGACTAACAGTTGATCTGTCACCCTCAAGCTTAACAGGTAAAAAACAGTCTGCTTGCCCTTATCCATCACGGTGAGGAGAGCAATAGGTCCAAACACAAACATGATTAGCCTAAACTGCAATCTTTCATGTGGCAATGGCTGCAAAGGTTGCCTGCAAAATTGAAAGACAGTAACCAACTATTTTTTTCATGAAAAGGACAGTCTCCGAGTAAAGTTAAAGGGCATCCATGTGACTTCTCTGCTAGACATCATCCAAAGCCATGGATCATTCTCTTCCTGCAGCAAATACCACAGCCTCTTCAAGGTCTTCAGTAGCAACCGCAGCTGAAGCAGCCCTTGCCCTACTCAGTCCCATGGCAGCAGCAGCCCTGCTTTTGTGCAGACAAATGATACGTACGCAGCTGAAGCACAACCCTCCCCTGTTTTTTTTTTTTTGGAGGACAGGTTTTCATCTAGATTGGTCCCCTGATTTAGTTCTATGATTTGATTGCCATGACACAGGACATGGCATGAGTGCAGGAGTGACGACCGGGAATGGTTCATCAAAACTCAAGTTTTTTCCAGACCTAGGATCACAGTTACAGGACCAAACTAAGAGAATCTGCCAGCTCATCTCCTACCTACTTTGGGCTCTCATAAGCAACTGCCAGAGCAAATTATCTTCAGTGGGTAGCACCTAGGCCCAGCTCGTGAAAGCCTTAACCTATCTTAAGTTTGACTGAAAACATCCTTCATACCTCTCGAACTTCAGTGTTGTTATTGCAATGTAAATGAGAGTGCTTTCTAGTAACCCAAAGGCAAATTGAGAGAACTCTGAAGTGTGTTCAACTTGGGATACATTCATTTTGTAAGCAAATTCTGTTCTGTTCCTCATAGCTGCAGAGATTCATGGGAGAGCAAGTAAAGGTTTGTGGGATTTGGGACGTTTGTCTGCCTTAAGGCATAAGCGTTTTCCTTCAGAAATGTGACAGCCATCAAACAATCACAAAAACAAAACAGAGCCATGATTAAACAACTGATCGCAGCTGAGCAGGGGGATGCCTACATGCAGTAAACCTGCCCTGCTTCCTTGGAAAGTGTGCAGCCCATGCCATGCTCTGTACTGCTGTGTTAGACTGTTCCTTGTTCCCAAATGGGCTTTGTAAAAGCAAGGCAAGCCTTTTATTTATATCTTACTTTTACACTTTTAAAGAGACAACTGTGATTTTTCAAATAATTAATTAAAACAGCACAAAGAACCCATATAAATATTAAGATTGAATTTGGGGAAAGCAACTACATAGCTTGGTTTAACTTTCATACTAGTAGATCTTTATACTGAAAAGCAAAGTAAATGAAATTGGGAAGATGGAAATGCAGTCCTGACAGATGTGTGTTATTTAGTACATGTGTTCTATAGTACAACTATATACTGCTATATTTAACAGAATGGCACTCAAGTACAGTTCAGAAAGAAAAAGAAAAAAACAACCCAAGTACTTCCAATACTTTTGTGTTAGCTGAAAATTGCCAATATTTTTTGTTGCAAAAACATTTTCCTTGCACTTTCAATGTTCTCTGAGATAAGAACGAAAATACTTTAACTGTGAAAATGATCCATTTTACAGGCGTTAAACTATTTTTAAACCCTACTCTTCAGTCTGCTCCTCTATGCCTAGATCATCAGTAATTTATTTGTGAAATTCCCTGAGGAAGGGAATTTGGAAAAGAAAGGCGGGTGGGAAGCAAAACAAGCCCTACACACACACACACACATATATATTCCCTAGAGGGGAAGTTTCTAAGTGCCAAATTCTGACACCTGACACAAAACAAACATCACCTCACTATTACCATGGTTCTGTTGAAGTCAATGAGGTGCCCAGTACTACCACAAATAACAGAACCAAAATCTAATGCTGAACATTCAGAATATAGCAGGAGCAGCATAGTTAGCAAAGTGTCACATCCATCTATCCCATGATATAAATCACTGTAAGGTCACAGAGGAAAATCAGGCAAGGTGTAAGTAGGAGGGCATGTTTGATGACTCCACTTGAGATGAAAAGGAGCAACACCACAAAATTTGAAGGTGGAAGTAGGTAGTGATAAGGGAGATGTGGGACATCATGAAAAAGATGGCTTGAAGCATTCCCCAAAGCTGGTTACCAGTATGTACTTTAGTCTTAATTTGGAAGAGGAATATGCTTGGAGTCCTGGACTGCGGTCCTCCCTATCCAATAGAGCAACATGAGATGATATCGCAAGCCTTCCTTTGCTGTCAGGGGAGGAATGCCTGACAGATTTCAAAAATTGCAAGCCCAGCAGGCCTCGCTTCTTCAGTGGACCTCTCTTTCTTTCTGGTGTACTGAGAGAGCGGGCAGTTGTACAGCTTTCTTCCCATACAGCTTTTCTCTTGCTCCTTTAGAGTGGGACAGTGCTGCTGGCAGTATCCTTTGCGATGAGGAATTAAACATGCACTCCTTCAAAAGGCACAAAGCTACTACAGAATCAATGGCTTAAAGACAACTAATAAATCTTCTTTAATTTTATTGTTGTTTTTTTTTAGTGGGAGACTTCTGTAGCTGTGACACAATATCCAGTGTAAACTAGTAAATTGCACTGCAGATGTACCTATTATATATGTACACTTGCCAAATGTGGGTGTTGCAGGACTTGTTAAGAATTCCTGCCGGCATAAGGTGTTTCCTGAAACCCAGAAGGAAAATATTGTTTTAGTACAAGTCCAAGCTCATGTTTAAAGTAGGAATTGTTGATCCCAATTTAGTGGAACAGCAGATTTTCATTACATGGAACACAGAAGGAAATGCTTGTCAGATATGTTTCCAGAAAAGTTGTTTACAGGAATATGTCTGTGCGCCCACAGAGGATTTCTGGGAGAAAGGTGCACCCTGAATGTTTCATACATGTGTTTTGACAAACTGGAGATTTTCTGTATTGGTTTTCCAGAAAAGGAGGTTATATAAAGCACTGCAAAGCTTGCCTTTCTGCAAGGCTGCTATCCCTACTGGAAAAAGACAAGCACTGAATGCACATTTTAATGTTATATAAGAGAATTTAGATTACGGCAGGAAGAAAGGCAGAGGCAGATATTTTAGAGCCCATGCTCTCCTTTGCAAAGGCCAAAACAAAACAAACAAACAGAAGACTGAAGAGCCACCCCTGCTGAGTTTTCCTGCAATGTGAACTGCGGCTTTTCTGTTGTTGCCCAACAGAAGGAGGCATGAAAACACAAAATCAAAGCAAATAGACCTATTGAGAAAAGCCATGGAGAAGAAAAGTGTTCACACGGGGGGACTAGCCAGCTCTCCGACTCCAAAGGGGGACTTAAACCATCTTCATTCCACCCATGAAACTGAAAATCTCAGTCCTGGGTATAAGGTCTGGCCAAAGCCTTGCACCCACATGGTGTCTAGAGGAGCCTGGTCTCAAAACATGAGCAAAGCTACACTCTCTCCACAGGCTATGAAATCAACTTTTACTGCTGGTTCTGATTCTTCTGCTAATTCACATGCCTTTTAATTCCATGCCCTTTAGGTCTATAATAAATATCATCCTTGATAAGTCAGAGCAAGAATTAAGCTAGTATTGAAAGAATGTGTCAGACTACTTCTTTGTCTTGATGTAAATCCTATCAGCTGCTGGCTAGGTCTAAGTTGCTAAATCACCCAATGTATTAATTCAATAGAAAAGCAGAAAAAGTAGTGTATTAAGTATGTTATGAATGAAGTTGCTAAATGTTTCATTACCCACTGGTTCTGAAATGCTTTTCGTTGAGTAACAAATAGAACAAACCCCCTATCCAATAATAATGCAATATATATTTTTCAGGAAATTTACTACATCATATGTTAGACTTACTTGCTGAACAATGGAAGCATTAATTTATAAGCACTTAGATAAAGCTTATCTAACATTTTCCATGCTGCAGTATCTTTGTTAAACAGCTGAAGAGATAACAGTTGTATTCACATTCAGGAAGAATTTACTTTGTGCGAGCCTGGAATTTACTTTCATTGTGGACACTGTGTAAGTATCTGATCTGCAACTTGCAACAATCTTTATCTGCCTCTAGGTTCACTAAGAGCGGAACACATGTATCAGCTTACAGGACTTGGCAAATTGTTAAGAATTTTAATTTTGCTATGATTTAATGAGTAAAACCCCAATATTTTCACTTGTAAAACAAAAATATCACTTAACTAAGGGGAAATTTTCCTTGCAAAGATGTAGTTGTGCCAGTTCAAGTGGATTTATCAAATGAAATTACAGGTTATATTTCCAATTAGCCACTTTGCCATCCTCTGAACAGAACAAGGAGCAAAGGGCTAAGGAAGCAAAATAGAAGAAAAGTGGTTGCAAGTTGCATTTTAAATGACTGGCATTAAGAATGTCATTTTGATTATGTCAGTTTATGAAAACTCTGTAGCCACATTTATACATCAGTCAAAGCTGAACTGCATTGGTAACATTTAATCCCTGGGGGAAGAGCCTTTTCTCTTGAACACTTTCATGACACTGAAGAAACACCATGTTAATACACATAAGAAAAGACAGAAAAAGAAAGACCCTTCAAAATGCCAGAGCTTTTTTCATAAATCTCTTTTTTACCTAACACAGAAACAGTGGCAAATCCGTTCCAAGGGACCCTCGACCAAGGGGAACCCCCCAATAGGAGACTCAACTTTCATCTTTAAAGGAGAAAGAAAAAAACCAAAACAAATCAGAAAAAGAGGAAAAAGGCACCTAGAAACTTTATCTTTGTAATCAAATAAGGAAAACTATTCTGTGATCTATTAATACCTCTGTCCTCTTGGAGCGAGGATAAAAACTTATTGAAGATGTTTCAAAACTTCTCTTTTTTCACTGTTGCACTGGGGATCATGTACTCCAACTTCACTGGTAGTCTGTTCAGGGAAGAAAGGAAAGCTCATCCTATCATGTCCTTGATGGCATGCTGTTCTCTGGAGGAAGGGACAGCACAGGATTCCAGTCTAAAAATACAGACCCAGATTTTCTCCTTTCCAGATAAAAGCAGGACACAAGCTTTCAAAAACAGACTTAATTGTGGGAAAACCCTTTCATTGGGAAGCACCCTGCAGTGAAGATACTTTTTAGGACTTCAGGACAGAACAGGTTAGAGGTTAAAAGGCACAGGTAATCTCTGCCATATTAATGGCCCTCATTGAGGCCAGCAACGGCATGAACAACAGCACTACTTTGTGCAGCTGTCCCTACTGGCCTCACTAATCCCTCAGCAATGTCAGAGAAGAGGTAACACTGAAGAGGAGTCAGCTGCAGCAGCGAGGCTTGGAACTCCCAGTTTAAAACACTCAGTGTTGCTCTAGTTTACACTAGCTCTCATCCTCAGCCTGAACAACCCCAGTGGCTCATGTGTTGTGTGCTTTAGAGCCCTGACCATCTTGGTGGCTCTTTGTGGGACATGGTTTGTCAATACCTTTCTTGTGCTGTCAAAAATCAAAGCTTTTGATCGAGCCTACCTTTGAAAAGGCATTTTAGGTTGGAAAAAAACAAAACCAAATTCTGTTTTTCATTTCCATACAGCAGATGCTTCTCTATTTGAAAATCCTATTTGGCCTTTATGAAGGATTCCGTTCCTTCCTGCAGCAGTGGGGTGCCTTTAGGCTCTGACTCTAAATTCAGAATAACATGGGAGCTGCAGCTGTTTCCTTCAATTTGCATCCTCACACTGTCCACTATTTTCACACTGCATTAATCTTTGATTCCATATCACCTTAGCTATGCAACAAAATGCCAGCACTGTAACGTGCTACTTTCGCAACTGCTGTTCATTCATCAGCTTTTAATTCAGTATAAAAATATATTCTTCCTGAACAACCTCAACTTAGAAGATGTTTCTGAAAATTGCATTGCTTACTGTGAAGTTACCCAAAGATAAACCTAGCTCTCTGGGTTGATTCTTAAACAAGAAACATGGGCTTCTTTGATTTGGAGGTAGTCATCTGCAAGCAAGTTAAAAATCAGTGTTTTGCTAACCCACAGAAAAAAAACCCTCAAAGAGCAAGAGGTGAAATATGGAGAATGAACCTTAAACTTACAGTAACAGAAGGATTAGCGCTGTAAAATGGATTAACAGCCCTCTGGTACTTTCTAGCATCCAGTACCAGTTCATTGAGAAAGCAGTCCATGTCCAATAAAGACCATTTTTCTGATAAAAAGCCAATGAAGGAAGATTTTTGTCATCCATTAATGATGTGGCTTAATTCAGAAAGATTTCATTCATACATTAGTCTAATCTTACAAACCCACTGGAGCTCTTTTGCTCAAGAGATTCTTGTGTCAGTGATTATTTATGCACTTTTGTCACAAAATATTTCCTTTTAACTGTTTTGAATATGGTGCCTTCTAATGGCACTGGATGTTCTTGTTATATCTGCAAATCAGTAAGTACGAGCATGCAGCCAGCCTTCTCTGCACTATTCATTATTTTTACATTCTGCTATCATGTCACCTGTTATCTATTTCTTCCCCAACCTAAGCAGTTCTAATATATTTAATTCATCCTCGTGTCTCGCACTTTTTCACATCTTGGACAACTTCTGCTGCCTGGATATCTTCTCCCTGATGTTTGTCAAGATGCAAAGACTAGCAATGAACACACCTTCTCATAAGGAAGACAGGCCCACAGTTGAGATAATAGCATCATAATAATTACAGCTGCATGCAACCACCTTTCACTTCATTTCCTTTAATGAGAAGAATGAACAATCAAATGGATAGGAAATTAAATCGAAGTGCAGGATATATGACTTCATCTTCAGCTGAGAGATAGCTCTCCTTAAGGAGTGCCAGTAAGTTGAAAAGACTACTCCCTCCTACATCAGCAGAACTACCTACACACAAAAGCACTTGCAGCGTTATATAGCATCCTTCTTTATGTCAAAGTCATAAATTTCAGCAATCCTCCTTCCTAGGCCATCAACAGCAATTTGTTCCTGAAGTTACTCTGTATATTTAAAACTAATCAACACCTGCAAGAACGACGAAATATTTCTTTCTGATAGGCATTTATCCCTCTTTAGCCATGTTCCCCAATAGATTTTATTGTTGTCATTGCTCTTCTTCCCCACAATGAGTTTAGCTCATTCTAAAATAAGGCTTAAGGGCTTGTAGGTTGCACAGGAGCTGAATTTCACACGGGATTATATATTTTCGTTATCAGCACAGTCACTTTATTCAGTCTGAGATTTCTTCAAAAATCCTGGCAACTTGCTGCAATTTACAGGCTCATATTGCTACAACCTCCTTCTCTCTCAAACACATTTAAGCTTTATCACCCCTCCCAGAGCTACTGTTTACAGGTATCTTTCTGATAGATGGCACAGCAGCACTACAGACAGCAAAGCAGTGCAGAGGTGTCTGAGCTAGCATTATTAGGCCTAGATTTGGAGCAGAAGCAATCCAGAAGCAACAGCACAATGCCTGGTGCAGGACAATTTACCCTACTTCTTCATAGGTAGATCAACCTACACATACCACAGTCTGTAGTGACTAGGCTCTCTCCAGATCAAGGCAACTCATTTAAACCTGGCTAAGGCAGTAGAGGGACTCAGAAGTTGATTAAATTGGCTCCCACAAGCAAATCAGTTAGCTCTTCTGAAATACCCAAGCACCCTTAATGTTTCTCTGCTTTGATGGCTTACAAAATTTCAGTGGTTTTTTGCATTTTCATCAGCTTTACTAACACTGCACGTACGTATTCAGACACTCATTCCTCAAAACCCCTGTCACCCTCTCCCTGCTGTCAGCAGACATTACAGGTGAAACATCAATCTTGTTGAAGTCAATAGTGAACCGCTGCTGACTTTTCTGGGGCCCACATTTCATCCCAATAAGGTCAGGAAATTGTTCAGACTTGTGATGGTACCAGTTCTCACAGCTCTCCCTACAGAGACTAATGGGGCATATGAAGCAGGTTTGAAAATCAAAGCGCCCAAGACACCTCCAAACCTTTGCAACAGGCTGATACCAGTGGTGAAATCAGAAACAATTAGCAATGCTCCAGCAGGTCCAGTATCCACAGCAGCATGGCTAACTACAGCCAGATTGCCTTGAAGGAACAAACCAGGTCTGTAGACTCTCACCCAGCAAACTCAGACCCTGTAACCAGCAAGAGAGTCATAGGGAAGGCTGATGCTCATTAAGGCGGAGGCTATGATTTCCACTGGCCCCACAGAAATTTTACCCACCAAATTCCTATTGCTATTGGTAGTGGCTAATATGGCTCAGCTTCTGTAAGAGCAAAACAGGTGATGCTTCTGAAGACAGCACATGCTGTCTCTTCTTAACGGCCCTTTTCAGGTAAATTTTCAAAACGGACCAAGCTGGCAGCTGTAGGTCAAACTCAGCAGTTCCTTCAAAATCCAGGAAAACTAAAGCTTGCCACACACACAGCTACTATAATTCCCCAGGCTGGCACTTAGCCATCAGTCAAAGCTACTCTCAAACCACAGAAGTAGATTTCTTTCCCCTCCATTGCTTTCCAATGTTATTGAAATAAAAATAGATGGAACTGTGATTTTTCACATCTGATGTTGAGTCCTTGTCTGAGCACTAAACTTTGGCTTCTTTCAGAAGATGTATCTTCTATAAAAATACAGTACATCTGTGCTAGAGCTTTCTTCATAATTCAAGCAAAAGTCAGCAGTTGTTGCAGCCCCCTAAACACACACTGACCTACTTCATGCGACTCTCCACAATGAAAGGTTCATTCACACCCTGTATTTGCTTTATGAAATAGCCTCAAATTCCTTTGCCAACAGCAAGAATCATTTTGAACAAGTCAGTCTGTCTTTCACTGCTGTACATTTTAGCTTATGAAAGTACCCACACTTCAAAACTTTTATAACATAAGGGGAGGCACTAGGGGACACAAGCAGCTGCAACACTCAAAAACCTCTCCGATACTTCTAGCGTTATGTGTTCTGCAAGGCATCCAAATTTCATTATGTACAACACGGAACATGACAGGTTTGTTGGGGAAAATACATATTATGGGGCATGGTTCTGTATTTCCTGAAAATGGGTACATTTTGAGAAGGCCCTTTGAGAGCTTGGGAACATCAGGTCTGCTTTCAAAGAGCCTGAGGTCCAGATGCACAGGAATGTGCAAGTACCTACATCCAGCTGACTTCAGAAGCACGAATACCTTTGCTGACTTAAGGTAAAGTCACTTTGGAAAACTTTACTCAATACCTCAAACGTAATTATTCCTTCACAACATCATTCGCTTCCAAGCAAATAAAGTACACAACGCAGTTACTCACGACAAAGTTGTTCAAAACCTGCACATCAAATAGAAAAATCACTTAGCTTAGATGCTATTACTAACTCAACAGCTTGATGAATTCTGCAGTGAAAAAAAAAAAGGTTTTGGCAACTTTTTCACGAATTTAAATAACTTTCGGAGAAAATATGGTGCTTATGATCATATGGGAATCATAAAAATAAATACATAAAAAAAGCTTTGGCTTACAAATAAATTAAATTTAAATCAACAAATAATATTTAGGGATCATAAACAAAGAAATAAAACACTAATGCTTAGGTTTCAGTTGAAATTTGCTCTAAGCTTTTTTTGATTTCCTTCTTCATACAAGACCCAGGAGATGTGGACCCATGTGAATGGGAACAAGCTTTGCATGACTCCCCGTGACCTGAAAACACCATGTTTTATTCAGTGTAATAAATACTGGCAATATGAATGTTTTGCCAGGTAGACACATTTACAATACTAAAAGGATTTTATGAAATCATATCACTTTTGCCTAACCGATGACGCTTAACATTCTACCTTAAAAATGTATTACTTTTCTTTATATTCCTTGAGTTTCCCTTATAGCCAGTGATTTTTCCTCTTCACTGTTGTGAATTCAGCGTGTGAATTTAATTTGTACTAGCTACTATACTGATACACTTCATTTTAATTTTACAGGTATGCATAAAGAGTTAATGGTTGGAGGTTTGTCAGTTTGAGTTTGTCATATGTATGTGTACGTGTACGAAAGCATTCAGTGAAATGCTGAAGGCATTCAGGAGGGAAACACAGACAGATAGTGGCTTTTCCTCTGTATGACCTGAAGGATCACAGTTTGGTTAGTTTCTACTAGGAGAACATTTTGAGAGACCATGTTGAAAATTGACAGCCCAATATTCTGAATCAGCACCTCCCCTGGTAAGGTAAAGTAGCACCTGTCTATGTGGTAGAAAACCAAACAACTCTTGCCTTGTATGTGCTTCATTTTGTTTATTAACATCTGCTGTCTGTCTGTTCTCCTGTTTCTCAGGGATGCATCAACCTCGTCCGGCTAGATCTTTGTGAGGCTCAAATCATGACCTTCTCTTAATGAGGTTCCTTCTTCTTATACTGTAGATTTCTTTACAGCTCAGTTTCTGTCTGAACTGGCTGCTTACAGGTGCACAGCCAATTTCTGTGTCAGGAGGCTGCCATGGCAGACACTTGTACATGTGGTAATATTCTGGATTGCTGAATAAAATCTCACTATAACTTACTTCAAGTGCACTTCTTTGGCTCAACTTTTCGCTCATTTACTCATTGTCAGGAGCATTTTAATTAAGATGTGAGAGGAAAAAGAGCAAGGCCAAAGCTGTGTGCATTGAAAACACTAACTGTAGTTTCCAACCTGAGAAATCTGGCACTTCCAGGGCTTCTTATACCACACGTTGTAAATGCTAAAGAGACAAAGATAATTAAATATGTTAAGTCCCTGGTAGCCGGGTCCAGCCTCATATTTTTCTATCACTGATGGGTCTGCGTAAAGTCCAGTCTGTTTCCCTTGTGTTTTTATTACCTAAAGCTAGAGTTTCCCCACCTCTCCTCCTCTCTACCCCTTTTTGTCCATGTGCCCTCTGTATGTTTTGATATTCGTATAATTTATCAGACAATAAAGACCTGCTCTTGAACACCATCTTAGGATACTATCACAACCCTGATTATCTCCACAGCCTCTGTGGACTTCCTGATGGAGAGAGGGATCCTCATACAACCGAACTGCCATTCTAAGACTGATCAAAGACTTCCCCACTTACAAGCAAACACTCAGTAAAAGCTGCACAGAATGAATAAATGACAGTGGATGGTGTGATATGAAGTATTCGTTCACGTGGGATTGGTACAGAGACTCTGAGCCTGGTGTGTTCCCAGAGGAACACATGGAGAACATTCAACTCCCTGAGAATGAATAGCTCAACAAATGAGTTATTAAGAATTTAACTACATAAGTCCCAAGGGAAAACCACTGGAGCCTATTAAAATGAATTTGAAATTGCTCCTTTATACAGAAAAGACACTAAGTGCCAGTGTTGCAGGGCCTCCCCGGATTAGAACACATTTGTGGGCCATTGGGAAGTTTCTATTCCAGAAAGCCTGAGACAGCACTATCAAAAGAAGAATCCATTCCACTTTCAGGTGAAAGTGCCAGTCTTGGGGCAACGCCCTCTGAACACCAATATCAGCCCCTTGATTGATACTGGTGAGCAATGACCACCAGTATCAGGCAAGCTCTCCTGGGTTTAAACTGATCTTACTAACCTCAAAATCTGGCCCATAATAATGCCACAGTTAAGCAGCCCAGAGCCAGATCAGCTTCTCTGATTCTGGAAATAGTGCTTACTGGCCAGGCCAGTCCACTTATGGCTGTTGCTGTGTGTCAGCCTTGGAAGATGCCAGACATCTTGGGCCTGTAAAAGTTGGTGATGCCAAGTGCATGGTGTACTGTCTGGTCCCTGGCACACTGCTTGGTATGTAGGCATCTGCAGAGGTACACAAAAATCTAGCCTATGCCCTCAAAGACAGCTTTTCTGTAGAAATAGAATGAAAACACCTACACTATACATGGTGCTTCTCTGCAGCTAGTGATTTCAGGGAAAATGCACCATTCACATACAGGCACTTGTATTTACTTTTCCAATCTCTACTTTTTCTTTCACCTCAAAATAGTTCTGCTTGAAAATGGTCTGATTACAGGAACACCTAATTACATTCTGCCGCTACACTGAAGACTAAGACAAGCGATCCCTGTGTAGTGGACTTCATGCCCTCTGTGCCACTGTTAATGCCTTTCTCTCTTGAACAACCCACCTTTGGGACTCCAAGATCATCTGGGATTTGCTTTGGAGTGGCTCAGGATGGACTTTTGTATCTTATAACAGGCTCCTGAAAAAGACACTTAGGTCCCCCAACAAAGTCTTTTCTCTGTCCATTTTAAAGAATGCAAATTGAAGAGTACAGGGTCCTGTAGTGAATTTGTCAGGAACAATGTACAGACATTTCCAGCAAGTGCTCTTAATGGAAGATTTTTTGCCAAGTATTGCCTACTCCTCAACTTGTGGTTTTGAGAAAGCATATTTGTCCGTAACAGGGAACAGCAAAGACAAACCTTCAGTCCTGATCACTTAATCACTGTATCCCATGGTAGATGAATTAGAAGGGCTTCTTTTTTCCCCAAAGGGTCTACCGACCCATGTAAACATTTAGTACTGAGCTTATACCTACCAGTCAGGATGGTAAGATATAATGAAATTCAAAACAAAATCATTGAAAGTGACAGCACTATACCCAGTGAGTTAAAATCAAGGCCCAAAAAAGATTTAAGTGCACCAGAATCACTTTTAAAAAACACACAGGAAGAGCAGGATGGAGTAAAGAACAGAGGGATTAAAACTGTGAGACAATCTGAATATAGGAAGTAGAAAAATGTGAAGCTCCCAGCCAGATCCCAGAGCAGACTTTAAAATGGCCTGTGCTGCTAAACAAAAGGTAGGACATTTGTTTATTTAGCCAACTCATATTGATTTGGAAAACTAGCGAGAGTACTGCAAAATAAAAACAGCATTAGAAAATCCTACATTTTGATTAGCTTATGCTGCCATAATTTGCAGAAGCTCATTGACATTATGTGTGATGGGACTCGGAAATAAAATTAATACACCATGGCTACCACTCAACATTTCCATAATGTTTTATGCTTTCACATTGCTTTGCAATATAAACTCAATAAATTAATCACCATAAGGTAAGCAAATCTGATTAGCCCTATTTTACAGATGAGTTAACTGAGGCTTGCCAGAAGTGATGTCATAGAATCATAGAATCATAGAATAGTTAGGGTTGGAAAGGATCTTAAGATCATCTAGTTCCAACACCCCTGCCAGGGGCAGGGACACCTCCCACTAAACCATGCCACCCATGGCTCTGTCCAACCCGGCCTTGAACACCACCAGGGATGGAGCATTCACAACTTCCCTGGGCAATCCATTCCAGTGCCTCACCACCCTCACAGTAAACAACTTCCTCCTTATATCCAACCTAAACTTCTCCTGTTTAAGTTTGAACCCGTTACCCCTTGTCCTCTCACTACAGTTCCTCATGAAGAGTCCCTCCCCAGCATCCCTATAGGCCCCCTTCAGATATTGGAAGGATGCTATGAGGTCTCCAAACAGCCTTCTCTTCTCCAGGCTGAACAGCCCCAACTTTCTCAGCCTATCTTCATACGGGAGGTGCTCCAGTCCCCTGATCATCCTCGTGGCCCTCCTCTGGACTTGTTCCAACACTTCCATGTCCTTTTTATGTTGAGGACATCAGAACTGCACACAATACTCCAAGTGTGGTCTCATGAGAGCAGAGTAGAGGGGCAGGATCACCTCCGTCTACCTGCTGGTCCCACCCCTTTTGATGCAGCCCAGGATACAGTTGGCTTTCTGGGCTGCGAGCACACACTGAAGCCAGCTCATGTTCATTTTTTCATTGACCAACACCCCCAAGTCCTTCTCTGCAGGGCTGCTCTGAATCTCTTCTCCTCACAACCTGTAGGGCACTTTGGGGCCACAGAGACCTTCCCATTCCTTCTGGCCAATTATTGTGCAGGACTCCCTCATACCTACCACAGTGTAAAATTTAGAGATCTGCCCATCTGTCTGCTGACATTTCCATGTTACCTCGAAGCGTTATTAATAAACACATGTGCGCAATCTGGCTGAGGAACCTGCTTTCTGCTGTAAAAACCCACACAAGACCTTGCAATCCTCTATATTAATCTACCAAATTAACCTGGACAGAGGAAGAGGTCTCCTGACCTGCGCCAGCCAGTAGAAATCTAGAAAGTCCCAAAGACACATAAAAAGGAATAATCACCAGAGGAGAAGAGAAATGGACAGCAACCCATCTCCTGCAGACCTTCCTGCCATCAGACATCAGGATGGGCCATGCCCTCCTTTACTGGAGGCACTTATACATGTCCCCCTCCCACTGCTTGACTCTCCCACTGAAAAGCATGTTTGAAGCAACAACAGCTGCTTTGCTAGTCTTCCATCCAACCACTGTGGAGCCACTGCTTTCTGGATTCATGAAGCTGTTTCAGTTTTTCCTGAAAGATTTATTTTGCCCTTGGCATTTATTTTGACTGAATATCATGTCACATCAGTTCAGTGGAAAGGATAAGGGAGGATTCCTATTACTAATGGCATTTTCTATTATGCTGGAACAGCTGTCTAGGGGAAGCTACATCTAAAGGGAAAAAGAGGGTGTTTCTAACAGGAAATGAAGTAAAATGACTTACCCTGATCCACATATACATCTCCACATTTGCACCGTTTTCTACAGATACTAAAATTCTCTTCAAGCCTTCAGGATATAAAAATGTCAACCACTATTATATTAGTCCAAAAATGTGACAGAAGTGTCACTCAGTAAGTAGAGGTAAAAAAACCTGTAAAGAATAAGGTCTGTGAACAAGCACAACATAGACAAATACAACATGAGTGCACCTCACAAAACTTGTTTGTCTGCTGGCTGTAGGACAGAAACCATAGCATGTGGGTAGTCAAGGAAGCACATAACTATCTCCAGTATCATTATTCAGAAAAGCAAACAAGAAATAACAGGGTGGTCCTGAATTTTTGTTTTCTGCCCTTTTTCTCCCCTCCTAAAATTTACCGCATTCTGTTATAGCAACACCACTTCCAACTGCTGCATTGAAGGCAGGGAAAATGTGTGTTGCACACTAGTGCAGCAAAGGTGACTTCTAAGAGCACAAGAACACTAAAAACACTTGTTTTGTCTAGATTTTCCTCTATGTATGTCCCAGGTCATCTGGTTTTGTGACATTTTAACAGTAGTCACATGAGACTGGGACTTTACCTATGTCCCCAAGGGAGAAAATGGAAAGAAGTAGATAAAAAATCTTCCTTCATTTGAAAGACCCCCACTTCAGGTAGAGCAGACGTTTGACTGGAGAACTGAAAGAACTTGTGGACAGAGGAATGAAGTATTTGCACATGCAGCAGGGATAAAATACCACTATAAAACCTAAGCGTACTTCTGCCCAGTCTCATCTCTCTTCAGATTTGGCTGCTGACATTGGTACAAAACAGTATCTATTTGACAAAGACCATGTATTTGGTCATGGAATCTCATTGGAACGATCCTAAACGAAGAAAAATGTTACTGAAGAAATGCCAGTGGAATGTTACAGTTGCTGATACACTTCATGCATACAGCCAGACAAATATTTATTAGTCTAGAGCAGACAACCATCACCAATATACCAAACATAGTATACAATATGTATAATGAAATTTCATTCTAGTTTCTTCAGTATGAAAAAGTCAGATTTGAAAAGCTGCATCATGGATAGAGTAACATGGACATATAGAAGAATATAGAGTATAGAGAAATATGGACAGACTGGGCCATTTACTGCACACTTGAAGCAAAGTTCACTACAAAAGAGAACTAACTTCATCAGAACCCAAAGTGGAGAAGTATAAACAGCTGGGACTATCAAAGTGATGGAAAAAAAAACAGATTGGATCAACTATCCCCACAGAAAAGAGCTTACCCTGAATTATCTCATTTCCTGGAAGTGGTCTGATCTGGAAAGGAGCTGCTCCACTCAGACTTAGGAGACCAGACTACTACTCGCAGTACAGACTGCTGAAAAGAACTTACCCATTCACCTTAGGTCAACCATCTCAATAAAGAGGCAAAGCCAGTCTCAAGAGTCTAGAGCTGGTATTCAGTTATATGAGTTACTGCCAAGGAGGTTTAGGGAGACATTTTGCTTGTCCACCATATGATTATTTTGGTTTCACAAAGAGATTGATCCAATTCAGAGGACCAGGAACTGGTTGTCAGGTGTCAGGCCAGTCCAGTCGTTCCTTTACCTTTCTGCACACTTTGGAATCTGCACTTCTCATTTTCTTCAGAGCATGGTAGAGTTTGGTTCAAGCTAATCTTTAGGACATGCTTTTTGCTCTTTTATAGTCCCAAATCACATTCAGGGGCCTTTTTTATTTGTTTGCTTTGATATTTCTCTGTCCCTGGAAGGCAACAGCAGATGATCAGCTCAGACACATGACTGCCCCTCAAAATGCTGGGAGTACTGGTTTGTTTTTTTCTGCATTTTGAAACAAAAAAAAACAAAACAAGAAAGGTTTGATGTTTGCCTGTTAGGATAATCTTTTCTTGAGGAGCTTATGGCACTACGCACACACTCATTCAAACAGCATTTCAAATGTCTATTCACAACCTTCAGCAATTGTTAACATATTTTAAATCAATTCATGACTTAAAGCTAGAGCAAGCAAAACTGGCTTAAGTGAACTGAAAACATCTCAAAACAGCCTCTCTTCCCTTCAGCCTAAAATAAACTTATCCATTGGTAGACTGGAAAAGTGCTGCCTGATGGCTTAAAGAGAAAACAAACCCAAAACAATCCACAGTACTTTCCTGAATCTTTTGATGCAGACCTTACCTGACATGACATGCACTTTATGTCTTTAAAGTGGCAGTGCAAACTAAGTAATTAACACAACATGGGAAGGTTAGTATCATACTGAGATAGACAGCTTAACATTAAAACTCTGAACTACCGCAGTCTCAAATGGCCTTTCTGTCCATGTCTTAAAGGCTTCAAAATCAAATGCTCTCATTTTGCATGTAATAAAATGATTTGATTTTGTGTTTTAAAAGCAGCTCTAAAAATCTCTCAGTGGGCTTTGAAAGAGAAAGAGGACTGCTTTCTTCTTTTTGTACATCCATCCTGCTAACAACATACATGGAAGTCATAGACTCACAGAATCATAGACTCATAGAATAGTTAGAGTTGGAAAGGACCTTAAGATCACCTAGTTCCAAACCCCCTGCCATGGGCAGGGACACCTCCCACTAAACCATGCCACCCAAGGCTATGTCCAATCCGGCCTTGAACACCACCAGCGATGGAGCATTCACAACTTCCCTGGGCAATCCATTCCAGTGCCTCACCACCCTTACAGTAAAGAATTTCTTCCTCATATCCAATCTAAACTTCCCCTGTTTAAGTTTGAACCCGTTACCCCTTGTCCTCTCACTATAGTCCCTAATGAAGAGTCCCTCCCCAAAACATTTTCTTGATACTTTGTTTTCAGATTGTTCTCAACACCAATTGACCCACACAACTTTTGGTACTTCGTAGTCTTGAACACCAGACCGCTGCTATCTGAAGGCTAAAAATTGCAACTGGCAGTTTATTGTAAATGAGACATTTGTGCCAGGCAATTACAGGATGAACATTTCCCCTTTTAACTCACAACAGGCTTTTTTTTTTTCACTCCCTTCAGGCAAAGTGTTAAAGTGCTGCTCTGCTCCTACTATCAGCTCTTGAAGTGACACTGCAGGATTCCAGTTTTGATTCCATCAGTTATTAATTTGTCAGTTTGCAAAGAAAGACATTTGCCAAATGCCAAGCTCTTCCTGGAGTCTCTTCAACATTTGTGCTATCTTTTCGCATAGCTTTCCCAACAATCCTGCCACTAGAGGATGGTACTGCTAACAGCGCGCAATAGACAGACTCCAGCTCATCTTCCCATTACTGTGCCATTCCTGCAGCATTTGCCACATTCAAACTAAATTCACTGCAACATCATGTCTGGGTCAATCCACTGGTGAGGAAAGTGCAGTTTTCAGACAGCTCAATACCAAGCCAGGACATGGGAAAGAGCTGCAGAAATGGTCGAGCAAGGGCATGCTGCACTGGAAGAGAAAGCATAAAATTCTAAAGCAGTAAATTCTACAGAAAACTAAGACTGACATGATACCTCTGGATTGACCGCAGGGAAGAGAGAACAAAGCCAAGGACTTCATCCAAGAGAAACTGCTGCAGAAACTGCTGAAACAGGGCCTTTGGGAATTCAGATTTCCTACAGTTCTGCCTGGATCATTTTTCCCTGAACTTGCTGGCTCCTGGCTCTTCAGACTGTGGTCTCTTCACCTCAGATTCACTCTGCGTCACAGTGCTTTAAATCATTTTAGTATTTGTCGTCTTCTCACATGCTTGGTCTTTAGAAAGTATTTTCAAGCACACTTTCTTTTGGCAACAGCTATTATCATACAAGGGCCCTGCTCTTGGTTTGTCTTCAGGCATTATTGCATTAAGCGTAGCACACATCAACATGGGTTCTGGTAACATAGTTTTTACAAACGGATTTGTAAGTGTTAAAACCAGAAAGAATGGCATAAATTAAAAGACAGTACTAATGCTAAAGATGGTCTCATGTCAGCCAGGGCATTGGCCAAGATGTCGCTGGACTGTACCTTTTCTCTATGCGCAGCCACACATGCTGAAACAAAAGGAACATCCTGGGATGACACTCCTTGGAAAGTCAGTGGTGCAGTCACTGTCTGCCTGTCTGCTGGGGAGAACCGCACATCCATTTAGGTAGGCCTGTTCATTATGGGGGACAGCAGTTTCCTTCATCCTATTTCTTGCTTTAGTTTTTAAAGGCTGTTAGATGGTGGTCCAGATAGCTCCTTAGATTTCCCCACCCTACTGCAGGGTAAGGGTCATGCCAAGTACCCCAAAATAACTTTTTAAAGCACTGACCATACTCTACAAACAGGAAAAGATAGCTCAGTCAGCAGATTGACAGTGGGATTATAATTTTTTAGGCTCATCCATGTACTGACATGCAAGGATGCTGAACCAGCTTGGTCACTCATGGTTCTTCATCCCAGCAAAATTGCTTCAAAATTGAGTCCTGGAAGTAGCTTCTGAGGAAGGAGGAAACTGGTGTTGGCATCCTGAGTCTGGCATTCTGTCTGCCTCCTCTGTCTTACCTGTCAGAACCTGCAGGTCCTTCATATTCCCACTTTATTGGCCCACTGCTGATCGTTAGTGTGTCACAAAGCCTCTTTCATAGCTATTACTATCCATCTATTTTGATGTGGTCCATCAAATCTTTGAGGCTGTTGATTCAGACCTACTGATGTGCAGTTTACTTATTCTCTGTTCAGCCCATTCATTCACCTAAAAAGATACCTTCTTCTTAAAAATAATACAAATGGAAACATTATTGATTTTTTGCATTACAAAGCCTAAATTTCCAGCTAAGCTGCAGGCAGGAATTTTATTTCAGGAGGAATTTTCCACATGGTGCAAAACTGAGCTGAATGGTTCAACACAGACAGTGATTATTAAAACAAAATTAAAACAACCAACCAAAAAGCAACCCCATTAACTCCAATTTAGAATCATAGAATAGGATTGAATTGTTTAGGTTGGAAATGACCTTTAAGATTATCAAGTCCAACCATTAACCTACCACTGCCAAGTCCACCACCAAACTACTTCCCTAAGTGCCACATCTACAGGTCTTTTAAAGACCCCCAGGGATCATGGCTCAATCACTTCCCTGGACAGAATGTTTGACAACCCTTTCAATGAAGAAATTCTTCCTAATATCCAATCTAAACCTCTCCTGGCACAATTTAAGGCCATTTCCTCTTGTACTATTACTTGTTATTTGCAAGAATGGGCTGATACTCACCTCCCTACAGCCTCCTTTCAGGCAGCTGCAGAGATCAATAAGGTTCCCCCTGAGTCTCCTTTTCCCCAGGCTAAACAACCCCTGTTCCCTCAGCCCCTCCTCATAAGATTTGTGCTCCAGACCCTTCACTAGTTCCATTGCCCTTCTCTGGCCACACTCCAGCACCTCAAGGCCTCTCTGGTAATGAGGGGCCCAGAACTGACCACAGGATTCGAGGTGCAGCCCCACCAGTGCCCAGTACAGGGGATAATCACTGCCCTTGCCCTGCTGACCACACTGATTCTGATACAGGCCAGGATGCCTTGGCCTTCTTGGCTGCTTGGGCACAAGGTGCTCATGCTCAGCTGTCAGTCAGAGCCCCTAGGTCCTATTCCACCAAGCAGCTTTCCAGCCACTCTTCCCCAAGCCTGAAGCACTGCATGGGGTTGTGGCCCAAGTGCAGGACTCAGCACTCAGACTTGGCAAACATAAAACACCAGAAAGATTTATGTGAATACATGTATATAGACTAACGCATATTACCCTCTTTGGCCTCCATCCTCTCACACACACTATTTGCTCTCGGATTTACTGAATCTCTGCTTTCCATATCTTGGTGGAAGCAGAGCTATCATTTTTAACTTCTGATACAACACTCAGAGCAGCTATTCCCAAGGTTACATTCACCACTTTCACTCTACAGCCATGGAGTGATTTTCATCAGCCGATTAGACAAACACTTTCATTTGCTTAGTCCTTGTCATTTCCACCCGTTTCATTATCTGTTCTTCTCAGGACATATCACCTCACAAATGGTGCTACTACCTAACCCAGTAGATTGATTCAGTCCTATTTTAAATTCCTGTTACAGAAATACCTTTTTGCAAACTGTCTGGTACCGGTAACCACTAAACAACTCCGATATAATCAGTATCCTCACACTACTACTCCCTCTGCATCATCAGTACATCAAGCAATGCAAAATGAGAATGAAGCAACAGGTGAGAGAGGAATAAAGATATTGACAACTCCCTGTGGGGATGCTCCTACATATAGGGACAACACTACATTGGGAATATTAACACCATATGTGTGTTTGTACATATAAATGTTAAAAAATAAAAAAAACAGTGTTGAAAAAACACAGAACATCACATAATTCATTCTGAATGGGAATAATTTTATGCTCCAAAGAAATCTGAAATTATGAACTCTACACATAGGCTGAAGCTGTGACTTCAAAGAATTGCTACAAATTCTGTCTGTGACAACACACTTGACTTCCAAATCTGGGTAATGCCAGCACGCAGTTCATTCTTCAACAGATAATGAAAAGAGTGGTTTTTTATCAGCAAAAGCGACTTCATCCTACAGTGCCAGAGCTAGGCACATGCTGCTAACCCAAGACAGGGTATTGACAGAAAACTGCTGTGACAGATTTATTTCCCCAAGCAAATATGACAACAAGGTGATGATATCAAACACTGCCTGATGCAGGGGAGTAAGGAAAACAAGGGACGGAAAACACAAATCAACCCAGCCTAAGAACAAGTTCGAAGAATTGGGTAATGTTCACAGGCTCCACTAGATTTTCTATTTTAGGCTTTAAGACTTGCTTTTATTCCTCAAAAGACTTCAGTTACAGATAAGATTGCTTTACTCAGCACTCATTATATTTCATCTTCTTTGATCTGAGGATGAAAAATACTGCAGCAAATGCATTGAAGGATTTAACTCTAAAGCAGCTTCTCCCATTACTTCTAAAGACTCTTCTGAAATGTTGGCTTGCAGTTTTTCTTGATGATCCTTTCAACTTCAGATCAGGGCAGTTGTCCCTACCACTTTACAGTTACTGATGCTGGGGTTCCCCCTTCTACCTAGTTAAGATTCTTCTCCTTATCCTTACCCTGTTTAACAAGTTCCTGTCTGAGGGCCCAGAGCTGGAGGGATGCGTCTCTATCACCGGGAATAAAAACCAGATCCACAAAATGTACAAAATAACACAGAATCAGAAGACAAAGACAAATACAGGTCTTTTGTAGATTAAACAAGATCATGACCCAAAAGATCAACCAATCTGGGCTGCAGACATGCCTAAACTGGGCCATACAAGCAGACACAAAAATGAGCAATTTGCTCAGTCCAAGAGATAAGGAGGCAGATGGAATGGCTGAAGTCACAGAATCATAGAATCATAGAATCATAGAAGAGTTAGGGTTGGAAAGGACCTTAAGATCATCAAGTTCTAACTACCCTGCCATGGGCAGGGACACCTCACATTAAACCATGCCACCCAAGGCTCTGTCCAACCTGGCCTTGAACACCACCAGCGATGGAGCTTTCACAACTTCCTTGGGCAACCCATTCCAGTGCCTCACCACCGCCACAGTAAAAAACTTCCTCCTTATATCCAATCTAAACTCTCCCTGTTTAAGTTTGAACCCATTACCCCTTGTCCTATCACTACAGTCCCTCATGAAGAGTCCCTCCCAAGCATCCCTATAGGCCCCCTTCAGGTACTGGAAGGCTGCTATGAGGTCTCCATGCAGCCTTCTCTTCTCCAGGCTGAACAGCCCCAACTTTCTCAGCCTATCATCATACAGGAGGCGCTCCAGTCCCCTGATCATCCTTGTGGCCCTCCTCTGGACTCTCCTACAGTGGGCCCAGGGTCTTCATTCCCACAGTCCCTGCGTCTGCCTTCCAAGACTTGGGTGGTGTGGTCAGAATGCTTGCCAGTGAAGACTGAGGAAAAGAAGACAGTAAGAACCTCAGCCTTCTCCAAATCCAGGGTAGCCAGTTCTCCCAATAGCTTCTGGAGAGGGCCCACGCTGTCCCTAGTCTGTCTTTTATTCGCAGTGTACCTACAGAATCCCTTCCTGTTATCTGTCACATCCCTAGCCAAGTTTCATTCTAAGTGGGCCTTAGCTTTCCTAACCTGGTCCCTAGCTTCCTGGACAACATCCCTGTATTCTTCCCAGGCTGCCTGTTCTTGCTTCCACCTTTTATAAGGCTCTTTTTTCCTTCGAATTTTCCTCAGCAGCTCCTTATCCGTCCAAGGAGGTCTCCTGGCCCTCCTGCAGCACTTCCTTCTAGTTGGGATGCAACACTCCTGAGCTTGTAGCAGGTGATCCTTGAATATCAACCAACAGTCTTGGGCCCTCTGCCCTCTAGGGCTATATCCCATGGAACCTTACTAAGCAGGTTCCTGAAGAGGCCAAAGTCTGCTCTCTTGAAGTCCAGGGCAGTGAGCTTGCTGCACGCTCTTCTCACTGTCCTAAAGTCAGAGGATCCCAAGAAGTGGAGCCATAAGTTAACTGTGTCACAGATGGAGAGATGTCAGAGCTGGCCCCATGTTAGCTGCTCAGGCTCAGATACAAACAAGAATTCTGAATGCAACTACACTACTCCAAGGGCTAGCCTGGCCCTCACAGACAGCACTGGGTGATAACAAGCCCTTGCAGACCTGATCTGGCCCTGCTGTGCACAGCAGTCCCTGGCAAGTCTTGGTATCAGTCTCTATCAGCCACAGAGTGATCAGAAGTTATCTGTTGTTTCAGGTGCTCCTGTCTCCAGAGCCCCAAGTAATAAGACAGCTGAATATATACTCAGCTCGTTGCACTGCTCCCTTCCCTAAACAGCTCAACTGGGGAACAGAAATGCTCCTGACCACAAGGAAGCTTACTATCTCTCTTATAATCATTTCTTTAAGGCTCTTTAAATGATTTTTAAAACACAATTTTCAAATAAAATGTATATACACATGTGAATCCAAGCACTTCTACTCTGCTCTATGCTTTGAAAGCACTGGAGTGATAAATACGCTTGTACCATGTCTTCAGCAAACTAGCAACTGGGAGGAGTGCACGTATTAAACAGCACAGCCCAAACCCTACTCCTTTTAACCCTTTTTGAAGGCCTTCTGTAGAACAGGTCCAAGTGTGAAATTAGCCCAGCTGTCTGGGCAGATGAAATGCCATCTGTGCCATGAAACTAAGCCTTTCATGCCTGGGGCTAATAGCTTCAGCAGTAATGGTTGTGCAGAGCAGGAGAGTTTCTTGCCTAGAAATTCTGTGCTTACGTAATGTGGAGCCTGCCTTTCTTCCTTGCCCACATGATTTATATTCCACCTTGGAGAAGGGAGGTCTTGTTCTTTCCTGAGAAATAACTATGCCTTTCTACACCTTTGATAGACTCACATCAATCACATAGCTTAGGGTTTTCTGACAGTAACACGTGAAAAATAATTACATGCCCACAGGCTAGGTGAAAATAAAAGGAATTAATGGGCATTATCTGCTCCCTAGGCTGTGTATTTACTTTCCCTGCCCTGGCCAAACAAAACACTGAATTGCTCAGATTCAAGCATGTGGAAGGGTGAGACTAAAGCTAAAAAAATTAGTTTTTCATAATCACAAAAAGGCGTCAGTGCTGTCTATAAACGTAGATAAATGTAGAAACCATAAAAGATAAACATCACACACTAAATATTTATTTGTTCTAATTTGACCATTCCAAGTTTCTTAGTGACTGACTTCCAAGTTCGACTTCACTGTGGTTCAGACACTAAGATTTCAAGTGCAGAAGCATCAACAGGCCCCATATTACAAATATCTGGGTTAATTGAAAACAAAGCTTGTCATCCTCTGGAGAAAATAAATCACTCCTTTCTGTGCCTTCAGACCTAGAGGCTCAGATTAAAATCTGTCTTCCCTTGCTCAAAATACTAAAATACATGCTACTAAACTAAAAGAAAACATTTTGAAAATGGAAGTAAATTAAATCTGCCAAGGGACAGATCTATTTTGCACTCTGGCAATATTCCTGATGTTTTACTTCTAATGTTTATTGTTTAACTTCATAAAATTGAGTAACTAGCATAACAGCACCTCAAATGACTGAGAGAAACAGCCCATTAAAATATGAAGCATCTTGTTAATAAAATACACTCATCAGAATGCACCACAATTTGCCATAAACTTGTGCGGTTTTAAGGCTAGTAAACATTTCTGATGATCATCAGCAAACCTGAGTTTTTTTTCAATGGTGCATTACACTACTTCTCTCAAAAAATTACTTCATGTCATAGTTAAGCAAAAAGGCAAAAAAGAGAACTTAAAATCTTAAAAATTGATTCATGACCTTCCAGGGGCTTCTGCAGTGGAGATGCAAGAAAATCTCTGCCATAACACCACAGCCCTTCTCCTCTCATTGGTGCTAGCTTCTGCTATGCCAGCCCGGGAGGCACAGGCAGAAGAGTTTCATCAAGCACAAGGAAGAATAGGAGAAATGCACAGTTTAAAAGAGAAAATAAGCACCTCAGTTTCGGGTAATGTTGTGTTCCACTTACTGGTGAACCTTTTGAGGAAAAAAGGGATCAAATACACTAAAAAGGAGATATATATATATGCATATTTCTTTTCTCTGCTTAGTTATCTCCAGATCTGATGTACAGCACCAATGAGATCACAAAAATTCTTACCTGTACCACATCTATGATTGACCAAGAAGATCCAGATGGATGCTGTTAGTTTCTTTTAGGTTAGCAGTTTCATCAGTTTGCCATCCCAGATTAATCCAGCAGACTGAAAGCTTTGTCTTGAATCAAAACACACTACCAAACATTTTATTTTGGTTGCCATATAGCAAATGTCTGCTGAAGATGAAGAACTGACCACAATTCCCATTTTCAGGACACCACATCTTCATGGTCATCAGACAGATGTCTCTTCTTCCTCACAAATTTCCAAGGAACAATATTGTGCAGGACATCAGCAAAGTACAAAAAAATAAATCACATGTACTCACTCCAAGTTTAAAATACTAGATCCAAAGAAGGAGACATCTATCCTCTTTGGCTGACTGAAGACATAGGCTGAAACGTCTCTAACATCAAGGCCCAGAACTGAAGCATTTCATCACAAGATTGTCACGACTAATTAAAAGATTCCCTGCATGTCTTTGGTTTGGATGTTAAAACTGACTTTTTTTTTAAAAGGTCTTAACTGCCAGAGGTCTGCTACTCTTCAGACTTCTGGGAAAAAAAGAAATAAGTCTTTTTAGTGTCAGCAGTATTTAACAAGTTAAGTTACCAGCTGGTTCCTGAAGTCTTTAGAAAACATGAGTCCTACTCATTATTGATCTCCCTGTAGAAAGTTATTTCTTTTTCTTCTTTCTGGTTTATTTCATATAGAGATTGCTACAATTGCTTTTATCATTCCTCCTGGAGTCATCTCAGGTTAACTCACTTTACTAGATACACTTGCTTAAATACAGACACATTTGAAGGTCTTCTTTAAACAAGGGCTGGACAGCAAAATTTAGGATGAAAAGAGCAAAACTGCAAAAAGTTTTTGATTCAGAATAGGTTGTCGGAGCACCCAGATAATTGTTTTCCTGAAAATGACAATCTTGCATTGTGTTATCTACAGTTAATTGCAAGAGCAACCTCAGCTAAGTTCCATTCATTTTTTGCATCACTTTAATTTTCTCTAAACTATGCTATTTCTCTATCTGAAAGTCACTTTTCAGCAAAATGACCTTGACTTGAAATCTGATCTTCCACTTTAGAAAACTTTTATTTAAAAAACTCACACACAACAGTGTAAATGGCCAGTAAGTCTCTGCACAGAAACCCAGAGAACTGCTCAAGAATAATCTCTAACTCAGGACAGTTTTTCTATAATTAATCCATTTGGCTAGGATCCTTTTTGTAATCCACAAAATTCTTTACAGCATTCAGGATAATGCTCTGGGTCCATTTCTGAACAAGTATTAAATGTGAAAAAGGATAGTATAAAGTAGTATAGGCTGTTAAAAGTTTCCTCTTTCAGACACGCTTGCAGTTTACAACCAGTGCATTTTAAGACAAATTTAGCAATAATATCCTATTTTTTATCCATGTCTGCTGCACTCCCACCAATCATCATCTGCTGGAGCCATATGCATGCTCCAGCCATTTGAGAGAGAAGTTCAACATACTACAGCCCCATCCTGCACACTGCCTACATCACTAGCTATTCTTTCTCTTCAGAAAAGCCTTTCTGATTAGGTCAGGAGGCTTTAGAGCGCTATCCTTCCTACATATAGTTGCTCATAAGGATGTACTGCATAAGCCTTAAGACAGAAAACACAATCCTGGGGTCCTTGTCTGATCTCCACCCACAGTACAGACAATAGAATTTCATCCAGTTGCAACTGGATGAAATATTATTATTATTATTTTCAAATTGCTTTGAAACCACTGACTTATTGGTTTACACCAAAGATTATCTTTCAGATAATATCCTAATTTGGGTAAGAGATCTATTCTCTCCACTAAGCTTATTTCAAAATACTTAGTTGCCTTCTTCCCCTTCTCTTTGCCCAGTTGCATGGTACCGGATGCAGGAACTTTACCCATGAGCCACTGCCTGTAACAGCTTTCAGGAAAAACTGGCCACGCAAGATCTGCTTTTCTGATCCAATTAACAAAGGAAAAAAATCTGAAGGCTTGCACTGGCTTTGGAGTTTCTTTTCTTAAAGGGTGGTGCGCTACCAAGAACTTCATGGATGCTACACCAAAAAGAAGCAAACTTAAGCAGAAGTTTTTTTCCTCCTCTGCTACATTTTCAGAAGCCTGTGCTGCTTCAGGTCCCATCCGGAGTCCCATGCTGTACAGCTAAATGTGCAAAGGGCAATTTTAGCATGTGTCTTACTATTCACTAGCTGATCACGTAACAAGTGGCATGTTTCAGAGAGGCCACAAGAGCTCCCTGAGCTGCAGGGCTGAGCGTTCACACACAGCTACACCATTCATAATGCCAGCAAACATCATGTCATTTGTCCAATTTTTACAGATACTGTAGCTGAATACTAAAAAGGGAGTCAGGAAATCACCTGCTTTTGCTTGCAATTTACACAGCCGTATATGTACACACAATCAGAGTATAAAATAAATGCAAAAATGAATAAATAAAATGAATAAAAAAAATGCATCACGTATCAATGCAAAGTGCAGAGCAGGCCACATGAGTCAAATTATCATTTAAAATATTTCGATCCTCAAAAAGATCTGAAAGAAATAGAATGCAGTAAGACTTCACTAATAGGATATGTTACCTCAATACCGAAGGCATTCTTGTGCTCCAGCTTCTTTCTTTGCTAACTAAGCACTTGGTTACCTGGATCACATTTTTGACCATGTGTGGGTTTTTTTCCAATGTACATCACCTCCAACTACCAATAAGCTGCCCAACCTGATGTGCATTGTCAGTCCATCTTTATTCCCTCGTTTTATGCCCCAGTTCTTCTGCAAAGGTTACTTGAGCAGCAGAAAACATAAGCAGGACACTGTCTGCAGTTCAGAATAATCACTGTCTAGTTCCTTCAATGCCAAGGCAGTAGAGTAACATAATACTCATTTGTAAATGAAAATTGCACTCTATACTGCCCTCATAGCACAGAATAATGGCAAACTTGGTGCTCTACCCGGCAGGACTGCACAACAGAAGCCGTGGCAAGAGCAGACCAAAGCACTGATAACCTAGAGGAGAATTTAGGCAGGATAGGGCAGAACCAGCATACAACTGCAATTGAGAAGATTAATACAAATGGACGTGTCACCTGTATTTATGCATCTCACTACCTACTGCAGATCAACAAAACCCACGTAGTTAAAATGCATACACAGTGCTTACTGAATATATAACACATGGAATTTACAACTCTGATCCACTTTATTACAATTTATTTAAAAAGCAAATGATTATTTCAGCAGCACGATTTTGTATGGAGCATCCAAAAAATTATTATTTTTTTTACAAACTGCTTTATCCCTCCATAGCAAATTACTTCAGCTTTATTTCAGTAGAGGCTATTTCACAAATACAAAGAATAAATAAATCCCCGAAGTATTACAAAACTTCCGCTGTGAAAATGTAAATGCATTACCCCTTCATTAATATCTCACTAAATAGCAACGCTTTAGAAGCAATCATTCTTCTGTTGTTCACAACAGGAAAGACAAGTGATATTTTCTACATAAATTACCTGGCTATTACAAGATTAGTGTAAAAAGGGGTTGGGTCTAAGACAATAAAGTCTTTGGATCATCTTGCAAGCAGGTTTTCAAATGTCACACTGGTGTTTTCATTTCTTCCACACTGGAAGTAATGTCAAACATTTGTTCATATGACTGTCTTAGAAAAGAGCAGATTTTTGCGTTAGATTTTAAGGGCTACCACCAGCTTGTGTCTACTTGATTTTCATATACTAGCAACTGAAAATACAAAATAACTTTGAATATTCTTTTATTGCAGCTGTCCTGTAGCACATCTTTAGGGAAGTGTTGGGCATCCTGCTGGAGTGGAGCCAAGCTTCAAGGCCAGTAAAGAGAGAATGAAGAATAAAAGTGTTTTAAAATGTATTTGTGACTCTGAGGCCAGCACCAAGACAAATTTCTTTACAGAAGCATCAGTTCCAGCAAACAAGAGCTGTTTCCTTAAACACAAAACCCCCACAGAGGACTAGCAGGTGTCTATTTCTAGGACTAGAGCAAATTATATGGCACTTCAATGTTAATTCCTAACTCCCTACCTAGGTGAAATGAAAAAGGCAATCTCATCATCTTCTTCATTAGGGACTGTAGTGACAGGGCAAGGGGTAATGAGTTCAAACTTAAACGGGAGATTTAGACTGGATATAAGGAAGAAATTTTTTACTGTGAGGGTGGGTGAGGCACTGGAACAGGCTGCCCAAGGAAGTTGTGAATGCTCCATCCCTGGCAGTGTTCAAGGCCAGGTTGGATGGGGCCTTGAGCAGCCTGGACACAAGAGAGGTGCCCCTGCCCATGGCAGGGGGGTTGGAACTAGATGATCTTTAAGGTCCCTTCTAACCCAAACCATTCTAATACAAATGTATTGCTAGGCTCAAAATTCATCTGGCTCATAACAAAGGCATTTCTTTCCATGAAAATGTGGCTGACATGCATCACTCACATTTGTGTACGTACGAACAGCCAATTAATACACCCAGACACAACTATGCAGAAGCCTCTACCGCCAGTGGGAACTGTTGCCTTTCTTTGCTTTTCTAGATTTTTTCAATCCTCAACTCTACTCTCCCATGCAGCAATTAAAAAAGGTGAAGTATTTCAGGATCTAATAACGTGGAGGGAAGCCATAACACTTATTAATTACATCAGAATCCAGCTGAGGTCTGTGTGCACTCAGTTTTACAGAAGCATCAACATGACCACCTCGACTCCAGTACCACAGGTATAGGTCCTGCACTGTAATTGCTGAAAAGTGGCCCCGATTGACTTTGTTAAGGGTTGAGGAATCAATGCTGGCCCTTGGCCACCTGGGCTCCCATCCAGTCATGCCCTAACTGTGCCTGGATCCAGTCTCTCAACATATGTCAGAGCGCCATGGATACTGCTCTGACTTGCACCAGCAGCCAGGAATCAGCAGAACTAGGGAAACCTAAGCTATGCTCTCTCTCCTTATTCATCAAATTAACACGGGCTACAGAAAGAGGAATGTGTCCCAGACATCACGACAGAGGCTCTACACTACCAGGGAAGTTGCATACGGGTAATATAATGGAGCAAACTCCTAGGAGCTGACAATGCCATAACATGTTATTTGATTCTTGTATATCCCTAATGGCACACTTAAAATACTAAACACTTTAAGCTTCCAGCTTCTCTCGTTTATAATTTCTTTATTGCCAGAGAAGTACAGTCTTGCCCAATACTAAGCAGCATCTTGCCATGTAATATAAAACTGCTGATCATATCCATTTACTAGGTCAAGAAAGCTAAGTTACCTCAGCTACAAATGCAGTACTAAATCAGCCATACGGCATTACATTACAGTTGTGTTTTCTTCTGCTTTTATGCATCAGTCAAAAAACTGTTTGCAATGTTCTGAGTACAAAATATTTGCTGATAGTAATGCTCAAAAAGAAGAAAGCACATATGCTGATTTTAGATCACAGGTTGAATGAGCAGCATAGCGAGTTAGAAATTGACTCTTCCTTTGAAATGTAAACTGAGCAAATTTGATATGCAAGTCATTGAGGCAGAACCTTACAATGTAATTTTTACAATCACTATTTCCTGACTCACTTTCACTGGACAAAAAGAGCAATGCTCTTTACACTGTATGATTTTTCAGGTAAAGTCTGTATATTTGGAACTCTCTTCTCCTTGGAAATTTATACTTCTGATCCTTGAAGCACTGCAAACTTTTCCTAGAATACTCTTTTTACTAATATTTCTGGACTGTGTAAACCTAGTCTCAAACCCAGGCCTTTCTCAAGTTGTGTTCTATGCCGTTACTCATGCAGAATAATTCTTAATCCATCAGTGGCCTGGTGTCTTCATTCAGTGAGGAAAGTTAAGGCACCAGTATCTGAACTTCAGTTATCCCTAATAATTCAAATGATCGCCATACCTTTGCATTCCAAGGTCCACGTGATGAAGCACAGTTACCTGCAGTGCTGATACAGTGATGGAGCTGCTCCCCTGTCTCCCTCTTAATGACAAACTTTGAAAAATATAATGTATAGAGAGACTCCCAAGATTTTAAGAGACTTACTATTCAAGCACCTCAAAACAATCTGATTACTATAAAGACTGGTCTACTGTTTAGAAACCTAGTGTTACACAAGGGTAGTAGCTTGGTAAGAAGTAACAGATAGTCTAGTCCAATTCTGTCTGGAGAGGCCTGACCACAGAAATGCTAATCTGAAGTGTTCAAATATATAATCTCTCCTGAGATTAGGGCAGAGTACTATTAGAGTAAATACTGCACATGTATAACATGCGTTGTTACACAGGCATACGCAGTCTGCTTCTGCCTAAACATACATCAGTGCCTTCCCTGAACCTTCAGTTCTAATCCTAAGTAATAGCCCTTTCTACATTTTAGTATCACACTACATACCCTAGTTTACCTTCTAGAAAGAAAGGGATTTCTTTCTTATGCTTTATCAGTTAAAGGTGTGCCCAGCTGTGTAGCAGGTCAACCATCCTGCAATACTCTACTCTGCGCAGTGTATACAGCAAGTCGACAGTGTGCATACTACCCTACATAGTTTCTGGGAGACTTTTTCATTCTAACATGTCTTCTCAGGCTGCCAGACTTCTGCAATCTGGACTGCAATTCTGCCATTCTCAATGAGATGTCAATGAAACCACAGAGTGACTACTTTCCTACAGACTTAGACTTTTACAAAGGATAAGGACAGTGGGAAATAAGAGGCTCTTTCTCAGGTCTTTCTTAAGCAAAGTTGCTCAGCCTGGCAACTCTACATACCAGCAACAATTACTTACATTGAGGGCTGCTGAAGGCAATTAGAAAATAACATCACATCTCTTCTTCATTAGCCTCAGTGGACTCTAATGCTCACGACCTTCACTCATCCCAGCCAGGTGCCCTGTCTGATACCACCAATACTATATGCTCTGTTACACACACTGCCGCTTTACTCATTGCTCTACTTTAGAAACAACATTGATCCAACACTCAAAACAGGTTGGCCATAGACTTCATCCCAAGGAAAGAGCAACCAGGAGCACACTACACAGCTCTAGCAGCTGGCAACATGCACACAAACCTGAATAAAATTAAACAGCAGACCTCATTTCTACCCCATGCCTCAAAGGAACCGTTTCCTCCTCTCTATTCTCATCAGATACAGGAAAGGTCACCTTACATATAGGATACAATATATTTGCAGGGAGCGCCTATTACACAGCAGATGTATACAATTTAATTTTGCATTCTCCTGAATGCATGTCCACTTGCATCTACATATATCCCCTGTTAGCTTTGTTTTGGTTTTCATGTTACAGATTTTAACATTGGCAGCCCGGAAGGCATGTTTGAGACAGAAAATTTAGCCCTTTAGTACAGACTACTTTGGTTTCATGTAAGCAAGTAAAGTAATTTGGGTTTCATGATAGGCAAATGTCTATCTAAGGTGAATGACCAGAAGTAATGTTTAGACAATATTTGGCCAGCTGCAAGCATGTCAGTGCTGACTGGAGGAAACGGCAGATTTCCCAGAATACAGGATATACCTATGTCCATATTGAAGACTCAATTAGCCAGGCCAGCTGCAGTATGTCATTTTTACTGGGATCTTTGGGTTAATAAGAGCTACCCTTCATACTGAAGACTAAATGTACAGACTAAATCAGATTAATTGCTTCTAAAGAAAACAGACAATTACGCAAAATGAGATTTTCATATTCAGAAGATTTCAGCTAGAATGCTTCTCTAGGTCCTAAAATATTTCCTATAAAACTATGCGCTAAATCACTTAATGCACATTACTAATGCTCATAACATACAGGTCATTCTGCCACACAGGCCTATGCTATGCAGGCATCCTGATTTTACTAGCTACATACCTTTGAGCTGCTTTATTTACAGCTTTCTGAAATTAGACAGAATTAAGAATGTTGGACCCTGAAACTACAGGTAAATGCCACCTATATGCACAATTTTTGCAAGACTGTTCACAAAGGTGGTGACTGTATAGACACGTAGATCTGCTTAACAGAAACCCTGTGGGTACTCTCAGGGACTACCCATGCCACTAAAGGTACCAGAAGTCTGCAGATTGGAGCCACAGCACATATTTGTACTGTGTGAGCCTACTGCTTTCTGCATATACCAAGTTTTATACTAACAGAGCTCCATTTCATTCAGGCATCGCTCCTCACTCCCTTGGGAGTCAGACTTGGCTGCTGGGAAGGAGGCTCAGCAGCCACAGGCAAAGGCATCACTGCAGCTCCCCTCAGAGTCCTTCAGATACTAACCACCGAGTAAGTGCTGCATCTATAAATCTCAGCTAGCTCAGGAGTAGGAAAGCCAGTTTAAGTAATACTGAAACACAACAGACAATGCTACTGCCACATGCCTTTTTTTTCCCCTTCCAGATCTTATGTTATTTAGAATTTTTAATAGGTGATTTGGTAGAGAAAACAGAATGCAATTATCGAATGAGGCATTTCCAAGTGAGAAGCAGATGTAAAATGAAAAGCATATTGTACACTGTTTGTCGAATGAAGGTGTGCATAATTCTTACTAGATTGTCTACTGCAATTGTTATTATGAAACTCCCAAAACTAATTGGCATGATTTCTAAATGGAAGTTTAAATTTGCCATAATCATAGAATCATAGAATAGTTAGGGTTGGAAAGGACCTTAAGATCATCTAGTTCCAACACCCCTGCCAGGGGCAGGGACACCTCACACTAAACCATGTCACCCAAGGCTATGTCCAACCCAGCCTTGAACACCGCCAGCGATGGAGCATTCACAACTTCCCTGGGCAACCCATTCCAGTGCCTCACCACCCTTACACTAAAGAATTTCTTCCTCATATCCAATCTAAACTTCCCTTGTTTAAGTTTGAACCCGTTACCCCTTGTCCTATCATCACAGTCCCTAATGAAGAGTCCCTCCCCAGCATCCCTATAGGCCCCCTTCAGATACTGGAAGGCTGCTATGAGGTCTCCATGCAGCCTTCTCTTCTCCAGGCTGAACAGCCCCAACTTTCTCATTTTATCTTCATACAGGAGGTGCTCCAGTCCCCTGATCATCCTCATGGCCCTCCTTTGGACTTGTTCCAACAGTTCCATGTCCTTTTTATGCTGAGGACACCAGAACTGCACACAATATTCCAAGTGAGGTCTCACAAGAGCTGAGTAGAGAGGCAGGATCACCTCCCTCGACCTGCTGGTCACGCTCCTTTTGATGTAGCCCAGGATAATGAAAGAGTTGTGAAGTTTGAAATAAGAAAGGAAGGAGTACATCCAATACTTGCTGAGCGTTGTTAAGCAGCTGCAGAATACCGATCTTTGCTTTTACAGAATTGGTAAGCATGTGACAGGATGAATCAAATTTTGATTACATCTTTATCAACAAAGATTCTCCCTAAGTCTTTATGAAATGTTTGCAGTCTAGCACCTCCAGGAAAAAAAAAAAAGGCTGAACTTAGAAACTCCATATTTAGTTATTTTCATGGAACAAGTCAGACAAACAGCGAGCCAAGTTTTTAGAAAATTGATTCTGTACTTTCACACTTAGAATTTTAAAGTTGGCAAGACTCTCAAAAAACACACGCTAAGTTTGGATAGCCACAGTAAAAGAGCTCTGGAAAAAAAAAATCTGTTCATAAAACTGACTGGCAAGTTATGCCATGTAGGAAATTTCCTGTAAAAGTGGAGATTAAACCTTCAGAGTAAAGAAACAATCTTCTTTGAACATTACTTGATTTAATCTAATGCCTCCCATTGTCCACAGAACAAAGGAAAGTGAAATTTTGAGGTTGGAATCTTTCAGGTGCCTCACGGGTGCACAGCACATACTCATACAAGTGGAAAGAATAGCAAGGGAAGTGAAGGTGAAGAGCACCAAACCCTCTGGTTTCTGCTAGTTATTTTTTTCTTTAGGTAACTATACATGAAATTTGTAACTGAGGCACAGCAAGATGGTTTTAAATCCACAGTAGATTTTCAAGCAAGTGGTCAGGAGTAAACGTTTCTGTCTGAGTAACTGTGATCTGTCTCAAGCCAAGAACTGGGAAATACCCGTCAAAGAAAAAATAATTATGGAAAACAGACAATGATGCTAGCCACAGTATTGAAAGAAGTCCAGAAGCACAAGCCGCTGCAGAAGACTGTGAGGTGTACAGACCTTTTCTGGTTTTCCTTGTAACAGGCGGATTTGTTGCATGGGAAATGTGGGGAATACACTTCCCTGCCCTACTGGCCATCTCCCCAAAAAAGGGAGGTTTTGCAGGCAAAGCACAGAACTAGAGTCTCACCCCTGGAAGTCTGCACCACAGATTGCCTTCAGCAGTGCATGTAAGACAGTAAAATGGTTTTCAAATCTGTAATCTGATTTGGACAGAGCTGCAATGGATTAACATGAAAACGGCTTATTGTGTCACTATTCAACTACTGAAGTTACCCAAGCGAGAAGAAAAGAAGGTTTCTTTAAAAAATTAAAGGCAGAACCAAAATCCAATTTGAAGTACCAATAGTAATCACAGAATCACACCTGGGAGTCTAATTTGCCTCTGAATTTGCAAAGTTATTACTTTTTCATTTAGCAGTAATATTTATTAAATACCACCCTTTACAAATAAAAGCACCATCTTAACTGAAGAGAAAAAGAGCTTTAAAGCAAGATCTGGAGATACAGTGTTATTCAAAGACTGTGAGAGGAAAAAAGCCTAAGAGAGAATTTTTGATAGCTGAAAAGTCTGAGTAAACAAACCCACTGCTGGAATGAGGAAGAAGAAGCCAAGAGAAGAAAGAAAAGTGTGAGCTGGTATTGAAGTAGGGGCATGCTGGGTCAACAAGACAGTGGGAAAAATGCATAAAGAATTTTGAAGAGGATTTTATTTGCCCATTATAAGGTAGGTGTATTTGTTAGAAACTGATTAAAATAGGGGGATATATAATGGAAAAGATTATCTTTTAATAGTTTCCTATGTTGCTGCGTAGATGATATATCTATTAATTATTTGAGCACTTTCAGTCAAAGACTTTATGCATGAAATAATAGAGTTTACATGGTTCACAGAAGCAAAGATACACCTAGGCAGATGCAGAGTACAGAATGCAAAAAATGCAGCAGAGAAACCTCAGTAATGTGAGTGAGCCACCAATTAACATGCTGTCACTGTAAAGGTGCTTAAAGCCTCCTCCTTCCCCATGCCACTAAAGGATTTCATACAGTACTTCTGTAGTAGTTCAGCTGAATTTCCTGGAGGATCAAGCCTTCTTCCAGTAGAGCATACCTATATCAGTACTAACTCAGTAATCCTTCTTAGTAAAGCAGTAGGTATATTTTCATCTTCTGCTAACTACACTGCCTACACTCAGACATATGAACAAGTGCTAAATAAAGTTGAGAACTTGACAAAAAATGATATAGCTTCTCCTAGGTTTAAGATTAGAGTTGAGTCCGAAGGGTGGGTATGGTCAGAAGCCTGAAAGGAGAGAACTCAAACAAAACCAAAACTGCAACCCAGAAATCCTGGGAACTTCTGCTATAAACGGTGCTATGGTTTCTGCCTCCCTTCCTCACACAGGAAGACAGATGAACTCACACACACGTGTTCCTTTTATGTATTATATGCAATATATTGTATAACCATTCATGGGTCATTCTAAACTAAATCACTGATCTTGATAAAAGAAAGACCTTTCTTACATTGGGAAGAATCATTTTCTGGAATAACTTTACCAGGGACATGGTAGAGTCTTCATCATTGTAGGTTTTCAAGATGTGATTGGGCGGGGTGCTAGATAACCTCATCTAGGCTCTCCTTCCTACAAGAAGTTGAACCAGATGATCTTTCAAGGTCCTTTCCAACCTGGGCTGCTCTGTGATTTTCAGCAAAATAGGAAATTTGCAAAATTAGAATTGTAAGAGAAACTTTTGCAAAGGTAAAGTGGGCTGAGAAAGATGTATGATATGATCAACGCAACCTGCTATAGGACTTCAAGGTAGAAACATGCTACTTCTACCTCTTGTTGAGGTCTCCATTTGAAAAAATCATTCTCATTTAATACACAATGAGGATTAGAATAATGTTGATAGTTATCTCTCTCACAGGTTGTTGTGAAGTAGGATTTGTACACATACATTATCTTAAAAATACAAGACAAGAATAATGCTATGCGTTATTAGCACTGGTAGAATAGAAATACAGTTTTTACATTAACTGAACATGCCATACATGGCTAGTAAATTACTACTCGAAAGGTCTTTTCTCCTTCCAATGTTCCGCTCAGATTTCTTCCAAGTCCCAAGCTGGTTATTGAGCAAGTTGTAATGTCATTTTAAAAGACTAACAAGCTTCCCTAGGGGAAGAAAAATCTGAAGACAAAACATCACAAGTAAGTTCTCCCATTCAAACACTTCCATGCAGAGATACTTAGAAAATGACAGTAGAGACAATGGCATTTCTGGTATATTTTAAACTGTGTTTAAGATGGACAAGAAATGTAACCCTATATAATAAAAGGGGCTAGCTTTATAAGACCACCTCCTGATCCTGATTGAATTTTAAAATAAACTTGCCTGTTAATGAAAATCTAAAAAATTGCAAAAATTATTTTTTTTCCACCTCACACATAACATTTTTCAAGTAGAAAACACAAGAAATCATGTGTCATTAAGGCTATCATTATGACAGGTAATTACCTGGGCATCATAACCAATAGACCCCTCTGTGTCATCAAAAGAAACAGAACACAAAATTAAACCTACCACCTAGCCATAATTCAGCATTTTATGATTAAATTTACTGAGCCCTTTTTCACACTTGATTGATACACTTTGATTTCACAGTTAAAGAAAATTAAATTATTTGAAATGCTAAGCCATTTTCTCCACAAGAGTAAACCGGCGTTGTCACCCTGTTTATTGTCAACCTGTTCAAGCTGGTAGAGAATTTGTGCTATGGATTTCCTGATCTATCTGCATCCTTCTAGTCCTTGAATAAAACTGCCTTACAGAGCCTTACAGAGAAACAAACACATATGCCTCCAGCTCTCATAGAGTGGTTCAGTTCATTTGTAAGCCAGCTGGGCCCCTGTTTCATTTAAAAATCACCATCACCTCCTCCACCTATGGTAAAACCAAGACATAGATGACCCTGTGCCGAAACAAAATGAACTCTTCCCAAACCAGGACTGTCTTCTGGGAAAGTATTTTATTTACATCTCATTAATAGGCATTTTGGTTCCCATTCAGTTCTCCACAGTCTTTACGGTGCTACACTGTGCTGGTAATGCTGACGGTCCAGTTCAGCTTACTGATCTAGCCAGCAGTTTCATTGCTTCTCCTGGCCTGGTGACACAGATTTGAAACACGACAGAAGTGTTGTCTTCAGCCACAGAAGTTCAAGATTATGCTTTCTGTAATGATGGAGTGATCTGACTGATCAAAAATGTTGACTGCGGATAAAAATCAATAGCTGACTGGACACAGAGATCATTACCAAATGCAAAAACTATATAGAAATAAACCAAGTAGTGATGGAGAACGCAAGGAAGACAGAGACTGGGGCACAGGCCTGTGAGGATGGCCTTTGAAGCCTTGTTGGAGAGGGCTATATTTCAGTACCTACAAGGAGGTTATGGAAAAGACAGACTCAGCCTCTTTATAGCAGTGCACAGGAGTAGCAAAAGTGCCGACAGTAAATCAAGATTAAATAAGGTTCAGATTGGATATTTGGAAAGACTTTTTCACCATGAGGCCAGTCAAGCAGTGGAGCAGGTTGCCCAAAGAGAATGCGTGATCTCCCCATCCTTAGAGGTTTCCAAGAGCAGACTGGATATAATCCTGAGCAACACAGTCTAAACTCAGTACCAACTGTGCTTTTAGCAGAAAGCTGGATGACAGAACCAAAATCAGGAATGGGCCTGTAGCCTCAGGGCATGGGAAAGTCTGGAAAATGAACCAGGCAGACACAGAAGCATGTGCTTCTTGCTGCAGCATACCTTCTGGAAATGGATTTTATCTAAGTTTGAAGGAGTATGAAGAGAGGAACCTTACATAAACAGTTTAAACAACTTACTTTAATGGCAATATGAGACAATACAATTCTAAGCACTAAGAAATAATCTTGAATTCTTTAGAATTTTATTAGGTCCAAAAATAATCAAGTTATAGAAATATATCAATGCTCAAAGACAATCACTTTAAAGAGTCCACAGTTTAATAAAAAATGTAACACAAAAGTTTACTATGCAATTTAAAGTCATCATGTATAAGTTAAGTCTGGCTTTTGCTGTGTAAGATCTACCTGAAAAGATTATTTTGTCTAGACAATTTTACAGGAATTGTACAGAAAAATCTCCTTCAGCCATGTTTTCTCCCAGGTCCATGACTGGCTAACTTGCCAGGACACAACAGTGTCCAGTTCAAAAACATACCTACCAAATTTTCCAGGCTTCAGGGGTGGTGCTTTGGTTTTCTATGCAGTAGAGCTACATTGGAAGTTATTAATAAGCATCATCATACATGGACTGTGGTTAAGGTGATGACATAAACATATTTCTTTCAGATGGAAAGCATCAAGCAGTGGAACGCTCATCTGTGAAGTGGTGGTTAAAGCAGTAAGAGGATGCTATCCAAAGTGAAGCACAAAGTGAAGTCAAGCCACAGACTAAAGGGGCTTCCTTAGTTTGGATTGATTCTAGTGAGATGGAGTGGTTGCAGGTCTTTGGATCCTATATAAGAAACATTATCAGAAAACCAGCAGCTTTTGAGAAACGTAGTGAATACGGACCTGACAGACCACATGTACAGCACTCAGGGGAACACAGTTCCCACTGGGAAGAAAGTTCCAGAAATCACAAGCAAAGAAACTGCCTCTGTCTCTGTCATAGAATCATAGAACGTCCCTACTTGTGTTCACAGAAACTGAACTCTGCAAACTGCTGCAGGAAGAAAGATCTGGCACAGATCCTGGGGCATCTTTTTATGACAAATGACCCAGCAAGGCCCCAAAGTCCCTCTCTTTCAGTCCAAAATGATGTAATACGAAAAAAAAAAAAACCAAACAAACAAAAGAAAGGCTCCAAAACAAACAAACAAACAAGTTTATCTCACCAGTTTTAAAACATTTATGTATAAATTCACTAAGCTGTGGGTTTACTCAATGCTTGAAGAAGCCAGTAAGCTTTTTCCTGGAGCTGATTTTTCTCCAGAGCCAGTACCAATATCCCTAGCTCCTCAGAAATGTTTGGATATGAATCATTAATAATTTAAAGGAAAGAGAGGAATTTTGTCAGATAAAGCAGGAGGAGAAACCCCACTAATTTATTCATTATGTTCAATAAATGCACAAGTCCATTTGGATGTTTAGAAGAAAACTGCAATGGAAAGAGATTCTTAAAAAAAAAATTAAATATGATTTTCCAGTTACACTTAAAATGCAGTGCATGCCATTTCACCTTTTTTTATAGGTGCTACTGCATCACTGAGCAACAGGAATGCAATGGGGAGTTAACTGTCCAGAAGGAAAAGGGGACAACTACTCACTGTTACGACAGCTATTGATCTTGAGAACACAGGCATGACAACTGTATAGAGTATTTTTTGGGCGATGCAGTTCATCCATCATTTACTCCTCAATCTAATCTCCAAACATTCTGCCATTACCCAATTCCCATCAAGCTGTGCTAAATGACTCTTTCCGCAGAAGCTTACAGGGCACAACCTGCTCCTCCTCAGCTGGCACCACAGACAGTCTCTGTCTGTTTATAGCCCTGACAGCTTTTTACATCCATCCTTAGCATTCTTTTGGACCAAATTCTATCTGTCTCTTCAGAATTGCAGGACAGCAATCAATAGGGAAGTGGGAAGATGCTAGTTGCAAATTAGCTGTGCTACAGGTCTTCCCTACCTCACTCTTATCAGTACCTTCTCCTCCCTTGTTTTTCTGGCTGCACTAGACTGTGTCACGATTGAATTCACAAAAACACTTGGAACCATTACTAGTGTGACAGACAAACAGCAACCATGTTCTTGGCTTGAAAAAGCAATTCCAAGTTTCTGTGTCTTAGGCATTTCTCAGTGAAAGCAGCACAAAATACATTTAAACAGTCCCTTTACAGCACCTGACTTTAATGCAATCAGGTTTCAGGAGAACCAAAACCAAACCAAAACAAAAAAACCCAACTGATTACAAATATGGGGATACAGGGGAAAAAAGGCAATAGCCTGCAGCAAAAAAGCCCAGATTTCAAAGCCCTGAGAAATGAAAATATCTCAAGTTACTGAATTACACATGAACACATAAACAGCTCTTTTGGGCCAGACGAAAAAGTCTATATAGCCCTGTCCTATCTGCAACAAAAATAGTCACCCACCACACAAACTCATCCATACAGTCTTGATAAGTGGATAACTTAAGTTGAAAAGTAAGCCAATGTGCATGCATATTAGGACAAGCCTCTAATATTCTCCTGGGCTCCAATCTGTTTTCAATACAAAGCATTCCTGAGGTGCATGTTGGTTCTACATATTTTTCATGTTCCTGTATATTCCTCTGCATTAACCCATCTAGTCTCTCTCCCCACATGAACTTTTGGCATCTCTATTGCCCTCCTGCAAAGAGTTCCTGCTTGCTGCGAAGACGATTCCTAGCAGTTTCATTTGAAGTATTCTGCCTTCTGCACTAGAAGCCATGAAACCATCCTTCTCTACCCATCCTCTCCAATCAACCCATGATTTTCTAAATCTCCATCATATTCATCTACCAAATCACCTCTACCAGAACTGGTTTTCTCAATCATTCTCTTGCTCTGATTATTCCTGTCAATTTTTTTCTGAACCTCTTGCATATCCTTGCTGAAGTGTAAATCTAAGACTGTGTGCAGCTTTCAGCCTGCACATAAAACGGAGCATGAAAGCACACAGCTTCATCTCCCTTCCCACATGCCATCCCAGGACTGGTAAGGTGGCAGTAGCACGATAGAGCCACATTTTCCTGTTCTTGCCAGCTTTCCAAAGATGAGAGCAGAAACAACACAAAGCTTCTGGCACATTCATATCAAGAGCAACACAGAGTAACCAATTCCTTTGACAGGTCTCAAGGCGGCACAGCAGGGCTTTGGGGCTGCCCTCCAGTGCTAACAGCCCAGAAAGCCAACCGTATCCTGGGCTGCATCAAAAGGAGTAGGACCAGCAGGTCGAGGGAGGTGATCCTGCCCCTCTACTCTGCTCTCCTGAGACCGCACTTGGAGTACTGTGTGCAGTTCTGGTGTCCTCAACGTGAAAAGGACATGGAACTGTTGGAACAAGTCCAAAGGAGGGCCACGAGGATGATCAGGGGACTGGAGCACCTCCCGTATGAAGATAAAATGAGAAAGTTGGGGCTGTTCAGCCTGGAGAAGAGAAGGCTGCGTGGAGACCTCATATCAGCTTTCCAATATCTGAAGGGGGCCTAAAGGGATGCTGGGGAGGGACTCTTCATTAGAGACTGTAGTGAGAGGACAAGGGGTAACGGGTTCAAACTTAAACAGGGGAAGTTTAGATTGGATATGAGGAAGAAATTCTTTACTGTAAGGGTGGTGAGGCACTGGAATGGGTTGCTCACAGAAGCTGTGAATGCTCCATCGCTGGCGGTGTTCAAGGCTGGGTTGGACAGAGCCTTGGGTGGCATGGTTTAGTGGGAGGTGTCCCTGCCCATGGCAGGGGGGTTGGAACTAGATGATCTTAAGGTCCTTTCCAACCCTAACTATTCTATGATTCTATGATTCCATGATTCTATGAGAAGTGCCATGCACACTGCAAATGCATTCCTGTTCCGGGGACAGGGCTGTATGCACACATTTCTCTCTCACTGACTATGCATCCAGATCTTTCTATAGAACAGAAATCATGTTTATTTATTTCAAATGAGAATTCCAATCATAGCAGAAAATTATTCTGAGGGGGTAACAACAGAGATGCTGCTTTCGGTCCAACATGGATTTATTTCAAAGCTATTTCCAACATGCTGCTAAGCAGCAGAAGTTGTAGAATTGTACAACACAAGGCAGGCTGCCAACACTGAGCTCTTCTGCAGCTGAGCAGGCAGAAGTTCAACATAAACAAAAATAACTGAAAATGAAAACCGGGGGGAGAGAGCAGGAAGGGGGCTAGACGGACAAACAGGCAAATGCCAATGCTGAGAAAGAAAACCCTAAAAAGCACAAGAACATTCTCAGTAAGGAGGGAGTATACCTCCTATTTAAAATGCAGTGCAAAACAGCACCCAAAAATGGGCTTGTCCCAGTACTGCTAGGAATTGTGAGAGCCAGTAGAGGATTTTAGGCTTAGCTGCAGCTCAAACGAGCCACTTTACAGGCTTAGAAACTGGCCACAGTTTCAGAAGATAGGAACTGAATCACCAGTGTGGCTGAAACTGAAGCCCTCCAGAACGCAAGAGCAGAACTAATAGCATATTTTTAAACTCTGATTAAAAGATACAGCATTTGGCTCACGGAGCTAATTGCTTAAAAACTAAGAGAAACTATTTAGGCATCTTTGCAACTTTGGCCTCTCAGGTGTCTGTGCCATGCAATGAGAAACGTCACAGAACTGTAATTTCAGAGAGACCTTGGAACTGCAAACTTGTGCGATCCACACCCAGAGAAGTGTCAAACTAAAGTGGAACAGGCAGGCTTTGCAGAGGATTTAGTTGGTTTATTTATTTTGAAAACACTGGTTGTGCAGCTAATGTAGTTAAAGCTAACAAAATAAGTGCTTGCTAGAGACTGCTCCTTTATGGGTTCTGTAGCCACAGCCTAGGGAGCAGTGCTGGAGGATCAGCTGCAGGAAAACATGATAGAAAAGATGGAGAGATAGATTCTTCAGGCTAACACTGGGACCAAACGCTGATCTGGGATAGTCACAAAGAGCCAAGCTCTCATCAGAGCTCCCAAGCTGCCCTCGGTTCAGCAGTAGCAGTCATTTTTCTCCTTCTTAGTAGCTGGTGCAGTGCTGTGTTTTTGACTTTCAGCCTGGGAACAGCGCTGATAACACCGATGTTTTTAGCTGTTGCTCAGCAATGTTTACTCTGACCAAGGACTTTCTGAGTCTCATGCCCTGCCAGGGAGGAGGGGAAGCCGGGAGGAAGCAGAAACAGGACACCTGACCCAAACTACCCAAAGGGGTATTCCATGCCACAGCACGTCATGCCCAGTATATAAACTGGGGGCAATTACCCAGAAGGGCTAGATCACTGCTCGGGTCGGGCTGGGTATCGGTCAGCAGGGGGTGAGTGGTTGTATTCTCTTCCCTTGATGCTTCCCTTATTATTACGATTGGTGGTAGCAGCAGTGGTTTGTGTTATACCTTAGTTACTGGACTGTTCTTATCTCAACCCATAGGAGTTCCATCCTTTCAATTCTCCTCCCCATCCCTCTGGGAGCGGGGGGAGGAAGGGTGGGGAGTGAGTGAGCGGCTGCATGGTTCTGGGTTGCCGGCTGGGCTTAAACCACAACACAAGCCAATAGAAGAAATGCTTTGGTAACTTAAGGGCAGTTCTGAGCTGTTATTAGTTGCTATTTTGTAATATTAAAGCATTGCACATCAGCAGAAATTCAATGGAACTTCAGGGAAAAGGCACCTGAAAAGCACTACTGCAACTGAAGAATCAGGCTGAGGTCAGGGAGCACTGGAATGAAAGGTCTTAGGTGGCCTTAACGAGATGGCAGGAGTTTCTCTTAAAAAGTGTCAAGTATTACGGCTTTGCTACCAGTTCAACGTATGATTTAGATAGCGCTTCTTAGCCTGTTGCCCAAAGATCACTGAAATGACTGAAAGGAAAAAATATGTGCTTATTTCTATGCACACAGAAACAAAGTGCAAAAGAAAAACATGAATCACCATTGAGCATTCAAAGCACAGTCCAAACTTTCTGTTGACAATAAATTAAAAAAAAAATCTACTTGAAGCAACACTACTCAAGATGAATGGTGGCTTTGTCTTTTCTTCCCATCTCTTGATCCCGGAATCTAGCCCAGCCCTCGACTAACAATACACAAAGAGAAAGACAGGGTAAATACCTAGATTAGAAAATTTACTCCTGAAAAAAAATTAGGTAGGAATAAAATCCAGCAACATAATAAAGGGTTCATTGCAGGAAAACCCATAACATCATCCCCCCAAAGATCAAGAAATTGCTCAGCACAGACATGGTAAATCAAAGCTAGAATCTTCCCAAAGGAACAAGAAAAACAAAACACTTAAAATATTATAATGCCAGCATAAAAGTTACTGTCATGTTCTCACCTTGGATACAGGCTCACTCTGAGCAAAACATCTAAAAAATATATGGAAGTAATAAACGGTCCTTGCCAGGCACCAAAAGTTATTAGTCAAAGAAAGACAACTGAATTAGGAATGACTGACAAGATCAGGGCCGTTCATCTGAAAGATAACAACAGGACTGAATAAACACACACAATATAGCTAAAGTTAATTAGGAAGTATTTTTTTACTTGTCCTCCTAATACAAAGTCAAACAGAACTAAATCACATTTCAAATTGATACTTTGTTTTAAAAACAACAGATGTATAACCTGTGGGACTCATTGCCACAAATACTAGTGATGCCAAGAATCAGAAGGATTAAACTGCAATTGGGTAAGTATACAAATAATCCCTGCAGTTCCACTATAAGCAATCACTAACAGACAGAGATTAAGGAGACATTCTGTAATGGAGATATCATTAATTAACAGTTTAGGGAAGGATTTCACACTCCACCCTCTGTAGCATCCTAGATGTGCTACTGCTGGCTACATGGCACCCAGCTAGGAGGACACTCATTGGATTACTCCAGCTTTCCCTACATTTCCAGGGCTGTTCTGCAACCAGAACCATTCAGTGGCAGCAGGTACTAAGCATGTGCCAGGAAGAATATATCCCTTAAAGCACATTATCAAGCAACCTTGATGAGAGAAGTCAAACTTCTGCAGTTAAGGTAAATTTTCTGTAATCTCACCTATAGTCCTTTCTTAATACTTAAGCAAACTAGTCCTCACTCTTTAGTCTTCCCATAGCTTATTTTCTGTTCTGTCATTACATCTTTTAATTTCATGTAAAAGTTTATCTTGTTACTTTTTGAGATCCAAGAATAGGCTGTAGATAAGAACAAAACCAAGAACAGTACACCTTGATGGCATCTTTGTGACACTGCATAAGCGAAATCAGAGAGCCTATTCCAAAGCAGATATATTCCTTTTTACTCCTAAAGGTAATAAGATTCTTTGTAAAAAGGGAATCCTAAAGGTGATGGAAAAGCTGATAGCCCTGTTAGCACCCCTAAATGCCTGTCAATAGCAAACAATAAACCAAACAACATGACGAAGGAAGATGTTTCCTAGCCCGGACAAAACAGGCATGACTGCAATACAAATGAAAGCTTAGCTTGGGAAAAGTAAGGTCATCAGTGGCTAGTTACTTCCTCCCTTCCTTCCTGGCTGCATGCTTGCAAGAGTTGACTTTGTCCTATCTAGGAAAAAAACCCTTCTCATTAGTTATGCTCTTTCATGTTCTACACCTGTTTGGTCTGATGCTACAATATAAGAAACTTTGATAATCAATGTGTATTCTTATTTGTCTTTACTAAAGTCAGGGATGATTTTTCAGTCAGAAGTGAGCACTTTTAACAACGCATAAAAATGCTGCTAACTAGAATGCAAGTGTATTGCTGCAGCATTTAGGTGCCTTCTATAGTTCCTAAATAACAGAAAACTGGAAGGACTTCTGAATGCAACTGTAATGCAAATCTCATTATTAACTACCACTTTACTCTACTGAGCAAATATCAGCATGTCCCCCCTGAATAACAAGAGTATTACTAACAGCAGTCATTGTATTACTTAATGGAGAACTGAATTCGCTGGCAATAAAGTCCATGTTCCTGGAAGAGAAATTACTCTGTTCTCTCTGTAGACAGATTGGGTTTTAATGAGCAAGGGAAACACAAGAGGCCTGATCCTAATCTCACTGAAGTCAATGGGATAGTTTCTACTGACTTCAGTGGGCTATGGATAGAGCTCTGAGGTCCTGATTTTGCATTTGTCACACTTCCAGCTTCACTGAAACCAGCAGAGAGTTTCAGTGTCAGTCAAAGAAGAATGGTTCTTCAACAACTAATATTACCAATTTCTCCAGCATGGAAAATGCCCCATTATATGCAGGAAAAAAAAATAAAAATCAATTGCTGAGAACGTCAAATTGCATTTTCAAAATATAGAACTCTTTCAGTCTTTGGGATAGGCACTTATGACTCATCTTGTGCCAGCCCTGATTGTGAAGAAAGTGCAGTTAAGTGCTCCAAATGTATTATAATTTTTCTCACTATCACTCGCAGGTGCCTTGCTGACATTGTATTTTATTTTCAAGCCTACTTATTTTAGTAATCATGTTTTCCAGCACTAGAATGATCTGTTCACGTGGAACTGGTGGAATGTGCTGGCACAAGCTAATATACTAGCTTGTAATTAGTAATTTACCATGGATGAAGGATTCCGTGGGACTTTTTATTTAGAATCTATATATACAGTTTGAAAGACAACTTTTTACCAACTGTGTGGTATTTTTCTTTCTACTGCTGTGCTTTGGAAGCCATTACTTCAGTGTATGCCTGACCTACTCATTAAGTTCTTTAATGACCTTAATAAATCACACGTAAGCTTTGAGGTAAGGACACAATTCTTCAATTAAAACTAACAGCCATGATTGCAGCATCTCTCTATGGTGGTGCTGCACTCTGTTGGCAGTACACTATGCAAATGCAGCTGGGGTCAACAAACAAATGGACTTCAGAACTGTTTCACAGCATTTCCTCTACGTTATAGTCTGACCAGTCACAGATTTTTAGCACTTGTGCATCAAACTTGCAACAGTTTGGCTACTTGGTTATCATAGAATATGTGCATATATGTTCTTTTCCTGTGGATGGTTCTTTTTATTTATAATTACAATGAAAACGACAAGCAAACAGTAGCTATTCTCCATAACAGGATTAAAGAATAAATCCCCTTAGTTTGAATTTACAAGTCAAAGCAGATCTATTTTATAAATTGGGTTCCTGCCAAGAATCATCAATAAATACATAAAAGAACAAGAGAGTCAGAGACTAACAAGCTAACTTCAAACTGCTACACTCTCCAACCCCAGCAAACTTCAGGTTTTTGGAGTCAAGCATCATCACACTGAAATCCATAGCAGAATTTCTGATTTAAGGACCAAGATTTACCTCCTCTGAGCTAGAATGTATTCTTGGTGTGTAATGCGCCACCTGACAAGACTGCTTACCCAGTCTAAGTTGCCCCACTGAAGAGAGGAAGGAGTGAAGCACAGAACAGAGAATACCTGAGTAGGCACCAGATCCGCAGAGACAGAGGTGGCACCTGAACACATTTGGAAGTCTAATTACACAACAAAAGTAACATGCTTAAATTGTGGTTGCCGTTATTTCTCATACAAATATTTTTTATACTCTCAGCTTAGGTTTTCAAAAGATATAGGTGTTTGGTGAATTCTTCTTTGGTCTTATTTTCAGAAGTGCTAAACATCAACTTCTGAGAATCATGGCCCTTTAAAGTTTCTTAATTCAGTTATCCAGAAAACTCATTAGTTACGTTTGAAGACATTGGTCTTAATTAGTTACAGTGCCTTTTCCCTGTGTCTTGTTTTTCACCTTTGCTTTCTTTCAGTTTTCATTCCTGTCCTGCCCAATGTTCCAAGCAGAGCTTAACAGTGAGTGGCAGAAAGAATGCTTTTAAGCAAGAAATCTCACCCTGTGAACACCCTGCCATACTCAAAAACAAAACTACAAGTTGAAAGGCAGTGGAGAATCACTCTGAATCCCTGAATCATCCTGAGGCTTCAGATAGCTTGTGTTAGTGGATGGGATCATGTGGGGTTTTTTGACCTTTAAAAAATTAATACCATCAGTAACAGGAGAACCTCTTTGCTTTAACTTCTTCTGCGTATGGACATTGTTGACTCATATAGAAATCAACCATTTTACATCCTGCTTTCTGTATTCTGCTACAAGGATTGCATGTGAGGAAAGCAACAGAAAGAGAATAGATGTTGAAACTCAGTGAACTCAGTGTAGGAGAAAAAAAAAGAATGGGGGAAGAAATATTAATTACACAGAAGATAACTTTAAAGCAGGCACTGAACCCATTCTGTATTATCAACCATTCTGTAGTATCAACCATTGCCTAGGTTGATAGTTCTCTTTCTAGTACACAGAAATATTCTTTCCTCTAAAGATAATATACTGCATATGATGCAATCAAGCTCACGTGATAGACAGAATATTAAGGAGAAAACAAGCATGGGTTCCAAGTAGATGCTCAATCCAGTAGATTCATAACATGTATATAACTGGCATAATTATACACTAGTGAAGCACGTTAATTTACTTGTACCAAATCCATTTAGAAACTTATCCCACTGAGCTGAAAGCGGATTTACTTCAAAGACAATACAAGGAACTGGTTTAGTAATCAGGAGAGCAGAAGATCTTGAATTTGTAATGTCAAACATCTACCACTTTGGTGGCCCATAATGACTATTATCATGATCTACTAGGTTAATATTCAATTTCATAACTGGTAAATAACTGTAATTCCTATTTAGAAAATGGACTGTAAAAGCCCAAAAGAACTCACTGAGGACCACTGAGGAAACTACTATATAAAAAGGGAAGTTTGGGATCATATAGATATTGTATATATTTAAACATACAGGAAATAGATATTGCTATATTAAGGTAGAAGACGACACCATTTAATCTAGTATCCTGCTGATAGAATTGTCTAATAACAGATGTTTCAGGGTCATATGAAATACAACAGTGATTTTAAGGCTCTTTCCAACCCTAACCATTCTATGATTCTATAATCATTCACACTAGGATTTCAGCGTGACCTCAGGCAGGTGTCACTTATGTTCTGAAGCACAAGAACTGAGAGCCTCTGTAATTTTTGTGTAGCCATAAAGGTTTATTTGCCTGAAAGATATCCAGTATTGCAGACTTATCTCACACTATGAGGCACATTTTAGTTACCTTTTTGAATGTTTTCTCTTGGACTAATACAATGGAGGAAGATGGTCCTACTGGTTTCTTTCATCGCCTTCAATTCTTTTAAACACCTTTCACATATTCTCTTCCCGTTATTCAAATGAAATTATATTACATACAATGATTGTTTTTCTCCTCACATCAGAGCAACGTCTTCCTCCAAATGCTGTGTATTGAAATACTCACACATCTATGCCTCTTAACTGGAGAATTAGCATTATGATCCAAAACAGTTATCAAAGCACAAAAGACGTGAAGGTTGGTTTTTCATAGTGCCCCATTAAATTGTGGGCATTTTGTTTTTTTTGATACTCTATGAGTGACAGCAAGGGTGTGGTTTTGAAAGCTTCGGAGTTCCCACAGTACCGAGTGATTTCAGTGGGAGTTCCTTACACTCAGAAGCTCTGAAAATAAGGACTTATTTTGTAAAGCCAGACACAGGAATATGCGCATTAGCAGACACTAAGAAAAATGTCTGTCTGAGTGACAAAACCCACAGCTGAACACTTCTCTCTGTGTAATTATGCCTAGCTATTTACTTCAAAATAACTTGAATGCACTGCACCATCCTGGTTGATTTTCACTTGCTCAGTATACATCCCATCTACGCAACACAATTGAAGGCAACATTCTGACCTAAACTCAATTTCCACAACAGCTTGTCAGACGTGTTACTTAGTATTTTGGCCTACTCTGTTTCACTGGTCCACAGGATGAAGCTGGCAATATCTCAGCTGAGAACCATGAGACCTTCATATACAAAGGTAATAAAAAACCCTACAAGAACTACATTAAATCAGTCTTCATCTATCTCCTTTCTCGTATTCATTCAGGAAGTCCAAAGACAAACCATTTAAATGTTACAAGTATGAACAGTCATTCATTTCCTTACTATCTATCTGTCCCACACACATACTAATAGGCACTAAAATACTGAACATAAATTTTTTCTTCATCCTCAGAATCATTTTTAAATGGCACCCTTCCATAGCATTTTTGTGTGATGCCTGATAAATAATAGATCAGTTGCACGGTGCTAGTGTTAATATTAATGTTACCAGACAGTGTTTGAGAGAAGCAGGAGAGAAACCTGAATTGCAGAGGATTTTGGGATAGCAGCAGTCTCCATCCAGATGTACATTTTGTGCTCAGGTCCATCCCTATATTATACAGATCTTACGGGGTGCACAGTCCCATGAATTTCTATTCAATTTACCCAGAGATGAGGACACTCAGCACTTGATAGAACTTGGCAAAAAATTTTCTTAAATAAATTATTTAAAATGAAGTGGTAGGTTAAAATAAAATATCCACCAAGCACAAAACAAACAACAGGAAGATACTGTAATCTGTTTCAGGAATGCTGACATTTATTTGTTCTGAAATTAAAGAAAACCTTGCTTCCTCAACCTAAGTGTTGACATTTTCCAGCATGGAGATAAATAACCTTTAAGCTGCTTAATGCCTTAACTCAGCATCGAGAAATCCTTCCTACCTATAGGGTTTTTTCCCCCCCTATAAAAATGTGTTCTGGATCCATAAAATATAAAGAGCAGTATTAATTATTTAGTGCTAAATCCATCTCTTCTGTGGAGCAATACTAAGAAGTGAAGAAGGGCATATAAAGACTTCTTCCTCTAATCTTGGCAGCTTTACAGGATGCATGTTTGGCTGAATCCAGCCTAAGAATTAGGAGCCTGGCCACCGTATTACCAGCCTCGACACAGTTCTGTGAAGGCCTTGTGAAGAGATGAGAGCAAACGCGTGCAGGCACTGCACACATTCAATTCTCAGAGGACAGTAATGTCCATCATCCTAAGAAATGCTTGAAATGGCTAAGTACTGCGGCTGCTTTATGTGGCTAGAAGGAGTCTTATAAAAGCAAACAGTACCATCTCTACCTTCGCATGCAGATCTCCATACAACAATTGGAGAGAAACTCAGGGTCAGCTACAGACGAGTTGCTTCTTCACTATGCTAGGACACTACAGAGAGCAAACACTATACATTCATACTGAAAATAATTTAAGAGATGATTAAGGAAGAGTGGGACAAAAGTCATATGAAGGATGTGCCTATTGTTTTAAAGAAAAACTAGTTTCAGGCACGGATCTGAGACGTAGCCAAAACACATTTCCCTCCCTCACTCATACTATCTTGCAGGGATTCCCAGTCTACAAGCTGGGCATCCATCACTGGGGGCCTTGACAGGACCAGTCCATCTTGACTTCCTATCCTGCTGGGGGAGGATGGCCAGCTACACTGTTACTATGGGAGAATGGATGGGGCAGTGGTAGAGACCAAGAAAAGAGGGAAGGGGTATTGTATCCCATAAGCAGGTAGAGAGCAGAACCGAGTAACGAGTGGCAGGCACTCAGTCCCAGACAGCGGCCGGCAGAGACAAAGCAATGGCATAGGCAGAGAAAACATTTCAATATGAAGTAGAAGGAGAAGGACAAAGCACCAGGTGAAAGGAGGACTCTCTGCCTCTTACACGTAGGGAATTCTTTCCCCCTCCTAGCTGCTGAGTAGAGCACTTTCAAAAGGCACTGCGAGATTAAACTGACTTCAAGCTCTTCAGAGAACACAGTATTTACCATCTAACTGATGTGATTTGAAAAGCTTTCGCTTTCTCTCTGATACACAACCATTGCAACGCTTCTCAGACTCTAATATGCTCACAATTACGTACTATGAAAGCTAGTTCTGAACAGAAGTAATCTTAACCTCTGGACAAGGTTAATCTTAACCTGGACAAGGACAGCAATTCACCAGGATTTCTTTGAACCCAGAAGCACTCACAAGCCTATTGCTATCTCCCATGCACCCTGTGGCAGCTGACTCCTTTAGCCATTTTTCACTGGCCCACTGCTTGCCAATAAATCACTGTGCTAATTCCTGTGATGCCTCCTGTGAAGTGCTTCTGGGAATTGTGGCAAAGATTTCTGGGCTGCATCTGAGAACTGCTGGTGAATGGCCGACTCCAGGTTGACATGATGAAGAAAGGTTAAGCTCTTCAGCTGAGCAGCCTCTTAGAAATGATTCATTGTGACTCCAGTTATCCCTTTCTATACAGCAAGTCTATCCTCTGCATCTGTCTGAATACATAAGGGAGTTGACATTTGTCTTGTGTGTGGCTCGTGTACTTAAGTTTTCCTCACTTCTCATTACCCATGAAGGTTGATTACATTTCCTATGGAATATCACTGGTGATATATCACACTTCCAGGGCCATGTTCTTCCCTCCTCCCCCCACCCCATTCTAATAGGAACCTGTGGTTACTTCATCTTTTTCCTTTCTTGAATACCAATCCTCCCACAAGCCTGTGTGTTAGCCACCAGCCTCCCACCAAAGAAGAATAATGGGACTCCTACTGAAGCTCATTAATAGTAAATTATTTTCAGTTAGTGAAGACGATTTTCTCTGTGAAGTCTCTGAAGAGCCAGGGACGGTACAGCAGAACACTGCCTCACAATTGATTTGAATACAGTGGGTTGAAGAAAACCTCAGACTTCAATAGTAAGCCATTAAGAACAGCTATTTGTATAGTGCCTGTCTGAACACAGAGCATAGGAGGGAAGGTAGAATCTGTCTTTCCCGATCAGTTGATTATTCTTTTTTTTGTTTGTTTCCCCACTAGATGGTCTTCAAGTAAACACTGGCAACAGAGGCCTGAACTGGTAGTCCCAAGCTGTGTCAAAAGCTTTAAATCACAGAACTCACTCTTTATTGTATAAAGCAAGGTTTTTTGTGGTTTTTGTTTGTTTGTTTGTGTGTGTGGTTTGTGTTATACCTTAGTTACTGGACTGTTCTTATCTCAACGCGTGGGAGTTCCATTCTTTCGATTCTTATCCCCATCGCTCCGGGAGCGGGGGGAGGAACAGGGTGGGGGGAGGGAGTGAGCAAGAGGCTGCGTGGTTCTGAGTTACTGGCTGGGCTTAAACCATGACAGTTCGCAAAACAAAGTCAAGACATTTGCTAGTATTTTTCAAGTCCATCTTTCTGTCAGATGAAGCAAGAAATACCCATCATAAGCAGATGCTGAACAGTTCAAGAGCATGTCCCTCCTCTTACTCCTCTCACAGTTCTTTATGAGAGTCTTATATTTTGGCAGGCAACTGTTATCTGGGGGCCTTACAAAGCAACTTGAGGGAATCTGGTATCTGAATCCACACTGGAATTCAAAAGCTCTAGGCCAAGCATTTAAAAACTTCTGAGGAGGATGCTCAACCAAAATACACAGACAAATTCTAAGTCTACACATGTATACGTAATAAATACAGCACTGAAAAGGTCTACTTCATATCAAACAATACTTTCTGGTTTGTGCTATAGAAGTACATGCTGATTTTTGCTACCTCCGATTTCCCCCAGTAGATACTATAAAGAAGCTGGAACAGACCTGGTTGAAAGTTCAGAATTTCTAAAGTATCTGAAAAAATCTTTTTTAAACAAAAATATGTGCATATTTAGTCAACTAATACTCCATATTGATTTCAATATCAAACATTTTTTCTGGGAAGGGAAAGGAGGATTTAAAAGCTTTTCAGTTCAATTGCCTCAAATATAAAAACTAGCACATGGCTTCCCTATGTTCTGTGAAAACCCCTGCTACTGCAGAGGGTATTTGGGAAAGCTAAACTCTGACAGCCTCAGTCCTGGTGGGGGACAGCAGGGCATCAAGGTTGCAAGAAAGTGGGAAGTGCAAGACGTCCTGGAGCATGGGAGGGTTACCTTGCAGTTACAGACATGGAACCCAAGCCTGGGCTCCTTGAAACCTGTAGGCAGCCAGGATAAAAATCTCACTGACTCAGTACTCAGGTTATCTGGGCTCTGGTGGTAGGTAACCAGAAGCCATATGTCTTCACAAAACAGATCTCTGTAAAGCCCAGTCTTTAAATGAATTTGGCCAGAAAGCCCCTGACCACCTCCAAGCAGGAGCTGCTATTTTGTACATAGCTACAGTTCAGAGGAGAAAAGGCAAGGAAGAGAAAGAAACTAGTTTGGGTCATTCTGTGAATCAATCAAACACCACTGGCTGTTGGATTGGTCTGGGGCAGAGGGGAATGCTTGGCATGCACACACCAGGAGCAAAATGCACTCACAAAAGCACACAACCTCCATTGCAAGTATGTTTCCCAAACTGAAGCCCATAAGGCAAAAGAAATGACATGAGAGAATGCAGGTGGTACTGCTCCTGGTTGGGACAAGAGGGGAAAAAAGAGGGACCATGGGTACTACTGTAGTGCTTTCACTAGCCACTATATAGTCATGCTTTACTGTGACAGCTGAAGAAAGGTGCAAAGCCGACCAGTATCCACTGACAGAGCCCCCCATGAACACTTAATCTATTACAAAAATATTAATTTTGCACTCATTTGACCAAATGAGAGAAAAATACCCTGAGCTGGAGAACACAGTTCATTAAATAGGAAACCGAGCCTCTACTAGGTACAGTCAAAAGCAGCTTCTGCATTGTTTTTTCTGCAGAGAAGCTGCGGCTGGGACTTTGCCAGTTCAGCAGCTAAAGGTAATCTCAAAGAATCCCTCAGCAAATTGTAAAGTGCTCAGGCTGAAGAACAACAAGGTGTTCAGGAACTGAACTGATAGTTTTAATTTGAGTAATATTAGCAGCAAGCAGCACTTCAGAATTATTCTGCTTTAATTCACCTGTTCCAGAACCAAGTCAGCTTCAATAAATAAAGCAGACCTAGAAGTATTTGATTTGATCTTCATCTAGATAAGGAAAAGTACAATAAATTTGGCAACAAAATGGAAAATGATGTTGCTACGTTTTTTCTATATACTAACAAGATGCTAAGAGTGTGTATTGACACAACACAACAGTCAATAAAATCTGACTCTTCACTGTCAGATCCATTCTTTTTACTATTTGGAAAAGAAGAGACATGGGTCATCTGAGTACTCCCAAAGTCTCTAAAGATGGTGCCACAATACACTTACCTTCCTCTTCACAGCAGCCAACACATTTCCTCTCACTTCATTTAACAGATTTTCAGAAATGTGCAGATCTCACCCCAGAAGTGTGCAAGTAATTCATACAGAGGCAAGAATAAAACCTTTCTTATCTATTCCCCTCTTGTATTTTTAACATCATACCTGCCAAAATGCAGCAAATCAATTTTGCCTCCCTTACAGTCTCCACACTGCCTTTTCAGGGTATTTTTAGTTGTTCTGATTAAAAATTTACCTCTTTAAGTACCACTGAGGACACAGTGCATTTCTTGATTACAGTTTTGTATACTTTTTTCAGCCTACCTATGTATCTTTCTTACAACAGAAGATGTGGAGGCATATCCTTCCTTCCTTCCTTCCCTTCTCTTTCAAACAGAAAAGAAATTTTAGTATCAAACTTTAAAAAAATCATGACTTTCTGTCCTCTTCATCATGGACAACACAGGTCACACACATGCCTATTCTATCACGTATTCTACCATGTTTAATTAGCCATTATCTTCTTTATTACTTTGGACAGGCATGCTTTCATTACTATCCCTGGAATTCCATGTCTGTGTGGTCACAATACTTACCCAAACATCTCAGAAGTGCAAGACACTGCTCTTACTGTGATTTTCTGCATGGCAGTAGTTTTGATTTGCTTATCCATGGTGGGCAGAGACCTTTCTACCTTCTGATTGCAACTCAGCCAGACTTTCTTTTTCCCTGTGAACCTATTTCCTTTCTGAAACTGGAGAAATGTTTCAGAAAGGGATATTGCTTTCTGATTTAACTTCTAAAGGTCATTCATGTCGATTAGACAGCTCAGATAAGGTGAGTAGTAGAAGGCCTGAAGTAGAGATATGGATAGTACAACAGCCATTGCAAAAAGTAAGGAAAAAACTTCAGACTTTTTTTTCTCCCTTCAGTATCAATATAGAATGTTGCAAATCAAAAAATGTCAGCCACAGATCCCCACTCATCTTGTATTTGCACAGCAATGCTTAAAGGTCCTTAAAGGTCTCCAAGGATTGCAAAGAAATAATTCAGTCAGTTAGCAGAAACAGTGCCTGGTCACATGGCTCAAGCAGCAGATGACAACTCAAGGCAAGTCACAGTGAACTGATTTTACAGACTATGCACAGAAAAATATATTCCACAAATCAAGGGTATGAGAATCTAAATGACTATAGCTAACGCATCAAGCAAAGAGAGCTTAAATCCATAAGATAGGCTGTGGAAAACACTCTGCTCACTGCAAAGGGACACTTCTTCTCTATTCTACTTGCCTTACATATACCCCAACACCTGTTCTTGCCATAACTGCCACAGTTTCACTCGGTTTTCTTGGTGTTCCAGCAAAACTACAACTTTTTTTTTCATATCTGCTTATTTATTCTTCATATGCCTGAATAATGACTGTGTTGCAGCCATGTTTTGCATTAGTCATCAGGACAAGCTTGATACAATATTTAGATTCCAAGAATATCCTAAAAATCAGGTGACAGTAGGTCTTACCTTCCCAGCTGCATTTGGTTGCGCAGGTCTATGGTGACCTTTTACGCTGTGATGGGAATGGATCAACAGCTGACAGGATTATGCTCTGACCTGTTCAGTCTTATGTACTACTCGCTCCCCAGGATGCATGTTCTGAATGCAAGAGCCATATCTTGCACAGGTGACGCTCCTCTCTTGCTCAAGAATCCCCTGTTCCCAGATTTCCCAGGCTGACTATGGATCTAAACCCCCTGCGCAGCCACTTAATGTCCCAAGTGTTGCTCGGCAGCAGGGATCCACACATCTCCTCTCATGAGATACCTTGTGCAGACACACATCTGTAATGTGGAGAGGTGTGTGGGTATTGCAGACACCTGAAAAGTCCATGTCTTCCTTTTAGTTTTACACTTTTGACTCAAAACGAGTTTTAGGAGCAGGTGGACCTGTTTGGAATCGCTGGGATGAAAGTAAAGTGATGAAGTTCTTGTGGATCAGAAGGTTCCTGCTGAGCACCCCTACAGTTATCCTGGTTTCCAGAAACACTTTACACAAAAGCCACCTACTTTGACTTACCTGCTAAATCTCAGTTAATCTGCTTGGAACAGAGTACATGGATTCCTTTGCTCTGCAAGGTCTACCTGTTGTACTGGTGAACAGGAATTTAGAGGAATCAGAAAATTCAAGAGAGTTAAATACAGAGATTTAGCTTAGGTCTGCATGTCCTAAGTACTGCTAGAACATTATTTTCTAATAGGGAATGCTTATTTTTCTGCCTCAAAGACGTGACTGCAGCATGAAAAAACTTGCTGCTTGAAACATTCTACAGCTGATCTAGCCTCACTAGGCTGGCATCCGTCAACATTAATTTCAGCTGCAAGGAAAATAAAATAACTGCAGACTAAACTGAACCAAAAAGTTTATCTTCTGGAAAGCCTTCTTCACTCATCATTTGGTTTGCCTCAGTCGTATGTCTTGTTTAGTTAAGTTTACTTTTTATGCATTTGGGCTAGAAGAGTTCTTAATTACCCGAGCATAGTAACTTGGCATTCTCCTAAATTTGTGCTTTTCAGCAAGGAGACTCCTTCCTGCTGTTTCTTTTAATTGCCTGTGCTTTCCGGGAAGTTGTGTCAATATAATCACCTTATAAATCAGATAGCCAAGATTTTTTTTTTCCAAGACATCTCTTCCTTGTTTAAACAATTACTTGTCTTACCCTTTTTTCCCATCCTTTCCTTTTCCCTGTAAAGGAATATATTTTCACTGCTAATACACACTGTAATTGTAATGTAATGGAGCATGATTATCAGTCCGAAGCCCAGAGTAATCTTGAAAGATTTCTAAACCACACAGAAGTCTAGAAAATAACTACACGGTATCACATAGATAGCTTCTATAAAGGATCTTAATTAAAAGACCTCTTTCTCTGTTCTGAATTAGTTTTATTTGCATAGCATTTTCTGTTTTCCAATCTTTATAGTATTGTAACTAAGAAAAGTATTTTAAGAAGGAAAATAAGAATGCTAAACGTCCTAATTCCTCATGGAACTGGTATTTTTAAAGGGTGAAAAAAGTCTTAATTTTAAATTCTAGAAGTGATTAATTACAAGCGTGAACTTAGTTTCCTGCAAGTAAATAACATTCAAGACAGCAGCTTTGCAGGGTTATTCCTATCCTATGCACTTTTCTCCCATCCTCCACAGCAGATTTACTACAAATTCAAGATAATGATTACAAGTATCTGGATCTGTAACATACACATCCATAGCAACACTGAGGATCTCTTCTGTTAATTTCTGTGCCCAGAGGCTTTTCTGCAACACTGAATTAGAGAAGCCGCTGCACTCCCTCTGTAACAAGACAATTATCTTGGAGTTAAGACTAAGCAGAACACTTTTCAGAGACTCAGTCTTCCAAAGGCTTCAGAGAACAGACAGAATTACTTGGCGTGGTATACATTATCAGTCCACAAAAGTTATATACCTGCACCACTGTGTTCTAAGAAGAAAGGTCATTATGTTACAGTCTTTACCTATAATTATATTTTAATGAGGTAGATAATCTCCTTGGAATTACTGTTTTTAATGAGGCATTTTAAAAGATTTCTTTTACTGTTGTAAACTAAGAGGACTACAACATCACTTATCAACAAACCATTAGTGTCACCAACTAGGTGGTGAGAAATATTTCCTCCTTGTAGTGTCAAAACATATCTGAATGTTTGCTAAGTGAGGGTTTAATGGCTTTAGAGGACAATGCCAGTTAAATCCTAAATCTGTGTAACAATTCTCAACAAGCAGTCATCCTTCCCATCTATTTGCAGAAATCATAGAGGGAACCAGAGTTGTATTCCTTGTGGAGGAAGAAATGATTTTGTACTGAACAACTGTTACGCATGGTATATGGTTCAGGATACGACACAGCATATCAAAGGAGAAAACGTATACAGTAGAAATCCAGAACAGTGAATCCTGTCCCTACCTCACCACTCTATTAGTATGGAAGATAATAATCTCAGTAAAGAAGCGAAGCACGACCCATGAGCTGAGCTGTGACTGATACAAGACTGAAATATAAGATACTGTTTTTAAGTAAAAATACATCTTGAAAGTGTTGTTAAATTTTTTTAGAGCTAAAAAAGGAAATGTGCAAACACTGTATGAATTTCTTGGTATAGGAAACTAAAGTATTTATATTCTGATCGCAAGAAAGATGTAGTAAAAGTTTTACTTACTTTGGATGGGTAAATTCATCCACTAGGACAACCTTTTCTATCAGGTCTCCACCAATGGTTCGAGCCAATTCATAGAAATCATTCTTGGAGTATGTCTCAGAAGGTAGCCAAAAGGAGATGTCATTAATCAAAGGTGGATATTTGCTGAGTGGCTAAAAGAAAATCAACACCATGCCTTTATAAGTGGCTGGACTTGGTAGGTATACCTAGAACTGTTTTAAACTTGTGTAACACACATAACATACATTTTAGAATCTTTCTGAAATGCTTTTTGAAAAGCAAACTGACCTGATAAACAACTGAGATGCTAGTTTTTATATTAGGAAATGTCTTTTAAAGATCCCCTCATAACCAATTTGATTAATTCATCCAGAAGAAAAACTGGTTTTTGCTAAAATCAGCATTTATGAGCCTGAATACACTTTTGGATCACAGCTTTTTAGGAGGAAGAGATCATTTTAACATGATTATTCACTGGGTAGAATTGCACTTCATAAAAGCATTTTTCGATATTTTATAGATTTCAAATTTTTTATCACATTCATGAATAAAATTTGTATGTATTTTATATCATTCATATACACCATTATATGTTTATTATCTGTACTGTCCAATTTCTAAGGCGGTATTATCAACACGCAACTTCTTATTAAAAGGTTACAGTAAGAAACACACTTAGGCTTAAAAAGAGGGATCAATTCACTTCCCAGGGGTTTTTATAGATAACCAAACAACTACAATAACAAAGTATTGCTGTTAACATAATTGTTAATTCCACAAGACTTTTAAAAACAAAGGGGCACCTTTGCTGCAGACAGAAAGACCTCATCTTGTGGTCAGAACAGTGTAACTTGTTATTTGCAAAAACAGGAAGAGAAAGAGAAACAAAACTTAGTAATCATTAATTTTTTAGTTTTGATGAAACTTCCCTGGAGTCAATGGGTTTCAGATCTCGCCTTTGATAAAACATTTCCCTTGTCTGAAGAAAGGAAAATGCTAATGCTCTCTTTTCATGCCCTTCAGGTCATGCAATAGTTACTTCTGCCTTCCATTAATGCACTGCAGTTGAATAAATATTTTTGCACAAGACTTTCGGAGTCTGCAGGAGAAACCGTCTTTTCTTATTTTGCTTGTATGTATAGGATAGCTAATGCATGCACCTTGCTCTACAGTATAGTATCTTCCTCAAAAACGTATTCCATGCCTGGGAATGTTTTATGGTGGAGCAGTCAAATCATAAGTGAATACCTGCTAAAAGCAATAAACCTACTAAAAAGGTAAATTTACAGCATGCTGATTTACTCAAATCCTGTTCTGTACAGTGCAAATCAGTCAAAAAATATCTGATAAGGAATACAGTGCAAGTTTTAAATTAATACCCCCCCAGTGAATAAAACTGTGAATCACAAATGATTATCCAACTTGTTAAAAGAATAAACTCATCAAATGAATGCACATCCTGTACATCAAGTAAAAAAAAACCCCTCCATACAATAAATCCATCACATGAAAGCTTTTGATAAAACACTAATGAATTAAATGTAAACACCTCTGCTAACTAAAAGTCACAGCTGGAAATGCTGGAGACAATCTCCAGTCAACAACCTGATACATTTATTTTACATGTTCAAGTAACACAATAATATTCTAAACCCTGAAAGGAGCAGAGTACCCACAATTCACAGTATGTGAGTATTTGCTATCAATTTCAAAAGAAGCAGGATAATGCCAGGCACATGAAAACAGCACTCTTTTCCCCACTTCAAATGAGATGTACACAAGCACACAATGTGGTCAGATCTTGTACCTGGAACAGTATGATTTACATTATCATTGCCATCAAATCTGCCATGAGCAAAGTTATTCAAAGATGTAATAAAATGTAGGGTCAGTTCCCAATCAACCTCCCAGATTATCAAGTCTATAAGAACACTGCTCCTTTGACTCAATTCATGGTGTTACTAGCCTAGATACAGAATTGTAATTTTGTTTGTGCACACGTGTGTGTATGCTTGAGTGTGTTACAAAGAGCGGAAGGAAAAATGCTTAAAACAGTAACTTTTTTATTATTAGGTACTAACTTTTTCTCAGAGCTTTGTAATGCAGAAAAATCTTTATGGTAAAAGGCAAGGCAATAATCCCATATTATACTCTCCCTTCACCACCTGGCTGCAGTCAATATCATTGCAGTAAGTATTGTATCAACACTAAAGTCAGTATAAGGATAAAATTCTTTGTTCTCAAACATATTGATCTGTTTGGTGTAGAGCTACATAATTATTTATTACCTACACCTAAAACATGAAAAGGGTAGGACAAGTCTCCAACTGGCAGGTTAAAAAGAAGTTACCAAGTTTGTAATCGGGCACTTCTGCAAATACACACTGTGGTCCAACAGATCCCACTGCCATCACTGTCCTCGTCTGTAAACTCTCATGACCTTTAACAACAGAGTGGTCTAGAGTCCTTTAACTTGGGCTTTAGACTTAAATTGGAGAGGCATGCATTTGATGGATGGACCACTAAGTGGGTAAGGAATTGGCTGGATGGTCGCACTCAGACAGTAGTGGTCAATGGCTTGATGTCCAGGTGGAGACCAGTGATGAGTGGCATCCCTCAGGGGTTGATATTGGGACTGGCGCTGTTTAGCATCTTTGTCAGTGACATGGACAGTGGGATTGAGTGCACCCTCAGTAAGTTTGCTGATGACACTGAGCTGTGTGGTGAGGTCAACAAGCTGGAGTGAACGGATGCTATCCAGAGGGACCTGGACAGGCTTGAGAGGTGGGACAATGCCAACCACAGGAAGTTCAGCAAGGCCAAGTGCAAAGTCCTGTGCACAAGTTGGGGCGCTCCCAAGCACAAATACAGCTGAACAGAGGGCTGGAGTACTGAAGACAGGTGAGACAAGGGTGAGAGAGCTGGGCTTGTTCAGTCTGGAGGAGAGAAGGCTCCAGGGAGACCTTAGAGCAGTTTCCAGTGCGTAAAGGGGGCCTACAAGAAATCTGGAGAGGGACATTTTACAAGGGCTTGTAGTGACAGGACAAGGGTAATGGCTCTAAACTGAAAGAGGGCAGATTCAGATTGGCCATTAGGAAGAAATTCTTTACTGTGAGGGTGGTGAGACACTGGAACAGGCTGCTCAGAGAAGCTGTGGCTGCCCCACCCCCAGAAGTGTACAAGGTCAGATTGGATAGGGCTTGGAGCAACCAGGTCTAGTGGAAGGTGTCCCGGCCCACGGCAGGAGGGTTCGAACTAGATGATCTTTAATGTTCCTTTCAGCACTAACCATTCTATTATCCTATAACTTTGATTCCTTTCCAGGTTCAAGGCAAACAGCCGCCCTGAAGACTGTTCCTTTATGAATTTACAGATATTTTAGAGGCTTCCCTTGAGAGCAATGTGCTCTTCCCACTACATTTTCTGCTTTGCTGCTGCTTCCAGCCACCACTTCAGGTATGTCCTCTTCTTGACTTAGGTGTGCTCCAGCACAATGCTCAAAGAACCTAACAGAACACTGGCTCTGCTGCCTGTATGCTGGCCAGCTCCTTGCACACTGCCAGAGCCTGAAAGCCGCGCTGTCCTTCCACTCCCTGGCCACCCTCCTCAGGTTTCTGGGCAACTGAAAAGAGGTTTAGGGTAAGGTAGAACTGATCCCCCCTGCAGAGTGCTGCTGTGAGGCACTGGCTACACCTGGTGCACAGCACTGCCAATGCACCAACAACTCTGCACCACTTTCTTGGTCCCATCAGAACTTTGTCACCACAGCACTATTTTAAATGTTCTGCTTGCTTTCTATTTCGAACACTGAAGTCTTTGACATTTTTCAACAGCCTTGGAAAACAAGAGTGCTTTCCCACTAATTACACTATCTATAGGACTCTACTGAGCCCACATTGTAGGGAACACTGCAGATAATGACATCGCATTTTTCAATCACCCAAGGTGAAAGCATTTAGGAGTACTGAATTACTATCATTTATTAAAATAACAAAATGGAAGCTTATGATGATCCACCCTCCATGATATATGTTTACTAGTCATTAGTCACACTTCATCCTCTGGTTAATAAATAAGCCAAGTACTTACTAAAACAGAAGCTTTTTTTCTCTCAGGGTGCTAATTTTAGTATAGGAATAAGTAGCTGGACACCAGTGCTGTACCGTGCTCTGCCAGCCTGCCTCTCCCATGCCTAGATGTACCTAAGGAGTGCATCACTGAAAAGGGCTTTGACTCTTTATGATAGCTTAGGGCATTCCTCATCCCTAGCCCTTTGCTCTACCTTTCTGTCCAAGGTTACTGCCCTTGCACCATCTGATAAAACACGTGCCCTATGTATGGTCTAGAATTAAGCTCTCCAAACCAAACAAATGGACCAGTTTGGTATTGATGAACTGCTCTGTCTCCCTGCAGGGAACGGCAGAAGGGCATTAGCCTACAGTGGTTCTCTGAACTTCTCAGAATGAACACACAAGTAAGATCAGCCCTTTTTGGACAGCAGCCTGCTCCCCCCAACAGAACTCACCTCTGCAAGCTCACATACAGTTACAGGCAACACCATGTGTCCACGGGAATATTATGAGCTCCCTGGATTTCAGGCACTCTGCTTGTACAGAGACCATTTTGAGTGGAAGAGGGTTTTTTGCACATGGGTGAGAATGCTCTGCCCTTGGTTTGAATATCATGTGAATGCCTTTGAGTGTTCCAAGTAGCTTCAAATCATTAATTCATTCAATGTGGAATGGGAAGCGCCCTTCACTATTTCTCACAGAAGCAAGGGGAAAACAGGAGAGAGGGCAAGGGAGGCATCAGGTTTCAAATCAATAAAGTGCATACCACAACTAAGGATCTGTTACATGGAACCAAAAGGGACTAAATAAACTTACGGCTGACAGATCCTCTAGTCACTCTTAAACAGAGCGATCCAATTGTATTTTTGTTTCAACAGCTCTCTTACAGCTTTAAGCAGGGTCAGTAAATGTAGAGAAGGATTATACTGTTTTCATACTGAATGTGCTGTGCTTTGAGCACTTATGTTTGCCATCATCAGAGACAGCTGGATGGTTACATATACCATAACAGGTCTCTAAGCAAGCTGCTTCTTTCATGGCATTCTGGAAATGACAACATTACCAAACCAAATCTCCTTTCTTTTTCTAGTTTAGTGATTTCTCTTCTTGAAGTAAGTATGAAGGACAGCATAAAGACATTGAGCTACTGAAGAGAACTGGGTGAACACCACATTAGATAAACTCCTCTTAGGCCTGGCAGCAGTACTATGCAATCAAGTCTTCTAGGGGCTCTAGAGCTGGGGAAAGTGGAAGAAGTACCCAAACATTCCCACAGCCACCACCCTTTTCCTCCCTTTCTACTTTCTAACTCGCCTGGTTCTTTTCCATTCCTAAAGGTTTTAATTTGTCACGGTTGATGGAAATGTTTGATTTAGGAGCCCTGGTTCCGCGACCTTGCTCTTCTGTTTGAGACAAGAACCCAAGTGAAAGCTACCAGCAGCCACAAACGGGCATTTGCCTACAGATACTACAGCTGACTAGACTGGCCAACACACACTTAGTGGTGAAATCAATCAGTATTCCCGTTTCCACTCCAACTAGTGCAGTTCACAGCTCTTCATGGGGGTGAAAAAGGAGGGGGGTGATGTCACACTCCCCTCTAGAGATCAATACTTTGAAGAAAATCGTATGTTTGGCAGAAGGCCTGCTTGTTTGTCATCAGCAGCCTGCACAAGTATAAGAGCACTGGGTGACAAGTAATTGCTGCTCCTCCTCTTGGCTTTATCTCTCTCATCTTTGGGAAAAAACAATCATGAAGTATGGAAATACAGGTAGTAATTTGTGGAAAATATAAGAAAGAAAAATGTTATCAAGAAACATAGTAAATGAAACTGTTCTCAAAGATGAAACACCCATTCTAGATCCAGGTTGAGCAGGAAGGTGCCATGGGGCATCGACTGTCTTTCTCAGTAAGTCTCAGCCTTCAATGTGGGATGAAGGAGTTGCAGCCCCTTGGCTGGGGGCAAATCTGTGGACCAGTTCCCTCTCTGCTGTGTGGTGCATGCCACCATCTGAGCTCCATCCTCTTCCCACCTAAGCTAAGCCCTATGAGGTCTCGTTAAAGACAAGAGTTTCTCTCTTGAGCCCTATTACATGTGGCCTGAAGGTGGAAAACCAGGAGTTAAATTGGTTATGTTCTGCCTAAATGGTCACTGGTAGCTTTTCATACCATATCATTTAATTACCTTTTCCAATGTTAGTGAAGCATCTTTGAATAGAAAAAAAAAACCCTGAAGACTCATCCCAAATGCACACACATATGCAAATGCATAAGAATACAATCTTTCTTGCACGCTAAAATTTACAGCTTCTTATAGAGTAGCCTGCCTGACAAAGGAAAGTCACTACCTAATACGACACTGAAAAATAAAGATGCGTAATAGCCAATGAAAAGACAAAACTTCTTAGATAAGCTACTCTACCTTTTCCAAGCACCAGGAAGGACGAATGCAAGAGAGGACTGGTGCTGAGGCAGAATGAGTGAGTAGAAAGCTTGTCATTAAATGTTTCTATGAAGACAGGCTCAGGGAGCTGGGGTTGTTCAGCCTGAAGAAGACAAGGCTCCAGGGAGAACAGCTAATCCTAAGCCTACAGAAGGCATTGCTTGATGCATGCATTATGTTTTTGCCATGCCCAGAAGTCGGGTTTCCTCCTTTCTGATGGTTTGGTTTGTATGTTTTTTCTCATTATGTTTAATAATAATGCTGAGACAAATAGCTCAGTGGGGTAAAAAACTGCACATATCAACAATTCATATGAAAGATTTATATCTAAATAAAGAATGCAAGCATTTGGAAAGAGACTGCAGCAATATGAAGATGTATTTCTTTCAAACAATGGAAACAAATTGCACTCAACATTTTATTTCAACTTCAATGAAAAATCTCATATAAAGCACTGCTGATTATTTTTCCTTTTTTGCTCGTTAAATCCACCATTTCAGGGAGTTATTGCTTAAATAGCAGAATCTCCAGAACACCTGATAATTACTTACACCAAAATAAGCTGGCATCACAAATTTTACAGGCACATGCAACACCTGAAAAAGTCCTCCTCACCTAGCAAGCTGTTTTAGCAAGCTGTTTTTCTATTTTCTCTCTCCATTCTAAAAAGCACAGAGATTTCCGAGTCAATGGCAATGATGCTTCATATTCTTTGGCCAGGTACAACTTCACATCATGCCCTGGACATTCCTATACTACAAGGGAATGTTCTCATCTTTCTACACTTCCCAGGCTTACAAGCTAATCTGTATCATCTGGGAAACACTACTGTAGGTACTGCATCATAAAAAATCTATGCTCCTGAGGAAATGAAAATATCTCAATTGCCCGTACAACAATTTACCTGAGGAGATTACTGGTGGTTTTGAAACATTCTTCATGGTTTTCAGTGCCACAAAAATAGCTGGGTTTCCTTCTTCACTTGGGGAAACTGAGTTGCAATGACTCTTGGTGAAATCCATTACTTTAGTTTCCAGAAGTAGTCAACTTCACTTTTTCCCCCCCTTAAGTACTAAATTTATACTAATCACAACCTCCATATTGTAAAACCAGTAATACAACACTAGGGTAGTGTAGTAAGCTATAAACAGTATTTAATTTTAAAGAACAGTAAGTAAGCTAGAGAGAAACAGAAATAAGAGGCTCCATTTACTTGTCCAATACTCACAAGAAGGAGAAAAGCCTTTAATTTTACTTTCAGGCAGACCCTGAGCATTCCTAAAGCCATACTCTTCTTAAAGTGTAACAATGCCTAGAAACAGAAAACTATAGAGAAGCCGTAAGCCAAGAACAGACAAAGCAGAAAAAGTACACTCAGGATTTAAGTACACAACTACAAAACATAAAGCACATTTAAATCTCTACAAACCAAATACTTGTGCAGAGCAGGTAACTTCTTTAATGCCTTTCCTTATTTTACAAGAATCAGAAAATATGTTCACTATTGCTGAGTTAGGAGAAGAGGTTACCTGCGGTAATAATTATGCAAACTGGATTTAACACGTAAGCAGGAGGATGCAAGCAATCCTCAAAAGAGGAAATTTCTTCCCATTATTAATTTTTAGAAAAACGGAAAATTGCAAAACCAAATCCTCTGCAGCATATGCACCCCAAAGCATTACTTACTTGTCACATTTTGGTTTAGGCTTTCACTACTATGGAACATGTGTGTCTCACACTAGCAAGATAAAGGAAATTGAAGACGGGTATGATATGAATAATATGGTTCTTCCCAACTGTGCCTTCTGTTGTTTGGCTATTCTCTGTAACTAATTCATATTCTGATCAGAGAAGTGGTAGCTGAAAATCAGGAAGTTTTTATTAACACCATGTACTTCAAAAGGTGATCCTGTTCATGCATACACACATGCACCCAGACTGTTCTCTCCAGCCCTCATTTCCCAGGGATACTCTACAGCTGAGCTGCCACGGCTAATCATTATGATGGTAGGGGTTTAGGCATGCTTTTAGAGACCACTTTATCAAAAGCTCTTTGCAAAATGTATCTTTTGCTTGCAAAACATTAGCATAAATGTTAAACCAGCTATCAAATAAACTCATCTACAACGAAACCCATGCTTTTATCCAAAACTGGTAAAAAAGAGTTAGAGTGTATTTCCTATCGGTTTCAAGTTCTCTTCCCCCTGCCCCCATGCGTATGCATACGAACACATACTTGTACCTCTGAAGATACACACTTGCACAGTACAAGTGCTTAGGCATATTTTAAACAGGAATTTATTCTTACATCAAATGCATAATGTACACTCACAAAGATGTATTTAACCTTCCTGTAGGCATGCTGATATTCAGATTGTGATAACTACCTAGGACTGCCAGTCAGAAACCAGGGTCCCATTAGGTAAACTGAGCACAAAATGATAGCCTCTGAAGAACTTTCCACCCCAGGACAGTATTGGAGAAGAGATGCTGAGGCAGGAGGTGTAAGACAACTACAACTGTAAGCAACGTAAAAAACTGAATTACTGAGTAGGGAAATTTGAGTCAGGGTCAAGATCTGACTCAAATTTCAGGGAAACTTCTCAGGTAAGGGCCAAAGACTAAAGTCAAGACAGTTACTGTGCCATCCTCCTAGCCAGAATTCTATTCACCACACTGTAATTAAAGCAACATTGGAAAAACATTGGCAAAAGTGTAACACTTACACTCCTTACGAGCTACATACTTTTGTAGACAATAAGACTGAACACTCTGAACTTCTGTGGATTCCTGCTTAAACCACAAGCAGCTTGTTCTCATAGCTTCACATAACCAATATGAAATCTATTGTTATCTTAGATTTCCAGGTTCACTCCTTCACCTAATATTAATTTAATCTGAGTCTCAGCATATATATCACTGTTGGAAATTGCTCCATGGCTTATTTAAGTACTCTGTATAACCATTATATTTCATCATTCAGGACACAATAAAGATCGGTTGATAAACTCAGCAGCAGAATTACTCATTTGTGAGCTATTTGTTTTAAGAGCCTCAACCAGGCAAACTGCAAATATATGCTGTTTCAAGATCACAGCAAATGACAGTAACATATACTTTTGAAGCTTACTGCAGCTGGGACAGTTCTGTACAAAATAGATAACTCCAGCTCAAACCAGTTATTTTGCTTCAAGTTACCACCAGCTAGATCAAATCTGCTACTGGCACATGACAGCCTAATGGAGGTGAACACGAGAGTTTTCAACTATGGAAGGACAAGAACTGTGGTTTTGCTAATGAACATCTTAGGCTCCTCTATACATCTGACTACTATCAAGGTGGCTACGAGATGGATGACTTGGATTTGTTTTGCTCTCTGGTGCGCCAGCAGACAACGATGGAGATATTGCATAAGTTAATTATCACTAACAAATCTAAGCACAAAGGGCTATTGCCTTTTTTCCACGTACAAGCAGGAAGGAATTAAAGTATTACTGATTCATACAGATTCAACAGGTAGCTATCAGTTAAGACTAGACTGCAGTGGGAGGGATGCAAACAGGGTATGCATGAAACCTACATCATTGCTATTAGCACAAAGGGTAGCAGTGGGATTGCTGGCATCCACATTCCCCATCAGTGGTTATTTTTACCAAGGGTTTCAGTAATACTGTGTCAGTGCAGCCTTAGTCATAGGCCTGGGCTCAGGCATAATAATTGTTTCACAAATTCAGAATCAAGATGCTGAGTTCAGTGATTGCTCCTGCCCCTGAAAGCTGATGTGCTAACAGTACAACAAATGGAAAACTCATTACCTTGAAAGGCTCAGCGCACAAGTCCAATTGTGCTCCTTTGAAATTGCATGTGTGTCTGAGCATCTGTTTACTACACCCTATGATGGAAAAGCCACTGTATTACCCATTTGCGGTTCACTGGTATGTAAGCTGCTTATTTTTTAGACCTGGACTTAAAAGTCTACAAAATTAAACTAGGGTTGGATAGCATTGGATATACCAGTTTTCATCACTCCTATTTCTGAGGTATGCCTGAGTTTTGGAGAGCTGCTATAAATGTTTCTATCATTACCCTCAGAAAACACATTCCTTGCTTTCAACACCATGCCCCACCCCACCCTGAGACTGATGATAATGCTTTAAAGTACAGAATTGCTTTGATGGCTTGTGGTCACAATTTCTGTGGTCACTCATACTTGACTTTTCCAAAGGAGGTAAGGACAAAGTCTGGGATGACTTTCTGATTGATTTAAGAAAAGACTTTTGCATCAATTTCAACAGGTTTTTTGCCTTAAATTTATCCTCCTTTTCTGTGTCTGTCTTTTCTTCCCACCCCACCCTTCCCGTCTTGTTTAAACTTTCTTTCTTAGCCCCCCTGATTTTTATCTATTACCTCCAAGGGCCAAAGTACAGCCGTTCTCTCTTCTACCTTCCTCTTACTTTGTCATATCCCAGTATTTTCTTTTCTTGTATCCAGTCTCATGCAACTGTCCATTCACTCACTCTCTGCTCATTTCTGAACCCCTATTTTCTTCCTCCTTTCCTGGGTTTTCAGCTAATTGTCTTTAGTCGAGAATGGGAATTCAGGTCTTCTTTACTCTCCAGATGCTTGCTGTTGACTTTCTTTGCCCAAATGTCAACCAGTAAAACTGGCCTGGATCAAAGATTTTGCAAATGAAATTTGTGGTTTCTCAGATTAAACTCATTGCTTATGACAGCCATTTTGAAAGTTTTCTCTGCTTAATCCCTGCCAGGCGCTGACCACTCTCAGCTGGATCTCAGGAAGTATGGAGATCTCTGACCTGAAACTATTTAGGCACGTAGGTTATATTTGACTGAGCACAGGAACTATCCCATTGATTTAAATGGGACTACTCACAAGTTTAAAGCTCAGCATGTTCTTCAGTACTTTGTCTGACTGGGGCCAGAGGGCTCAGGTTCCTAGAGCTTCAATACCAGCACTGGCTACAAATGATATGAGGTATAACATCCTGATGAGAGAAGACTTGATGATCAAGTGATTTCTAATCCAATTGTGTGGCTTAGTGCAGCATCTCGCAATGAAGAAGATATTTTTTTCCTTCTTTCCATAGCTACCCAACACTAAAAAAATGAGTTTCACCATGTTCTGCAGAGTATGCAGACAAACCTGAGATGATATACAGCACTTTAAAGATTTTACTGACATTCATTTAAGATGATCTATGTAAGTCATTCATAAAAATGCAACTTTCCCAAAGTCACGTCAATAAAACGTTTATGCTACACCATCACCTATTCTGTTGTACCCCCACACGCATACACACAAACATTGTATATCTTCAATTACAGTAAAGCTAACTAGACAATAAATCACAGTTGAGGCTGTACCTCATTTGTTCAGACATCCAAGTTAAATTTACATACTAATGGTTGCGTATTTGCCTTTAATAGATGCACTATTAGAAACTAAACATAATAAATAACCATTTAAGCATGGAGTTACCTAATCTTGATGAAAAATATCTGAAAATGTAGCAGCCAGTGAATCTTTTACTTTTTATCAGAAAATAAAGCTAATTGCAGATTAAAATGATAAATTACATGGAGAAGCACACTAATGATGAATCAGACAGGCCCACCATGAGCAGTGAATGTAATAAGTTCAAACTGGTTGAAATACTGGCTTATACATTAGATGCTCTCCTCCTCAAGCATGGAATACAGGATATAGACTATGATGGTTGAATTTGTGCAAGTTTCCCCTTGTACCTGCCAGTGCATTTTATTTTCAGTATCATCTAAAGCTTCAGGCCAAGCTATATGCCTCCCAGCAACAATTAGGTATATGCACAGGAAAGAGGCACAGGGTTAGAGTAAAAAAGTTGTACTGTGTCCTTTGGCATTAGAAAAGTGGCTTAATTTGTATGGCACACTGAGTAAAGGGGGAGAATGAGGCCCAGCCTTTGCTATTTTGCACAGGAGAAGGATGAGCCAACTTTGATTTCCTTCTTTCCACACAACTACATCTCTCTGAAGACATTTGTTTCTCATCTCTGCTAACCTTGACTGTTCACTTTACAAAGCAGAGACAGTCTCCTAGGTTAGGGCTACATACCCCATTCTGGCTACAGTTTTGTGGGAAGTGAATAGTGCCAATTCAAGTTGCTTGTCAACTCTCCTCACTCCACTGCCAAAGGTTACTAGCCCCTCTGGTCTTTCAGCAGAACTGCTCTAGGAGCTTTGTTTATTCTGGCACCATGAGAATGATCCTGGTTAGAATTTTTTAGTATTTTGAATACTGAACCTAACAGGTTATTATGAAGGAACTGATTTTGGAGAGACTGCATATGCCAACAAATACAAGAAAGAAGCAGCCCCTAGAAATGATGGAAGGGGGTGGTTAAAAGTAGATGGTGCTAGGCTTATTGCAGATAGTGCAGAAATGAGGAAAAGAAGAAGAAAGCAACTCCCATAATCTCAAAGGAGTCTTTTGCAGTTTAGCTAGGAATCTGATCCAGATTCCCTCTGTACCAGCGCTTCCCTTAGAACAGCATAAACATGATTCTGCTTGACCTCAGTCCAGGCCACAAGGCTCATCTGTAATCAAAATAAATACTTATTTAAAACAACAGCAGCCACCAGATGCCAGCAGCATCAAATGAAAGTGACTTTGTGAGGAGAGAATGTATCAGCAGTCAATTGACGTGACATGCCGCTTACTTGCCGTGGCAGCAGAATGATGGAGGTTCCAGGAATCATCCTGCAGCCAGAGCCCATTTGTCTTAATCAACACCTCTGGGCACACGACACTTCATGTGAACTGTGAGTGTCTTCCTTCCCTAAATGTCATTTCATTTTTGTACCTATTTTTGAGAGTTGTCAGCCCCATGGGCACATCTTTTCGTAATATGCAACTATGCTCAGAGCCCTGACAAACAAAGCGTACTAGATCAGATCCAAGCGATTTGTTTTATTACATTGCATCTTGCAGATGCTTAGTCCTTCCTGCTCTGTCCATCCTCAGCCCTTCATTTCACAGCCTGAGCAGAAACTTTGCACAAGTGACTTAAGGCAGGTTACCAGCCTCTGATCCCCCACACTGCTGTGACCTGTGTCAAATTATAGCCAGTGTGATTTGGTAATCCAAATCAATGCAATAATCTGATCTGTGGGGAGCAGCACTCTAACACTGCTGTGCTGACTGGCCACAATAGTACAAGCACTGTCAGCTTTTCCCAGCAGCTTTTTGACCTACTGAAACCTGCATGCGTATATTGATGACACAGGGAAAAGTCTGACACATTCAGGCTGTTAAAAAGGCTCAAAACATATACTTTAAGTCCCAAGAAAATGCTCCAATTAAATCCATTTTTGAACAGGAGTATTCTTAGCCCAGCTATTATTAAAGGTTACTGCTATGTAGTAGACCTAATATATCTGAAGAACATTTTCATGAACAGAAAGAAAAACACTTATGTTGGTGGATAATATTCAGATTATAAGACAGGACGGGGGAAGTATTCAAAGGTTGAGAGGTCTACCTCAGTTAAGCACACAAAGGATGGACATTTATCCAGGCCTTCTGAGGATGCTGAATTCAATTTGTGTAATGAAAGGCTCTCAAAACACCTGGTCTGTCTTGGCTCAGTTCAGTCAGGCTGAAAAGTACTGCATGGCCTTGCATGCAGAAAATCTGACACTTTTTAATACCCATTGAGATTTCTTACAACATCAACACTGGAAGACAGGCTAAAAGTTTTGTGTCAAATATGATATGAATAAACCATGTGATTCATTAATTATGACTCTTCAGAAAGTAGGCAGATGCAGAAGGTCTGCCACCTTGGTTTTACAGCATACCTGAAAAATAACACAGAATAGAAAGAAAGAAAAACTCGCTTAGTAACTCCCATCATCTGAGATCTTAAGGTGGCACCAAAGACTATCTGACAATGTTGTCATCTGAAGGGTCATTAACCCTTTAAAAAGTAATGCCAGTCTGTACTAGAAGTATGCATAGTATTAAGCTTGAAAAAGCTCAGGGTAAGGCAGAAGAAGAAAGCTGGATCAGGCTTCTTTTTAAACAAAAAGCCAAGCTTGCCTGTAGTCTTTTATATTCAGAGACTGAGTTGAAAAATATAAACTAAGAGTTAAGAAGAAATATTCTACGGGATGGGATATATATATAGATGGGAAATCAAAGTGGAGTGAGTGTATGTGTGTGTTAAAGGAGGGAGGAGTAGAGGGGGAGAAAGAGGAAAAAAAGGAAAAAAACCCACCAAACCAAAAATGGTCCCAAAGAAGTGCTTAATACCAGAACAAAAATCTGTTTCTAAAACATTGGCCAAGTCATTACTTCAGAAGAGAGAAAGAAAAGATTGAATACAATCCATCTTTTCACCTCTATTGCCCCTCTCTCATACCCCCCATTCTCCCAATCTGTATACTTTTCCCTGGCCTATTTGTTGGGATATGACAACTGCCAACACATTAATGTGATAAAGCAGTAGGTAATGGCCCAGTAATATTACTCTGATCTTTCCCTTTGGTCCAAATTAGAGCATAGTGGTAGCTGACAATTTCTATTCCTTGAAGTCCCCCTACCTATTGTGTCTTGATTCATGTTATTACTTAAGAATGTATTTCAGACAAGCCTCAACTTCATGACTCTCTCTACAACATCAGTTTTGGGTTGCAGAACTTTCCTCCTTGTTCAAAGTTGAACCAATGCCAGCTGAAACCAAAACTGCTCAGCAAGAAATAATACTTAAAGACCTACCAAGACCTTGTACCACCCTTCTGTTGATGATATAGTTACAAAACAGTGGAAACCTATGTGCTTCTAGTGACTCTTGGCAGCTAAGGTTACCGAGCAGCACCAGTTAAAAAAAAAAAAACAAACAAAAAACAACAACAACAACAAAAAAAAAAAAAAAAAAAACACAAGAGAGAAAAAAAAATTTCTTTCACTTTTAGCTTCATAGAAACTGTGTCCTTTCCTCTGAGTCTACCCACAGTAACCTATGCTTCTGTCATCTTCAGTCTGGTTAACTATACATGACTATCCAAAGCTGAACATGAAAATGATACACATCTTACAGAAGCCAAACACCCAGCCCTCTCCTTGGCTCCTCTTTAACATCAGACCATATCATTCTGACAACCCGGGCCTTTCCCAAAACCCAATCTACTGCTAATAACGATTTGAGGCTTGGATTCACAATCTTAAAGTAAGCAAGAAATCTCATCTCAGTTCCATCAGATATGAAATCTATAAACCAAGCCATAATCTGTGCTCCTTGGGAGCAAAGCCAACCAAAAAGATAAGGGCTGAAAAGAAGACAACTTGAGCACTCCTTACTGCAAAGGACAACAAACATTCTGTAGGAGATTAGGGAAATCTACAGGCAGATCCACCTTTAGGAACAGTGGTAAAAACCTGCTTTCTTTCTGTAAGTGATAATTACAACCTAAATACCCCAATGACCCCTAAGAAACCCCAAACCGAAAAACCTAAACAAACAAAAAAACCCAAACCAAACCATAACCAAAAAAAGGCCAAACCCAGCCCCCAAACCTATCAAACACTACTTTGAATTTTTAATCTATGAGAGAATATGTGCCAGCAGCCATGAGTTAAAAAATAGATGCTGCTATTGATTTGATGTGAAGACTACTCAAATATCATCTAAGCATTGTCACTGCTGATTTCCCCTTTTACATTTTTGATTCTAAAAACCATAAAGCAAGTAAAATGGTAAAAGACAGCAGCAAAAAGTGTTTTGCTGCTTTAGGACTTCAGACTTCAGCAAGCATCTACAAAGCTTTGTCAGCTCAACTGCCCCAAAGACCAGTGATTCCACCTGACTTGAACCTTCCCGCGCTTACGCTAAAGAATATTATGGAAGTAGCATTTCCTCTCAATCCCGTTAGGCTTGATTACTTTGCAACTTCTGAAAAGTAACACAAGGGTACTAACTACAAAAATCACCTCAGTAGAGGAGTTACAAAACCAATAAGCTGAGCCTGCATTCTTCCCCCACTATCACCTGAAGGAAAGAGCTGACATACTGAAGACAGTGAGGCACATTCATAAAACATCGCGCCAAAGTTAAACAAAGCAGTTCACTTTGACTTTAGTGAATGTAGAATAAAAGCAATGGGAAAAATTTGGATTGTGTTATGGTATTTGAATGCATCAGACACATTTTTATAATGAAACAGAATTACTGACACAATTCAAGAACATACCCAAACCAGACACAGGCCTAAATCAATCCCTATTGTGGAAAAATTTAAAAGCAAAATATATGCTTAATTACTCAGAACAGAGATACCCATGGGGTATCAGCAGCAACTCACAACACTATCTGGTTGAAAAAAAAATGTTAGTATCAAAAGCTGAATTTTATCGCGGTATATCCGAGAATCTTGATAGCTGTAAAGCTGTTGCTTTAAAACCTTATCTGCTAACGGCACAGAATTTTAATTATGGGATATTCTCTAGGGCTAAACACACTCCTTACTGATGGAAAATTATTATCATATATATATTATTTTACCTGAAATTTTATTTTTTGCCAAATGTGAGGCACAACAAACTGTTTCAAGAAGCGTTCATCTTCACTCCAGAACAGTCGAATGTCAGGGATATCGTACAGGATCATGGCCAGCCTCTCCAAACCCAAGCCAAATGCCCAGCCAATTTTATCCCGAGCACCAGCTGCAATAAGCAAACAGACAACATGAAAATTTAAGAGCATAAGTTCACAAAATGAAAAATTGCAGATAAAATGTTCAGTTATTTCTCAAGAAAATAAAGGTGAAGTGGCAAGACAGAAAAGCCTCCAAGTAACTGCTAAATGAATGATCCAAAGGCTACAGAAAATATCCTACTTCCATCAAAAAATGAAGCAAGACAGGGCACACCACTGAGTCCAGGAACCAAAAGTGGTAATAAATTAATGCTGCACCCCCAGCAATTTGTGTCCGAAGTTTCAGATAGGCTTTCAGAAATGTAACATAATGCTATACACCACTTCCCTTTACTATCCTTAGAGCTGAGTACTTCCACATCAGTTGTTTTATAAAGCATGTAAACACAGAGTCCTTGTTCAGAATATTTCACTTGGGCTCATGGACTACACCAAACCTTTGCAGCACTAACTTTATTACCAAAATTGGAGAGGATCAAAATTGCCTCTTTTGAGGCATCTGGAAGAAATAGAGCAGTGGGATGTGAGGCACTGTGCCTGGAGAAGAGAAGGGTGTGTAAAGACCTCGTAGCAGCCTTCCAGTATCTGAAGGGGGCCTATAAGGATGCTGAGGAGAGACTCTTCATTAGTGACTGTGGTGATAGGAGAAGGGGTAAACGGTTCACCAGTATCTGAAGGGGGCCTATAAGGATGCTGAGGAGAGACTCTTCATTAGTGACTGTGGTGATAGGAGAAGGGGTAAACGGTTCACCAGTATCTGAAGGGGGCCTATAAAGATGCTGGGGAGGGACTCTTCATTAGGGACTGTGGTGATAGGACAAGTGGTAATGGGTTCAAACCTAAACAGGGGAAGTTTAGATTGGATACAAGGAGGAAGTTCTTTACTGTAAGGGTGGTGAGGCACTGGAATGGGTTGCCCAAGGAAGTTGTGAATGCTCCATCCCTGGCGGTGATCAAGGCTGGATTGGACAGAGCTTTGGGTGGCATGGTTTAATGTGAGGTGTCCCTGCTCATGGCAGGGGGTTTGGAACTAGATAATCTTAAGGTCCTTTCCAACCCTAACTATTCTATGATTCTATTAACATCACACCTCCAACCAGGGAACTATAGGGCTGCTGCCTTTGGGAAAAGCCACTGCTCCCACATACAATAGACTCTTCTACACACCACTAAATATAGAAAGGCAAGAATATTTGATACAGAAGAGCTATACAGATATTAATGATGTGACATTTCCATCAGGAAAGTAAATATTCATACCTTCCTTCCTGTTCTTTACAGGGCAGGAACATTGAGTCATTAAACAGCGATTCTTTCAACACCAGGAACCCACTCCAAGTTTAGCCACCATCCTACTGATTTTAAAATAAGCTAAGAGCCCAGAAGCAAAGGCTCAGAGGTTTTTAAAACTTAAGCAGATACTTAAACAGACTTATGCTGAAATGATGCCTGCATGTGAGACAGACTTGACTCTTCACCATCAGCACTGGCAATGTGCTTCTGAGTCATATAATGTGACTGTGTATCTCATAGCTATCCATCTAGGCCAAGGCCATACTTGCCTCCCCCAGCATTGATTGAAATTCTAATATTTCAGAAACTCCAAACTCAGCAGTTTCCCCACCATCATGCAGGACGCTGGAGGCAAAAGTCTACTTTCTGACCCCTGTCTTTGCTATTAGAAATTAGACAGCTCCTGTTATTTGAGTGCTGATGACATCCTGAGGTATGCTGCCACATTCAATGCTGAGACAAAACAGTTCAGAGTTCCCTTTAAATAGTGGCAGACATAACAAGCTTGGGAAAAGAGACACAGTCATCACTTGCATTCTTTTAATTCAATCTGAACCTGCCTATTTACCTGTTAAATCAAGCCCTCAGCAGAACCCCTCTATGCCTCATCTGTAACCTCAGCAGTATTGCACTGCCACAGAGATTTGGTCAACTTCATAAGAGTCCTTCCCAGAGGAGTCTGGATATTCTGCCTTGTCTTTTCTCATGTGATCAAAGGCAAGATTTTTGCACTTTATGACCTTTGAAAGCAGACAATTTATCAACTGAATTGTGGAAGTCCTAAGAAATAGAAAACAGAGGTGTGAACTCAAAAGGTACCTTATGGCAGAGCTGCTCAAGCTAGTATACTTAGAACAACCAACAGACTTTGAGCTAACCGGACCTTAGAAACTTACAATCTATGCTACATTACAAGAAGAACTGCATGATTTTCTACTTTGATTTATTTTTAGAGAAAGGACAGTAACTACACAGAATGTACTGCAATTTTTGTTTGGGAAAGATTTTGAGCTTTGACTTCAAAGTGTAAACCATAAACTGTTTCTTTTCCAAGCTGAAAGTACTATTTCTCTCCCTACTCCAGTATGTAAATGTAATCATATTTTTATGACTATGAAAGGAAGATAATTCATCGCAATGGTGTTGCGTCCCCAAACTTCCAGCTTGTCTTTCTTAGACCATCAATTCTTACTTCAGCAACAAAACTCCTATTCTTTTCAAAAGTGCCAGACTTTCATATACGTACAGGTATTTCTGTAGACTGATTAACACAATCCACCCCCTCCACCAGAGGTAAAGTAGAGCACCTGAAGCAATATCCATGAGGGTTCTGAATGGCCACTGCTTACTTTCAACAGAGGCATTAAATCTGAAACCTAAAAATGCCAGGTTAAGCATCAGTGTTAATTCACTGATTCTCATTTAAGTATACATGATAATGGGTGATGATCCTCCTTCCCCATATTACTGATGATTACTGGTAGATTGGATAAGGTTGAAAAAAAAAAAAGATGTGACAGAATGGGTACACATTCTGATAAGCAAAGCTTTACATTTGACATTCATGCTTTCTAAATATTTTGATACAAGAATGGTTTTCATTGTAACTCTTTTTTCCTCACACTTTATAACCAATGTATTTGCTATGCCCTTTAATTCTGCAATTAGTGTTTTAATTATATATCAGCAATTTTAATGAGTTTTCTTTTTTTTGTTTTGTTTTAGAAGGACTGGAACACATCACAGGGTTTTGCACCTTGTAGCAGACAAAAAATTCTTTACACAGCTATTTGCCTAGCAGCTCAAAGCATTTTATCTGAGCTATGAATAAACACATCATCACAGAACTTGTCTTTTGGGTGATTCAGTGGTTATCAGCCTTCAGACCATAAACTTCTCAATTGTCCATGAAGTCATATCAGTGAAGAATTCCCCCTATTCAGAGAGAGAGAGAGAGAGAAGGAAAAAAAAAAAAGACAAGGAAAAAGAAAGGAAGATCCAGATAATTAGAATTCCTCCTCAAATCAGCACTATCAAATCTTCACTGCACTCTGCATTTTCAGTTAATTTGTCTCTGATCTCTTCTCCAATTTCCTACCTGTAAAGCTCCAAGTCAATGTAGTGTTGACTTAAAGCAGCTAAGAACTACCTTGTGGAACTCAACAAGACTCAAGCACACTTCTAAGCATATTTCTGATTGGAAATGATCAGGTGGCTTAGAAGTTAAATGCGCAGCTAATGACCCTATTAAGTGAGAGAGCAACCCAAAGCTTTTCACAGCACATACATACAAATGTTTAAATACACTGAATTTTCACAAGTAATATGTAAAGAAGCCAAGTGAGTGTAAGTCAACCTGACAGAAAAAAGAAACACAGAATAGCTTTAAACGTAGCACAACTCAGGTCAAGGTTCTGACAAGGAGACCTGGCCAAAGCGGTATATTCCAGGGACCTGGTGGGGCAATCATAGTATCACTGCTTGAAATAACACAGCCCAATGGATAAAGCTTTCCTAATACATGAGCTTTCCCCAAGTGGCCCTCAACGGTTTGTATGCTGCCAAGCTCCTGCTGCCTCACATGAAAAGACTGACTAGCCACCAGAAGAAAATTGCTGGAAGTTTTGCTTGTCAGGTAGCAGAAGATGGAAAATGAAAGGATGAAACAGTTTGACTGGCTTCCCACAGAGGGGCTGAGACAGTCTAATCTGACTCCAGGAGGTTGCATCATTGCAGCTGTGTCTTAGAGGGTTACTCAAGAGTCCTTATCTTCCTTGAGAACTCACACTGTCCTGCTCTTCACCTTTGAGCCCAGATGAATCAGTTTACACCTAAATGTAGACCAATCAAGCCGTTCTCCAAAAAATGTTACTAAATTAAAGCTATATTTGGTCAACCAGGATGGGAAGCTTTGTAATTACTCATTGAGGTATATATAATGACCCACCAGAACTCACGGATTATATCCCACTGAATCCTCAGAAATACCCACAGACAGAAATGTTAACCTTCTCAAGGACTGGGAGACAAGACATTTTGCACTGTACAAAGTATTTAAGACATATTTTGCCACATAGTGTTAGGAACAGGTTGACAAAACTTTTTTGTTATATTCTTCAGTCATATTTATTTTTTACATTTATGCTGGCTTTTACTGAACAATTTTTGCTACTCCCATAAAACTGCCAATAAAGAAATCTTTCTTTCAGTAGAGCCTAAATTGGGTCTTCAAATTATTATACTCAGCAGTTACTGAGAAATGAAAAATGAAAGAAATGAAGTTTTGATCTTGGATGAAGGGAAAGTCAGGAACACATAACAGCCTGTATACAACGTGTTTTTCACAAAATGCCCCCAAAGTAATATACCCAAAGTGTGTGCAGCCAAAAGCTGGGATGAGTTCCAGAAGCAAAGACCTGAATTTGATCTCCTTTTTTTCAGACCAAACCATGGCTGTTTATGGAGCAAATTCAGGAACTAAAATGGTGGGAAGAAGGGTGAACAGATTCTCCAGGGTACACAGACTACACATGTTTTATAAAATGAATCAGTGTTTTAAAATGTGTAGAAAAAAAGTGACAGACATAGTGAATGTCTGACCTGACACAAAACATCAGAAATTCCTGAAACAGACCTATGCCCACATCTGAGCACTGTGTGACTGAGCAGTTATGAACAAGGCTTTGAAAAACAGCTTCTGCACAATAAGTATTTACCTACCGTTAAGAGACCAGGAATATACATTCTCCATGAGGGCCATGGCAATGAGGCAAACCATATTTACCTCTATTAAAAATAAGCCATTTTAAATTATTTCCTAATTCAGTTAAAGCTCCTGTATGTTAGGAGTTGAAGGTTTTACATGGAAAACAAACCAACCAACCAACCAACTAACAGACCCCAAACTAAGGTGTCAGCCTAATACAGAAGAGCTTCTGAAAGTGCAAGGTCAGGTGGCTGGGATTCAAAGCAACTGAGGCCAAAATACATACTGAGGTCTCCTTCTGAATTGCTCTCTTCAGCAAAAGCAAAAGCAAGATTGTCATATTATTCTCTAACTCTGTTAAACTGATATATCCAGGCTCTTGTGTGCAATTCAGTTTAAATTACCTTCTAAAATAAGGACTTGGCTTTCAGACTATGCATGCTAAGTAAGCCACTCCTCAAGAACTCAAGAAAAGAAGTAAACATTCAATTATGCCTATTCTGTGGAAAAAGAACTTATCTTTCTAAATCTCACATGTGGTATAGTTTTCTAACAATAATAGTCACTTTGAGACCACAGCTTTGTCTCCTGGCTCAGACTGATCTGTTCTGTTTGCTCCACTTGAAAACTAAGCAAAAGAACTTTAAAGGCTTTGATTAAGGTTTTAATACGCATGTTTAGTTTTGTTCCATAATCAGAATAGCTGGGTACACACTGAAGGAACACCCTATTAAAAAAAAATTCAGTCTGGGGAAGCTAGATTCAACTTTCTTCCAATATATAAGCAACAAATTCTACCATTTTACCAATATTTCACCAGGCCAAACAGCTGCGAAGAAAACATTTCCTGATAGGCAGAAATCGGTGTGACTGGAGCAGAAGAGGACAGGAAAACTAGGTCAGCAAGCAGAGGAAAGAGTGAAACAAAGAAACAAGGAGGAACTTTCCCTATTTTTTCCCACCTGGGACTGATACTTTTGGTTTCAAATTCTTTTATCTTTCTGCTTTTGAAATTACAAGACTCCTCAGTCCTTCTCCCCTACTCCTTTCCATCTTGCTGTCTTTGCCCAAGTCCACATCTCCCATTCTCACAAGCCCTCCTAAGCATTCACAAAATCAATGACAAAACTACAATTAAACAGAATCTTACGTAAAACTTCAGATACTTTTTCAAAGTTCATAACCATACACTGCAATAACATTCAACCTTTCAAATTATATAAGATAAGGTATCCACTTAGCTCCTAAGAACAACAAGGATATTAGTCATCAACTACCCTTTTATGGTATATGGTCTTCCTTTTCCTCTGTAGTTCAGCATACATCTGAACAAACGGCTTACTTAGTTTTTGAGGCTTTTTTTCTTTTTGCCTGCATAGCCCAAGGTTGGACATTCTCCACGGAGGACAGTGCAATTTGCTACAGTCCTAATTTACATCACAGAGCCAAAAACGCATGGGCTCCTTCTGTCTATTTCTCCCAGCTCTGCTTGTGGGCTCCAGTAGAGCTCTTTTTGTTCTATGTATGTAAAAGCAAATTCCCTTTTTTTTTTTTTTCAGAATGTTTTGTTAATTCAGGCAAAGTTGGATTTTGAGGTTTTGGATCTTTTAATATCTTTTAATACTATTAAACCTCCCTAGATATTGGGGCCATGTAGATTTGAAAAAATAAAAAGCGATAAAAAATACATGAGGGGCTGCCACCTGGCAGAAAGACCAAGTCTACAGTACAGTTCAAAAATTCAATTATGGATCACATTTTTTTCAGGGGTATAAGTACAGCCGGACAAATTCACCCCATATATATTTACTGCCCCCAGATGCAACTTTCTTGGGAAAATTGCACTATCACCAAACTGACTGTTTAGTGTCTTACGAAATGGTCTTTTCTTCAAGAACAGGAAGAGCAAGGAACAACTACAGAAACCACATCACAGCGTGATACAATCTCCAAGAGACAAAGATATCCTCAAAAGATACAGAGGCAGCAGTTTATGTATCATAGCACAGGATGCTGTTAGCATCTGTTTGATATCCTGTTAAAAAATCAGAACAGCAGAACACTTGTATATAACAAAAGGTTTAAAACTGTGTTCATTTGATAGCAGCACAATCTCATGGTTACTCTGAAAGCCTGACAGTCCACAGTAAATTCAAATTCTACATGTAGGAAATGACATTACATTTCATGTTTCTACAGTACCTATCTACCATAAAGAAGCCTTGGGTTCACGACTGGGGCTTGGCTCTATAATATATAAAATTAATAGACAGATAAGGTTTACGATTTAACAACTATGCTCTTCTGCCACAAGCTCATTCTTTAGAAGAAATTAATGAAAAGCCTCATGATCACAGAGGCATCACTTGCCTTATTAGTGGTGTTGGGATAATAGTCCTTCCTTTCCTAGAATGATTTAGGTAGGAGACATAATAAACGTAAAACACTGAATTTCAAAATCTTTCTGTCAACAGTAGTTCAGCATTCCAATGGTAAAGCTATAAAAAGATTTCATACTGTAGTGCAGCATATATACTCCAGCACAATGAACTCCACTATAATCCCACTATAGTGTTTCACAGCAGTTTTGACAAGGTTCCAGGTACAGACAATTAATTTATTTCAAAAATCACAAAAATGAAAGGCCCAGGTGTACCTAAATGTACTGTTAAATAGCACAGGCTGGAAAAATCTTTGTTCAGAAGCACTAAACCCTGTTTTCCTTTCTTAATAGAGAACTACTCCACCAGTCCTGTGCTACAACAGTTTGAAGGACATTTCTCACTTTCACTCACAGAGGGCTCTTCAAAGTGTGACTGTCTTCCCAAGCCATGTCTGCTTATTGATCTCCCATCCAAAAAAATTCAACCATTGCATGATCCTGGGCAAAATAATTTCTGTCAATAAGTCTCATGCTACTCAAAGTCACAGATATGTTTGAAATATATTACAGAAAGTAAGTACTTTATATGAGGTCAGACACTACCAAGCAGGGTTTGCAGATCGTATCACAAAAGGACAGTCTAGCCTTTCTTTCTACATTGCTCCCAAGCATAGTGTTTCCAGCTGGCATTTGGCAACCTGGCCACCTGCAAATATCTTTATTTGCACCTATAATATAACTATGGATGCTCAACTGGTCTCCTGGTACATTTTGTACACAAGGCATGCATAAAATAGAAAGTATACAGCTGTAGCACTAATGGACACCTCAGGAAACTCAATTCAGTGCCTCAGGAAAAGGCACAGTGAGCCACAACCTGCTTTTCTGCCTGGGCCTAAAATCTCCTCTGTTTCTTCTCTCACGCGGCCACAACCCTTTAAACTGCATTACCTGGGAAAGGACTTGAGATGTGCTTAACACTGCATCTGCTCAGTGACACTGTGCAAAAGCACTGCTGTGCCACTCAGTGACACTGAGGAACAGCACTTTTCTAGGGCAGGAGGTGAAGGGCTTCACTCAAGGCAAGAGTTCTCCCTCCTATTCAGTTCACATTTTGAAATCATAGCTGGTCATTAACAACCTGATGTCTATTAATGTATTCTCTTTGGATTTGAGGAGGCTTCCAACAGAAGCAGAGATATCTGCAAGGAGATGCTGAGTATAAGCATAATTCTGGGAGATGCCATTAGCTACGTCAACATTACTCAATGCTGGGTATCTGGCCTAAGCCAGTCTCTTCAGCTCTACTGTAAATGGGTAGAGAGAATCACAAATAATTATTGACTCTATCATAAACATGTAAAGACAAAACACTTAGCTTTTGGACAGGTAACTTGAATTAGACTAATTTGACCCTATGTGCCCATTTCAGCTTCAATTTTTATCATGAAATAAGCATTCCTGTATAATTACAAGGAAGTGAATGAAAATCTTTCATCTTGGAATAACCACCTCACATTAATTTCTCTTTCAGACTTCTTTTAATTAGTTTCATAATTTCTAGTAACCTCTTTCATGATTTAGGAACTCGTATGACACAAATACAATGGAAATTATGTTTTGAGTACTCTCCTGTCCTTACCTCCCTCTTATTGCACTGCACAAAGTGCCTTTAGCCACTTGTGGTTAATTTATAATGTATTTCGAATCATCTTATTCATCAGTAATACTACAGGATCACAGCCAGACCTCCATGCTCTTCTTGCCTACAAGTAGAACATTTAAGTTAGTGGCTATTTTTAAAATTAACACACTATTTTAAATATGAAGCAGTGGCAGAAATATTAAAGAGGAAGTAATTGTTCCTTAAAGTTCAAATTAAATCTTTTTTCCTCTACTTTTTAATTTTTATGAAATTCATGAGTTCTGGCAGCAGCACATTTACTTCTGAAAAATAATGACTTCTTAAAAAGTGACATTTTCTTGTACTACAATTACTTGTTGACAGAGTTTCACACAATACAGTATTATCAGCTTCTACGGTAATGTAGTTAGAAGAAATGTAACATTATGAAGCCCCACATAAACTATACAAGAAAAGCTCAGGGAAAAAAAAAACACAAAGAGAGGTTTTGCTTTAAGTCCTTGAAATAATTTATAGAAGCACCTCAGCTGTACATTTTGCAGAGGCTTCTTGCCCACTCTTGCCATGTGGCTGACAAGGCACATAAAAAGATGATGGAAACAGATGCACAAGCAATAAAATATACCAGTGAAGCAGATTATGCTCTGCAATTCTTTCTAGTAAAATAGCGTGACTACAACGACCCTACAGTAAACGAAATCAACAGAAAAGGAAAAGAATCCTATAAGAACTTGCTTTTCCCTCAGGGACTAATATCTTGGCAAGATGTCACTGCTATTTTATATATTCAAAATTAACTTCATGTGTAGTCTTTCAATATACACTTTTAAATACCACTTTTATGCTATCTATCGCTAATGATATTTCCTAGCAAACTGTATCAATAGCAAAATGTCCCACTTCCCATGCACGACTGTCTTCCCTGGTATTATAAGCATCCAGGGAAATACATGCTTTGCTAAAATGAAAACCAAAATATTACCTTATTAAGAAAAACAATGTGTCCCCAACAGAGTGAACTGGCAAAACTTGTTTTACCCTGGAAGCTTGAAGAAGTTCTTCTTAACAATACACCTTCCATCAGCAAAAGGACTGTCAGCACAATTTCAGCAGCAAGAAGTTGCTTTTGCTAGTATGAAGCACATACATCTACAGCACACCTACAGAGGGCAAACTCTCCTGTACTGGGCTACGGCATGACAATCACACACAGGGTATGTGTTACACCACATCATATAGAATCATTGAATCATAGAATAGTTAGAGTTGGAAAGGACCTTAAGATCATCTAGTTCCAACCCCCCTGCCACGGGCAGGGACACCTCTCACTAAACCATGCCACCCAAAGCTCTGTCCAACCTGGCCTTGAACACCACCAGCGATGGAGCATTCACAACTTCCCTGGGCAACCCATTCCAGTGCCTCACCACCCTCACAGTGAACAACTTCTTACTTGCATATAATCTAAACTTCCCCTGTTTAAGTTTGAACCCGTTACCCCTTGTCCTCTCACTACAGTCCCTAATGAAGAGCCCCTCCCCAGCATCCTTATAGGCCCCCTTCAGATACTGGAAGGATGCTATGAGGTCTCCATGCAGCCTTCTCTTCTCCAGGCTGAAGAGCCCCAACTTTCTCAGCCTATCTTCATACGGGAGGTGCTCCAGTCCCCTGATCATCCTCATGGACCTCCTCTGGACTTGTTCCAACAGTTCCATGTCCTTTTTATGTTGAGGACGCCAGAACTGCACACAATACTCCAAGTGAGGTCTCACAAGAGCAGAGTAGAGGGGCAGGATCACCTCCTTTGACCTGCTGGTCACGCTCCTTTTGATGCAGCCCAGGATACGGCTGGCTTTCTGGGCTGTGAGTACACACTGAAGCCAGCTCATGTTAAGTTTCTCATCAACCAACACCCCCAAGTCCTTCTCTGCAGGGCTGCTCTGAATAATATTATATGAATATGTTATACTAAGTCAGTTATACACTGATTATGTCAGCTGGTGTTGTACATGTGCTTATGTAAACATCCCACAGACAACCTCTTAATGTATTTATTACTGGAGTTACAGCTGGTGACTAGAGCTATACCACTAACAGCAGAAATGAAGGGAATGCTCACTGCAAAAGGACAGGCTGCAGGGTAACCCCGTAACTACTCTCTCTCTAGGTATAGAGTTCTATATTCTATAGAACACTTTAGAATCACAGAATCGTAGAATAGTTAGGGTTGGAAAGGACCTTAAGATCATCTAGTTCCAACCCACTGCCAGGGGCAGGGACAACTCCCACTAAACCATGCCACCCAAGGCTATGTCCAACCTGGCCTTGAACACCACCAGCGATGGAGCATTCACAACTTCCTGGGGCAACCCATTCCAGTGCCTCACCACCCTCACAGTGAACAACTTCTTACTTGCGTATAATCTAAACTTCCCCTGTTTAAGTTTGAACCCGTTACCCCTTGTCCCCTCACTACAGTCCCTCATGAAGAGCCCCTCCCCAGCATCCTTATAGGCCCCCTTCAGATACTGGAAGGATGCTATGAGGTCTCCACGCAGCCTTCTCTTCTCCAGGCTGAACAGCCCCAACTTTCTCAGCCTATCTTCATATGGGAGGTGCTCCAGTCCCCTGATCATCCTCATGGACCTCCTCTGGACTTGTTCCAACAGTTCCATGTCCTTTTTATGTTGAGGACGCCAGAACTGCACACAATACTCCAAGTGAGGTCTCACAAGAGCAGAGTAGAGGGGCAGGATCACCTCCCTCGACCTGCTGGTCACACTCCTTTTGATGCAGCCCAGGATACGGTTGGCTTTCTGGGCTGTGAGCGCACACTGCCGGCTTATGCTCATTTTTTCATCGACCAACATTCCCAAGTCCTTCTCTGCAGGGCTGCTCTGAATCTCTTCTCTGCCCAACCTGTAGCTGTGCCTGAGATTGCTCTGACCCAGGTGTACGACCTCGCACTTGTCAAGGTTAAACTGCATCAGGTTGGCATCAGCCCACCTCACAAGCATGGCAAGGTTCCTCTGGATGGCATTCCTTCCCTCCAGTGCATCAACCCAACCACACAGCTTGGTGTCAATGGCAAACTTGCTGAGGGCGCACTCAATCCCATTGTCCATGTCACCGACAAAGATGTTGAACAAGACTGGTCACAACACCTATCCCTGAGGGTCACCATATGTTACTGGTCTCCAGCTGAACATTGAGCCATTGACCACAACTCTTTGCTTGCTGCCATCCAGCCAGTTCTTTATCCATGGAGTGGTCCACCTATCAAGTTGATGTCTCTCCAACTTAGAGACAAGGATGTCATGTGGCACAGTGTCAAACGCTTTGCACAAGTCCAGGTAGATGCTATCAACTGCTCTACCCCTGTCCATCAGTCCGTAGCCCCGTTGTAGAAGACCACCAGATTGGTCGGGCAGGATTTCCCCTTAGTGAAGCCATGCTGGCTGTCACCAACCACCTTGTTTACTCCCTTACACAGGGACCAACAGCATAAAACACAGCTTTATTTAGCCTTGAAGTAGGAGGGATTTTCCTCAGAAAAGATGTCCAAAGAAGGCAAAGACTGCCACTTCCAACTTCCACAGTGGCTTGAAAAAAGTCACATTTCTCCCACTGTGTTCATAAGTCTCAATTATATCTAGTATTTTGTATGTGTAATAATTATAGAGGTATATACACACAGAATTACTCTACAGAGCTCGTAATTATATTACACTGATGACTCGTAAGAATGTGATGATATACAACAGAATGTCTCTATTTTTCAGTTTTCAATTTAAAGCAACCAGGAAATGTCCCACAAAAGCAAGCCTTAATGCATCGCTTGGTGTTTCAATGAAAGATTCAGATATTCTGAAATGCTAGAATTAAGGTTGCCTTAGGAACACTAAGATGTTCTTCTCTTAGAAATACATTAGGATATTATCTTCAATGAGACAAAAAAGTATAAATCTTTCCTCAAGACTTTGCTCTGTTCAGCTCAGAGAAGAGGCAATGGTTAATGATCACTGCTCGTGTTCCTTGCATTGCTGAACGTGTACCCCAAGCACCTCACGCACTGAGCAGTATTCAAGCAGAGCTCTGAAGACACATTATTTCTTTTATGAGGTTCCTAATGAAGCATTCAGTTTCACAGTATTTAAATGCTTGAAAAATATTAAGGACTATTTAGTTCTTCCACATGTCCCGGTGAGTTGAGGAAGTTTGCTGTCTCCTATATTGAAGACTGGGAACTTGGGAACAGAGACTTTAAGATCAAAAGCATCTATTAATTTTGCTCCCCATCTGAGATACCTGGGACCTGATGTTTCTGAGCACCAAGCACTATATGGTGTTTAAATGTTCAAAGTACAGCTCCCTATTACTACAGCTGCAGCTGTGAGCGCTCAGTACTTCTGCAAATCAGATCCCACTGCCCTAAGTCAGGCACTGACAGAACAAAAAGCACACAGTTAGTGGGCACAGGCAAAGAGTTTAAGTTAGGAGATGTTCCTAAATTCAACTAGGAACTTTTGCACTCAGGAAGGAAGAAAAAACAGAGCGGCATTCAAGCTCACTGCCTGTCCTTTCCTGCTGTCATTAAAGGCACACATTTTGTGCTTCCCAACTACTGTCTTAAGGAGGCAGATGCTTCCAAGAACAGAATCCTCCACCTGGCAGTCCCAATTCATCCACAAAAGAATGATCATCCTGAAAAGTTAATCAGACAGCAGTCCTTCACAGGACAAGTAGTAAACTTAGCAATGATCTTGGCCTCCTAAACTGCCCCCACCCCTAACCATGCTCCCTCCAGGACTCCAGCTTTACAACCAAGAAGGTTTCTCTCTCTCTCGCTGGGACACAGCATAGAGGTAAGCCTTCTGCATCCTGGGAAGGTGCTGATGGATGCCTACAGCCCTTGACTGAACTGCAGAGAACCTGACTCAGGCCATGCCCACCTCAGGGTGAACACTGGATAAGTTTAGCTGACAGCAAGTCATGGTACCATGCTAAGTCATTGAGCCCACACTAACTGCAAGTTTCCAGAGGAAGACAGAGCTAAATGAACTCCTGTGAATAACTGTGTCTGAACCCTTCACCCAAGCAGTCAGTGCTCTACCTTACTCACAGGCACTGCTTCTGAGAAAGAGAATACTTACTGAACACCGGTATGTACTGCTTGCATGTCTTTTTTCTCCCCCCTCCCAGAAACGGCCTCCTTCAATGAGAAGTCAAAACTGCAAATAAGATGGCCTAAGGATGTAATTAAACTTGACTAGAAGCTGACTCAAAAGTACAGTAGTATATTATCTGAAGCTCACTGAAGACAACAGGAAAGAAAAAAAACAAAACAGACTTCAGCCAGAAAGGGAAAGTTCCTCACTAAATACCACCTTGTTCCATGCACAGGGCAAGGGCACGGAAAACAGACCACTGTGTTAGTGGGGAAAGAGACTTGCTCAAGTGTGTAATAGGGGGACTTGTGTTGAGTATCACAGTACCTCAACGGGAAAGGTCCAAGCTTCGCTCAGTGAGTTTTGTATCTTCTTCATTGACTATATGAATGGAAATATTCTAATACACATACAACATAAATGAAAAGTTACTGCTTTGATGACATGGTACTTTAATTTGCTGATAAAATATTTAAATGAATCAATATTTAAATAAATAAAGTTTTTCTTTCTGGAGGAATAAATACATTAGGAAAAATAATTCCTCTTGCTCAGCTGGAGACCTGCAATTCAAACCCCCGTATTAAATAGATTCTTTTCCCCAAAAAAGTCACTGGCTCTCTTACGTCCCTTTTTCGCATTTGACAATTAATCTGTTGTTATGCATCAAATTTAATTTTGGAAAGGTAATGCCACTGACACCTAAAGAAATGCATGATAAAAGAAACATTAGACCTCCTAATTCTATAATTCCTATGTAATGACACTTAAACAAATACTATTTTCCCCTGGGAAATTTTTTAAGTGCTAGATAAAGGGGCTACTGTGCTTTTGAGATTTACTCTCTTGAAAATTGTGTCTCTTAGAGCTATCAGAAATATAATTGAGAGTCTTCCTAGAAAATAAATCTACATAGTTTTTAATCACATCTTATTTCCTTTACAGTTTGAAAATTCACAGCAATTGCTATAGAAACTCATAACTCTATCATGTAATTTTTGCCCTGCACTCATTTAAAGAAGTCCATCTTGAATATCAGTCCTACTTGTCAATAAAGAATCTGAAATATATTAACATTTACTTTTACGGGACAGATACTAATTGGGTTGTTATTTTGTCACTGTGCAAATTTTCAGTGACCTTTCTAAAAAAGAAATAACAAGTCAATAGAAATTATTTCTTCTTGATTTTCTCCACTCCTTATGATTTTATTTTTTTAACAGACATCTGAAGTTTCTTAATCCCTTTCCAGCTACACAGTTTCATTTTATTATATATATTATATATATATTTAAGGTAGAAAGGATAAAGTAATTTTCTTTTTCTACTTTGCATTTTACTTTAATGGAGGTTTTCTAAGTCATTCTTTCAACAACAGCTCTCAGCAGTTGATGCACATTTGTGCATTTTGTAAAGAAATATCTGGACACATTTACAAACACCCACTGAACTTACTGAATAACAGTATCTGTAAATATGAGTTATATCAGCACAGCTGTGGATAAAGTTTGAATCCGCTCAAATCCTATTACTTTGCTCTTCACTCTACCACCACAGGCTTGACACCCTTCCTCTGGTGGGCAAGGGGTCTTGCTAATATTAAAGACAATGCAAACCCACAGCCATTTTAAAAGGTGGCACAGATAGCTCTAGGAATACTCAGCCTCTCTCCTGAAAGCAAAAGAAAATCGAACACAAGTGCATGCAGCATGGGAAGCAAACAGGAGAAATGATGTCTAAGTGCAGCTGCAGAGCCATGACCTTACTGGGACTACAGAAATGGTGGGACAGCTCGCTTTACTAGAGTGATAGATGGCTACAGGCTTTTTTGGGCGAGATTAAAAACATGGTTAAACAAAGCCCTGGGCAACCTGTTTTACCTGTACTTGCTTTGATCAGGGGGCTGGACCACAGACCTTTCCAACCAACGTGTGTGTGTGTGTGTGTGCGCATGCGCATCTAACTCTTTGTAGGAAAATGATGCTCCATCTTTGCTAAGGAGAAATTTTCATCTAGGAAAAAGATCAAACTACTAATCTCAACAGAGAACCGCATGGATAGCTATTACACAGGATTTCAGTGGGCTTAGAGCTTGGGAGACTGCATCATATCATTGCCAAAAAAAGACAGAGGTAAAACATGATCGTGTGATATTCTTTCTCAATAGGTTACATTTTAAACTAACTGTCATGGTTTAGGACACTAACACACTCTGAGGTCATATACATGCAAACTCCCGGTCAATTCCTGCTGCCGTGAATGTTTAAGTGTGTAATTTTGGGTAGATACACTGCATGCTTTTTACAGGCCAACATTTTAAGCAGCATTTCTGGCTCCCCTTCCTCATGAAACCACAATCAGAAGAATGTCTATAAACGTCACTTGCCATTTATGGAACACTTCTTCATTTGAAGGCACAGTGGACAAATTAGTCTGTATTTAACACTGCTGTTAGGATTATGGCGCCATTTCACATAGATGAGAAACAGAATGGCTCCGACATGGCCTTTAAGAACTGCCTTATTTCTGGATGCTCATCCTGGGGCTTCATGGGATTGTGAGACATAGCAAGTTCCTGCCATACAGGTTATGGAAACTGACTATTAATTCATGGTACATTGAAAGAATTCTTAGTTTTTCAACCCATCACTCTATAGGGCCTTTTTTTATATATATATAAAAGAAAACAAAACTCCACACATGCATCCACACACCCCTTGAAGAATATTGCAGTGGGATCTTTGCAGTCAATGAAATAAAACCGTGATATTTTAGGGGTTTCTGTAAGTTACCAAAGATACAAGATGTCCAATTACAAAAGATGCTAAATTTTACATAGCAATAGGTAATACGGTGAACTGCTGAGCTTCACAACTTATAGAATCTATGCAATCCTTGCAAATAATACTAAATAGTATTTTTTACTTTCTTTCCTTAGACCTTTACAAGCAATTATTTGGATTTTACTTTAATATTTCGGAAAGCAGCAACAATACTTTCTATCATAATTCTGATATACATCATCATTCAGTCAAATCAGATAGATCCTGATGAAGATAAACAAAACCTCCAGGTCCTCTCAGTTGTTCAGCTGCCTTGACTTTGCTGCTTCAATTTCAGTAATATTCTAGGTCTGAAACTCTCACATCACTGACAGGAGCTAGATTTGTGTTACCAAAAAATAAGCATAAAAAGATATGTCCTAACATATACTAAAAAAGCAAATTAGAGATCTGTGCAAGATGCCTTACCAAAAACAAGACAAAGCAATGCCTGCTTTTGTGGTTAAATTCCCTTCCCATTTCTATATTCCTGTCATTACAGTCCATAAGAAAAAAGAATATAAGCTTGTAAAGTTACCCAAATACTAATTAGCAATGCCATGTTTAAGTATCTATTTGTCATTTGAAGCCGACTGTTTCTGTACTATGCAGTGAGTTTGGATTGAAATTAAATATAAGAAATAGGAATTCTCAAATAAAATCACAGGCGCGTAAAAACAAGCCAAAGGGGATTAGGTGCTGCAACGCCTCCATTACTAATACAGGATTTGAAAATTGATAATGCAGAAAACTCCCCTACAAGGCAACCTCACCATCTGGCTTATCTTGAACCTAAAGGGAATTAAACAATAAAAGATAATAATTTTCCAACAGTGATGCAGCAGTGCAGAGTGAAGGACAAGAACCAGCCACAGCCTAGAGACTACTGCATTTTTATAGCACAGTTCTATCAAAAATCAAGCCTTAGGGAAGTACTACAATTGACCTTGTCTTAGAAATTATGAAATTTGAAGCACACTAATCATTTTCTCAAAGAAACCAAAACATTAACTAAGTGAACAACACAGCTCAGAATTATTCATTTCTAGAAATGATGTCCAAATCATGAAAATATACTTAAACAGGAGTTTCTGTACTCTGCTCCAACTTCATGAAGCTTTTGAACTTCCAAATGTATTAAATTCTACATGATGATGCTCCATTAACAGTATCTTAATTGTACAGTTTTAAATAATTCATCTAATCAATTGCCTGCTCATAGTGTTTGTGAGGAATTTGTTCTGACAAAGTAAAAACAAGAATTAAGGATGTGCATTTAAAATTAAACAGTTCATTTTATCAGAAGACACTGAGACTATAACACTTCCTTACTCTATCCCTCAAGAATTAGCCATATATGAAAAAGCTACCCTTAACAGAATGTATGATTGTGAGTGTGCCATATACTGCATATACAGGAAAACAAGCATCACCAAATTTTGCCTTGTCACCTATCTGCTCAGCATTCTCGGCTAGAAAGAAACACATGCAATATTTGTTGATCACACTTGTCTACTTCTGATTTTTCCAACCTGTTTCTCTGATACAAATATTACTGGTCATGAGATATAACAGCAAGATGGACCAGTGTTTAGCTGCAGCACAGAACTTGCTAACTTTCCTTTCACCATCTCTTTTTCATTAACATAAGTTTAAAATCTGCATACCTTTAAGAATGCAAACCACAAAATACTATAAAATCATTACAGTTGCACAGGCATGACTTGGCATTAAAGTATTATAAACTCAACAGAATCATCACAATTTAATTTTCCTTGTCAGTTCCTAGGATGCATTGTGCACCAGTTGCACATAATTATAAGAGGTTTTTAGCTTCTGAGTCCTGTTTTCATCATGGTTGCTTGCTTTCCTGAACAAATCAAAACGTTATCAGCCATTAAAATATAATCAGATTAATAAAGGTGTCCTTGGATAATTATCACATGAAGTTTGCACGTGTTAGCATAAGCTTCCTTTCTACAAATGCATGTAATCCCCAAGTCAGATAAGATAGGATATGCTCTAAGGCATAGCGATGCTTGAATGAATGTAAATCCTCCCTACTTTTTGTTGACACAATAGAAACAGAAGCTCTTCTGCCAGTCTCTAAGAAAGAATCACCACCAGCAGATTTCAGCACGTATTCAAGTCCTCAAAAATCAAATTAAATAAATAGAGCTTGCCTACCCAGAAATGTATTCAGCTACTAAAATTAATCTGTTTTCCACAGGAAAGAAGAAAGCTATGGGAAAGAACAAATCCTCATTTTGGATTTAAAATAAATCCTCTGCATATCTATGTAATGGAGAATCAAAATAAATATGCTTTTAGATTCATGTAAAGAAGCTCTACCCTGAAAGAGGCTTGCAGTTTCTGTGCAGTAGATTGGCTAGCGCTGCAACTTGCATGAGAGGCTGAACAAAAGATCGCCAAGCACATGAGCCAAGATGAAAAGCAGAACGAAAAATGTAAAGGAAAAAAAAAAAAACAAAACAAAACCCTACTCCACACTTGCACAGACTGGACAGCATAACAAGCTCAGCTGGTGTGAATTAGTATAAAAGCTCCTCCAACATCAATGAAGCTCTGCCAATTTAGACCAGATGAGATCTAAGCTGTCATCAGTCAAATGCCAAAAAAAAAAAAAAAAAAAGAAAAAAAAAAGAAAAAAAAAAGGGCGAAAATCTTCTCAGTTCTTATTTATTTCAATTTCAATGAGTGCACACACACACACAAATATTGTTGGCTTCACCGCTTTATGCCTAGTTTCCTGCAGTGTAAGTAGAAGAATCAGAAGTATTGTGCTCCCACAGGTTTGCTCATAAACATCTATTGACTGCACAACTGCTTGAGTTATCCAATCCCATCCTGTAACAACATTTCAGCTCACATTAAATTCACCTTATTTCAGATTTCATACAAAGCCTCAGAAAGGCCAGACAAAGCAGGCCTGCCAAGCTGTAGTTATTATCAGAAGCCATGTGACTGGCTTTGGAAAACTTCATCCTAAAACAAGTAAAAAAAAAAATTCAAGGGTTGTCAGTACATAGAGCAAACCAAGAAAAGCAGAAACAGGCCAGTGCCAACCCCTTCCCCAACATGGGGAGACAGAAGAAAGCTTTGACCAGCGTCTGTGCTCTGTCACTCTCCAACTTCTCAGCAGACAGAGGGTCCAGCTGTTATGCAGTTCTGTACAGTTGACATAACACAATCACAGCACAGAGAGGAAGCTGAATTCAGTAAAACTGCTAGTCACATTGTTCATTCCTTGTTTTTGCATTAGTCAATATTTACAATTTACATTTAGACAATCTTTTCAGCTCAACAAAATAGTCCTTTCCTCTCCTTGTTTTGCTGCCAGAGAAACTGCAAGTATGTCTACATGGTGCACAAAGGCTAAAGGTACAAAGGACACTTCTTCAACAAGTTAATTCAGCTGCCAATTCTAGCCTAGTCAGGTCAATAGGAAGCTCCAGGAAGAATAATTTATCCCACTTCATTCTTGCCAAGGTAAACCAGCCACCTCTGCTACAGCTAGCCTGTTTGTGGCAAACAGATCTTGAAGATTTACTCATCTGCAAGGCTGCAGAATGCACCTGCTTCTTACAGGGACCCAAAACTTGGTGTGGTATTCCCTGAGCTTCTGCTCCTATCACTAAACTCAAGATAAATCCATCACTATGTCAACTTTAGTAGACCAGCTTAAATTGTCAAATCCACCAATATCACCGAATCACAATCGTGTGCTGATCCTTGCGTATTTTGGCCTCAAAATTCACACAGTCACAGAGACAATCTACAACAGGAAAACTGCAAAGTCTGCCTTAGCCAATCCTTCCTCTCTTTGAATACACATCATTCAAGTAAGAAAGGGAGGTGAATTTGCACAACTGCACTTCAAGCAGGGCACACAAATAATTATGAAGACATACTATTCTCTGCCCTTAAACTGCTTTGTATTCTATGACCATAAAGATTGCCAGAAAACCCCGAAGACTACCAGAGTAAAATCTGGACAAAAAGCTTCCAAGGGATTACATGCAAACATCTCCCACTCCTCTCAGTTAGCACGGAAAAGAGAAGATATAAATACTATGCTTCATATGCATTGTAAAGTTACTCTTCTTGCCCATATTGAAAAGGAACATAATACTAGGAACAATTAGAGGAAAAAGAATATTATGTTGCAGGAAGAGCACTGATGAGATGAAGTTTCGTACTGTGTGATCGAGTCAAGAAACATATGCTTGGGTCTTCGATATCACCAGGGAGCTCTTCTTCTATGTATTTGCCATGGTTGATACATTTGCTTTAACACTTCTACAAATCTCATCTAAAAGACTAATAAAAAGTAAGACAAGTGAAAATCAATAAAGATTTAGAAGTATCCCAAAAGCTTACAGTGGTCTCTTAAGGTATCATAAGTACAGGTTTCACTGGTGAAATAAAGGCACAAGGCTATCACTCAGGTTGTTAAATAGTGCCTGTCAAAAAAAAAAAACAGATCCGATTATTTCAATAATAGCAGCTAAATCCATCTGGTGCTCGGTGACCGTCCAGAAAGCACTTACAAGCTTCAAAGGACTGAGTTACTATGGCACATCCTCAAGATATATACACAAAATCGTTACTAATCAATTTTTATTTTGTAGAAAGTTTTCTTTGGCCTTCTACCTTAAAGCTCAACTGAGTGACAACAATGGTTTGTTGATGGATTCAGAGCAAAATGGTGCTAGGGTGGTACTTCTGAAGCCAACGCTAAATGCTCCGCACCCAGAGCCATCCTGGTTCTAATTTTGTGAGATTTGATTTTACTGTTCAATAAAGTGTCATCCAACAGCTGTGCTGTGGGGAAGCACAGGCACAACAAAAAAGCAGCTGCGCATCAGAGCAGCTCTGGTTTCATATGCCTGATGGTTTAAAAAAATCAGCAAATGTTTACTTTTTGGCATCAGCTCAGCTACAGTCCTGCAGAGCCCATCAAATGGGCATCATTGGAACTTGTGATGCTCTGAGAAGTATAACTGCAGAGACCTTCTAAGAGTAAGACCATAATGATTTAATTATCTCACAGAACAGCAGAACTGATCACACTGGAGCATACAAATATCAAAGCACCAAAAGAAAGAATTCGCGGAAGAACCTCAGAGAAGAACCTTTCTGCAACACAAGATCAGAGAATGGTTGAGGTGGAAAGGGACTTCTTGAGGTCACCTAATTTAATCCCCTGGGCTGAAGCAAAGCCAGCTACAGCTGACTGCCCATAAACGGGTCCAACTGGATTTCGAGTATCTCCACAGATAAAGTGACACAGGTCAATACTCTCCAGCTGAATTGACAAGGACACCTAGAACACCTTCTCTTCCTTCTTTTTTATTTTTTTCCTTTTCCTTTTTTTCCTTTCCCCTACCTTCCATCCCAGTAACAGTGAGAAAGCTTAAAAAAGTCAAAATCTTGAAAAAGACTGTATTTTATATGCTTACAGAAAATCATAAGCCGCACAGAGCAACTCTTGCCTTCTGCAAATGAGCTTGAAAAATATATCCACACAAGCCACTACTCTGGATAGTAATAAGCATGAGCGACAAGCAATTTGAAAATAATGAACGGCAATGTGAAATGCAAGAAAGTTGACTTCCATGAGTAAGGCACAAAAATAGTTGGAGAAACCCTCAAATCTTTTCCAAGGATCTTCAGCTGTTTGGGATTCCAGATGGACAAGACAAAATGGTTTTCTCCATGGATCCTGTCTGACATCTTCCGACTGTGCTCTCTGAGAAAAAATCCTTTAGCAATAAAAAAAAACTTGTAACACCTTCACTATTCTATGATTCTATGATTATTTATCAACTCTGAAAAACATTCCAATAGGAGGTCAATGCAAAAATTTTCATTTTTATGAAAGACCTCAACAGCAGGCAAAACCAAAGTATTACTCTACATGACTCCCAGCTCCTCTTCTGTATCAGCACAAAAGAAGAGAATATTTTTAATCTATCCTTCCTGGCAGAAAATTCACAAGCTAATGTTTCAAAAGAATAAACAACATCTGTTTTGGATGGTGTAGACAGAAAAAAAAAAATCATGAACCAACCTGCAGATAACCTACGTGCACGCATTTATAAGAGATTTATAAATATGCGTTGATTATTTGCTTAATATATCTGGAATGTATTTCCTCATTTATGCAATAGGATGGTAGATTTTTCTCCTCACAAAGAAAGATCCTCCACAGGGACTCATAAAGGCAGTAATATTTTAGGAAGTTACTATTACACTAAGAACAGTAGAAGAGATGGTCTTGCATTTTCTTGTTCACAGCTTTATAATTAACAAAGTAAAAATGTAGGCTGTTATGCTTGATGGAAGTTTCCCCAGAGAGACCAAATAATTTAAAGCAGCAACAGCTTTCTATAATTCTGAATATAATTATAAGAGTGAATTTCTTTTTATGGTGTAAACAGTCATAGTTAAGTAGATAGGTCTTAGTGATTGCCACTTGCATTCCTCAGGGCACCTGCAAGAAAGCCAAGTTGCTTTCTGCTACACCTTAGGACACTTAATAAAATATTACTGTTAATTCATGCCATATGAACAAGTGCATGTTTACAGGTAGGGGCACTTTATCATCAATATTACAATACTGAATCTGGAATCAGTATTGCAAATTTAAGGGCAGATCATCAGAATAACAAGGACTGAACAAACCCCTCCACACAAATCAGAATAACAAGGACTGAACAAACCCCTCCACACAAATACATCTTCCCCCAAATTTGGTGCTTCTTACCATTAAAAAAACTCCAAACACACATAAACAAACAAAAATCCCCACAAAACACAATCAAAGAAAACCAACACCACCTCATCACCTCCCCCCACAAAAAACACCCAACCCCAAAACAACAAATCAAGAAACAAAAAAAGCCACCAAAAATTCTGCTATGCTTAGTAGAGTTGACTCTGTGATCACATACATGTAACAATGCACATTTATACATTTTTGTAGAGACAGCTGTTTATACACAATATATAGACATATCATCTTTCTAAACTAATATTTTCAGAGTTAAAGCAGCAGCTTTTTCAGCCCAAACAGCTGATAAAAATTAAGTGTGCTGATGAAATATACAATTTCCACTTCAGGGCAAGGTTTAGTAGAGATACCCTACAAAATTACAGTACAGTACAATAGCTGGAAGGAGAAGCCTAAAATATAATGCCAAGAAAGCAGAGACAACACGCATCTCCTGGTGGCCTAAAAGAATACTAAACCAGACCATGCCATAGACCTTCGAGGTACAAATTGTGGCTGCTACAAAGAAAGAAGGTACTGCCAGCATTTCTCCCTCAGTGCTGCAGGGGCATATGCTCCTACAACACACAGGACCAACATCAAAGACACCCAACATCTGCTATGGTTGTGGATACCACAGAAACTCCTCTCAGCCTGTAGCTTCTAAGACAAAATCTTTTGTCTTAGCCACACACAGCTTACTCTTTCACCACTACAATTCCCTCTCACAGAGGAAAATCTTCCTACACAATTTCTACTCTCTGAACATGCTTCCACCTAGAAATCTCACCATCTGCCCTTCTGCTAACTCCTTCACTTTCTCTCTCAGGATCCACCTCACCTGAATCCCTACTGCTGCCTGGAGAGAGGTGGTGGCTGTTCACAGCACTTGTCAGAAGCATGAGTGTTGGATAGCCGCACATTTAACATTTCTCATTTTGCTTGGCCGTTCCAGTCCTTGGCAACCAGGTACAATGATAAAATTGGGGGTGGATAGTTCACTAACTTCTTTTTGATGATGTAACATCATCAAAGCTATTGAGACCTCTAGGATTTTCAAACATGCACAAACTTCTTCATAGAAGTAAGTATAGCAGTACACTAATGTATTACACCTCGATAAATGACCAGATTTCAAAAATAGAGGAACCACTTTTATCCACATTGTTTCCAAAGGAAGCGTTGGTATCTGATCCCTTGGAAAGAATTTTTTTTTCATTATGGGCACTAGCAGTAGAAATCAAAGAGTGAAACGTATGGCACTCTACTCTTTTAAGTACTAATACCTATGAAATCAAGAGCACACATGAATAAGATGGTACCACAGAGTTCCAGTTAAACGTACCCAATAACGTCCAACACAGTTACCACTAACACAGTTATTCATTACTCATTTTCACTACTCAAGATTATCACTACACAACAGAAAAAATGCAAGCTCTTCTATGAGTTTCTTCTGTTGGATATGAAGGAAACATGTATGGTTCTTTTTATTTTTCCTTCTGTGATTCTTGCTTGGGAAGCAGCTGTAAAAACACAACCACCTCAACACTCCCTCGTGATACAATCAGCTTTTGCTGATTATGCAAAATCTGATGACAGGCTTAAATATATAAATTTCTGATACATTCAGGCATGAAACAATCCAGATCAGAAAAGAGGTGGGGGAAACACCTGGAAAACAATAATAATATTGGGCAGAAAAATCAGGGAAGATGATAAAGAAAGGCAGTCAGATTCTAGTTTGATCTTACTCTTGGGAGTGAAAACCACAGGTAAAGAGAAAAAAAGAGCTACACTCTTATAAGCATCACCTTACGCTCTTCTGCAACATAAAACCTCTGTTGTCACCAAGATTCATTCAAGACAGTGGCTACACAGAGGGGTGTAGCTATCGGGCAAAGAGTACTGCACTTGCAAACAGCCTTTTTTGATCCACAAATCACACATTCAAGAGTTTCTGCTCCCCATGTACTCCATAACAAATGTACTGAAGTTTCAGATACTGTTTCATTCTGCTTAACAAGATACTTAAAGGAGGCGGAAAAAAAAAAAAAACAGCTAAGGTAAGTGATCATCAGGTTTGCCTGTCTATTTAATAGGGAATATCTGTGAGCAAAAATTTTGATTATGGTACAGTGTTCTTGCATCATCTGTGAGTGGGTCTCTGCACACAGTTATGCTTCTGAAACAGCATGAATAAGTAACACAAGAGGTGAACAGAGTATTCAGCAAACACCTAAGGAGACCACCACATTAAATTCTGACTCATCTGGGAAGGCACTATACTACACTGAAAAGCATAATTATCCATTTTGTCTTAATTAAATATGCTCTTAATAGTACAACAGAAAGTGTCTATGCTTTTTTCTTGGCAATGGCTGTGCACGTAATACAGAGCTTAGAACTAGTGTGCCTTACCTGCCAAGTATAAAGTTCAGTACATTTTGACTTTTTGTTAACCTGTTATTCACAATTGTGCTGGTTTTGAAGCTTTTACCATGTAATATATACAGCACCTGAAAAGTATCCAAAATCAGTGGTCATTCATACATTCAGTCGTCCAACAATTTGAGCATGTTCAGTAGAATACATAAATATACACTCGTATTTAATAAGAACATGCACTTCAAGTTTTGTATGCAAAGAATTGCTCAGAGGAGAACTGAAATCTTTCTGAAACCTTTATGACTTTTTTTGCCCCCTAAGACTATAACTTAGCGGATTTATTATACACATTTCAGCCAATATTTATGTGAAAAACTGACAAATCCCATCTTGGTAGGATTCAAGAAGTGATTTTGCTAGTCCAGCATCCTATAAAACTGTCGCACAATACCAAGGTTAGTACTACCGCATTTTACTGAAAAAGGTTGGCCAGGTCAGATTTCAAAGATGACCAGCTGCTAAAATAATCTGAAACTTCAAGCAGCAGAGAACAGACAATGTTAAAGAGTGTAGCCTGCAACATAAAATCCTTTGCAGGGAATTCAAAGCCCTTTTTCAGTAGGAAAGAATACAAAAGCATACATTCTTTAAATATACGTTTAGCCTCTTGGCCTTACTCCACAAAACTGCTCTTCAGCAGCAAGAGCAAAGCCAATAATTTGTTGTTACAGCCTGACTTTCCCGATAATATTTTGCTTTTGAACTTCTAATAGGGTTTTAAATTCCCAGACAGTCTAGTCCCGCTTCATGCAGTCTGTTCCATTTTTGGAACACAATTACTAAAAATAGCCTTAATTAGCATTATATAACAAAAGGAGAAAGGGAGAGGAGGATGGACAATGACGACCAAACCAATCAAGAATTCAAAAGAAAAAGCTCTGTAAATTTTGAGCATCGACTGAGAAACAGTACACCTGATCCATCAGCGATGTCTGAATCAAAGTGCTTAAAGAGAAATATCCATTTCAGAATCAAATCAGAAACTGTTTTTGTAATTACGCTTAATGATAAACACTGAACACAGGGGTATGGCCAGCTATGAAGCAGAAGGATAAGGAAAAAAACCCCAAAATTTACCAATCAGCATTAAGTTATAAATGTCTTTCTCCCTTCACCACCAAATATGCCTTCTCTGAAAGCAGAAACCAATGTGTTCAAGGTCTTTTCATGCTTTCTTAATTAAGGTTGCCTATTTAGGCATTAAATTACATGCAAAAGAGATGCATTTGCTTAACTTCTAGCCCTGACAAATTGCTGTTTAAATTACTTGTCAATTGGATAGAAATGATGAGACCTATCACATTTGAAGGTTCATATGTGCTTGCAGTTATTCTGCCAGCTTTGTACACTAGTGCAGGTCTGCCTAAGTACTCCTCAATACTTACTGGAGAAACATCTTCCTGATACCAGAAACTATCATTTAGGAGCAAAAGAACTGCTAGTCCTCAGAATTTACTTTATTGGTTGTAAATTATGACTGTAATTTTAATTTAGATAGATAATAGATAGATAGATAGATTGATCGATCGATCAAGGAAATAAAACTGTGCCAAAGTGATAGGCTACTTAGAACATCTTATCTGGTACTCTATTAAAATCTTAACCCCTAATAGGTGCTATAAGTTAATTGCCACAGCACTTCACTAAGCTCCTTCATTCAAGGGTGGTAGAGAAATGGGTCATCCTTCCTTTTTCTTTTCCTTTTTTTTCCTGATACTATCAACTTTATTCCTGCCAATATCACCCACCTTTATCTCTGGAAATACATCTTGCAAAATTGAGGATGGTGGTAAAACATCTTCCAGTCAACCCTAACTTCTGAGCCTTCAACTCAGGTGGAATGCAATTTGACTGATTACAATCAGAGCCTTGGGAATGCCGAAAAAGATGGAGTTCAAATAAGTCGCCAAGAGCACCAATGTGAGCACAGTAGATCACACATGTAGTACCTGGGGATGCTTACCTATTTCAGATACTCCTGAGTGAAAAGTATTAAACAGATACCCTTTATTCCTCAGTACTGTCTCCTTCACCGAATGGCTGCAGTAGGAAGAGACCTCTGGAGATTGTCTAATTCAACCCTTCCTAGTCAGACCAGGGTCAATTATAGCAAGTTACTCACGACCATGTTATACAGTTGGGTTTTAGAATCTCCAAGGATGGAGACATCACAAACCCACCAGGCAAGCTGTTCTAGTGTTCTATCACTCTCACAGTAAAATAGACTTTTCTTATGTTTAAATGGAATTTTCTGTATTTCAGTCTGCATCCACTGCGTCTCCTCCTGAGAACAGTCTGGCTCAGTCTTCTTTACTCCTCCCCATTGGGTATTTACATACACTGAGAAGATCCCCCTGAGAAGTGTCTATTCTCAAGATTCTCTCCCATTATGACAAATGCTCCAAGTCCTTAATCACCTCTGTGGCTCTTCACTGCACTCAGGCCAGCACGTCCATCTCTGTCGTACCATTGCATTGAGCCCAGGACTGGACATAAATCTCCAGATGGGTCTCACCAGTGCTGAGCAGATGACAAGAATCATCTCTCTTGACCTCCTGGCAACACTCTTTTTCATGCAGCCCAGGAAGCTGTTGGCCTTCTGTGCAGCGAGGGCAAATTTCTGGCTTATAGACAGCATGCTATCCACCTAACTATTTGGATAATAAACAGATGCCCCAAGATGCAAACTGCAACTTTCCCTCTCCCTTCTGCAACTGATCTCATCCTTTATCTCAAAGACCTTGTGTGCATTTCACACAAAATAAAGTGCTGCATTTCTCCAAGCAGATTTTGCTGCATGTGAAGCTGGATGGCACACTTTATTCCTTCCTAAATTAACCTAACCTGAAATATCCCTGGTCTTTGGTCTGAAATATCTAATGTCATCAGTTGGGACTGCTCTTAGCATAGCAGTCATTGTAAAATAAGACTGAGCTAGCTAACCAAAAGATGGTCCTAGACAGATTTGTGGTGGTTCTTCAGCCAAAGTGCGTTTCACATTTTCCTAAACTCAATACCTGTTGGGAATGTAACATAAGAGTCACTTTGCCAAGATTAATTATTTTTCCCTAATACACTATATAGTCAACACAAAACATGCAAGACAGGTTCTAAAGAAGAAACTCAGAATTTGAGACTGCCTGTGAGAAGCATGAAATATTAAAAACCAGAAGCTGCCTTCTTCCGGTGTGAAGCTTGAGAAAGAGGTCCTGATTATTGCTTATGGGTAGAATCTTCTCTCCATAAATGTGGTATCACATATTGACAGCCTAAATTGCCCCCAGCAGTTTGGTGGAAGGCATGCCTACCAATTCATGAAATCACCACCCCCTGGGCTGGATCAAGGAGACACCCCAAAAGTACGTTAGCCTGCCAGGAGTAAGAAGATGCTTAGAATGGCTACTTTGCCAACTCAAGTAGAACCAGGAGAGAAAAATATACGAGGATTAATAAAGAGAATAATCTATACGCTCTAGGTAAAGATAGAAACACTTGAATAGGAAGAAGTAGAATTGCATGCAGGTGGAACAATAAAACCAACTCAATTCTGTCTGATAACTCTACTTCGTTTTTTGGTGTCAGACAAGATTTTTCTTGTACTTCTAAAACTGAGGGTTTATTTTGGCAAGTGTTCTTACTGAAAGAAGAAAGCCATGCCTTGTTCTGGTTATAGTTGATGATTTATGCCTTTATTAAAGGAACTACGGAAAACAAATAGAGGATCAAAGGAAATTTTTGACATCGCTATGATTGTCTTTGGAGTTCTAGAACATGCCTCCCTTAATTCCTTACTAACTTCGGAAACCTCTTAATGTAATGATATTGCTGATGGCAGCATGTGTGAAGCTATACTAAGCTTGAAAATACATTTCTTTGATGAATGAAAGGAGACCCTGAAGTGCTAATTCCTCCAGCTCTTTTTTCTTCTAATTTCCCATTCTTCAAGAAGGTGGCTGAACAGTAGCTAGGAAAAACTGAGTTGTATCACTCTGCACTTCACATTCAGGAAGAGGTTGTGGGGCAACAACTTGCTTTACATGTTCTGATTCTTTTCTGAAAACAAACTTAAAAACTAAGTATGGCCACTAGAACTCATTTTATCTTTTCACCATTTTCTGCATGTAATTACAAAATACAAGTACCGTATTTGGGCTCTCTGCAGTCTGAGGCTCCTTTGCAGCTCCTGTCCTTTTCCAGTACAAAGGTAACTTCGTGTAACTTTTGCTTGTGGCGACACTTTATAAAGCACGCTATCTGCAAAAATGAAAACTGCATCTACCCTTTGTATCATTATTAAACTCAGGAGTTCTGAGACACAAAAGACCAAGACCTGTCCGTAAGCCAGGCTGAATGAGGCTTTGAGCAACCTGGGGTAGTGGAATGTGCCCCTGCCCATAGCAGGGAGTTTGGAACTAGATAAGGTTTAAGGTCCCTTCCAAACCATCATTCTGTCTATTATTCTATGATAGATTGCTAGGAGTTACAAAAATGGCAGTAAAGAATCATTGAATCATAGAATAGTTAGGGTTGGAAAGGACCTTAAGATCATCTAGTTCCAACCCCCTTGCCATGGGGAGGGACACCTCCCACTGAACCATGCCACCCAAGGCTCTGTCGAACCCGGCCTTGAACAGCGCCAGCAATGGAGCATTCACAACTTCCCTGGGCAACCCATTCCAGTGCCTCACCACCCTTACACTAAAGAATTTCTTCCTCATATCTAATCTAAACTTCCCCTGTTTAAGTTTGAACCCGTTACCCCTTGTCCTCTCACTACAGTCCCTCATGAAGAGCCCCTCCCCAGCATCCCTATCGGCCCCCTTCAGATACTGAAAGGCTGATATGAGGTCTCCATGCAGCCTTCTCTTCTCTAGGCTGAACAGCCCCAATTTGCCCAGCCTATCTTCATACGGGAGGTGCTCCAGTCCCTGATCATCCTTGTGGCCATCCTTTGGACTTGTTTCAACCGTTCCATGTCCTTTTTATGTTGAGGACACCAGAACTGCACACAATACTCCTAAGTGAGGTCTCACAAGAGCAGAGTAGAGGGGCAGGATCAACACAGTGACAGTCCCAAACTCCATTTCACTCATCACTGAGAGAAAGCCCAATCTCGCACAGCAAGACTGAAACAAACAGCAGCTACTGTGCATTCTTTTCTTTGGGAGATGACTATCAGAGCCTTCTCTGCTCAACGGCTACATAAATTGATGTCATTAAGGAGGTAAGACGATCCCTTTCTCTAGCAGTTCGTAGTTTTGGTTTTCTTCAGGAAAGAAAAAAGAAAACGTTAGAACAAGCAGATTCAATCCAGGAAACCTCAGTCTTTTCGTTTCTGAGGGGAGATAACAAGAATGGGAAGAAAAAAAACAAAATAATCCTCTGAAAAGACTCCAGTAATAATTTCAAATGAAATAGGCCCTCCATTTCCAGTGAATCCATCACAATTTACCTGCTCAAACTGTTCACCTAGAGCTAGCAATCTTTAGCAGGAAGCTAACGGAAGCCTGCTCATTTAGTCCTCCTATCAACATATTCTTTGACCTTTTTTACTATAGCCATAGCCCAAGAATGATAACTTCAGGTGAAGGACTCACATTAAAACACATCTTGCATCATGTACACAGTTTCATGCATATGGCTCAGGCTTTACTCCTTCACATCTTTGATTCTGCGGATTGAGCTTTGCTTCAAAGCAGCAAAGGATCCAGGGCGAACAGATTCTAGGTCTAGAAATGCTTTATCAGGGTAAGAACTAAGCTGTTTCAAATCTCTAATCCAGAAAAAAAGAAAATGGTTTTCCATGCTGCCAGCACACTTAGTTTCACTAAGTCTTCCATATTTAGCAGACTTGTTTGGTTCTGCCTGCTCTCCCTCCCACTAGATTCTGACATAAAAATCTAAAGCTTTCAGAGGTTTAAGAAAAATAATGTTTAACTCTTGTGGCAGTGTAAAAATACGGCTTACAAGCAGAACCAAAAAAAACCCTAAGCCCATGCATAGCCTTTTTAAGCATCTCTTTTTTAAATGCTTGGCATCATCTGCGATGTCTCTGACTACAATTAGGATTGCTTCTAGTGCGACTGAAATAACAGCAAAGAGCTGGAAGCAGCTGTATGACCCAGGCATTAAGCTTCAATTGACAGGTTTCCTCCAAATAGTAAAAATTCAGAAGATAACTTTTCAGCACCAAGATGCAGTAGTAAGCAAATTCAGAAACATTTGATCTAGGCTAAAAATGAACAGTATGGAAGCTATATGAAATTTAATGTTAAATACACACTCAGCTTCTTAGGTTTTGAAAAAAGGAACTAGCTGTGCCACAGAGTTCTCTGCACTGAATCGAGGCTTTGAAAACATTAGAGCTGGCTAAATTGCACACTGGCAAGTGAACAGGGGAACAAAGAGCAATACACAGAAACACAGAGAGCTGTGAAGCTACTCCAGATCACACCACAGACATCACTTGAACGCAGTGGCTGAAATAAAAGCCCCTTCCCTCTTCCAAAGGCCTGTCACCAGAATATTTTTCCAAGAAAAGGGCCTTTAAGCACACATAAGTAACAGTGCAACTTACTTGCAGCTGCTCTCAAGAAAATGCAAAACGGCTTTCAAGTGAGCCCAAACATTACCTTCCCTGCTGCTCCAAAACTCAGACCATATAAAGTAAGTATCACATATGCTTTGCTAGAAACTGTTCAAAAAAATCCAGATACTGCAGGCAGTTCCAATTGTCTTTATTGCTAAAATGGCCTGGTTGAAAGAGATGTCCCAAATGGGACTGCAGACCTGTCTTCCTGAGCACTCCACAAAGAAATGCTAAGTACTCCAAAAAGCTTACAGCCTAAATAGATGAAAGAAGCATGCCTAATCCCAGTTTTCACATGAAAAATTGAGTCATAAAGCGATGTAACACTCCAGAAAGACAGACAGGCCCTTTCTATGTGCCTCTGTGCTACCGGACAGTCCACAAAGGACCGCTTATCTCTTGCTGCTTCATCATCCTCAGCTTTTAAAAAGTGCCCAGGAACCAAATTTCCCTCCCTTTACAGGAGCAAAACAGCTCCTGCAGCTCCAGAGAACCAACTCCACTATGCACAGAGCATCACAATGCTCAAATACCTCAGGCAACTGGCTCTAAATGACCTAGACATAGTCCCACAACAAGACCACAGCAGATCCAAGACTTTGTGACACTAGCCACAAGACTGCTATGGGTTCTGTGCTTTTTAATGGATAATGCTTCTTCATGGGTTTTATGTTTAAAATCATAAGCTGAGAGGGGACATGGAATACTGAAGATGCCATCACACAGATGAGCTACAAAGTACTGTTTGTGTCCTTTAAACATGGAGCACTTCAGGACAGGTCAGGATGGTATAAAGAAAATTCCACTTTTGCAGCATTACCTTCTTTATTCCTTTGTCATTCTGCATTTGTCCCACACTATTGACATGTCCTGTTAAGCAGCTTCAACGTTGCCAAAACATAGCTACAATCGGCAATCTAAAAAAATCCTCTTGTGCTTAGAGAGCATTTTAAAATCTGAAACGCTTATACAAACAACCTCTTTGCTGATTTCTGTAGCTTTGCTGATTTCTCTGCATGGAAAGACAGAAAAAAATCTAAAATACGTCAAAACCAAATCAAATTAAAAAGTTAAGTGCTCAATGGTTTTAATTTCAATTTGTCACTTTGGAGCTGCTTCTACTGAGGGTTAAAATCTATAAACTCCAGAAGAATAACTGCTGATTTCCACTTATTCAACTCAAATAGGTACATTCAAGGTTATCTTTGATCCTTCTGTTACTAAACATGACTATCATCTCCATCAAGAATCCACGAATTTCTGCATGTCATCTGGACAGTAGTTATAACTGCTCACAGCACTATTAATAAAAAATAAAATCAGAAAAATAGCAAATCTGCTTTTTGAAAACCAAGCTGCAGTAATTAGGCAGATTACTTCTAAGCTGGAGTCAACCTTGGCAGAGTGTGGGAAATAGATGGAAGAAAAGTAATTTGATTCCAAACACAGGAATGTAAAATAAATTATTGAGTGGACGGATCTCTAAATACTGCACTATAATCTTTATTAGCACTCTATTCTGGGGACATACACAATGTAGCGAGAAGAAAAGTTTTCTGATTCTTTTTTTAAGAACATATAATTTCTTAGATCCAAAAATTAAACAGATTGGTACATTCTGATGAGCATTTAAGAGATATTAAGGGAACTGAAAGGATTTTCGATGATGCTAGTGACATTCATTTTCAATGTTAATAACCTATTTATTGTGATAGCACGTTAATAAGCTTTTAACTGGCAGAAATGAAATTACACTGCAATATGATATCATTATTATCATTAGGAAGAAAAAAGCCCCACAGTTCCTTGCCCTTATCATTCAGATATTTTTATTCTATATTTCAGGGATATCATTCCAAGATATGTTCTCTCCTCTTTCCACTTGTGTAGGAAAATTCTAATCCCATTTCTTGGGATCTAAAATCTACTTGGGCATTGCAACAGGTGCAACCTGCCCATCACCTTTGCAAACTTATGCTCCAGAGTATCTTTTTCTGTCTGTCTTTCCCTTTGCACAAAACCACGAGTACTAAATATCACTGTTAAGGTTTACTGACCATATGGGTAGCTCAAGCTATCCAAAATAACAAGTCTAACCCGTCTCCACTGGAATTAAAAGTTTCAATTCCTGCCAGGTAAAAAGTCCACCTATCTTTGAAATCCTGATCTGTGTACCATGGCTGGATCCAGTCTCCACTTTTCTTCTGTGATGTGTTCTTATCGTCTTATAAATCTTGTAGCATCTCCGTTGACACTACCACTGCCTACTTTGCTAACCCCGGCAGAATGCTCCATTTTACTCCAGGCAACCTATAATCTCTGCCAACTGTCTAAAATGTCTCTTCCATGAAGAGAAACCACTATATAGAAACCGCTATATAAATTGCTTCCTTTCTTCATGTGATCAAAAATACTTATTTCGTAGGTGCACCTCAGCACACATACCATGTAATAAATGCTTGAAGCATTGTATGCCAAATACTTTCTTTAGCTGAAAAAGAAGCGTCTTTCCTTGTCCTGTGAGTGCAATCACTTCAATGCACAAAGACTTTTGGCAAGTATTTCAGGACAGAACTGACACAGGTTCATTCAAACTGAAATTTCGGTAGCCATTATCTTAAAATGAGAAATGTCAAACCAGACAACTTTAAAACATTTGTGCATTAAACATTTGTATATCCTACCCAACTGTGCCTCATACTATTTTAATAGTAGCTTAGAATATTTCTGATTTTTTTTTCCTTGAAGTTTCAGATATGTTACCATAATATGTCAAACATGATGCAAGTTTCCTACTTGTTGAGTCTTGATTTGGAATGTTTTTCAATTGTTCTGCATCAGAGATTGTTTCTGAATGTATTTTAAATGAACCAACATTACGAAAAAAAGGTACTTGGCCAACAAACTCCTTTCACCAATTGCATATTGCAATGAGCCCATACACCTCAGGCAGGCATGACAAGAGCTTCCAGCATCACTCTGTTCCGGAGTGGTGCTTCTACAGGAAAGGGCTTGATTTGTTTTTGTCCTCTGGAAGAAAACAGGGAGGGTATCAATCACTGCCAATTGCTCCCAGGGGGCTGGTGACATACCCAGCCTGGAAATACACATCCGTTTCACACAGGTCACTGAGAAGCAACTAGGCAGTGATTTTTGGCCACTACCAACCTGGGCCAGATGCAGACTGGGGGCCAGAGGGTGAAAGGCTCTGAACGCAATTACTAATCCCCCAAGCCACTGAGTCCCCTTGGCTTCTTGTCTGTCACAGCCCTGATACTTATCAGAAATTGGAGAAGCACCAGTACAACAAACAGAAAAGGTGCTGATATTTCCAATTCCATTTTTAATTACAGAAAATCTCTGGCAAGGTTTCAAGCCCTTTCTGCACCACAACAAACTGTTACTCCTCTAATGCTTGAATTCACACTGAGGAAAGAAAACAAACACCATCAAGTCTGTGACTTTTGATTACATGAAAAATGAAAAAGTCAAATGCCACAGCACAGACAGCTGGGTGCTATAGCTTTGTACTTTGCACAAAGGTACATTGCATTGGATCTAAATTAGTAATGGAAACACTATGGTACATGAGAACATGCTTGACAGTCTTTCATTCCTACTGCCTATGCTACTGTTCCAACCAGATTTCTCAGTTCCCCAATGGAAAAAGGTCTATGGCATATTCTAGACTAATCTACATTATTCTGCCAAATCAGAGCTCTATAAAACTCTGCAAGCTACCACTGAGGATATCAAAATAGGCACTCAGCTGAGCTGCAGTTTAAATCCTTCCTAGCTGCAATACAATTATTCCTATGATCTGTGATGAGGTATGCTATATTCCTAAGACAAGACAGTTAAAATACCACAAAACTGTTACTAAAGATGTAGGAACAAGTAAGGACAGGTTTCGGAAAATAAGCCATTACATTTTTAGAACTAAATCTACAGGAAGACTTTGCTCAAGGGTTGAAAGAATTTCTCAGTTTCCTCATGGTGAGCCAGCAACAGACTCAGGCCTTTTAACCCAGGAGGTCCTGATCCCCTGGGACTCATGGGTTCTGGCAAGATCCCTGGACCTCCCTGGGGAGGCTCTCACCAACTCAATCTCAGTTTCATTTCCCTGCTGATCATAAAATGCAGAAGTCAAGGCTATCTTACTGAGAAGACATGAGCACTGCCCGCATATGGCCAGCACCCCAAAGGAGATAAGCAAAGCCCTAGTACCATGGGAAAGCAATTCTAGTTCAGACCAGCAATTAAACAAAAAATGAATGCAATAGAAAATGAAAGGCTATGAAAGGTGTGGTACAGACATGGAATAAGGAAACTATCATAGCACCTGGGACGAAATGAACCAGCAATCATGTGAAAGGGCAGACATAAAAAGGTATCATAAGAGAAGCTAGCACAGCAGGAGGCAATGATGCAAATTAATGGATGGGGACAATCAATGGATGTCTAATTGTGTTGTCGACCTCCTATTACAGAGGTGGGTTATGCTATCTAAGGCCCTAAAGTGTTTAATACTTTCAGACAGAAAGAGATCTAGTAGAGAGATATGTCACAGTTCCAGGCACCCTGGGTAAAAAAGAAAAAACCCCATATTTCACCACTAAACAAATTACATAAGCACAAGCTTGCAAAAAAGAGAAAAGTATTAACATAAATTGGTTTAGCTGTACAAGATACATCAAGTTAGAATAAAACATGTTTTCAGGCTACATTCATTCAGGCTTCAATTATATCGAGAAAGGCACTGAAATAATCAAATTATAAAGCCCCAAAAGCATTTAATAATCACAAAAATGAAGCAGATGCACTAATAAAATTAACACTAATAAACTAGGTCAACACTGAGAAAAGAGTGATGGAGGAGGAAGAGAGCTCCACCCAGAGATGCTCCTCCAGGGTGCCAGCTTTGGCACTGCACTCCCTGCATAGTGCTGTGCAGTAATGACTCCAGATGATGCAGCTCTTTGACCTCTTTAACACAGACACTCCTCATATTGCCTCTGTAGAATTTCTGCTTGCTGCAGCTAGCATCCAAATAGCTCCTTAATATAGAAACCTGTGAGGAAATGCTCCCTCTATCAGTAGTTTACCAACCCTGAGATTAGGAAAGAGGGCCTTTAAGCCTCACAGGCTTATCTGCAGTGCAGCAGGAGTCTGGAGAGACAGAGGACAGTCAGGAACTTGCCTGCTCTCGAGTCACCCCACAATCTCTGGCTCAGGAAGGTAATTTTAGCACTAGGTCTCAGCTTTTCTCACTGGGAGTATCAACACCACCTACTCACCCTGTGTAAAACGACTAAAGAGAACACAAACCTGAATGCAGCTGTGTCACTCCTACTCTGCTGCCCCTTCCCAAAGCCAGACAACCTTTGCGGAGTTGTTCTCAGCACAAAAAATGAAGGACACAAAAAGTAGTCCCAAAATTTGCAAGACTTTGGCTCCCAGTGTTTTGATACATAAAACACTACATACAATAAACACTGAAGAGTGATGATGAGCGCCAGCCAAACCAGCAAACACAGTGGAGAGCAGAACTGCTCTGGTCTGTCACAGAATCTGACCCACTCCTGTTATAAAACAGATGCATAAATGACTACAGTGATTATGCAGGGGAGCAAAGTTATGCAAGTGCTAAGCGCTGCTGCTATAATACAGAGAAACAAACGAGTATAAAGTGTCCTAGGGATGTGGCATTTCTCTTCGGCTTTCTTAGGAAGGCAAAGAAAGAATGAGAAAAGGGATGGATAAAAAAATTCCCTCCAGCGAGAGGGAATTTTTTAAACATTAAAGACAGAAATCCTGTCTTTCTGCCAGCCACACCCTTGCTCCCACAGAAAAAGCTCCAGCGCAGCAGCAAAACAGCAGAGGTAGAAACATAACGGCAAAGAACTAAACTGTTCATTAAAACTTAGGGTTGGAAAGAGCTGACAAGCATTATAATGCTGCAGGAGAGCATTCTTCTCAACTTCCTGGCACAGAAAAATCAGGAACAACTGCCATTAGCAAAAAGGAGAAGGGGAAAAAAATTAAGGGCAGAGAAGCAAAATCAAGGCCAGTTCTGAAGAGCAGGGAGTGGTAGCAGAGATATACAAAACCTGTACATGTAAGCGTGGTGAATTTGGAAGCTTTCTTAAAAGGACGTCCAACTGTAACTACAGATTCTAACATTAAAACAGCTACTTTTAAATCCCTCTCCTCAAACAAAGGCTAACACAAGATTGCAAAGACTCTAAGACATCTCTGGATGCAAAAGCAGAGCATTTAACGATATGCACAGAGGATAAAGCACTAGCAGAAGCTCTGGCAATTCTAGAAAGCAGGCTGGCTGGAAGCAGGTCTGTCATGTCCACTATTATGTACACTGAGAAAAGGTCAAGACAATCATACAATAACCTAACCAAAACCAAAACCAACCAACCAAACAAAAAAAAACCCAACAAAAACTCAAAATCATTTCATTGTAATTAGTTCCAAGGCCATTTGTCAGAACACTCACAAATGCATGAATGCAAACTTTAAGCCTCAGGAATAAGAGCGAACTCAGCAGCAGCCCTTTATCAGGAACGGAGGGGCCATTCCCATCCCATCTTCCCCACCCTGTGCCCAGACCCTCCTCAATGACCCCCTCAGCTCCCCAGGGAGCACAAAAGAAGCCAACATGTGCTCAAGCACCAGTCTTCACCTCCTTACTATGTGCTCCTGGGCAGAGGGAGTTGCACTGGTGAGATCTGGAGGTCAATGTTACCTCTCAGCCTTCTGGACTTGGGAGTCCCTTCTGCTCTGCGGCTGAGGCAGAAAAGGAGGTCACTGCCCCTCAGTCACTGATCTCAGCCTGTCCCCTGCAGGTGCCTCAAAGCACAGGATATCTCCTGCTCTTCCCCCAGGGTCTGCCAGCACAACGCTGGGTGACTGGCCTTTAACCAAGCGCCATCAGCTTAGTCCATTTTACAAATGTACACCAATTGCCTCACACATCCCAGCCAGGCCAGAAACCAGCCTGAAGGAAAGAGAAAGCATGGCAAGGAAAGAAAAACCGCTGGGGTCAGGGACCATGTTAGTTAGCACAACTCAGCCTCATGGAAGCACATATCACCAGAGCCTTCAGCTGAAACATCCCTGAAACTCTCAGGGCAGTAATCATCTCAGTCCTGTGCCAATGGAGCATGTAGGATCAAGCTCTCACATGGGTCTTTCAGGAACAGAAGATGATCCCTTTGCCTTCTCTCTTCTCATTACAAGTATCAATGGGTTTTAGGAGACAGAAATAACTAAGACACTAACCAAAGATTACATGGTATTCACTGGAATTACAACACATTGCCTCAAAAGAATATGAACCTCTCCAGACACATAACTGAATTTTAATCCTCACCCTCTATTTCAGTGCTACTCTTGAAAGAATGTACTCCTTACATCTTGCAGATTGCATGGTCTTAGTCCAATATGACATTATTATAAATCCACATTTTCATGGATTTTTTCCCCAGTTTGATGAATGGTTTTAAATCATGCCTGGAATAGCACATGCTTAATATTATACTGTATGCAAAGTCAAATTAAGACACTTGCATGCAAATTTGGTAAATTAGAAAAAATGGCTTTCGTGTTCCATGACAACTGCCAGAATCAGCCAACGCTTCCTATCCTGAATCCCCCCCATCACCTAAAAGTCTGAGCCTCCAGCCAAACTAACTACTGCTGTGACAGAAACTCTCCTCTAGAAATTTTCTCTAGTAAAGAAAAAATTTATCGATAAATTAAGAATCAAAGGCAATACATTTAACACAAACTCCTAAAGTACCGCTTTTACCTAAGCTTTTGAAGATTTCCTTCCCATTCTTCAACTTGTCCAACCAACTAAAAGGATTGAAATATTAATGTGACCAAAGACTTTGCCTAACTGATGTTGAATGCCAGAAGCAAAGCCTGAGGTGAAATACAGATAAATGAAAAGGCTAGTTTGGACAGGCTTTATTATGGCCAGTTTGGTATATGTCAATTTACTGCTTATACCTTTTTTGTTTCTTTCCTTGTAATGAAGGCTACATGCCTTGGCTCCAAGAACCAAAGATGCACTTTCAACATGCATAAATATACCTGTAAGTCACTAAGGGCTAGTTTTCTAGATATTTTTTAGAGGATGGCACCCATTAGTAGATCATTCTTATATCTATTTTTATACTGCAAGGTCTTCAAAGGATCTGATTGTCATTTGAGACTGTATGGTAAAAATGCCTGAGTGGATGCCACCATAAATTTACTAATATTTCATTATGCATCACTATCATCACTTATTGTCCTTGCTTCTACAAGTTCAAATAACATCTTGTGTGTAGGGCAATGCCTTCAGTTCAGTTAAATATCACTAAATCTTTTTTTATTAAGTTTTCAGCTGCCAGCAGTATCAATGGATTTTAGAACACATGCTCCTCTTAGAACAACATCTCAAGGATGAACCTAGAAAAGATACACCAATTTTCCTCCACGTGAAAACTCTCAGATAAACTTCACACATTCCTCCGCAGGGAAAAAAAGATAAATTTCCCCCACTTCCTCTGTTAAATTCAACTTTTACAAATATCTGTGGTCCATGGAAGAGCAAACACTGACAAGGCAGTATCCTTGGCAGACTACCCAACTGAATAGGGGATCAGAAAATGCCCTAACCTAATGAAATACAGACATCATTTAAGCCAAAGGAAGGAAGAATTACAAGTGGTTTAGTGAGAGTGTCCACGTCAGAAATGGACTCATCTCTGGGTATTTTTCCCTAATACCATCACTAATACCATCATAGCAACAAGAAAAGTGCCGGGTTTTGTGCTCCTTCATAGCCAAACAGCCCCAGCTTCCTATCAGTTTGGGGATTTTACTTGGGTCAGTGAAAAGAAAAGCTTCAAAAAGACTTTTCAAAACTGAAGTAAAAACCAAATAAATACTAATTTCAACATGCTGGTGCAGAAAGCAGGAGAAGACCCTTCAGCAATTTCTGTATATAAAATTCAATGGCACAGTCAATGGGAGAGCTAGTCAGCATATGGGACAGCACTGCTGTACTTCATAAGTAAGGACAGTTCAGCCATATCAATCAATAAAGTATTTCCAAGGTGCAAAAACTGACTGCCATACTTGTTTATCAATTAACTGATCTGCAAATAGCAATTCTTATTCTCTACTTTAAAAATAAAAGCTACTATTCTTTTCCATCTTTACAGATATTAAGTGCAACTCTCGTGATTCATTCACAAAGGGCTCAGCTGCAGAACTACATCTTCTGTAATACCTGCACCTCATCTCTTCTGTCAGCAACTTCAGCTCTCAAGCAGATAGAAATCTGCTTGGATAGAATCTTCCCAAAGTCATTAATACACAGCTCACCTGAAGCCTCAAGCATCCCCTCCCTTTCTTGTTCAAGTTTGACAGAATTTTCCTTTTTGCTGCCCAGCTCTTTTTTTTGCTTTTTTTAACATGGAAGCATCTGATGCTTTGGTGTAATGTTACAGTACTTTATGTCAGATCACAGTAATTTACAGAAACTCCTTGAGACTGTTCCAGCCAAGAACACCCAGGACCCTTTGGGGGCCACTTATTCTCTTGTACTTGGGCCTTCCGGCATCATTTCTTCTGCCAATCCAAAAACCAAAGCAGAGTCTGCCTGCTGAGCAACCACGAGCACATGCACACACACAAAGACTAATTGATACAGCTCTGACTGTAATTCCTTTATGAACCAAAGTAAAATACTAATATAGTCAAAAACACAGGCCACAAAATATTCTCACTCATGATGTGAACTTTTTTTCTCTTATACCTGCCTGGCTTCCTTAGGCTGAACAAATATTTGCAGCTGATAGCTCAACGAATTATCACAGGGCAAGTAATGTTGTAACAGCTACCTGAATATGATGTTAAAAAGGATGAGACAGAACAGACAGACCCATAATCTTCAAAGCAGTTTTACATGGAAGCAAACTAAAGCATCCAGGCCACTCATGACTTGTCAGCTAATAATGCAATCACTTCTTTTTCTAACATTGTGCTGCTGTACGAGCCAGTCATTTATTCCGTGAGTGTTCTAGCAAAACTGCATAAACAACAATAACCCTCCTCCACACATGACATTTTTATTCCATGCTGTACGTGAATTAATTGAAATTCAAATTCAAATGCTTTCTGCATGCACAGTTGGAAGCTTGTCCTGTCTCTTAGCAAAGCGTGTGTTCTAGCAACCAAATGATACCATGCAACGTCGTCAGATAAGCTAGGAAGGAAATCCCAAATAAATTTATTTTCTAGGCACTGTCTTTATTTTAAGCAAGCAAGAGGCATTTATGCAGTGAGTCCTTAGCTACAGACAAGCCTTCTTGTAAAAGAAGAACTCATTCAAACACACAGCTTCCCTTATTTATAGATACAAAAAAAGAAAAAATGCATAATGGAAAGAATGTTTTCCACCTGAAAGTGCTATAATGCCATATAATACATGGTCTGTAGTGTGACATTACCATTAAATGGAGCCAAAAGTTTATTTCATTTTGTTCTACCCACCTCTACCCTAAATGCCAAGGAAGTTGGAGGGAAAGCCAAAGCTGCTGCTGGTATGGGAGGTAAATCTGGTCTACCAGTGAGGGGAAAGCTGAGCTGGGGCTGGTGGAGGAAGTCTTTGCACCTGAGGGGGAAACATGAATGTCAGGGATAGATCTGTCTTTTCTATATTGCACGCACAAATCAGGGCTGCAGGAAACAATCATGAGGAGGAGGGAGGGCTGCAAACCTACTGCCCCTTCATGTGATGGGAACACATACTGCACTTAATGGTTACAATGGGAATGAGAGAGTCATCTGCTTTCTATCTTCTCCTGCCCCCATAAATCTGTCCATCAGCATCAAGGAACCTAGTTTTAGAACAACTGTTTACTAACCCATTACAATCAACCTGCAGCAAGCAGACAGGCCTGATATAGGCAATAAGCTACTTTGCAGTTAAACTAAGAGTGAAATCTTTACCTAGATAATACTTGACAAAATATAGTGTTAACTGTCAGATAGCAGAAATATCAACCACTGTCCTTCTTACTATTGTGAATTGATTTACTTGAAAGGACATTTCCCAAGAATAAGGAGTTAAACAAAACAGTTAGCAATTTAATCTCATGTTTAATTTTGCAATTGTTTTTGTCCACAGCCTGCAAGGCAGAGAGTAAGTGGGAGTACAACTGAGAGAAAATGTGGCTGGGAAAGAATCTAGAGTTTGCAAAAAATGGATACTTGAAGAGGACCAAACTGCAAGACCACAATTATAGAATCATAGAACGGTTACAGTTAGAAGTGACCTTAAAGACCATTTAATTCTAAACCCCCTGCCATGGGCACAGACACCTTCCACAAGACCAGGTTGCTCAAAGCCCTATCCAATCTGGCCTTGAACACTGCCAGGGCTGGTGCATCCACAATTTCTCTGGGCAACCTGTTCCAGCGCCTCACCAGCCTCACAGAAAAGAACTTCTTCCATAACGATGAAATGGAAGCTCTCAGAGGAAAGAGAACAAACTTATTCCTGCAGGAAGATTAAGATTTGGAAGTCAGTTAACAGTCAACTGAAAACTACCCATCCTCAAAAATAAACCACACAAAAAATTAAATTACTTTGTGTAATTGTAATGTACATGTCCAGTAAATTGACTTCTCATGGAAGAATTTTTAAAACACTACCATATTACACATACAGAATTTGTGTTCCCAGCAAAACATATGAAATATGTCACTTGCACTTACACTGTGAGAGATACAAACAGCACTAGTATCGTTGCATGCTCCATATCCCACTGCCACAGAAAAACATAACACACTTGTCTAGTTAACCAGAGATAATGTTGGATAAGATGTTTGTACATGCTTAGACATTTCAAATGCTGAGAGGAAGGCAAATAAAAAGATAGCTGTTTAGCTTGTGCAACGTGTCAGCTGGACTCACGACAACCTGCACCAACTGAAGATCTCTTCCATCACATTTATACACCCTTTAAACATTTGCCTTGCGCAAAAACAAGGTAACAGAGGAGATTAATGGCATCTGCCCCTTCTTGTCAGGTATGATGAGTTGTGACATTTCACTCTAGAAAGTTTTCACAGACAGGAGATGAAGTATTAGACCTCCAAGTAACACAGCCTTGAGGAGAAAATCTACAAGGAACAGCAAAACCCCCAAGAATCTTCTCAAGGGCAGCTCTACACGGAGACTGGACAAAAAGCTGCCAGCTAATTCCTGGGGTAAGTGTCTAAAATAAAGTTTCAGCAGCGACGGAAATAAGGGGCAGAAAACAAGTTGTACACTTGTAGATACAGCATATAATGTAATAGATTTTACATCAGTTTTCACAATGAGAACAATCAACCATTGGAATAATCTCCCCAGGAAAACAGTGAATTCCCCAACACTGGACACTAAGATTCAGCTGGATAGGATGCTGGGCCATCATGTCTAGACAGTGCTTTTGCCAAGAAAAGTTGAATCAGATAATAGGGGGTCTATAGGGATGCTAGGAAGGGACTCTTCATTAGGGATTGTAGTGATAGGACAAGGGGTAACGGGTTCAAACTTAAACAGGGGAAGTTTAGATTGGATATGAGGAAGAAATTCTTTACTGTGAGGGTGGTGGGGCACTGGAATGGGTTTCCCAGAGAAGTTGTGAATGCTCCATCCCTGGTGGTGTTCAAGGCCAGGTTGGACAGAGCCTTGGTTGGCATGGTTTAGTGGGAGGTGACCGTGCCCATGGCAGGGGTGTTGGAACTAGATAATCTTAAGGTCCTTTCCAACCCTAACTATTCTATGATTCTGTGACTCTATAACCCTTGTGGTCCCTCCCAACCTGGTATTCTGTGACATGTTCTCATGTAATATAAAAATATCATGCACCTTTGCCCATGGCTCTGCTATTCACCTCTGCTGCGTGTGGTTCTGTCCATTGATTTTACCAACACATCTACACGGTCTTCAGGCTTACATCATGTCTGTACACAGAGACATGACTCTCAATTTATGAAAAGCAAAACCAAAGAGTACTGAAATTACTTCAGTCCTCCTCCCAGAGACAAATGCATGCTACATAACCTATTGCAAAGCACATAGAAAATCACTTGTTTATACCCCACCACCTACAAAAAATGATCATTAAGGTGTCAAAATCAGATAAGGGGCCTCTTGCAGGTTATCAGTCTGATAGCAAAATGATTTTTCTTTCTTAAAAACAAAATAATGGTAACATTTAAAATATAACACAGAATCATATAATAGTTAGGGTTGGAAAGGACCTTAAGATCATCTGGTTCCAACCACCCTGCCATTGGCAGGGACACCTCACACTAAACCATGTCACCCAAGGCTCTGTCCAACCTGGCCTTGAACACCGCCAGGGATGGAGCATTCACAACTTGATTCTTAGCAGATAAAATCTGTCTCAGCTTTGATCCCTTCTGGGATATTTTTTTCCTGTGTAGAAAAGAAAGTGAGCTAGTAATTACAACATGCAGCTCCAAGACCAATTAACAATCTGCAACATGCCCCACTTCTTTTATCCTCCACTGGTAACGCTACAGGCAGCATTAACTGTCTAATAAATAGGTGAGCACTGCTTAACACTTTGCAAGGTTTCAGCATTTCTCTTCACTCCTGGCATCAATACTCTCTTTCCTTTGGCTATTAGCAGATCAGTCTGGCAGTATGCAGATGCTGTTCTGTGGTGTGCTCCAAGACACACACTGCCTTTAGGCTCCCCTGGGCTATGAAAGGCAGGTGGCGTATTCATGTTCTGAAAAGAAAGCTTCACTAATGACCCCGTGAAGGTCTCCAAGAGATTTCTTTTTTTTTTTTTTTCCCTAGCTAATCAGCCAGACAAAGAATTTACTTCTGCTTAGGAAGGGTGGATGTTTGTAAGCCAGCTATGAGAGGTAAAGTGCAAATGTTAAATGTATTTTTAATATACTTCCATTTCCTGAAAGCTAAACAGTTCCATGCACAGGACAATGTGCTGTGAGGCAATATCCTAAGTGAACGCACTCCATGTATCAGGCTGTTCAGGGACTAAGTACACATCCAGTATCTGAAGGGGGCTATAGGGATGCTGGGGAGGGACTCTTCATGAGGGACTGTACTGAGAGGACAAGGGGTAACGGGTTCAAACTTAAACAGGGGAAGTTTAGATTGGATATGAGGAAGAAATTCTTTACTGTAAGGGTGGTGTCCTGGGTTCAGCAGTAGCAGTCATTTTTTCTCCTTGGTAGCTGGTTCAGTGCTGTCTTTTGGCTTTTGGCCTGGGAACAGGGCTGATAACACCAGTGTTTCAGTTACTGCTTGGTAATGTTTTGGTCTGACCAAGGACTTTCTGAGTCTCATGCTCTGCCAGGGAGGAGGGGAAGCCAGGAGGAAGCAGAGACAGGACAGCTGACCCAAACTAGCCAAAGAGCTATTCCATACCACAGCACATCATGCCCAGGATGAAAAAACAGAGGGAAGAGACCCAGAAGGGTGGGGGTGCACTGCTTGGTCAGGCTGGGTATAGGTGGTAAGTGATTGTATTCTTTTCCCTTGTATTTCTCTTGTCATTATTATTATTGGTGGTAGCAGCAGTGGTTTGTGTTATACCTTAGTTACTGGATTGTTCTTATCTCAACCTGTGGGAGTTGCATTCTTTCGATTCTCCTTCCCATCCCTCTGGGAGCAGGGGGAAGAAAGCGGGGGGAGTGAGTGAGAGAGCGACTGTGTGAGTTATAGAGGCTTAAACCACGACAGGTGGTGAGGCACTGGAATGGGCTGCCCAGGGAAGTTGTGAATGCTCCATCACTGGCGGTGTTCAAGGCCGGGTTGGACAGAGCCTCGGGTGACATGGTTTAGTGTGAGGTGGAACTAGATGATCTTAATGTCCTTTCCAACCCTAACTATTCTATGATTCTATGATTCTAGGTACTGGTCTTATACAAATGCCTGAACTGAATCAGCAACTGTACTTTGTTATGCCCTAAATATACATGCACATTGTTTTTTTCAAGGCTGTAAGGCTTGGGTTCTTTTAAAGCCAAGGTGGGGAGTAATTATGAATGGGTACAGCTAGAATAGAAACATGCACCGGTACCACATGACAGTGCTCCTACCAGGAAAAGCTGCAAAGCTAGATCTGTTTCCTCTAAGATTCCTACTGAGCAATACATGAAAAACCACAAGATAGATATTTTCTTTGCTTGTAATAAACAATTCATATCAGCACATAAATTAATAGCTCATTGTCAGTACGACAAAAAGCACCAAAAGAGTCTATCAAATAGCTTATCACCTGAAAACCTGCATCCTGTTTATTAATGTCTAAGTGTAGCATATACAAATTAAGAATCATAAGTATATACTGACTTTTATATTATATGCTCCTAGAAAATTTAATAATAGCAGTTTGCCTGTAAAAAATCCCATATGAACAAGCAAGGCTTTTCAGTCAACTACATTAGCTGGTCAGGCACATTTCCATAGAAAAAACAAAGAGATAGCTTTCAATAAATAATTTCTCTTTCCTTTCTACTTCTTTAGTCATCAGATTCCACATGAACCTTTTAAGAAAGGCGAGTACTAACACCCACAACTTTATTTGGATTTTACCTGTAGAAAATGTTTCTGGTACTTCAAAAAAAAAAAAGGAAGAATTTGTGTGTGCAGGTGTGTTATGTACTTAAATATATAAACATATAGAGATGCACATAAACACATATTTACATACTTTTTATATGTTGCCTGCTTGTTTACAACCATTTCAGAGGTTGTAAATAACAATAATTTTGCTGTCAATTTTCCTGAGTAGTATAATTATTGAAATAAAGATCAGGTTATGGCTGGTTTGTTTAGAAATTCCTCTTTCTCTGTTGGCTAAAGAAAGGAGAACTTTCTGAAAGTCATTAGCTGAGAACCTGGTCCTTTACCTCTTCAGTGGTTTACTACATCCTGAAAGTATCAAAAGTACACCATGGAATCATGGAGTAAAATATGATACTCTCTCTGTACATTCATCCCATCTTCACCCTTATAGATGATAATCTACACTTGTAGATACAGTAGAGTCCACAGATCATTAAATCTGTCCAAGTGGTGGTCTAAATTCTTACAAATGGAACTTAGATAAAATAAAGACCACATGAAATTGTGTTGTGCTACCCCAAGGAATAGTAGTATCACCCTTAATCTTTGTTTCACATGGCAAAAAATTGTTTTAATTACCACCAACTTCTGGACCAAAAGATGATAAAACAAGCAACCTTCTCCAAAGAAAGAAGCCTCCTATGTCTCCTACTTCTTCCACAGCTCAAATACTACTCAAATTGAAAACAATACTCTAGCAACCCAAAATCCAGAATGTTAGAACTTAATGGCAGAGGAACTGTCAAATGCTAATATGTCTCACTAGGTTCCAGACTGGAGCTAGCTTGCAACTACCAGTGAGTGCACAACCAAAACTAACACACCACTGTCAAATATGGGCAGCCATATCTGAGTCTATATATACAATCCTCTCCATTACTCTTCATAGGACAGAAACACTGTAGGTATGTTCATAATGAAAGGGAGCCATTTGAACTCTTATATGTAGATTGCATAAAAGAACTATTCAGAAGTATGGTATTTTCTCCACACATTTAATGCAGTGCTTATTTTTGCCACTTCACTTTCATTTGACCCTCTGAGAAAACTGTTTAACATTCAGTTGGGAAGCTAGGTAGTGTTCTGTTGCCAAAACACACAGAGAAAAAAAATGAAAAAGGAAAATTTTGGTTCATTTAGGTGGGGAGAGGGAAAAATGCAAAATGTGAACATTTTCTCAACAGTTTTAATTCCAAAGTTTTGGGCCTTTTTCCCTGTGTACTGCTCCCCCTTGTTTGCTCATTCAAAAGGATGTTTGGATTAATCTATTCTCTTTGATGCTGAAGTACCTTAAGAAATTCTATTCTCACAGCCACACTGAAACGTTTTTGGCACTTGGGGTGTTGTGTTGTTTCCATTCAGCTCCATGCATTCAAGGGGAAGTGGAAAAACACATAGTGGGGCAAAAGGGAGAAAATATAAAAGAGAATTGTACTTCTTTGGAGACCATGGCTTGAACATGGGTCTAGAGAGGAAACATCTGCATTGGAAAGACCTGAAGAATCACCTCAGTGGTTCAGGTTTGGGTACAAGGGAGCTCACCATATCACCCTCAAGCTCTGTATACTCAAAACATCTACTCTCCTGTTGGCAGGCTTCTTACCTCGTCTCCATTCCAAGCTCTTCTCTTCTGTCAGTGAGCAAATATGGTTTTGATTTGTACTTTGATCCAAGCAATCACCATACACACACACTCCACTCCGCTCCTTGACCTCAACACCGACAAGCACAAAATGCTTAACGATGCTCTTGTTCACAGGTTTGACATGGGTTGCAAGCACTGTCACATATGAAGTATCTACTTGCAATTTTAAGTGTGCCAATAGCACTTACTGACATTGTAATTGCACAACAAAGTTCTATTCTTGTTACCAAATTTAAGCCAAGTCATTCTCATTCTATTTACAATGCAGGCATAGGAAAGTATTCTGATGAAACTTAATTAAGTTTAAATAAACTCTGATTGGTGTAAAATGTAATGCGCATTTGCCCAATGGCCATCCAGTGTAAAAAGCCTCAAGCAATAATGTTTTAAAGCATCGTACCCCTGTGATTTGAAGTCTCAGAGGAAATGAAACAAAGTTTACTTAAAAAATGCATCTCAAACCATTTCATACTTTCTTCCTACTAATGCGCTTAACTATTGGTGTATGCTAATAGAGGCTACATAAATGGTCTCCTGACCACTTGATAAATTGCTTAATAAAGAAGTAACTTCCATAGTTGTGAATTAGTTACAAATCAGCAAGTATTTGCTATCCATCAAACAGCAGCAGGAAATTCAACTGCAAAACACCAGACTATATCAGGGGAATGGACAGGCAGGAAGACAATAAGGGAAGAAATTAAATTCGTATTGTTAGCATTTCATGTCACCTGTACAGACAGTATTTTGATATTTTATAATTTTATCCCTGCTGCCCAGCAGAGCAGCAATCTTCTGCTACAAGTCATATACTCAACTCCTCTTTTGAGCTGCCAGAACATACAAGAGGATGTGAACCTAAAACTTATCTCACCACATGACCAAAAAAATAAAAAAACCCAAAAACCACCACCACAAAAAAAAACAAAAAAACAAAAAAAACACACACACAAAACAAACAAACAAACAAAAAGCCCCAAAAGAAACCCCTTTACTATTGCTTTGGACATTTGGAGAATCAAACTATTGCCAGATCAGCCCTAATGCCTACTACTTACTACACATCTATCAGAGCCTAGCATCAGCATTTGGAATTAAATCTTCCCTGTTCAAAATATTTTTGATTGTTATTTCCCTGGGGATTTTCAATGAAGAAGGAAAAAAAACAACCCAAACAAAAAAAGGAAAGAGTCATTGCAACCAAATCCAGATGGACCCCAGACACAGAAATATGTAATGTGGGATGAATGAAAGACATTATGAAAGAAGCAGCTCTGACTCAAATTTGGGTTTATTTGGGCTATAACGCCTAATATTACTGCTGAATGTGAGACTGAGATACTGACTAGAATGTACTTCAAATTTTCTGGCATGCCAGAGTTGTGTGGGCCAGTTTCTTGCGACATTCACTTAGGATGTACTATTCTATCAGTGAATAGGACATCCACTCTCTATCCACATTGCAGTATGCAACCTTTGCACACAAATAGAAACAAGAAGCAAAATTCACATCCTCTAGCTTCATGTACCTCCCCTGAAGCACCTTTTGAAAGCTACATTGTCAACAAAAAGACAAGGTGTCTTTGGGCACTGAATTACATAGAAGGTCACTGATACCTTTATTGCCCACTGACTTCACAGGACTTGCTCACTTTTTTGTGGTTAAGCCCACAGGTCAGAGCAGGAGTACAGATTATATTCTCTGGCAGCAAGAGAAGAAGAACATTCACTCTAAAAAGAAGATGGCTCAGTTATACTTCATTCTGTGTTTTCAAGATACATAAACAGAGGGCTCTGGATAAAAACCCTGACATTTTAAATCAGCAGGGATTTTACTAGTCACTTCAATGGAAACACTTCTGCCTTTAAGTCACCTTGTTTAAGAACACAGTTAAATATCTTCAATGTTTTCACTGGGATTTGAAAAGCCAGAAAGTTACGACACTTAGACGAACAATCTGAATACTTACAAGCATGTTAAGCATTGCAGATCACAGTAGTAATACGCCACAGTAAAACTGAATCTTTACAGCATGCCTAGATTCGTCTCTTGAGTGAGTTCAAAGTTAAACCACCTTTTTTAGAGATTACAAAATAAAAACAAGAAAGAAAGGGTGGGTAGAGACGATAGGTCAGCGGCAGCTACAGGTGAAATTAAGCTGTGGCTAGTCCAATCCATTAAACTGTACTTGCCAGTTTGTGAATCATAGAACAGTTTGGATTGGAAGGGACCTTTAAAGATCACCCAGTTCCAAAACACTGCCATGGGCAGGGACACCTTCCACTAGACCAGGTTGCTCAAAGCCCCGTGCAACCTGGCCTTGAACACTGCCAGGCAGCCACAACTTCTCTGGGAAGCTCTCCCAGCGAGACTTGTCAAGAAGCAGGAAAAGCAACACTGCAGTTAAGCAAACTAATGTGCTATAAGAAGCTGGCTAATTTGAGCAAAGTGCCTACTGATACACACTCTTTTGAGACTTCAGCAATGTCTGGCAAACATTAGCGCTTCTTTTCCTTTAAAAGTCTTAATCTCTTAAAAATTTTATGCCAGAAAATCTATACTTGCTTTCTGCAGTTCCTGCACCAGATCTTCTTCTATTTCCAGCCTGAAACTTCTTAGTAACACAACACCTAAGCATCACAAAAGAATTTTGATGCCTCAAAATAAAATCATGGGCATGATGAGCATGGCCAACGAACACACACCAAATTTTACTTAATGGCAACATAAGCACATGAGCAAAGCATCACTTGCATGTACATGTCTGGCTGGCTGGACAGACAGGCAGTAGTAGATCTATCCAGTGAGAATACTGGATGAACAAATATTTATTGAAAGCTACTCAGCTGTGATACAGAAGGGGATTCATGGTATGGTGCATCTGGACTCTGCTCATTTTTTATGAGATAATTGCACCACGGACTACCTCCAACATGGCATGACTGAAGGATTTGCCTTTTAAATTTAAAAACATGGAACGGACAGGAATTAAATCCGTCATGCCTCCATGTAGCACACAAAGGAAGAGGAGTATAAATAAACAGGCAACCAGAATGGTGCAATAAGAACAGGATTAATCCAAGTGTGATTAATTGTCAGATTAAAATTGATAGTGCCAGCTGTATCAGATCCATTCTGCCACATTATTCTTGCCTGTTATTTTTTTTTTTTGTCTCCACCTTCTTCCCATCTCCTTGGTGGATAAACCTGCAGGAGAGTTAATTGTCACATACATGGGTTTAATCATATTGTCCACAGTGTTCAGGGCCTTGCCTTCAGCGATCCATGACTAATTGTTGTGGTAATTTTTCAATCATTAACAGCATCGCATATGCTGCAAACAAATCCCATGACACCCACTAAAGCCCCGGCAGCAAGTGGTGCACACTCCTTCATGAAAGCCTCGAGCCCCCTTCTCCCTCCCCTCTCTGCCATTGTGAAGCCATCAATACGGTGCCCCTGGCCTTTGGGAGGCGAGTGGAGGGGCAGAGCTGGATGGGCACCCACGACTCGGATGCTTGATGCTGCTGGTCATAAGGAAGGAGCACCGCAGAAGGTGTGGGGGGAGAGGAAAGAAATGTAAGCTCCATCTGGGCCGGCTGAGGGGGGTCTTGCTGGCCCCCCACTCAGCCTCCATGGAGCAGCGCCCCTTCTCCGCCTTTCAACTGCATTAGCCATCGCCATGGCAACGGCCGGGACTCATCTGCCGCGGCCGGCTGCGGCCCGCTCCCCCCGCAGGCCGCGGGTGGGCCGAGACCTGCCCGGGGGGATCCCCCGGCTGACCGAGACATGGCTCTAATCACCTTGTCAATGCCAGCGAACCGGGGCGGATAAAGCCGGTGGCTTTTCCGGACTCCCATAATTACACGCCCTTAATAAGAAATAAAAAGGCAAGCCAAAAGCTTTTCTCTTGCCTCAGAGCCAAATAAAACCCAGAAACAAACTTCTGCACCAGCAGCCCCGCAGCAGTACACAGGAGCAGTGCCACAGCGGTTCAGAGGGAACTGTGAGGATTATACAGTAGTGCCATTGCCTGTCCAAGCCATGTGAACTAACTGATCCCCAGCACAGCTGCCAAAAGCTTGCCTGGGGAATGAGGAGGCTGGCATTACCAGTAACCTTTTTGACTTCTTGTTCCCAGATTGATTAATTTATTCACCGGCATGCAAGCCAGTCTGCGCTGCTGAGGCCTACAACACCCTCCAATGGCCTTGCCTGGGTGCCTAGAAAAACAGCAGTCAGCTTGCAGCTTTGAACGGGCTGACGGGATAATGTCCTCACCTAACACGTTAGCATATTAAACTGTTTGATGTGACTGCTTATAGATGATGCGTATCAGCATTCTCGAAGGCTTGAATGGGGGAAAGAAACAAGCAGATGAGATTCTGCAGCATCTCTGCTTTGTAGAGACTACTTTAAAACAAGGTGGCATTTCAGCAATCATCCACTTGCTCTAGAAAATGCTGATAAAGCATTTCATTATTTAAAGCCATGGTAGAAGCAGGAGTGAGTATCAAACTACAAATGCAGGCAAAGGAGAAAAAAAAAAAAAAAAAGAACTAAGAACAAAACAAAGCAGGATCAAGCAAAAGTGGGGGCCCTACTGCTCCCTTGGAGTTGGGGGAAGAGAGACTCCATGGGTATGCAGATTTGTAAATAACAGCATCTTAGACTTGGCTTCTGTTTGAAGCCACAAGGAAGCAGAGGGAGGAAAAAGTCCTTCCTGTGTGTTTCTGATAATCACTGCACCAGCACTCTTATGCAACCATCACATTACTTGCAACAGGATCAGCGCCTTCACCTCATCCAGCAAGCAGGGCTCCCACTGCCTCCCCAGCCACCATGCAGGTAGGTCACACTTCCTCTGCTTGCCCCTGGGTTGCAGATGCAGTGTGATACACAAATACATAATAAACCTTTGCACTTCTATTATTTTTGACAGCTCTGTCCCACCACCCATGAATTGCTTTCTGTGAGTGTGGGGGAACCCTTTGTGGCACACAATTGAAATAACCTTTCTTGCTTTTTTCCCCTTCCTTATCCCAGAAAAAATTGTCCTCTCAGAGCAGAAAGAAAGGGTGACAACACGTAAACAGTTACTTAATTTCTGCATGCAGCAGTGTCGCTGCTATTACTATGCTGCATTGAGTTGGTGTCACTGACAGAAGAACCACATGAAGTTTATGGAACCGCCTAGAGCCTACCATAGATGACAAAAGATCTCAGCAATGGCAGATGGCATGTGAGTCACTGTAAAGGCAATTAGCAGCTAGCTGCTGGATTTTGACGTGCTGGGGAGGACAGAGGGGGTTTTCTCTGCTCCAAGCAGTTCTCACCAGAGGGGCTTGAAATAGGCATTAGTCTCACTTTGCCCCCACAGAGTCTTTGCAACCACCGCTCCTGGCTTTGAGGCTGCTGTATTGCTAGGTACCTACAGGCATCCAGTGCAGAAAAGATTTGCAGCAGCAATAAAAATGCTGTCTTTTTGCCTAGATGGGCACAAGTCACAGCTGCTGCAAGGAGAGAGTGTTTTAAGCAGAATGAAAAAGCTGCAAAACACCTATGCAGCAAAGGACCACCAAGCCAAGTGCCATGAAAACATTACAGAGTGCTGTAAGCAGTGATTGAAAATGCATCAAAACCATCAAATGCTTCTAAGCAACAATGACAAATGGCTTCTGGAACTGTTCAAGCTGGATACCTGTCAAAATGAGTTTGTACGGTAGACAGCGGTCCTAAATTTTGATCAGAGAGCTAAATAAGAACTCTTCAGCATGAGCCTTGTCAGCATATATCCTTATCTTCAAGTAAGTAAAAAGAATAATATAAAAATGTACTAGTAAAATAATGCGCAGCAAACATCTCGTCTGTGTGCCTGCAGTGCAGACCTTGGATAACCCTGAAGCAGGGACATTATTCTGGACAATCTTATAGACAGCATCATGACCAGTAACACTCAGAAGGCTACTACCTTACTTAGGAAACCTAAGGTAACAAATTACATCAGTTTTTCCTACACCTGCTAATTTGCTCATTACTTTGCAGGTCACTGTTAGTTTTCATGAGCCCTGTAGTAGGGACTCTTGTGTACTTTTTATTTGCTAAGTGTACGCACAAGAACAGTGACCTCTTTTGGGGGGCTCCTTGCACTGCTGCAATCAATAGCATTTACTACAAACCCTGACAGCCTCACAGCACAGGTGCTCTGTCTCTGGAAGCACAGCATCTACTAATCCTTTCCGCTGGAGGAGAAGCTCTATCAGCTATCACCCATACATGGACTAAGCAAGCCACTTATGAAGGGCAGTGTACCAGTTTGTGTTTTTCCATCCCCAATTAAGCATGCTGGTAAGTATTCAGTAGAGGCTAGATAATGCTACCTTTCAAAGAGCCAATGAAAGAGCTGTCAGTAACGCTCTCATCAACGTCTCACTTCCACATTAGACAGCTCTTCCTGCTCAGTTTCACGTTTCCCAGGAGTCAGAGGCTGTACCTCTCAGAAGTCCATGATCCCAATGTTATGGCAGCACTGCTGCACACATTCAGCATCTGCTTACAAGCCACTGCTGGCACCCATGCCATAGGTTGCTTACTCCTTACTAAATCCAAGGTTGGGCAACTCTAGTTCTGTCAACTACTGCACTTTAGTGACTCCCAGGCTACTTTGCACTTGCCGACTGACTTCCATCAGTAGGTATGACAACATTTTGCAACTACTAATCAAGCCTGAAACAACAGTGAGAAGTCAATAGGTCATTATCTCCATTCTGTATGTAAGTAAATTGAAGAAGATGATTGTGAATGCAACAGAGACGTTACATTCAAGCAAATCCTATTGAATAGTTCTAATATAGACATCAATCTTTCCTTGTGGTTACTTAGCAACTTTTCTACAGAAAGCAAACACCAAATCAAATAAAAACAAAACAAAACAAACAAAAAAAAGCAGCAGTAAGCATGCCTGCACTCTAATCTTATTCAATGTAGAGAAAGTGCTATGTACTGTATGTACATGATTACTAATCACCAGGATAGAGCCAAATGACATATTACTATATGAAATTGCATACCATCCTGCAGATAGAACCAAGACTGCAAAGATATTTCGAGAAAATCCAAATGTTTGAGAAGTTATTTGAAAAGTTAGCAATTTTATCAGATATAGGAACCTTCTACAATAAGATCAGCCCTAAGGATTTGACTGCTTTGGTTTTTGCCAGCTACAGAAACCAGAAGTTGCAATTATGTAATAACATTGCTACAGGTAATGTTCAAGCATCTATAACTCACATTATGTAAGGACAGATACCCAATGTACATTTTAATCTTGCCGAGTTTGACAGCATCTAATCATACTAACTATAATACAGCATGTGGAATTTGAGTGCCACTGAATTCCAGAGAAATTATTAACATGCAATTTTGGAGGGTTTTCTAAATCTTTTCTAATGCATCAGTCCAAGTGCACTAAGCCAATTACATGTCACAAGACAGGAAAACAACCCTTTCAAAAATAAATTTTGTGCCTACTAATAAAAGCCTTGTGAGTTCCAGGGAGTTCTCATATAATACTGGAACACACTTTACTTAATGTTTGTTTCGCTTCCTCCAGCTCAGAGCCTCTTAGGAAAAAGAAAAAGAAAAACAAAAGAAAAGCCCAGCAGTAGCAAGCTTTCTGAGCTAGAAATCAAAGTTCAAAATTAATTAAAATGTTCAGAAAAAGGATGTCGTAATGAAAAAGCACATACAAGAAACATATGAAGCTAAGAGTTACCTTCCAAGTGGAAGAAGTACTGCCCTTACTGAGGACAACCAACCACAGAGAGCTGATCTCTGAGTGGATGGTAAGGTGACACGGGACAAGCCACTACATCAAGTTGTGTCAGTTTCTGCTTTCTGTAAAACATGTCCAATAATAAAGCTTTTACAAAAACTATTATGGCATGCTGCTGAAAAGTGCTGCACAGCAGCACTGCTTTTATTATCACCCAACAGAGGGCATTTAAGCAGAACATGATGACTGGCCATGTTTCTTCCACTGAGGACAGCCACTGACAGTATTCCTCACCAATTATGTTTTCTCCAAATGCCTTAAAAAACAAAACCCCAAAAAAAGAACCAAAAAAAAAAACCAATGGACTCATTAAACAGAGGTTTCAGATGGCTGCACTTCAGCAGCTGAGGAGGGTCAGCATACCTATACATTAATGGGTTCTCAAAGCTATGATACCTACAAATGATCCAAGTCTGGATTAGTACCAAAGCAACACATCTTAAGGGTATTTGAACAGATTCATAGAATCATAGAATAGTCAGGGTTGGAAAGGACCATAAGACCATCTAGTTCCAAAACCCCTGCCAGGGGCAGGGACACCTCACACTAAACCATGTCACCCAAGACTCTGTCCAACCTGGCCTTGAACACCGCCAGGAATGGAGCATTCACAACTTCCCTGGGCAACCCATTCCAGGGCCTCACTACCCTCACAGTAAACAACTTCCTCCTTATATCCAATCTAAACTTCCCCTGTTTAAGTTTGAACCCGTTACCCCTTGTCCACTCACTACAGTCCCTCATGAAGAGTCCCTCCCCAGCATCCTTATAGGCCCCCTTCAGATACTGGAAGGATGCTATGAGGTCTCCACGCAGCCTTCTCTTCTCCAGGCTGAACAGCCCCAACTTTCCCAGCCTATCTTCATACGGGAGGTGCTCCAGTCCCCTGATCATCCTCGTGGCCTCCTCTGGACTTGTTCCAACAGTTCCATGTCCTTTTTATGTTGAGGACACCAGAACTGCACACAATACTCCAAGTGAGGTCTCACAAGAGCTGAGTAGAGGGGCAGGATCACCTCCTTCGACCTGCTGGTCATGCTCCTTTTGATGCAGCCCAGGATACAGTTGGCTTTCTGGGCTGTGAGCGCACAGTACCGGCTTATGTTCATTTTTTCATCGACCAACACCCACAAGTCCTTCTTGGCAGGGCTGCTCTGAATCTCTTCTCTGCCCCACCTGTAGCTGTGCCTGGGATTGCTCCAATGCATGTGTAAGACCTTGCACTTGGCATGGTTAAACTTCATCAGGTTGGCATCAGCCCACCTCACAAGCGTGTCAAGGTCCCTCTGGATGGCATTCCTTCCCTCCAGGATATCAACTGAACACCACAGCTTGGTGTCATTAGCAAACATGCTGAGGGCGCACTCAATCCCACTGTCCATGTCACCGACAAAGATGTTGAACAAGACCGGTCCCAACACCGATCCCTGAGGGACACCCCTCATTACTGGTCTCCAGCTGGACATTGAGCCATTGACCACAACTCTTTGCGTGCTGCCATCCAGCCAGTTCTTTACCCACCGAGTGGTCCACCTATCAAATTGATGTCTCTCCAACTTAGAGACAAGGATGTCATGTGAGACAGCGTCAAAGGCTTTGCACAAGTCCAGGTAGATGACATCAACTGCTCTACCCCTGTCCATCAATTCCATGGCCCCATCATAGAAGGCCACCAAATTGGTCAGACAGGATTTCCCCTTAGTGAAGCCATGCTGGCTGTCACTAAGCACCTTGTTGTTTTTCATGTGCCTCAGCATGCCTTCCAGGAGAATCTGCTCCAAGATTTTGCCAGGCACAGAGGTGAGACTGACTGGTCTGTAGTTCCCCACCTCATCCATTTTCCCCTTCTTGAAAATGGGGATTATATTTCCCTTTTTCCAGTTGTCGGGAACTTCACCTGACTCCCATGATTTTTCAAATATGATGGACAGTGGCTTAGCAACTTCATTTGCCAGCGCCTTCAGGACCCGCGGATGGATTTCATCAGGTCCCATGGACTTATGTATGTTCAGGCTCCTAAGATGGTCTCGAACCAGATCCTCTCCTACAGTGGGCCCAGGGTCTTTATTCTCACAGTCTCTGCATCTGCCTTCCAAGATTTGGGTGGCATGGTCAGAGCATTTCCCAGCGAAGACTGAGGAAAAGAAGTCAGTAATAACCTCATCATTCTCCAAATCCAGGGTAGCCAGTTCTCCCAATAGCTTCTTGAGGGGGTCCATCTTGTCCCTAGTCTGTCTTTTATTTGCAGTGTACCTATAGAATCCCTTCCTGTTATCCTTAACATCCCTAGCCAAGTTTAATTCTAAGTGGGCCTTAGCTTTCCTAACCTGGTCCCTAGCTTCCTGGACAACATCCCTGTATTCTTCCCAGGCTGCCTGTTCTTGCTTCCACCTTTTATAAGGCTCTTTTTTCCTTCAAATTTTCCTCAGCAGCTCCTTATCCATCCAAGGAGGTCTCCTGGCCCTCCTGCAGCACTTCCTTCTAGTAGGCATGTATCGCTCCTGAGCTTGCAGCAGGTGATCCTTGAATATCAACCAACAGTCTTGGGCCCTCCTGCCCTCTAGGGCTATATCCCATGGAAGCTTACTAAGCAGGTTCCTGAAGAGGCGAAAGTCTGCTCTCTTGAAGTCCAGGGCAGTGAGCCTGCTGCAAGCTCTTCTCACTGTCCTGAGGATATGATGGCCGACACTGAGTGAGGAGTTTTCAGTAAGGTATGACTCCACTACAGGAAGCTGCGAGTCTAGTATGGCTAAGGAGGAATAGAAGAGGAATGCAAGGTCTTTGGAGAATATACCTCTTTCAAGCCATCAGACTTTACAGTTTACCTTGAGGTTTTTCAGTTGGCATGTCCTTAAAAGAACAGACCCCAAACTCCCTCTAATTGATTCAGTAAAAAAAAACCACAAACCCCCCCCCCCAAAATTAAAAAAAAGATAGTGTGATTCCCCAAACCTTTGCTCTGTTCCAGTTACAGCTGGTACATCTTAAATCTCAGCTGTTGAAAAACAGCTACTGCATTGTTATTATTCCCCATTTGCACCAGTGCTCCTAATACAGCAATTTACTCTAAGCCCCCTTAGCTTCGCCATGACTCCTCATCATGCTTTTCTGCTCTTCCGGAGAAGACTTCAGCTTCCATTTCACACCTCTGCAGACATGGCAAGCAACTCCATATACTGGATTATCCAAACTAAAACTGTCATTCTACAATAACAGGCTGAGAGTTGAGCAAGAAAATCGAAGTCAATGGACCAGGTCACAGGCCTCCAACAGAGGTCTTCAATCACCTGTCAAACACCTTTCCTGTTCAAGGCGTGGGTCCAGAACAAAGAGTAAAGCAAGGCCTGAGGCAAATCCTAGCCCTCCAAATTCAGTATCTTGCACATGACTTCCACAGGTAGTAGAGCATGAAGCTGATGAGCTCATGCAGGCATCTCCCCCAGTGTCACACTTCCTTGACACAGTTTCCTCAGCTGTGGTTTGAAAAACATCTTGGGGTTGTCCTTCAGCTGCCAGTATACTTGCTGCAATTACTTTCTTCTGCTACAAAGCCTTTATGAGTTTGGTCTCTCGGGAGTCCAGGAAGGCCCTGCCAGCTCTGTATTGCACAAACATGTAGAACACTGAAGAAATTACAGATTCGGTGTCCCTTACTTCACCTTCCTTAAACTCCACCTGTGAATTGTATAGTCACAGAGCTTTTCCCTAACTTACGGTGTATACACTTTTTCTTCAAGCCTCATAAGTAGAGAGATAATGAAAGGGAGATGGGAGTAAAGCAGCAAAAAGTCACTGTAGGGAAACTCTAGTTTTCAAATTCGAGCCTTTCAAGGAAAGAGTTGCTGATTTTCTCTTTCTGCAGAGTATCATAAGGCAGCAAGGAGGTCATTGTAGGGGAACACTGGCTTTTTCAAAGTTAAGCCTTTCAAGGAAAGAATTAATGATTTTCTCTTACTGCTGAGTATCACACCGGCAGGTGTGATGGAAAGCACAGAAGACAAGAGGCTGTCTGTTGAAAATAAGTGAAGTAAAGCATCCGCATTTTTGGGATGATGTGACTGTGTTTCTATTTATTGGAATGATTATGTTAATTCAGTCTACAATGCCAACCTGATCTCATATTCTGGGCATACCTGTTGCAAGTGGCTGCTGTTCCTTCCCTTCCCCTGAACAGTTTTAATCCTGATGGCCAATTTAATGAAGAACACCAGAAGGGTGTGTTGGCTGATGACTGCTAAAAAAAGTTTGATCTAATTACTGACCCATGAAGAAGAGACAAGAATGCGAGATCATTCTCTGTCCAACATTAGAGATCCCACAGAGGTCTATAGGAAGTGACTGGTTGCACTACTCCTGCAACTGCTCCTAAACTTAGTTTAGAATGACACAAATTTCTATCTATCTCATCTTTTAAGTGTACTCCATTTTGGTTTTAAATACCTCTTTCTTAAAAGTATTGGGTAGAAAACTCTAGGGCAATGTCAGTGCTTATGAATGGTCTAACATAACAAAAAAATAAAAAACAAACCCAAAAACCAAAACCAGCTACCAGCCATGTGTATGCAAACATTATGCCCAGTGATGACCTTGTATACTCCCCTACTGTTCCTCTCATGTTTTTAAGACTTAGTGCATCTGTAACAGCCACAAATATGGCAAACAGAACTACTGATGGGGCACCACAAAAATTACTTGATTTTCTTTTTACTGAGTTTACAGTTATACAGAGTGCTTCTTTCTCCCCATCACAGGATGCACAGGTTTGCTTCTACTGAGATAAGTTTGTATTGATTGATTAATGTACAGAAACAGAAATAGCATAAATTACACTTTTTTTGAGCTAGAAGCAATTCCACTCAGCATCACGTGCTGCCAAAACAAAGCAGAAGTTTGTTCCTTGCAGCCTATAGGGCCACATTTAAAGACACCCAGATACTCACCAGTGCATCACTTATCACCTGGGTACTATTATAAAACCACATACGTGGCACAGAACAACTTTGGAAATCTGCAGAGGATGCTACAGCATTTTTCTAATGATTTCTTCTGCTCCTCCAATCAGCCACATGCAGAACATGGCCAATGCTTACGCTCAGTCTGCTCCACTTCACTATCAATGTGTGAAAGCTGACTGCAATGTAGGCACAATGACTTTTGTTTAAAACTACTGTACAGTTAAACGCAACTTCAGATGGCTTAAATGAACTCCAGATTCCTGTTCTGAAGAGGCTTTAGTAAATGCTCGTTCTCTTTGTTCCTATTGCTCATGTGCCTATGATGTACAAGAGCTGCAATCCAGCTGTTACTAATTCTTCCCTCAACACAGCCAGAATCTTACCCTGCAAGCAACTGTACAAATAAATAAATAACCACAAGAGGGCAGACACAGGACAAGTGCCCCTGGTGAGCAGAGTACCCTAGGAAATACAGCCTCTCCTTTTAAAGATGAGCTGCCAACATTTACTAAATAAATAAAAATAGAAGCAGCAAGTGCCAAGGCAGGTAGTTTTCCTTTCTAAGATCACCAGCTTTTATTCAGTAAGAACAGAAAGCATTTTAGCACTTGTAAAAGTAATTCTGCCTGTCTTGATTGTGTGTGCTCATTTTGGCAGGTGTAGAATTTTCTTCACAGCAGCTAGTATGCGACCGTGTTTTGGATCTGTGCTAGAAACGGTGTTGGTAACTCAGGGATGTTTTTGCTATTGGTGAGCAGTGCTTGCACAGAGCCAAGGCCTTTTCTGCTCCTTATCCCACTCCACCAGTGATCAGGCTGTGGGCGCACAAGCAGTTGGCAGGAGACACAGCTGGGACAGCTGACGCCCAGTGACCAAAAGGATATGACCTATATGGTATCATGCTTAGCCTATAAAGCTGGTGGAACAAGAGGGGGATGTTTAGAGTGATGGCGTTCATCCTCCCAAGTAACCGTTATATATGTGATGAAGCCTTGCTGTCCTGGAGGTGGCTGCCTGCTGTTGGGAAGTAGTGAAGGAGTTCCCTGTTTCGCTCTGCTTGCATGCATGGCTTTTGCTTTACCTTTTAAACTGTCCTTATCTCAACCCATGAGTCTTCTCACTGTTACCATTTTGATTCTCCCTGCCATCCCACTGGGGGAGAGTGAGTGAGCAGTTGCGCAGGCTTAGATGCCAGCTGGGGTTAAACCATGACTTTGTGATATGATGGTTTCTAATGTAGTAGCAGAGGTATCTTGGCAATTATAGTTTCTGCTGTGAGTCATGCAGTAGTATTGTATTAAGAATCTATTTCCCTGAGCTGAAAAAAGGAGTCCAAGTCAGGAATTTAACTTTGACTGTCATTTTTGGAACATATTAAGCGAGTCTGAACTAATCTGAGAAAAGGATTTTCTTCACATTACTTATTCTTTTGGAATAATTCATTAGCTAAAGACTTCTCAACCCATACAGTCAAACATGAAGTCCTAACTGGAGTCTCTTGCCTTATTTAAATAGATTCTACTAACTTTTCTTCTGTCATAATCCCCACTGCTATTTTGCATCAATCACTATTCTCAAAGAAAACTCAGTAAATCCACTTCTTTTTTTTTTTTAACAGAAAAAGCTCTGAATTTCAATGACAGTGACATTCCCTGTCATTACCATAAATAAGACAGGCACTTTTGAAAGAGTGACTCAAACTTCAGGACTGGAAGAAATAGTTTTCTGTTACTGTTTTCCTGTCTCCTCATAATTTTAAGATAAAGAACAAACAAAAGTTATTGCTTGTTGCAGGGTGAGGAGCTGAACAGCTCTAAAATTGTAGCCACCAGCTTACGGGCTTTCTGTAGAGTGTTTTTTCTTTCTTTTTTATTTCCTGATAAAGCCAACATTTTGACCCAGAGAACACAGAATTTGCCAAGGTTTTCAAATACACACCTAAAGTTTTTAAGTAATCCAAATGGCCTCAAAAGCAAGGAAACAAACAAGCCCTTCTGGTCTCCGCTCTCCATTCGGCCAAAAATAAAATAGGTACGAGATAACTTCCATGGTTACTTCTTAAATTCCATTCTTTGTTACATACAAAAGTTTCCTGTGACTCAGCCAGAATATTTAGGATCGAACATATTAGTGATGCTCACCACATAGTCATCAGAATATGTAATTTATGGCATCCATTCTGTTCAGGAAAAAGGAGACATTGCTTTAATATCTATTTGTAATCTGTCACTGTTGTTTATATAGAAGAAAAGTGCTAATAAAGGCTGGCATTTTTCCCTGATTCATTTCAGGTACAGCAGCAGATCCTGCTCAAAACTGGCTGGTACACTGCCTGGAACGGGCTGTCTCCTCTCCATAGCTGTGCTGTTGATGCCTTCCAGCAGCAGGGAGGTGCCAAACCTGTACCAGACTCTTTCTTTCCTTCTGGAAACATGATCACAGCATAATCACCTCCTTCTGAACACCTTTTTATTCCTGTGTTGGTGGTTTTATCCCCTGTACTGCTCACAGACACTGCCCGTTAATGAATGTTGAACAGGAAAGTAAATACAGGTATCTGAAGATGAAGCCCAAGCAAAACTGAAGCGATGTTATTCTTTGTAACACAAGCCAAAACAGCACCACTGGAGCCGACTTACATACTTTTACAAAGCTAGAGTTTATAATAACGTGAAAGGTTATTCTGTTGGCAGGCAATGACAACAGAGAAGCGGTGGCCAAACTCTGGCTCTTGAGCTGTTCTGTGTTTGCTTACATGCAATTCAAACAAAGATCCCCAGCCAAGGCTCACCCGCACGGTCAGCAGCAGATCAGTATGCACTGGCACACTGACAGCTGGGCAATCCAATCCTCTAAGCCTCCAGCAAAATGAGCTATGAGAGGCTGGTGCCACTGGCTCAGCCTGGACTGCTGCCACAACCAGGCCATCATCACCAGATGGCTGTCGCTCCCCCTCAAACTTGCAAAACACTTGGATTTCCCTTCCCAACTCATTGCCCTCTGAAGATGTGTCTCATGACTCAGCTGAAGACTCTGATAAATGGTACGGAGTTGGGAAGGCTGACCACCCATACACTACTACTGCTTTGTTATTTTCTTAACAAAACAGCTGAGCAGAGTGGGGGGAGGCGTGTGTTTAGCCTCCAGCAGTCATGCAGGAAACCCGCTTTCACCCATTCCTCTCACCAACTAGAAATCTGAAAGACAAGAAGTGATGTGCAACAGAAACATCCTAAACAAAACCTCCTGCCCAGAAATGTGAAATCAAGTTTGTGTTTGCAATCAAGTGAAGATAAATACTTCCCAAAATGCTTGATCTAATCTCAGCTGAACGGAAACTATCTTAACTAAGCTTTGTGTAGCAGAGTCAAGAACAGTTACAGACATGCCTGAAAATCTATTCTCCACCCTCAGCTGGGTTTTCCTGATAAATGTCCTGGGAACAGCAAAAATTAATATTGCAACACAATGAAAAAACCCGCAGGGTATCCCAGCTCATGAGGAGTTATATTAGGCTCCTGGCTGATGGAAACCACTCAGCATTCATCAAATATCAGTGTAGTAATTCAATAGTATTATTTAGCTGTATTTTCATTTGCATAAATAAAGCCAAGGGAGACACCTTCTCTGTGCTATAAATTGTTGCTCTTCAAGGTTTTTGAGAGTAGCACTTTCTTTTACTTGGGAGCTGCTTAATAAACTACATCCATTGTTATTAAGCTTTCTCTTGCGTGCAGTGCTGTAGTCATCCTGCTAGATCCCAAGGAGACAAATCACAGTGAATTACTAAACCTTTAATTTACTTTTGATTAAAAAAAAATAAAGGGAAGGAGAGAAAATAGATCCACATAGGTAAACTGCTTCAAAGGCAATAAGAGCTCTGGAAGATGCAACTGCACATTCTCTCACCTCTTTTTTTCCTTTTTTTTTAGATTCCACGTGGACTAAAATCAGCCTCACATATGCTAGGGAAAGCTTTCATTCACTGGATGGAAAGATGTGCCATGCACCTGTCAGTCAGCCAAGCAGTCTTGCTGGCTTCAAGGTTAGTGCTAAACTGAGTTAACCCTTTCTCACAGGCATTTTGTGCAGAAGAAAATGAAGCATGAAGACAAAGCAGTTTCCTAAACTGTAAAGATAAGGAACATATATTCCAACTAAAAATGTAGACTTGCAACATGAAAGGGAAATTATCCTCTAAATCCATTGACAGTACTAGTCTAATACTCAGCTGGCAAAATCATATGGAGCCACGAAATCAAATAGCCATCCAAGTTCTATAATAGCTACTTACTTCAAGATTCAATCCTACACTTCCTCTACCACAAAATTCTCCTGTAAACAAATAACACATTTCCCAGAAATAGGTGCAATAGAATTGTCATTATATGGAATACTTTACTTATTCATTCTATACAAACACATACAGACTGGGAGTAAGCTTCTATTAATTCTTTTGAAAAACACCAACTCTAACATACATAATGAGTCTGTCAAAAGTAATAAAATCAGAGAAAGCAACATTTCAAAAACATTCAAAACCTTTTTGTTCCTTCAGGACGAAAAACTTGATGAAAAACCAATTTTAAAAATAGAGCTATCAATGACGCACAAGACAACAGGCAAATTATCTTGACAAGGAAAAGGGAAGTGCGGAGGAAAGGATAACTTTGCAATACAACACACACATCAGACCTGGTGGTGTAGCCATAGGTAACAGAACAAGAGAAAAAAAAAAGCCCAAATAAAACAATGCGCCCTCTGACTGGAGCACCACTTCTATGCAACTTATTTCTGTGGTTTGGCTTACTTATCATGGCAAGACCAAGACTTCCTTCCAGGCAGTTCAAAAGGAACCAAAAAAAAATCAAACCCAAAAGGCAATCTTCATGCAAATGCAGGAAATGAACTCTCTCCAATTTCTTCTTTTAGTGGGATGAAAGGAGATAGAAGAACTAGCTTTTCTAGACAAGAAACATCCAAATTAAAAAATACTTGTTCTTTAGAATCTTTAACCTCTGAAGTCCTGAGAGTCTGGATCTAATCCTCCCAAAACTTCAAGCACCAGCTATGGCCTAGCTCACATGTAAACGTGTAGCAGTGCCCTATCTATTCTCTTTGCTGGACACGGATGCCCAGTAAATATTCACCTAGATTTGCAATCACAAAGGAGGCTGGCAGTAATGGCTAATCTGAAGATGCTGAGGAAGCGGTTAATCTTTCCACTGTCTCTGCCTATGGGCAATTCCTTTACTGACAAGATGAGTGGTAGTCAACTAAGGACAGGTAATTGACACCCTCCCTTCCCCCACATTTCTGGGCTATTCAACTAACTACTCAAAGGTTAAAAATCAAGCACATGCTTATCTATTTTGCTGGTAGCTGCCCAGGTGACTACACTCACAGATCCTCTCCTTGTACAGGCTAGATCACCGCAGACTTTTTAGGGAAAAGCAGGTCTTCTGCCCTATTACTTACTCCCCTACTGGTCAGCATTGCCTTAGGTCCCCACATCTCTGGATGTGCCCTGTACATATATTTGTGTGTATCTATATGAAATGTTGCAGAATACAGAATAAAAAAAAAAAAGAAAATCAATCACATCTTTCTCTAAAAGCTCACAACTCCACAGCAGCTCCACATTTGATTGGTCAAAGCAAAATGACAGCGTCCGCCAGCTCAACAGTGTCTCTCAAATTAGCCAGTTGTGACAATCAGTTTTTCTGTTTGCACTGTACGTGTATGTGTAGAAAACCACACACACAAAAGTAAAGATTTGCCTCACTATTTTAATACACACACGCACACACACATATATATGTATATGCAAATGTAAATCACTAGGTTGAATTGAGATGAAGGTGACCCAGGAGCTGAGATTCAACTCCAGTTTCTGTCACACACAACCTCTGAGGAGCTGAGATTCAACTCCGGTTTCTGTCACACACAACCTCTGAGACCTTTGGGAAGTCACTGAAACTCAGATGCTTCCTAATTCCCCATTATTTTCATTTAATCTGAGACAGTCTCTTTGTGGGATACTTAACCTTCAGGTAGCTGCCTAAATTAGGAGACTAGGCTCCCCCTGCAGCCAGTCATAGGAAAGAGGCTGCCCAGCAGTATGATAAAGAAAACAAGCTCCATATGTTCAAAACATAGTGGAAGAACTTCTTTCACTACTGAGTATAAAAGGAGTGTGGGAAAGCTAACTTTAACTAAGGCAGCTAAAGTCTTTTGTCTACAGTGTGTGTGTGCATGTGTGTCAGCCTCCTGTGCACTTCAGTTCCAGCCCATAAAAGAGGAATGACAACATTTCACTACCTCATAATAGTCTCAGCAAAATAAACACTGGAAAGGCTGGAAGACCTCAAGGTACTGCGATGATGTAGTCACACAGGAGACAGACTGTGACCTAAAAAGAACAGATTTTAAACCCTGAGAGGGAAGCTGTGAAGCTTACACAGCAAACTTGAATCACTCTGGATATACTGCTTGGGTAGACCCACTCCATCCAACAGTTTTATCTCGTGTTCTTGGGAGGCCACAGGTGCTCAAGACACAAATATTTCTGTAACTTTAATTTCACCTTGAAGACCTGCAGGAATATATTTTAAATGTATTATATTTAGCCTCATACACAATATCCATATAGACACATACAGTGTTAACTATTTCAAGATCCCCACAGAGAGCTGTTAGCGCAGACAGAACATGCCTCGGCATACTATTTAAGCCACATGCACCATCTGCTCCAACATTTTAATGTAATATACCAGGCAAGAGCTGAGCAGGAAAAAAACTGCTAGATGAAAGATATTAAATTTCCCCTTCCCCCAAACACCCCCAGCTGCTTGATATATGAACCTAGCTCACCCATAATTAATTTTTAAGAACATATTCATACATGTAGGGGAAAAACCCACCACCACCAAAAACACCACCAGCAAAAATACAAGACAAAAATACCCCAAAACAAGCACACACAAAAAAAACCAAACATGCACAAAAGAAATAGAGTCCTGTGTCTGCAAGGTGACATTGACATAATTTACCTCTTAACTACTAATATGCTGCCCATGGAAAACTGTCTAAACTAATCCTTCTGCCAAAAGCAAAACGAAAAGGAGTGGACAGGTTAAGAATTTAAAATTGTTACTTCCCTTCATACAGCAATTTTGATGACCTTTTTTAATAAGCAACTAAAGAAGGATCTATTTAGTGTGTCATTGAAGCCAAACAAGTTCTACATGTTAAGACTTGTATTTGGCTGAAGGTGGCAGCCCTGGGCCAAGTACTACTCAAATTCTGGAAATAAGTCCTGCACCTAATCTGTAGAGGGACTCCCAAATGGTAAAGACTTAAACTTCAAGAATCAGGTTTCACCAGGGAGTACACTCGTGACAAATAAGCTTCAACCTTTTAAAACAAGAGGAATGACTTGCAGAAGTAATGACAAACTCCTTTTGTCATGTTTAACTACTCATGAAGATGATTAGACAAGGTTAGTAATTTTTTCTTCATAAGAAGTATCCACGAAATTAACAAGAAAAACAGTACTAGGAAAATGACCCTTGCTATAATTTCAGGCTATTACACACAACTGGGAGACCTAGACTGCCCAGCAACTTACAAAAAGCTGTAATTGTATGCAAGCCTCTGACAAAATGTCCCCTCCATAGCCACACTGAAAACCCAGCTCTTGCTCATTTCCTTAATACCATAACAATCTCCTACTACTCATGCTAGAAAGCTGAAATTTCCTCTTCCAAACCCTACACCACACTGTGTGTGTGTTGTTTGTTTGGTGGTAGTTTTTGTGGTTTGTTTTAAATGATTGGTGCTTACAGTCTCTTGGTTTTGGGGTAAACTTTAGTCCAATTTTGTTGCTTCCATCCCCAGCTAACATTCTGCAACACTGAGCACTGAGAACATTGCCATTGATTTCCATCAGGAAAGGATCACACCCTAACTGCTTTCAATTTCGCAGTTACCAAGCAACACTATGTGATTGCAGACTCCAAGTAAGCAACATCCTGTATTCAAAGGTTTGAATCCTATAACTCCATAACTGACCTGGAAACTTCAGCACCTACTAATGAACACCAGCTTTGCAAATCTGGGATTACAAACTCTTGAAGCACAGAAATAAGTATATCTTATGTGCTGTTAATTGATGTTAGATCTACTGAACCATAAAATTTCCTTGTATCCTCATCTTGGACCTAAAACTGAGAGTACTTGCTACTACACTCTTAAGTTTCTACATTTTTTCCAGTGTTAACCAGAATAAAAATTTGTATTTTCTTTATATCAAAATTCATAGATAAAATTCCTATTAAAAATACATATTCAGGTATACTTCAAGATGAAAAACAAAGCACACAAAAATGGAATTTTAAACAGTACAATATGCTAGATTTTATACTTCTTATTGAATATTGATTAGAATAATAAACATCTATCTTATATTATATCAAATAATTGCTCTACTTTAGAACCAGTAGCCCTAGGGGAACATGTAACAATTCCTTACAATTCAGTGTATTTGCCGTAGTGCCTATTTTTTCAACAATCATATAAAAACACTGCCACAGGGTATATGTTTTTCTTTTAAAAATAGCATCTATCACTGTTACTAAATAACACCATATTCTCAATTTTGTTAGCAGTAGTAGACTTTCCTGAACACAAACAACTCTTACAAAATACTCAGTACTGGATCATCCCCACTACCCAGTGAATTACTAGGAATGAAGCTGGCTGTCCCTCCTTGGGCAAATCCTCATCTGGTTTAACATTTTAAGAATGTGAAATTTCAAGAGTGAGATAAAGCATGTTGGAATTTCACACACGATAAGGCTGCAATAAAAAGTGCTGGTTGGTTCTGTTCCCCCTCTATCTTGGTTCTTCATCATACCTGTGGCTGTGGAGATCCATGCCAGAAATAACTAGAAATCTAGTTTGTTAAGAAGCATGGGGAGGTGGGGGGAAGGGGGGAGGGGGAAGGGAAGTGTAGAGAGAGAAGAGAAAAAGAGGAAAAGAGAATCATAGAGACTCTTCAGAGACCTCAAAACATAAAAAGAACAGAATAAGAAAGCCAGTGATGAAGAGTACCATCAGTACATTCGAACATATTTGACATTTTTCCCCTATAACTGACACATTTCTATTTACACGTACTAAGTATCTGCATCCTGTTATATTAAAAAGTGGCTGAAATCAAAGAAAGGCTCCTGACAAAAAAAAACAGGTGGCATCAGAAAAATTTGATAGGATATTGTTCTTCAGAAAGTAACAACAAATTTAATACTGACTGCATGAGGCATTAAAGCTACAATAGAATTCTTCACTCAAGACAAAAAAATCTTAACATGATTAGTCAATACCATCAAAGTTTGCTGCATGAGGTTAACCTCCAAAGAACTACAGTGAGGTTATTTTATACAACTGAGTCATCATTATAGTCCGATAGAAACTTCAGTCAACCTAAAATATCAGCTACTTAGAGCTTATGTCCTGGCCCCTTCACAGCATAGGCCTTGTTTTTTCACTTCTCCAGAAAGTTTCTTCAGTTATTCTGCATTTTTATTGTCTTTCATATAGATCCATATATGAATATATCTCTTCAACAAACAAGAAAAGAAAACCACAACCAACCACCACCATCAAACCACCAAACCTGTGCTGAAGCATCCTGTTTAAATTATAACCACCATAGATAACGAGGCATATCCAGCTTCTGCTTTGAGTGACTGTTTCTGATTGCCTCACAAACCAGTCTTTTGTATTCAGTCGATAACATACAAACAAAAGGACTTAAGGATTTCAAAGTAAAAGCTCTCTTCCTTTCTCTTAGGTAAATATTGTTTTATGGAAGCAAAAGCTTGGGCAGGCTTTGGAAGGTAGTTGATTTCTGCGATGTAAAAAAAAAAAAAAAAAGAAGGAGCTAGGAAAGCAAATGTTCACCTCCATCCTCCATGGAGAATCTCCTTTCTGGACTTGTGGATTTTCAATTTTGGGCAAAAGCAGCTTGCTGCCGTAACACACTCAAAAAACACTTAAAAATCTATGGGTTATTAACAGCAAACTTGGCTTCACCAGAAACAGATGCAAACTGGCATGCCAGGAAACCTACTGGGGGGTTTAAATCATTGCAAAAGAGGATTAAAAAAAGAGAATACTCAAAGGAGTAGTAGGCATGGAAGACTGATGTTTGACTCCTTACTTGACTGAAAATGAGCTACCTTGTCGTCATTGTTACTTTGAGCCAAATAAGCTAATCATTAGCCAGCATAATTATTAGGCACATTTCATCACTTCTGGTAAACAATCCACTGCTTCAATAAAATTACAATGAGATGCATTAGACTCAGCTTTTGTAGCCAAATGTTTTTGCAGAGCTACTGGAGGGAGCAAAAAACCAAAACTACATCTACACAAGATGCAATTCTCTCTAGAAGAAGTGAAAAATAATTGGCATTTCCGCAACTAAGGTTGTACACACTAAAAATATGTTACTAATAAATAATCTTTTATTGTTTGCTTGTTTGTTTCAATAATACAAGTCTAAAAGTCATTCGAAAGCTAGACTTGAGTTACTAAATTCTCGCAGGGTAAGAATTACAATGAATAGTTAGGAAAGTTGTGGTGCAGAAGGGATATAATACACCATAATTTAGAAAAAGAGCTGACACAGAATAAACTGGAAACTTTGACTGCTGTAGAAACCATTGGTGTTTTGTGTACATTCATCCACATACACACAAATGCATACACTAATTGTTTTGAGGCCACAGTTTAGGTCTCCTCACACATATTAAAGTAACCTAAGAATTGAGCAACGTAAAAGATTATCAAGAAGAAAGCCTCACTATTGGTGTGTCATATCTGATGGAATTAAAATTACACAGTAGCCTTTCACTTCTGAGGTTGATCAGAAGCTGTATTATATTTACTACACCATGAACATAATAACCCGAGAAAGAATGTTAGCATAAACTATTAACCCACTGCGGAATAACTCTGGAAGAGGATATCTTTTAAAAAAGAAAATGGTCACATTAAAGCAGATGAAAGCTTTGAGGAAAAAAAGCTGTGCCGAACAACTGGGACCAAAATTGCACCATTCATAGATACTATAGTTGGACTTCAACAGAAAGAATTCAGAGCACATGAAAAATACAACAAAAGCTTAGGAAACCAACTAAAAAAGGGAGTACAATCTGGCTATCTGAAAGCGCACTTGTGAGGATTAAACAGATCATATTCCAAAAGGTTCCCATACCTAATTAATAGTACTAGAAGACACTGAACAACAGAGTTTAACACATGCCATCTGCCCTGTGCTTACAAAGAATTGCCTAGACTCAGCTAATAAAATACAATCATACAAAATTTTCTATATACAAATAATCAGAAAAAACCCACTTATTTCTCCTCTCCTCCTTTTGCTCTGAAATAATTCCAATTAAAATAAGTTATGCTGTTCTTCATGCAGTTTACAAACTCATAAACAACCTGAGGAGAAAAGAAATAAAATGAAAGCAAAAAGCAACCTACCATTTAGCCAGTGACCAAATAGGCATATATAAGATATCACAAGCCTCTTTCTACACTTTACAGATACAGGAGCGCTCTCATAATGCAAGAATCAGGGGATGTTATTTGGTTATGATACTTTAAAATTGTAACTATGAATGCACTTGGCATCTCTTGGAAGAAAACCAAACCAAAACCAAAGAAAAAACCCACAAACAAAAAAACCACCCCAAAACCCAAAAACTAAACACACCTTAATTTGTCAGTTTCTCTTTTAAAGCTGACATCTGTCTGTCTCCTTACTGCTCAAACTAAAAGGCAAGCTTTCTGCTTGCAGACTCCAGATCACTTGCTCAATTGCTACCCTCAAATCGCAGCATGCAAGGGCTGCATTCCACCTAAGGACTATTTGTGGTGGCTGCCACAAACAGAGATGTCTGCACTCACCAGGGGAGAAGGGGGCATTTCAGACTGTGAAGCTGATTGCACTGGAAGTGTTTGCTAACAGAGATGTCAATGAAGTAAAGGAGTTTCAATACCTGAGTTAACTAGCTGTTGCTCCATGACCCCGCAGCCCAGAACCTCCATCCATTCTCCTTGGAAGTTGATCTCCATCTCGAAGGAAGGGTGAGTAAACGGAAAGTTGCAGTCTACCCATCTGACTTGCAGTCCTGCAGCAGTGTTTAAAAAATAAATAAATATGAAGGGTGTATACTTAAAAGCCATCCCCCCAACCATCTGTAAAACTTGCCCTTCAACTAATGACACCAATTACCACAATCCTGAGAAAATAAATAGCAAACAAACTAATTCACAACACTTGCGCAAGGCGATAAATCTTAAAACTTGGGGGAAAAAATGATCATGTCTTTTCTAATATAAAAAACACTTTGTGAAATTCAAGCACCCTCTGAAACCAAATCAATCATTTGTCAAACTCTAGAAACCACCTGGCATCATAAAAAAATGAGGCAAGTTCATGGGAAAGTCAGTAATTTTCTTATTCTTTGTACTACAAAATGACTAACAATTCCTCATAGCAAAAGCTAAGTCTTTAATTTTTACATAGTATTTTAGGGATTAATTAGGCAAGTAATTTTTTCATCAGAACCTATTTAAAATACAAAGCTATTCCCTCTGTACATGCTTAAATATGGAAGTTAAAAATAGATACTAATATACACAAATAGAAATAAATATACACAGAAGTGTACATTATTAAGACGTGCTATATACCAACACACATGGAGTATTCTGGACACACGAGAGAAGAGTTTAACGTGTGGATGTTAAGTCCAAGAGAAAGGTACCAGCAGGTAATCCTCCCATCTCCCCAGCTCAGCACCACTACAAGTACCACTGCGCAAAGTGAGGAAACCTCTAAAATTTCAGAGCAGCAGACAAAAGAAGACAAGGTTTCGAGTGCCACCAAAGACACTCTATAGAATCATAAAATCATAGAATAGTTAGGGTTGAAAAGGACCTTAAGATCATCTAGTTCCAACCCCCCTGCCATGGGCAGGGACATCTCCCACTAAACCATGTCATCCAAGGCTCTGTCCAACCCGGCCTTCAACACCAACAGCGATGGAGCATTCACAACTTCCCTGGGCAACCCATTCCAGTGCCTCACCACCCTCACAGTAAACAACTCCCTCCTTATTTCCAATCTAAACTTCCCCTGTTTAAGTTTGAACCCATTACCCCGTGTCCTATCACTACAGCCCCTCATGAAGAGTCCCTCCCCAGCATCCCTATAGGCCCCCTTCAGATACTGGAAGGCTGCTATGAGGTCTCCACGCAGCCTTCTCTTCTCTAGGCTGAACAGCCCCAACTTTCCCAGCCTATCTTCATACAGGAGGTGCTCCAGTCCCCTGATCATCCTCGTGGCCCTCCTTTGGACTTGTTCCAACAGTTCCATGTCCTTTTTATGTTGAGGACACCAGAACTGCACACAATACTCCAAGTGAGGTCTCACAAGAGCTGAGTAGAGGGGCAGGATCACCTCCTTTGACCTGCTGGTCATGCTCCTTTTGATGCAGCCCAGGATACAGTTGGCTTTCTGGGCTGTGAGCGCACAGTACCGGCTTATGTTCATTTTTTCATCAACCAACATTCCCAAGTCCTTCTCCACAGGGCTGCTCTGAATCTCTTCTCTGCCCAACCTGTAGCTGTGCCTGGGATTGCTCTGACCCAGGTGTACGACCTTGCACCTCGTAATGGTTAAATTTTATCAGGTTGGCATCAGCCCACCTCACAAGCATGTCAAGGTCCCTCTGGATGGCATTCCTTCCCTCCAGCGTCTCAAGCCAACCACACAGCTTGGTGTCATCGTCAAACTTGCTGAGGGTGCACTCAAGCCCACAGTCCATGTCACCTACAAAGATGTTGAACAAGACTGGTCCCAACACCGATCCCTGAGGGACACCACTCGTTACTGGTCTCCAGCTGGACCATTTTATTTGATGTGTTCTATTTCTTGTAACAATTTACACAAGCTTTGTTTTGTTAAATAAATTTTTCTAGTCATTAGGTGTCAGGAAAAAAAGTCTCACAAACATGAACAGTAAAAACTCAAAGGAGAATTGAACTGCAAATGCTGGGAGTTAATGCCTTAACCCCAAGAAGCCCATCTTTCCCTTCAGTTAGGCCAAATGCTAATCAGCACATTAGGATCATTAACAACCAGGCAGGTCCAGTTTTGAAATCAAGGGGCATAGCAAAGATTGGGTGATGGTAACTGTTAACACTCCTGGTTTGATTTCCAGCCTTTGAGTTTGTTTTGTATAAGGAACTTACACCATGAAATTCCATGATTTACACTGAGAGTTTTTAAAATATTTTCTGTAGTCTCAAGGATAGATTTTCTTTGATTACTTCTGAAACTTTAAATATGGCTACAGAAACTGAAACAGTAAGTTACCACAAAAGCGGACATATATATAGCCAAAATCTAAAATACCTAATAGTTACAGGGAACTTTTCTGGATGCTATGAGCTTCCAGTTGGAGAGGCAGGTTTCAAACACACACATTGGTACTTCTCAATCTCTTCTCTTAAAAATCAATCTCAGGAAGTTATATCAATGATAAAAAAGTGTTTTGGTAATTTTACACACAGTACTCACACAGAAACATTAGCAATTACACTACTCCTAACTGTGCTGTGACTTACAGCAATCACTTTATTGCTTTTTTGTTTGCATACCAAGAAAAGACTACACAGATGAAAAAAGTCCTGTGTGCACAACAGTAGAGTGCGCAGAACAGATTTTTGTAATTTCCCAGTGCTGGTACAAATGCATTTTTAATCCTAGGGCTGTACAACTCTGCATTCACTGCAAAGCCACGTACATATAAAATATCTTCATTTAGCTTGCAAAATTTGCAACTGCAGCAAGAATGGCATTGAATATTCAAGCAGTTTCATGTTCGGTAACAACATTTGGATGATGGTTTCTTTTTAATCCTCTGCTTACTTCAAAATGAAGCTCTGGGAAAGAAAGGATTTCAATGGATTTTGTTCTTCATTAAAATAAGCTTTAAAAGGTAAAAAAATTAATCTAAAGCTCTTTTTTAATTTTGAACTTTAATGCATATTAAGCACTTAAGAAGCATTTGGTTTAAATGCAAATAAGCAAACAAAAAAAATCTGAATAAAGCAAATCAAATTCACAATGAAGAATCAACTCTCACCTTCTTTCAGTTCTCTGAATTAATAGTTAATATGATAAACCACAATAATTCTATCCATACAGTAGCCAAGACAATTGGGAATATTCTCTGTAGTTTACATTCAAGTGTTATTTCAGACTTTTGGTTCTGGAAGACTTTACTGAAAAGCAGCGGGTGCTCATCCTTAAGCAAGATTAAGCTTTCCAACTGCATTTCTATAGACTGTCACAGAATAAATGGGTACATTTATTATTTATATACAAAATATTGTCTTGGTGCTCAATATATTCCCAAGGAATGAAGGACATAGCTCACACTTGGCAAATTGAACCACTGAAGACTTAAAAGGATTATAAAGATGAGACTTTCTGTAGTACTATACAATTTACCTGATTAGGTCTAATTTATTTCTTCATGTACAACCTATGAAATATGGACAAAAATTACCTCTTCTAGAAATTTTTCGAGGCCAAGAGATACATATCCATCTTAAAACACAGAGGATCTTTGAGACAAGGGGGGCACAGAATTACAAAATGAAATATATAAACCTTTAGAATCAGTTTTAAGTAATGTCAAGTTTGATGGCTTTGTAACAGTAGCAATGGAAAATTAGTGAGGTGCATGATTCACAGAAGAAAAAAAATAAGAGTACAGCTAGGGAACGTACTGAGAATTCTTGTATAAGATAAACCGTTGTAGTTGATGCAGTTTTAGGCCTTTATGACCTTAGTAAAAAATGAGTGTAAGAAAAACAGGCTAGAAGAACAGGACATAAGGATAAGGAGTATCTGGAATGGCAGGTGTCCAGAATGGGCTGCAGTTAAACTAACTGATAAGTAGAAGGACAGGATAATTGTTATGTCTATGGTGTTAATGAACCAATTAAGCTGGTATAAGCATCTACTGTGTGTGCTTCAAAGGCTACCAGCAGTGATGAAGATTGCTGGAAGAAGTAAACGACCCTCGGAGACCACCACCACATTTTTGTATGCATGTGGGGAACTTTCTGGAAAATGATGTAATCCATACGTAGCCTCATGAATACGTATGTATGCCCAGCGGCTATATAAGGACGGCTTGTATAGCAATACAGAGGCACACGTTAGGAGGAGCTATCCCCCGTGTCTTCTTGTGCCGCAATAAAGAATACCTGCTTGTCAACTTGAAAACTTTGTTGGCAAGTATGTTCCTGGAGTTTTCTCCAAATCATCTTAAAAGAGCACAGGGCCAAATCAAACCAAACACTGATTGCTAGACGCAAACTCAGTAATTTCCCTAGTTCAAAGGGATGATTTTTATTAGCAGAGGACACTTGCTCATTTCACAGCTTCACAGTGTTCACAGGAATCCTCCCAGTAGGTACACCTCCATTAGTAACTCTGGTGGGTTGACCCTGGCTAAATGCCAGGTGCCCACCAAAGGCGCTCTGTCACTCCCCTCCTCAACTGGATGGAGGACAGAAAATACAATGAAAGGCTCATGGGCCGAGATAAGGACAGGAAGAGATCACTCACTCACCAATTACTGTCAGGGCCAAAACAGACTCGAGTTGGGGAAAGTATTTAATTTATTACTGATCAAGTCAGGGCACAGTAATGAGAAAACAAAAGTTAAACCTTAAATCACCTTCCCCCCACCTCCCTTCTTCCTGGGCTGAACTTCACTGCCAATTTCTCTGTCTTCTCCCCCCACAGCAGCACAGGGGGACGAGGAATGGGGGCTGAAGTCTGTTCATCACACTTTGTCCCTGCCGCTCCTTCCTCCTCAGGTGGAGGATTCCTCACACTCTTGTCCTGCTCCAGTGTTGGGTCCCTCCCATGGAGACAGTCCTCCATGAACTAGCTCCATCATGAATCCTTCCCATGGGCTACAGTTCTTCATTAACTGCTCCAGTGTGGGTCCCTTCCATGGGTGCAGTCCTTCAGGAACAGACTGCTTCAGCACGGGAGCCTTCCATGGGTGCAGTCCTTCAGGAACAGACTGCTCCATGTGGGTCTCCTGTGGGATCACGAGTCCTGCAGCAAACCTGCTCCAGCGTTGGCTCCTCTCTCCATGGGCCACAGGTCCTGCCATGAGCCTTCTCCAGCATGGGCTTCCCATGGGGTCACATCCTCTTTTGGTCATCCACCTGCTCCAGCATGGGGTCTTCCATGGGCTGCAGACGGATCTGCTCCACCATGGACCTCCATGGGCTGCAGCGGACAGCCTGCCACAGCAGGGAAATCTGCTCTGGTGCCTGGAGCATCTCCTCCCCTCCTTCTTCACTGACCCTGTGACAGTCCGCAGAGATGTTTCTCTCTCATATTCTTGCTCCTCTCTTCTGACTGCTGCTAGTGTTGCATAAGTTTCTTTTCCCCCTTCTTAAATTCATTATCCCAGAGGTGTTACCATTGTCACCGAGGGCCAGTGGTGTGGGTACATCTTGGAGCCATTTGGCATTGGCTCTATTGGATGCAGGGGAAACTTCTGGCAGCTTCTCACAGGAGCCACCCCTGTAGCCCCTCTGCTACCAAAACCTTGCCATGCAAACCTTATACAACAATTTACATGTCACATCTCTGATGATTAATAAAGAGGTGAACAGTCAGTATTATTCCTCAGAACTGAATCTGTTTAAGGAATTGGTCTTAGCCTGCCCTCAAAAGTAGTGGTGCTATCAGATACTAAGCTAAGCAAATGCTGCCCTACATGAGTCTCATAATGAGAAAGGCTTGACCGAAGGCACAGAAAAAAGGATGAAAAAAAAAACCCAAACACCCCCCCACACACACACACATTAAAGCAGCCTATTGCTATTCTACAGCACAGAAGCAACAAAACCAGAGGCGCAGATGGTCTACACTGACCAAAAATTCTCTTTGTTGCTGTGAGGATTATTTTTAGAGAAGGAATCTACGGGAGAAATTGGGAGAGGGGTGCAGGGCAGGTGCTGGGGAGCACAGAAGGTATCAAGCCATAGCCACTTGAGGGCTGTGTCGATTTGTATGTACTCAGCACTTCATCGCTACAGCTAATTTATCTCCCTTGCAGCAGACAGAAGCTGGCTGCCCATGACCCTACATTAGCTCACATTTTTCAGAAGTTATTACCCAGACCATTATGTCCTCAATAAATGATTATTTTTTCTCTTTTTAAACTCGTTACACTCAGATCTCCATGCACTTGAAGGAGACACCAGTAAAACAGAGTTAAGAAGAAGAAAGACCAGAACAACAAGCTTGATTTAAAATCACCCACTGGCTGTTCAATGAGACCCAGCAGCAGCAAACCCATCAGTCAAAGCCCAGCATTACTCACCCTCTTGCCTTCTCTTATCGCTGCTTAGGAACTGTGTAGATAAATATGGGACAGCAGTGAATTTTGGGCCATTTAATGTAAAGCAACAAATCACAGAACCAGCATAAAGTCATTCTTTTCTGTTTGCTATAGCAAGATTACTTCTGAATTTCTCAGAGTACAGAAAGCTTTTGGCAAACTACAGAGGGGTTAGGGAAAGAACTGGGAGTTGGGAAAGACTAACTTTATGAGGAAACGTAAGACAGCTAACCTTGGAAAAACTCATCAGAAGGTATCTAAATTGAGACAGAAGAGATATTCTACACTGACAGATCTGCATGTGGAGATGGAGGTGTAAGTTAAATAAGTGGATTTTAAGTGTGCACTTAAATCTGGCAGTAACAGAGGAAAAGTAAGACAGGCAATCTCTAGGCATAATATTTGAAATAGCTTCCTGACAGAAGATTCCCATGAAAAAATGAAAGACCACCACTTGTAGAATGTAAATCAGACAGGACATACCCCTGGAAAATACCACTGACAGAACTATCCTACATTGTCAAGTATTTAAGACAACTGATTGCATACTCTAGATCTTTCTCCCTCTCTAATACCTGTTGTTCCTTCGCCTATAGGCAAAGCAAGGAAGAAATAAAAAGACAAACCTTGGGAATAAATGTACGTGCAGATTTTTTATGAAGTCTTTGACCTTCCTCATTACAACCTAGTGATCTTTAAGCAACTTTTATTAAATTGTTTACTGACATACACAGGACTAAAGTATCCAAATAGCATGGGATGAGTCAGGTAAAGTGAAACTGTCTCATTGAATATTATGAAAACTAACCCAGAAAAATGAAACAAAAGAAATAAAAATAGAAGATGTGACCTTTCTGCAGAGATCCTCAATCTATCATCAATCTGAGCTGGTAAATTCCCAGAGAAGCACTGCGGAAACACAGCTATTTAAGTCCAGGACTTCAGGCCTATGATAGTTTATGCAAAACTAATGTGCACGGTAGACTTAATCTGCAATCCAAACAATCTGCCTATGAATAACAGTTGACTGTGTGACAATGCAACATTTCAGTAGCTTACTGCAGCTATGATCACACTATCCTGCTAGAAAAGATGTGCAACTTCACTGCAATACTCTGCTGACAGCACAGGCTGTAAAGAATACAACTGATGTGAAGTCTATGAGGGATGAAATTTTTGCTTTTAGCAGAACACGAGGCCTTATGGAATATCTGTACAGAGGAAAAATTCATAATTCTTCCATGAGCAACAGATGCAGTAAAATGCATTCAAAATTTTAAGTTAAAACCTACAGGACTTGAGACAAAAAAAGTAATCACAAGTGTTGTGTAAAGTGAAGAGTAAAATGAAAGTTAAAAGATGACACCTGTCAAAAGACAAACTTAACTATGTGTGCCCCAGGTCACTTGCACTGCACCCGTCTCATGTCTAGTGCCTGGCACAAAGTTTGCTTCTTTGAATATTACCTTCTTGTTTGTATTATACGCTTAAACGATGAAGGTAGTGATGGGGAGAGAGCTTAATATTGGGGGAATAAGAATGGGGGGAAGGGGAGATATAATTAATTTTAAATCACTAATTATATGTTACCTTTGTATTTCAAGAAAAATATTAGAGGCATAGAAATATAAAACTCTTACAGCAAGAAGGTGGCACCTACTTTAAGTCTGTAGGTTTACGGTCATTTAAGAATAATTTTTTTTAATATCTGTTGAGCTACTGTATGGACTGCAGAAGAACTACTAATAGCAACATACTGAAGCTTAAAGTGCAGCATCTATCAACAGTTGGAGAAGGATGCCACTGCAGTCTCGGATATCACTAATAACTCCTAGAAACTGCACACTTTAAACAACATCCTCAGCATCTGAGGTTGATCTAAAATTATCTTTCTTACTACTACTCACTTTGATCCTAATCTTGTATGTTTCAAAAGGCCACTGTTAAATAAAATACAGCCACAAGAAAATCTGAACTCAGGAAATTAAAATCTTTTTGTCCAGGCAGAATAGCACAAAAACTGGTAAAATTTTTGCTTCCGATAAATTCAAGTTTAGAATGTCAGAAAAATATTCAAGTAGTCATATACAGAACTTGTTACCATTATCAATCCGCTCTTGGAGCTACTATAAATACAGCAGGCATCTTAAAAGAGCTCTGAAAGCAGCCAGGATACCTCATGCATTCTAATACTATTCAGTATTTCCTCAACAGAAAAATGAATCAGTTCAGGAGAGCAACCTCCTTGCCAGGAAATAGCATTAACATAGCAATTTTGACAGAGGCCATTTATAAATTCAGCTCCTGAAACTGAAAGCAGGTATTTTTGAGGAAACGATATTTCATTTGTATACACATTCATTACCCTTCCTCATTCCACTATAAGTACTGAAAAACAATTATTTTTCAGCTTGGTGTGAACTTAGCAAACACCATCTCTCCTCAGCTGCAAGGTTTAATTTCTTTGCACAAGGGAAATGCTCAACGCACTTTGAATGCACATGTAGGAAAGCAGTGCACGAACATACATGCCAGTGTGAGATGTGATCACTACCCTGCACCCTCCTCAGCAGCGCCCAAGCTCTGATGCTTCCCCAGATGCAATGCTGCAGCCACACTGTCTCTCTGGGACACAGAAGGCCCGCAAGGAAGCACGCAGGGTCTTGCACAGCTTTGTGCAGGAGCAGGTCACCGAGTTTACTCAAACATGTGTCAGAGAAGTGCCTGTAGTTGAGTGTGGCATGTGTTGCTACCTGTATTCATGCCCACTATATCAACCTGACACGCTGCATGCTGACACATTTTCACAAAAAACCTGATGATTCAACAGTGTTGTGTGCATCAGCATTTAGAAAAAACACGAAAAGAGTGTGTTTGGCCTCTTGGGCTGTGCTCAGTAATTTTACAAGGTGTGGACACAAGAGTATCAAAGAACAATACATATAAATATGGGTTACAGCTGAAAGGTCAATCAATAGCCATTTACACTGACATTAGAAAACACTGGACAGGAACCCTGGCAAAACTTTAGACAAAAAAGTAATAGTAAATAATATCAATGAAGATTCCTAAAATTACTGTAACTCTCATTAGAAAAAAGACACAGTGCCTTTTCAGTTTACCAGCTGCCAACATCCCCCTTAAGCCTCCAGGTTTTATTATGCAGCAAAATGCTCCTCAAAAGTCCGGATGCCTAAAGCCATCAGCAGTCCAGGAAAAAAGGCACATGAACTTACCATCACCAAAGATGTGAGTCATGAGCTTTGTGAGCACTTGCTTCAGGTTGAATTCCACCAGCCTCACCGCCTCCATGGTGTGACACTCTTGCTTGTGCACAGTGCGATGACCTTGCTCAAACAACTGCAAGCCTTCACCATCCTTAATGTTGGAGAACAACTAGAATAAAACCACAAGAACACCAGTGCATTGCATCAATGACTTTCTACACAGAAACAGAAATGAACTGATTCAAGTGGGAATCTCACCTGCTAAGTCTGCACCATGAAAAACAAAAATGTAAAGACCAATTTTATAAAATTCTGTTCATTAAACACAGAGAGAAATCATCACAAGAACAGAAATATTCAAACAATAAGATTTGTCTTATTTCTGTACCGTATCTTCAAACAACATGATTAGATACAGGAAAAATTTTGAAAAGAAACATTTTTTTCTGATAATGTTACTTTGAATATTAACATGAAGAACAAAGTACAAGCTACAGTATACATAATTATATCCCCAAAAACTATAATACAAAGCAGCATTTATTACAGCTCTTTCTTAGTAATTGAATGATGTAAAAGAAATACCAAAACACCCAACACTTTTTAAAAGCTGTAATCAAATGAACTTGAAAACCCCAAACAGAAAACCCAAACAAAACCAAACAAATACACCCAAAACCAACCAACTAATCAAAATCCAAACAACAACCACACAAAACACAGCTTAATAAAAACTTCAGCTGCTTATATTTGATTCACCTTGGGTAGTTTATTCATTTAAGGACTACTATTTTCCTGTGTTTTCCCCCACACAGCACCTTTCTGTGCACAGAAATTTTGTCTATGGGGCATTTAAGAATCCATGGTCTTAGTCTGAGGTTTTCAGGTACATGACAAAGCACAGGGGCAGACTGTATTTGGGATGTGACAGATGCGCTCTCAACCATATCTGCTGCAAGTCCAAGATTTCAGTTTCCTATGCATCCCCATACATTTCTGACGAGGTGATCCCAGATAGATATGTACTGGCAAATCTACATCCTCTCAGCCCAATAAATAAAACACTCTTGCTAAGCCACACTGTTGGAGGCTCTGTGTTTTAGGGAGACAAGCAGGCAGGTTTACACTCTAAATAGTATTCTTGTTGGAAATCCTTACAGCTGTACAAAACCCATCTCTGTTAAGTCCAGAGGATAGGGAGAGCTAATTGTAACACTTGCTTCTAGTGCCCTTTCCTACCTTTTCTCCTCCACCTTCCCACATTCAAGCAAGCACACAGAGGGAAAACACGTGCATTGATATTTTCTTCACAGTAAGCCTCCCAACATAACCATCTCTGAGGAGATGCCAGAAACAGTGAGTAACCTTAACAACTCACAGATACCCACAGAAATTGTTCTAATTGCAGTTTGATGACTTCAGTCCACTAAATGCTCTAAATAAAGTTCAAGTGAACCTCTGATAGTCTTCAAGTGCTGGGCACAATTAATTAAGATGAGCTTCTAGCACGTTTCATACAGACACAATGCATGCAGAAGGAGTCAGAGCTTAGGTAGCATACAAACTAGCAGCAAAATAGATTGAGGGAATAAAAAATTCCCATCAGTAGCATTTAACTGTGCATTGCTAGTCAGAAGGAGGCTCGGCTGGCAGACTGAGAAAACACCTCTCAAGTTAATCTCCTTAGCACACTGCAGAAAAATACAAAATAAAAAGAGAAATACCAAATGATTATCCATCAGTCTAACAAAAAATGCCTTTAATAATCAAAAGGCAGCAACTTGACAAAGCTAGGTATTAAACCTTTAAATAACAGATTCTTTAGTCAAGTGCTCACCTGAAAGATTAAACCCCTTTCTTCCTGCTGGCATTATTTCTGCACTGACTGTAAGAAGCAGACAATACCCACCCTACAACTAATTTACTGTCAGCAGGGCAGATCAGTCTTCTAGCATGTGGTTTTGAAAGCCAGGGGGTGTTCACAGTGGCCAGCATTAGCCTAGGCAGTTAATCATCTTAGGCTCACTGGGTGGTCAACAGACACAGGCTCCCCTACACAGGAACCTGGAGTGGCTAAATTAGGTTACTGCTCTGAACTACCCTCTACAAGTAGCTATTTTTGCTTTCTACTGAGTGAAGAGACTACCCTGAGTAAGCCAGAAACAGCTTTCAGCCCACAGAGATGCTCCTCCCTTGGATTAGAATACACTATATCTACACATTAGATGTATTTCTTATTTTCCCTATCAGCAGTATTTTAGAACATAAAACTCTCTTCATCCTCTTTCCCTTCATTACTTCCGTTGCCCCCACGGCTGCAAGGAACAGATAGTCTGGACACTGCCTTTAAAATACAACACTTGTGTCAACAAGTTTTGTCGGCAACATGGACAGTGGGATTGAGCGCACCCTCAGCAAGTTTGCTAATGACACCAAGCTGTGTGGTTGGACTGATATGCTGGAGGGAACGAATGCCATCCAGAGGGACCTTGACACGCTTGTGAGGTGGGCTGATGCCAACGTGATGAAGTTTAACCATGACAAGGTGCAAGGTCCTCCACCTGGGTCAGAGCAATCCCAGGCACAGCTACAGGTTGGGCAGAGAAGAGATTCAGAGCAGCCCTGTGGAGAAGGACTTGGGAATGTTGGTCGATGAAAAAATGAACACGAGATGGCAGTGTGCGCTTGCAGCCCAGAAAGCCAACCGTATCCTGGGCTGCATCAAAAGGAGCATGACCTGCAAGGTCGAGGGAGGTGATCCTGCACCTCTACTCTGCTCTCCTGAGACCTCACTTGGAGTATTGTGTGCAGTTCTGGTGTCCTCAACATAAAAAGGACATGGAACTGTTGGAACAAGTCCAGAGGAGGGCCACGAGGATGATCAGGGGACTGGAGCACCTCCTGTATGAAGATGGGCTGAGAAAGTTGGGGCTGTCCAGCCTAGAGAAGAGAAGGCTGCGTGAAGACCTCATAGCAGCCTTCCAGTATCTGAAGGGGGCCTATAGGGATGCTGGGGAGGAACTCTTCATGAGGGACTGTAGTAAGGGGACAAGGGGTAATGGGTTCAAACTTGAACAGGGGAAGTTTAGATTGGATATAAGGAGGAAGTTGTTCACTGTAAGGGTGGTGAGGCACTGGAATGGGTTGCCCAAGGAAGTTGTGAATGCTCCATCCCTTCAAGGCCAGGTTGGACAGAGTCTTGGGTGACATGGTTTAGTGTGAGGTGTCCCTGCCCATGGCAGGGGGATTGAAACTTGATGATAATAAGGTCCTTTCCAATCCTAATCCTATGATTCTATGCTTCTAAGTACATAGAATTACTTTTCCTTACCATTGTATTATTCCTGAGCTGCTGCTATTACGATTACTGTCTGAAGCAAAATTCCATTTTAGTAGATTATATCAGATGTGGCAATAAAATACATGCAAGAATCACAGAGTAAATACATTTAGTCATACCCCAGCCCTCTAAACTGCCTGCCTCTTCATCCTGCCAAACCATCCATATGCACCATCTCCTTCTTTGTGCCAGGACGAGTGCCATGCAGCTGTGCACTAAGCCAGGCTGGGAGGTGGATTTGGATGAGAAGTAACCCAGGAGAAGGGAAGAAAATAAGCAATGTGACAATGGTCAAATTCAGTTCAGCAATCAATTATCTGCACACTGGCAGCATCAAGAGACATGCTGGCATGCGTGATGGGGCTGGGCCACTTTTGGCATAGGTATGAATCTATGCAACTCTGCACAGCTTGTGAAAGCACAGCCTTAGGGGAATTCCCAGGAAACAGGCGTCAGCAAGGAAATATTCCTCCTTACAGTCAAGCACAGAAAGGCACTTTGGTATTCTCCATAGAGGCTCCAACAGTTCCCATCAACTCCAGCACAGCTGTAGACAGGGTTATAATGACAGGCAAAAGAAAAAAAACCCTTACAGTTTTATTAACATTTATTCCCTTCTTTCCATTCACTGACACTGCTATGTAAATATGAGCAGCTTTAAACTGTCACACCAATTTCACTATTACAATGATTGAACTGTGCTAAGTACATGTCTAGGATTAGAAACACTTCAACATTTCTATATACATAAAGCCAGGAAAGTCAAAGCTTGAATAAAATGAAGCATCACCTACAGTCACTCCTTTTTGATGTCAATTCTTCTCAAACACATATCTAAGCAAATGGAAAAAAATAATAAATATAACTGTACTGCATAAAACACTGACACATCCAAGATGCCACGATTTCACATACATTTATTCCTTCAGTGCAGACTAAAATAAAATGCCCTGTTATTGTTTTCAGTATGATCAGTCACTACTACCACCAGAAATTTCCTGCAGCCATAAATTGAGCACCTATGTGTCTGCCTAGAGTAAGAACAAGAAGTTTCTTCTTTAAGGGAAGGCGTGCAAAATATTGAACATTATGTCATCATGCAGAAGGGGAAAAAATTCAGCATAAAAAAAAAGATTTTTCAGCATATCCAACTGATGCTGCATTACAAAGGGGAAGGCTGAAAGGACTTAAAGTGACTTTAACCATGTGGCATGAAATTTACTCACAATTTAGCTCATAATACGAATAAAGTAAAATTTGGTAACATGTAATGGCCAGAAGATAGAGTTTTAATTGGCAAATACAAACAGAGAGCCATGCTCCTACGGTATCTGTCAGCCTGGCATGGAGGGCAGAAGTCACATGTGGGATTTCCATAAGGACTCCAACATTTCTTCAGTCACTTGACAGACTTCTTTTAATCTCCATCACTTCATTATCCATACATTTAGGATTTAGTCCAAGATCAAGTGTCTCTTTACAGGCTGGCATTCATAATAGGTTTCAGATCAGAAAGGTCTCTAACCATCCTGTCTTTACACAATGCAATTGTGTATTCCTCTTGTCAGTCATGCACACACCAGAAATTAAGATAATGAACACATAATGCTCATGTACTTATACTCACAGACAAACCGGCACTTACGTCTAGCTCTGCATGAGGATCTGCATGTGGCAACACTCAACTTTGCCACACCAAATACACTTGGACTCGCTGGCCTTAATATCTATTAGGATACTTAACACTGTAAGTGAAAAAAGACCTGCACTCTAAATCCACTTACAAATAGCAAACCATTTCCACAACATTTTTAACGTGCTGTAACACTCCACCGATGGATCAGGAATCATAAAGATGATACCACTTGAAGATGACTTATCAAAAAGAAAACCTAATGCCAGTCCCAATTAGCCATCAGGATGGCTAAACTTGTAAACCTGCAGTCCCATCAAGGCAATTTCAAGCACCAAAGAGATACAGAGCCCAGTGTCTGTGCAAAAGAATGCTCCTTACTGCTTATCAATAAGTATTTGTTTTTTGCCATTTTTTCCTGAAACACTTCAAACAAGCTTCCATGTGGTCACCTTAGTTTCTGGATCCTTCTGCTTTCAGTCCACCAGTTAGAGCAGGGAACAGTTACTTCTATTTGTGGTTGGTTTGTTTGATTATTTTTCTTAATCTAATCAAAGTATTTCTGAAAAAAACCCAAAATGACCACCACATGTACAGGAAAGCCATACAGATGTTTTTGAACAGCAAAGAAAAGCAACACTACTACACAGGTATCAGTTATAATGAGATGTATATGATAGGATTCAGTTACGTTCCTGTGGCAATAAAAATTCCTTTATTTTTAAGCACTTTAGACTTCCCAAATACACTTGTAGACATCCTGTTCTTTGCTTCCCCACACATTTTACTTATCGCATGGAATAGATTTAACTGCTTTATTCTGAAAAGCATGGTTGGATTTTTTGGTGTGTTTTGTGATTTTTTTTTTTAGCTGGATGAGACAAAGACAGAAGAAGAGTCTTTGCAATAAAAGATGCACTTCTGCCTTCCAAACTTTCCCGCCATAGACCACTATTAAAATTTCACAGACCTTCAGATGCCCTTTGTTGTCATATTTTCAACTAAAAATAACAAAGAACACAACATGGATCCTCGGACCAGTGAAGCTCTATTTATTATGGCATGATTTATACACCACAACTTGGAAAATACCAAATAATACATTTCAATGCAGAATAAGGATGTATCCCTACTACTTCTTTGCCGTCTTCCTATTTATAGTTTCCAGATGTTAGCACAAAGGAGCCTGATGAGAGCATAATTTCTTTATCTGAGCAATCTGGTATTGGCCTCCATTGGAACAAGTTTACTAAATTAGAGAAGCAATTCCTATGTTTTCACATCTGTTCCCCTTAAAATTTATGTATAATTCAATACATACATAAAATACCTTATGAAGTCTCCTTCCAATGCGTAAACATAATTTGTTGTCAACTGAATAATGCTCTGCGACTGTCACTGGGTTTATACTGGCTCCCTCTGGTGGCTAAAATCAGGAAAGTGCAACTTAATTTTCTTTCCCCTCTGCTCTTTTCTATAAATTGTGGCAAGTAAAGAACCGAACTAAAGAACAAGGCATGGCACAGAATGAATTTATTTTCTAATCCACCCAGAAAAGTTTGACAGTTCAAACCTGACTACAGCAGTATCAATATTGCCAACCCAAAGCATTAGAAGGCATTAGAAAAACAGTGGTACGCCATACACGGGAAAAATGAAAAATCTATATGCCCTTTAGAAGGAAAACAGGCATGCTGGTATGCTGGTGGAAGAAAATACAAAAGAAATACCATTTGGAGGTACTGTTTAAGAAGAAAAGCTCATTTTAAGAACTTCATTTTAAGCTAAACACGAGCCTGCAGTGTGCACTTGCAGCACAACTGTATGCTGCGGTATACCAAAAGGAGCATGTTCAGCAGGTCGAGGGAGGTGATTTTCCCCCTCTACTCTACTCTACTCTCGTGAGACCCCACCTGCAGTACTGCATTCAGCTCTGGGGCCCCCAACACAAGAGGGACATGGACCTGTTGGAGCACAAGTCCAGAGGAGGGCCACAAAGATGATCAGAGGCCTGGAGCACCTCTCCTGTGGAAACAAGCTGAGAGAGTTGTGGTCGTCCAGCCTGGAAAAGAGAAAGCTCAGGGGACACCTTACAGCGATTTTCCAGTACCTAAATGAACCAACAAGGATTTTGGAAAGCAACTTTTTACAAGGGCATGTAGTGACAGGACAAGGGGGAATGGCTTTAAACGGATGGAGGAGAGATGTAGATTAGATATCAGGAAGAAATTCTTCAGTATGAGGGTCTAATGCACTCAAACAGGTTGCCCAGAGAAGCTGTGGCTGCCCCATCCCTGGCAGTGTTCAAGGCCAGGTTGGATGGGACTTTGAGCAACCTGCTCTAGTGGAAGATGATCTTTATGGTCCCATCCAACCCAAACCATTCTATGATTCTATGATTTTATGCCCAGAATTTCGAAAATTATCTGTGAAGATATTTTGGCACTGGTTTTATTCATTAGTTTCTAACTCATATATTACATTCAGGTAATAATTACCTAAAATATTTTAAAATACACTGATGATTTTCAGAAGTTCTTTGATAGCAGTCCAAGGACATTTTAAAAAAGTTTATGGGAAATTGCAGCATGAATTATTCTAACTTTTAGCAATGAGTTAGTTTGAAATACAGGAATTTCTCTAGTACTTTAATATCTGCACTCATACAGAGCTGCAGAAAACCATCAGTTACCTGTCCATCTTCAAATCATAGATTACTTTTCTCTTACAAAAATAATTATCTAACCCTCATGAGAAACAGTATACCCAAAGAAGCAAATAGCTTACAAGCATCTTAAACACTGTAAAATTGCCTAACTGCGATTTGTTTTTCTTGCTCTTACTTCCAAGGTATTAATTTTAACTAAAGGTTTCAGTCAGAGGGCAGATGTTTTAACCTAGCCTTGACTACAGAATTTGGTATTTGTAAAGGAGAGAGACTTATCTATATCTTTCTTACCCTGCCTAAAATCTCAGCTGAGGATAATCTGACCTTTTTTCCCCCCCTAACAAACTGAGATGAGATGCCAAATTCCTCTGAATTCAAGTTGCTGTAAAATCACTCTAGGTTATGTGGTTTGTTCACCCCCTCTCCAGTTCTGTGGTCCCTTTCACTGCAAATGATAAATGTATAAATCAAAAGAAAAAAGAAGAGCACTAAACTGATTACAGCATGTAATATTATTGTATTGTCTACAGGACAAAACGCACCCAAAGCTTGTAGCTAAGAGCTAACAATTTTTCCCCTTAGTTTCAAAGATATTTATCTTTGGTACCATGCCAATTTCCTCTTGCCAAGTCCCAGACAAAGGTGACAAACTCTGACATTCACATGTTTTTTTCTCAGTGGTTTACAACCTAAACATGGGTTTAAATAAATGCATATAAAATATAAAAATATTTATCTTACGTAGTATTGCCTCCATTCAGTCTTTGTTCCACTCAGACAGTTCCTTCCAGAATTACTTAAATTTGGGTTATTTTGAACAGAGTACCAGAATATAAAACACAGAAACAGTCTCCAGTGGAATTTCAGAATTACACATTCAATCTTTCCCACAAGGCTCTTGCGATGATGATTGTAAGAAGTCTTACATACTGCAAGACTCTTTCACTCTTTAATGTGCAACTGAAGCAAAAAAAGGATGCTTTAGATCATGCTCAGGTTTAGAATTTACGCATGTTGCCCAATAAACAAGACTTTACACATCGTACACAATACCACTATTCATTCTTTATCAGTTTGGAAAGCCAGATGCTCTCCCATTCTTTAGAGAGAGACACATTTTCCAGTGCATATGTAACTTCAAATACATCATTTATTAACATTCTCCAATAACATCTTGATTATTTTCTTGGGGAAAAAGAAAGAAGAGAAAAAGAAACAAGCAATCTACAACACAATGAATCAGATTGTTACACATTATGTATTTCTAGATAAATGTCAGTGAATATTTCCGTAACTTTCTTCCCAGTTATTAAAATCCTATTATTGCTGTTATTATTAATACTAAATTTGTAGAGAGGAAAAAATCAGTCTGTCATTAGGATAAAAATTTCTTAAGGGGCATATTCATGAACAATAATTTCAATAATCAGATCACACCGAAGTTTGCAGAAATTCTATCCTGCATGAGCATCAATGATATAATTTTGTGACAGATAAAAATCAAACTCTGTCCATCTGAACACCTGAACTCCTGCTCAAGTAAAAAAAACCCATTGTCATGAACATAAACCACTAAGAAATAGCATTATCTTAATGTAGGATTGTACATTTTTCTCTTGCATATACCTTGATTGTATTCATAAACATGCATACGGGAAAAGAACAGCAAGCAAACAAGGCTAGATAAACCTGCAAGATTTCCATTTCTTTGTTACCAAAGAAGCAGTTGCAAGCTGTATTCCACACCACATTACTCACAGGACATCTGCAAAGATAGCTATGTTTTCAAAGTGGAAGAAGCAGTGACCACATAGAGTGGGAAACGCCCATTTAGGCAGCACAAACCCTGTCCACCAGCAGGAAAAGCAGCGTTCTATGATTACCCTAGTTTTCCCTCAGGCATCCAAAACCAATCAGCCTTCCAGCCAAGCTCCTGCCCATTACCATTGCAACCACATTAAGAACAGTATATATCTCAGTATTATTAGAATAAGCTAGTTCTCATCATAGAAATGTGAATTTGGCAGTATTGCTACAGGCATAGACAAATTATACAAATCAATTATTGTTTGGAAAACAAACTGGCTTATATTTACTGCTGATCAATGATACAGCAGAATACTTAAATGACACCCAAGCGTTTGCAGAACATACAAGCTGTGCCAACAAAATATATAAATGCAGTCTTGGATATCTACCTACAGCTCCTTAGTTGATGCCTCTATTGTGTATGTATTGCACACCCATAAGTATAAGCTGCAACACATGAATCCTTCAATGCAGCTTTAGAATGGGATGAAAAACGGGACAATTCATTAAAAAAGACATTCATTTAACAAGTTTGGAGCTATTAAAAGCAAAAAGTTGGCAGAACAAAAGCTGCATCCTGGATCTAGCTGCAACAACTCACATCTGTGAGTTCTTCAAGTATTAATATTACAAAGTTTTTAGTCAAGTGACCCCACTGGAAGAGACTTATGATAGAACTAGAACTGAATAATGCAGATCATTAGCTGAACAAGTTATTTCCTTTAGATAATGTTTTATTTTGCTAGCTTTCACAAATATTCTCTTTCTACTTTTTCACATTTTTCTGGGGAAGTTTAAAGTTGCTTTCAACATCTTCCACCTATATTTTTCCCAAATTACAAGTATTACTACATGATGGATCACTTGACCTATATCAATGTACAGCATAACACGTTGCTGTAACACATTTATGTGCATGCTTTTTGTTTAAACTTAACACAAGACCATGCAACTTACCCAAAAACTTTCATCTCAGCTAGGGAATTCCTACCTCATGACAGGAGAACAGCCGAACTCCTTCCATCTGATGGAAGACTGGGTAGTGGGTGTTATCAATCGTATCACGGCGATAGACATCTCCCACTGCCAGAAAGGCATCTAGGCCAGAGCGTATCAAGTCCCACTGATGAGCTGATGTATGTGCTCTTAGCATGTGACCACGATTCAAGTAGTAGTTATCCTCTTTACTTCTGCTGGCATGGTTTTGTGGGATTAGCAAACTATCAAAATTCTGCTGTACTGTAACCACAGGAGAAAGACTGTCATAGACAGAAAAAAGCGGATTCCCGTGGCGTCCTACATATTGTTTGTAGAAGTGGTCCTTTATCTGCTCCTTGATTAGCCATAAAGGATGATGCTTTTTGTTGTGCAAGTTCTTCCCCACCTTGGAAAGAATCTTCTCTGTGACATTGCTGTAGTCATCTTGAGCATAAGCTTTATCAAGCAGTTCCACAGTATTTGAGCAGGGTGCGCTGGCAGCAAACTCTGAAGGTACAGACTTGGATGAAGAATGCCTCAAATGGGTGGGAATTCCTCTTACCTTCACTTTTGGTAGCAAAGCTGTTTTAGAATACTTAGCTACCCTCATGAATTTCCAGAGCATTGCCATTGCAAACTCTTATGATCTAGAGAAAGAAATACAATAAAAAAAAATAAAAAATTGAGTTAGGGACTGAAAGCTTGCTGCAGAAATTGCTAGTATCTCAGGGATAAGTGAAATCCAAATATCTGCTTGATTAACATCACAAACTTCCCACTGCAAACCACTACTGTGACTTCAGAGGAATTAAAATACGCTTGTGATCAAATTTCAGCTAGGATATCTTATTCAGTTATCAGTCCTCTGCACCACCGCATCAGTATTAATGACTCCAGACCTAGCTTAAACCCCATTCCAGATACTGTTACTCTTACAAGCTTGTCCTGTGTTCAGCAGTAGCAGCCATTTTTCTCCTTCTTAGTAGCTGGTGCAGCGCTGTGTTTCGACTTTCGGCCTGGGAACAGCGCTGATAACACCGATGTTTCTAGTTGCTGCTCAGTAATGTTTTGGTCTGACCAAGGACTTTCTGAGTTTCATGCTCTGCCAGGGAGGAGGGGAAGCCGTGAGGAACCAGAGACAGGGCACCTGACCCAAACTAGCCAAAGAGGTATTCCATACCACAGCACATCATGCCCAGGATGTAAAAACTGGGGGCAGGGACTCGGAAGGGTTAGATCATTGCTGGGTCGAGCTGGGTATTGGTCAGTGGGTGGTGAGCAGTTGTATTCTCTTCCCTTGTTGTTTCCCTTGTCATTATTATTATTATTGGTGGTAGCAGCAGTGGTTTGTGTTATACCTTAGTTACTGGACTGTTCTTATCTCAACCTGTGGGAGTTGCATTCTTTCGATTCTCCTCCCCATTCTTCTGGGAATGGGGCGGGGGAGAAAGGGGGGGGGAGTGAGCGAGCGAACTGTGTGGCAGATTTATGGCTGGGCTTAAACCACGACACAGCTGAATAAACATCAGGCCTTCTTTGGAATGGTATTTTTCATCTGGTTAAAATACAAGGCAATCACTGAATGCTATTTCTGAAAAACTCAGAAATTTAACAACATCCTTCAGCAGTAAAGGACTTGCTTATAATAAAACCCCAAGCATTAACCTATTGTTTTGTCATCCCCCCCCATTAGCAGAAGCTATGGAAGGCATTCCACATCAGCCAGATGCATGTGGTGCACACTATGCAATCATCACTAATTTGCGCCTAATATCAAACAAAACCAGTTGAATTTTTCAAACCACTGAACCGCTGTGGAAAAAAAAAAAAAAAACAACCCACAGATGGAAAAAGAACAAGACATATATATCTATATATAAGCAGTATATTAAGTTCACATATGAGTATCACGTAAGATTCACATTAAAAGCTCCACACAGTCAGAACCGATGTTAGCATTTTGGAGTGAGCATAAAACCCCATGTTCCCAGAACGGCTGCTTTCATGGCTAATATCACTGTATCAGGCAGGGAGGCTTGTCAAACATCAGGAAGGTCACTGAAGTGATGAGATTCTGAAAGATGTCTGAACTGAACAAATTGCTTCCTATCAAAGGGCCACCTTTACAAGTCTGCCTTGTTTACAAACAGGCTTTGTGCTTCACATGTACACAGCAGTATTACGCTGCCGTGTTCAAACAGGTAATTCCAAAAACAAACAGTTTTGAGGGTGATTAGCCCTTCAGTCACTCCAAATGCATAAGCCCACTCTGAGATGGTAAGTCACTTGAAAATGTGTAGTTTGGCTTAAAAAGTATTAGCACTGGTTACAGTAAAACGATTAAGCATTATAATTTGCTTATTATGGAATGGCAAAACAGAGGCATTAGAAGTTAAGTGACCACAGAAAGGCATCTGCTCCAAACAATAAACTGGTTTGTATTTCTCTATGAACCAAGAAATCCAGGGCCACAGGTTCCCTGGGTAAAACACTTTCCCGTAAAAGTAGTCTTAAAGAAATGGCGGAATTAAGTACATAAGCAATGAATAGACCACTGCCAAGAAAGGGATAGCTTTCCATTTTTACACTAGGATCACAGCATCTGATTAGCGTTCCTCAAGAACGTAAGAAAAAGGAACATAAAGAAAGAACGAACAAACTAAGATTATTTTTCATACTCTTTAAGTCCCCCCCAAAACCGATCTGTAACAGAAAATGGGCATGTTCATGTTTGGCTTCCTTTCTTCTGGATTATGCCTGCATGTTCTCCATAGGTCTATTTCCTGAAGTACTGTATCTCAATAAATCAAAATAAAAGCAAGTTGTGTAGTCAGAAATTAAATTTGGCAGGGCAGCATAAAATAACTAATTATTTGGTTTAACCCTTTTTCTGGGTGAATATCTTAAGAAAAAAGAGCAGCTGTAACTTTCAGAACTTTTATCTAGTTTTGAAACGTCTAAGAAAGATTGCTCTTTTTTTTTTTTTATTTGCAAAATATTTCACCATATTATTTCTTGGCCATTACTAATAAGGTTCTTTCATAAAAGAATTCACACAAACACACCAGTAAGCCCTCTGACATAGACTAAACGACGGGATAGCCTTACATTTTGAGAAGAGGCTCCATTTTCCCCAAACATAAGTTATCCTTCATGGAAAGGGAGTTCTCATATTCAAACAGCTGGTTGAAATACCCAGTTCTCATCAGATAATGAATGCAGCTTCCCTTAAGTAAATATCACCATCTGCCCATACATTTAGTTTTCTAAAAAATTAAACTGAAAACTTACACATAACTGTAATGTATGAAAAACTCTCGTGACTATCGTGAGTCTCGTGATGTTTGCTGCTTTCCTAAATACCATTCCTTGGAGAATTAGACAACCATATGAAAAGTTTAACTTTCACATAAGCAGTACATCTCACGATTGTAACTTTGTGGAAGAATAAATTAGAACATGAACCATAAGTGCTGGGGGGGATGATTTTTCAGTATTTGCAATGAGCAACACTGTTAACAGCTTCTGATAGCTCAGAAACACTAACTTTTCTGAGCAAATTATGTATATACTATTCACAAACTCCTACAGGAAAAAAAACCTACAGATGAACTTGTAACAGTTTTCATGGTTTTCATCCTAACATTATGATTGTACCTTAAAGTTAAATTGAATTACTATATGCGCTATTATTCCAATCTAAAGCAAAATCTACTGCCAGCAGTAAGAAAAGTTACAGTTATCCTATGTTATCCAACGTCCAAGTGCTACAAACAGCAAACAAGCAGTAAAAGAGCCACTAGCATGGTATCACACACGAGTGCCAAAATCACTGAAGGTTTTCATGAGCACTCTTCTGCTCCCCTCTCCCACCACAGACTCATGCATGCTACTTCCAAGGTCACTGCAGAAAAATAGTACTGGATTTAGTTCAACTCAACTGGTGATATTTTGCATCTGGGGACAGAAGCCATTGAGAAGGAAGGAAAAAGCCATGTTTAAACTTCTTACACCATACAAGAAACCTTTGAATCAAAGAAATATTTACTAGAGTGGAGAGCAACACTGGAAAATAAAGAAATCTCTTTACCTGTCTGCTAGCAATAAATAAGTGATGCTAATGATACACTAATCACTTATGCTCACTTGTAATAGACACTTATTTCTACTAGACAACTACCTAAAGATCTGAAAAAGCACAGTTTACATTTATCATTTTCTACCTTAATTTCCACCATGCTTATTATTTGTCAGCACAAACAAACAAACAACTGGCTTCTGTGCACACTGACAAAACCTCAATCTTACAGCAAAGCCTGTCAGCCAGCTCAGAACCACAGCAAGCCAAACAGCAGCTTTAGGTCCCGTAGCTAAAAACAAATACATAAATGGGAAATAAACACTGAACCACCACCACCACTGGCATCTATGATCCAAAGACGGTAAAGCATTTCACCAGCATTACCAGTGTGTCACAGGCTCTGGGCTTGACAGTGGCTCTGACTTGGTGCTAGGAGGCGATGAAAGGTTTTGGAAGCAAGCTGCCCCGCCAGCAGCTCCCAGTGGGACTTCCCAAAGCACTGCAGGAGGACATGCAAGCACCAGGCTCACCACCTTTTATACACAGCTTCTTACCTTCACACTGCCACTGTCACATTCCCAGGTACCTCTGCAACTCCACTGAAGCTCCATGGGCCTGTCCCTGTATCTCCATTCTGAGATGTCTTATACAACTGCAGGAACTGGGATCTTTGACAAGGATGCTACTGTCATTCTGTGTTGGTGAAACATTTGGAACCATGCAGGTACATGAGTACGAGCTTTTGAGCAGCTTCAAGGTAGACCAGAGGGCAGAAGGGCGGCAAACATGACACCTAGGGATGCAGACATCCAAACAGTCCCGTCCATGCTGGGGACAGACCTGGCACAGATGTGATCGCACTTGCCAATGTCAGTCCTCTACCACATACCCTGTGCTGTTTCTACAGTAGTTTCAGCTGCTGAGCAAGGCTCCCTCATCCCTCACAGAAAAACAATCACCCCCATGCAGCAGCACAGTAAACACTGCATGTGCAGAAGTGTGCCACTGTAAGGAGCTTAACAACAGGGAAACAGCAGACTGAAGGCCAAAAAATATTGTGACTTTGGAGCACACGCAAAATGCAGTTAGATATGATAAGGGATCATACTGCTGTACTGTTACGGCATGCCCTTTCATGTCTAAATCCAGGTTTCCATGTCACAGTACAGGAAGGATTAAATTAGCATTATCACAGCTGCAGTGGTATTTGTCACAATTCCCCTCTACTCCACTGAGGTTTAGAAAAGAATTGCAGACCCGGTGAAATTCCTCCTTACACCTGCCCTGAAAAAAAGAGGGGAAAAGAGGAGTAGTTTTGCAGCTCACAATGAAAAGAAAAAGGACTGTGCACCCGTGTTGTTTTATTCACTCACCTCTCCTAGAAAAGTGGAAAAGAGAGAGAACGTTCTTGCTCGAGCAAACTAGAGCCCACTGATGAATGAAATGGGCTTTCAGGGCCATTTGCTAGGTATTCATATTTGTGAACAAAGGCCATCCTCAGTTCTTGCTGACCTTTTTTCTGTATGCCCTGATCTTTTCGCTGTTTATGGCTGCAGAAACACAGATGGGCAACTGCATACATAAACCGAAGTACATGACAGGTTTGAAACCAAAATCCTACAAAGATGAGAGTCTGTCTTCTATCCAAGAATAGTTAATTAATGCAAGACTCTGAAGTGCCATGGAAAACGTTAGAAAAGTTGGGCTGCCACCATTTTGCAATGTGACAGCTTTTATCTACCGTATGTGTGGGGAGGGGAGTTCAACCAACATAGCATATGTTAAAACAAAAATTATAAACATATGCCAGGCTGCTAAAATTGGACATTTACCAGCCTGCTTAGCAATTTAGCTAAGCATTGAATTTTAGTTTTGAAAACTACGTAGGCATACAGCAGCAAATATCATTGTATTGCCATGACCCATACCTACATTGCATAGGATATAACAGAAATTATTTTGCATGCAATACTAACAATGAGCTCAGATTTTTTTCAAGCTCATTTTAAAATGCAGACATATTGTTGCACACCAGAACAAGACTGTCATTCTTACTGAGCATGCTGAATTTATGTTACACACACAGACCTCTGAAATAGCTTTGCAGGTAACTTAGAATAGAACCATTTTATAACCTGAGCTTCCAAGGGCAGAACATTTACAGATGTCCCTGAAGATAGCTGAACACCCAACAGAACAAAACATTGCATGCACTACAAAGCACCAGGCAAGATAACATAGCCTTCAAGTATTTGGCTCTTAGTTTTTTCATGTACTTGGAGTTCTACTTAATAATCCATCAGCAGGTTCAAGAAGCATACAGAATAACTTTTGTTATTTTTCTTATCTGAAGCAAAAATATGTCAGAAGCTGGCTTGCTGTCTGTTCTCTAACAGTGATACAGTAATCATGATGTCATGTTCGGCAACATTGTGAGGCGTGCAATATTGAGAGAGACTATTAAAACACCTTTTTTGGGATAAGGCATACCATGTTTTCTCTCAGTGTTACATGTAAGACCTTCTTAATTATGAAAGAAAAGTTATTAACAACCACGCACCTTTTTCACTCATCCAGATGCCTATTGTCTGAACAACGGCCAGAAATCAGATATTAACAGTATTTGTGTGTACTGATATACTTTCTTAGTGCTCACTGATAAACTATACCATTCAGACAAAACCATAGAGACCTAATCCTACCTTATCAGGAGGAGGGAGGAATAATTCTTTTGCAGTCAGTTATTAACTGCCAAGAATGACGCATATTCAGACCGGGTAATAGCACAAAGGACAGCAGAGGAAGAATATAATCATTTCCATGACAGTAATCCAAAACACTACACCACAAACAACTCCACAGCGTGGAGAGTGATAAATGTGGTACGTTCTGCACTTCTGAAACAGCAGAACCACCTGAACTTCATCACTGCTTCTGATGTAAAGAAAGTCACCTACAGGTGCAGTGGTATGTTTTAGCGGTCCCTCTGGGATGAAGACTCACACTGCAGGAAAGTATAAAGCTACAGGTGTATGCTTTATTTTTACAATTTAAGGCAGAATGGCTCAACCACAGACCCCAGAAGTGCTGGATCCTCCCGGTGGGCCCACCAGGAAGTTGCAATACCCCTTCTGAGGAAATGCTGCACCTCCTTGGCAATGGCAATGGCAGCAGCCCAGCCCTCTGGAGATGCCTGTGGTAGACAAAGATGACATCCTTCAACTCTCAAGGCATCAGTCACTGATCAAATCATGACTGCCTGCCTCCTCCAGTGAAAGCAAAAAAAAACCACAGCAACATCTTACATGCCAGAGCCAACACACATGCTACCTCATGGGCTACATTTAACCTTCATCAGCAAAACATCCAACATGCCCAAATACCCAAGTTTCAGATACCTCATGTGGCACAGTGAGAAATTAAACTTAAGAAACAAACCCAGCCCACACAATGCTAAGAAAACCAAATGACTTAGATGGCTCATGCCAGAGGAGGCGGCTAGCATGAATCACCCAGTTCAAAGTCTAGAAGCCTTCAGCTTTACCTGCTATTTTCCTGCTAGTACTCTGATTCCCACCATTTCCTTCCATTCTTGAGAGAACTGGGGAAATCCATGACACACCATAGATCTCCAGATGCCCTCCTTAGTCATACCCCAGACATCATGCTGTAGTTTAAAAGAATAATCTAAATATTTATATGAAATAATAAAAATAATTAATATTTGAAACCAGGAAGTTATTTCATGGGTTTAATATGCATGTAATCAACATTTAAATTGAACTATCCTTTCTTATCCTGTTTTAACCCCAAGCAGTGCTGGGATATTGTAAGTTTTGTGTCACATCAGTTTTCTGTCACACCAGGCTCTAAGGAAATCAGTTTCACTTATTTGCTATCATCTTGAGCTAGAGATCTACATCTCAGACCTAGCTGCGATGCGAACTTGATCTCAGCTCAAACTCAGCTGCGGTATTGTGCCTTGATCTTTCTCTATTTGAGAAATAATGAAAGTCTGAACAGACAGAGCCTTTACCAGGACTATTTATATTTTAACAGTCAATCAAAAAAAAAAGAGAAAAAATTCTCTACGAATTTTATTTCAGAATCTAAGTCTCACAGACATCAGTATCAAAAAGGAAGAGAAAACAGGTATTTGCAGTGGAGGCTCCACTGAAGTCCAACACCTCCCAGTTAGGAAATGTATGATCACACTTACATGAAAAAGCCATCTCTAGTTTGAACTGCACCATCTTCACTTATCTGCCACAGGCTCTGATAAAGCATTTAAGGAAAAGATTAGAAGGCTCCTATGGAAGGAAATACATTTCCCTGCCTGAGGCATACCAGTTCTCTGAGGTTGGTAGGAATAGGGCTAAAATTCTAATGAATAAGCCATTTGTCAAGCAGATTACGTAAGAAACCTTGGCAGCCACACAGAGGCCAGCAGTAAGATACCAAGCTAGGGCAGTATAAACCAAACGGTTAATAGAGAAAAGGGGAAGGGAAAAAAAAATTACTTTCATTTGGTTTTCATCTTCATAAGCTTTGGGAGGAAACAATAAATTGATGAATGGGAGTATTTAAAGATAAAAATTAATCAGACTCAGAATTAATAATAACAGGTACTAACTTCGAAAAGGGACTACAAGCCATTCTAAGACCTAGAATTCAACTGGATTCTTCCCAGAAATTACTTCTAGTGATAGTCTTTGCAAATAAATTACAACGTAGTATGTGAATTAAAAGGTGCTGTCATGTATGAAGCCGCTAAATTATTGAAAACTCATAAAGCAAATAAGAAAAACATGACCCACAAGGCCAGATACACAAAAATGAAAAAATCCACCTTTCATGAGGTGCACTCACAAGTCATAATGAAACAAGGCAAAGACAAAATTTTAACCACTCTGTCAAAATAGATGTTAAAAATCTATTCTCCCTAAAAAGACCTAAATCAGCTCCAGGAGTTTACAAGTATTATTTCTCCATAAAAGGAACTTGCAAAAGAAAGAGGCTCCATGTTCCTACCATTTATTCCCACAATTTATACTTATTCATAATTTTGGATCTATATTTAATATAAGTACGCTTTTAGAGCCAGGTATACTAGAAATTTATAATGTACTCTTTATATTATAAATTTGAATGCTTAGTTTTCAATGGGATGCGGCTACTTTTTAGTGTAAGAAAATTTGCAAGGTGTGCAAAGCATCATCATATTAAAAAATAATCTCAAATATTCATTAAAAAAGAAAGTGGTCCTATTGGCAAATAAAGCAAATTATCAATGTATGCTGATTTACAGAAACATAGCCATTGTCACCCTGCTAAATGTTAAACATGTCCAGCAATACGATCCATGGGTTCAGTCACCATTGACAACAGTGGGACATACCGACAGACATACAGGTTACACAGCAACATTTAGATTTTAATTAAGCAGCACTCTGCTCTTAGATAGCATATCTCTACATAGGACCTTTTCAGCCATTAACCAATTAAGCTCTACAATACCCCCATGGGAGAAGTATTGCATTATTTATACCTATAGTGCAGCAGCTCCCAATTCAAAACTGCTGTACTTTAACATCTTGTCTGCCACTTATTTTTTCTTTCTATATTATTCTGACTATACTGGCATCTTTACTCCATGTTCAGATGTTGGGTTTTTTGTGTTTTGTAGTATCATTTTATCAACAATTTAAGGTGTATAGTGGCTACTGTGAATAGAATCAAAACATCTCAAAAGCGGCTTTGCAAACATCACTTATTAGGAATCATGCCAAACAGTTCAGAAATACTAAGCTATTACCATTGAAACAAGCTCTTCCTCACTATGTAGAATTTTAAGGCACAAACTGGCATTTCTTGAGCAAGAAGTTCAGAGCCACTGCTCTGTTTGTATTGTATCAAACTTCACAGGCCGCAACATTAGTGTAATTATAATTGTATTCTTAGTATGAACAGGAGAGATCAAGCAGAGAAGCAGAAAACATTTAGGGAAGATGGAAAAGTAAATAAATGAAGAGTTATTGAGGCAAACAGGGATATGAAAAAAGGTGTAACAAACTGGGTAAAGTGGCATAGAACAGAGCACTGCCAGTGTATCTATTCCAAGGCAGGGCTGGCCTGCAAACCAGAATGGAATTCACACATCATCATCTTTTAAGTAGGATTTCACCTCTGATCACTATGTTTACCAGAATCAAAGACAGCATTTGTTTTCATGAGGAAATTATACGTTTGTTAGGGGCCTCTTGTGGAGAAGTTTCACATCAAACCTAACCCCACCCACTGCTGGTCTTGGCTCAGATTATGCAGAGTGAATTGTGTCAGCATGCCAGTCTGACCAGGAAAGAGTACTACATGATGGCTTGTCTCTCCTGTATCAGTTGTGAGAACTGACAGAGTCATCTGAGATTCAAACAAACACAATACATATGCAGATCTATATTTACCAGTGAAAAGATAGCCAAAAGCAATAGCACATCATCAGCCTTAGGACTTCGTTCTGGCGGGGCCAAAGCTCCTGGGTGCTGGCCTGGCACAGCAGTCGGCATTTACTCAAAGATTTTTGCAGAACCAAGGCCCAAGAGCTTAGCAAAGCTCACACAAAGCCCATAATGACTCTGGATTAAAAGGAAAAGAAAGCAAATCTAGCCATTGTCATGAAAAAGCAAAGAGGATGCCTTCTACACCATGCATTACTACCACGGTACTAGCCCCGGAAGCCAGGGAGACGAGATACAAAATACAAAGACACAGCATCTAGAAAGGAAATTGTCATGCCTAGTGTCACAAGGGTAAGCAATCAGAAAGACATGTGAAGGCAGTAGTGATGGATACCACGTATTAGTGCTAAATAATTCTCAATTATAATCTTTACCATGATCAGAGGGCAGAGTAAAAGCGAATCCACAGTGCAACTTAAAAGCATTGCAGGATGCTTGGACATCAAATCCTAATTGCATGTCTCAAATGTGCAACAAAGTAGGAAATGGTGACTTGCTGAGGCCAGAATCAACTACATGGGACCTCAGAAGGTCACAATGACTTAACTTTAAGGTAAAAAGGAACGGCCACAATCTCTCTTCCCTAAATACTTAAACCCAGTGGACTATTGCCATAACCAGTTGTTACAAAAGGTAAGGGGATGCAGGTCTCACACGAAAGAAAATATAACCAGCATCTATACAACATCAAATTGAGACAGACACAGATTTATGTGTACTAACATTTTTTAAATATGAACTTTTCACATTAAATTCCTGGAGTTCCAGGGACACTGCCCAGAGCTATTAAATAAAAATTATGGTTTAGACTTGTTTTATTTTCTACACCTGCTAATTTCAAAGTTACAGTTTCCCAAATCCTTTAATCTAAGCTATCACATAACAAACATAGTGATTGATCGTGATTTTTTCCCTCTGTAGTTATTATTACCTTATTGAGTCTTTTTAAAAAAAAAGAAATAATTTCATTTTCATGTTGCTACACTATATATACTCAGAGAACCAAACGAATTAGAAGAAATTTGTCCAGCTTGCAATTTGATATAACAAAATCTGGCCTAGCGTGGCACATTGCCTCATTTTCTAGACAACATTAAAATATGAGTACTGGATTGTACTTTCGAGGCTGAGTAGACAAAATCATGTTCATCATGTCAAATGAAGCTGACCTGTCTACAAATCTAAAGAATGCCTAAACTTGAACTGGCAATTTATTAAAATGCATCTAACCAAAACTGCAGAACTCCAAAAATCCAACTTCTGTAGGTGTAAAATAAACCCACCTGCAGTAATTTTGCATTTCTAAATTAAAACTAAATATTTCCAGTCATTTGCATGTTCCTACCCCCACTCCCCTCCAGCCACACAAAGATGTGTGCGCCGCTGGATGATGCTGCAGGATTCTCCTCTGATCTCACCTCATACCACATGAGAGGTCAAACATTACTAAGATTGCTTTGGGGTCTGTTCTCAGCTAAGCCAGACTGAACATCACGTACTGCTTAAAGAAAAAACCTCATATGAAGCTAAAAACATTTTAAAGAATAATATAAGAGCTGAAAATCACTCCCTAAGTTTCTGGATCCTTTTATCATTCAGCCTAAATTATTTGGCATTGGGGTTTTTTTGTTCTTTGGTTGTTGCTTTGGGTTTGGGGTGGGGGAAAGAGGTGCTGGCGTTTGTTGTTTGGAATTTATTTTACAACAATTATTTTCTGTCACCCCACCATAAAAAACTGCATCACCAATTGCTGCCTTTGATACTTATTTAGATATGGTAGAACAATTGAACTTGTTGGGAAATATTTCCATAAAATCCATCAGGTAACTAAGACAAGGTTGAAAAGCTTCAGGATGAAGTTTTTTGAACTCTTACAGTTAAAGCCACTATCCTGGACCTTTACAGCATTTCATTTTCTACCATTCCAATACACACATTGGCATCTGGGCTGAAACCTCTCTTTTCCCAATTCTTCTTTCTGTCATCTGCTGGGAAGCAGAGTGGACTAATTAGATTGACTCAAGTAGCTGCTGACTGCTTTCAGTGCGCAGTTCATTCCTTGATGCCACAGAGAGGAGTCTTGCTAAATAAGAATGAATAAACTGGGCAGGAATGTCTAAATATTTTTTTAAAGCTGAAGAGCAATGCCACAAAAAATAAACTTTTTTAAAGTAAAGTTACTTGGCAAAAAATAAAGTAAAAAATGTTGAGCTTACTGCATAGCAAAGTTTAAGAAACAGGTATGAAGAATAGAATTTAAGCAGAATGAAACTGAAGCCTGTCTTTTCTATTCTCATCTACTTCTTACTACAGAGCTATCAAGAAACACAGCTCTAAGGGAAAGAAAGCAATTAAGGTATGATGTTAACATTTCAACATCAGTTAAAGAAGAATTATATCCAGCAAAGGGGCCTTCGATCACAGACAATTGCAAAATCACATATGAATACACCATTACAATCAACACCTCTGCTCATAATTACAGAAAAAGATCAAATACTGTGTACAGGCAGAGAGAAAGAATAAAAAACAATAAAAAATTACAATCTCTTGCTTCCAGGCTGATGCTATTTAATTAAGATAGAAGCAGGGGAAAGGTCTTTTCTTGCATTATCATTGCTAGCACAGAGCTGTTGTGGGCATTCAGTCTTCTTTAGTATTACATGAATTAAAAATAAAATAACTATTAAGCACTCGGTAAGGCTTCTTTTCCTTGAAGTCTTAATGACAGCTTCTTCTAACAGCAAAGCAGCAAACCAGGAAAAGCTCTCTTACTGTCTCTTCTCTTTCATACTTTCAAATGACTTCTCCGCTACAATGTTTTGATACAATGCGGAACTGACACCATATGGAGTGGGTAAAGGAAAATGTTTCATCAGAAAAGAAGAGCTAACTTTCAGTGCTCTGTTAACCTGCTGTACTTTTTGTTGCACAGTTACTAAGTTTGCTGTAAATTGCAAAATAAAACATAGAAAGGTATCTCCTGGTGCACCTGAAGATGACATACACTCACACCACTTTGCAGAAGGGTGGCACCCAACTCATTGCCAGGTAAGCCTCATAAAGATAGCTATAACATCACATTCAGTTCTGATGCCCCAATCCTGTACTAGATGTATCTCTGAGCAGTAATTTTTAGTTTAAGGCCTTAACTCAAACCCGTTTATTGAGAACATTAGAACATGGCTTTCTGACATACCAGGTACACTCAAAAATAGCTCATGTAAGTAACATTACATCTTTGTATGAATGTCCTGCATTCAACTATTCAAATAATTACCATGTTGACCTCAATCCTGAAGGTATCCACACATTATTCAGTTTAAGTTCCACAAGCATCAGATTTAGTGCAGTCAGTACATCTGCCATGCTAGCTTCTACAATCTCCGACAAAAATCACATGTTTATTATTAGCAACCTGTGAGCAATTAGTGTAATTATCAGCAGACTTGGATTCATATTAATCAGTGTTTGTTTCAATTCCACAGGCAAACAAGACATCACCAGTAAGCCACTGTGTTAAGAATATTAATGACTTTACACCTATAGTCATGCTGCTGCTTGTGTCTCTCTCTCCACAAAAAAAGATATTTTACATTGAATTCTATGTATTCTTCAGTATGTCACATAATATATTCATGACATACAATATTCCATAATGACATTAAGTATACACCAGTAAAGAAGATATAATGTAAGTTCTGAATGCAAAAGACTATTCTTTGATATTTGAAAGGATACTTTCGCATTTGTTTCTTCTCTAGCAAACATGATCTGCATTGTTACCAGCACCTAGTAATTACAGGAGTCCAAACCACAAAAACATATCTATCAAAGCTAGTTAAGCAGCCACAGAATACCCTAATTTGGCCATCCAACTATCGACAAACACGTAGTTACTAATGTGTAAATGAGCACCTCCATCTTTTGGGGTTTTTTTGTGCTATAAGATCATTTCTCAACTGTAACACCCTACTTAAGCACATAGGAATAACCAGTACTATTTCTTACACACCATCAGATCATTAAAAATTTCAACTGGTATTCCAGCTCACTGAGAAACAGTGGAAACACCAGCACAGGCCGGAAACTAGGAGATTCCTTGTCCCCCTTTTATGCCTTTCAATATGTATTACCAAAGAAAAGGCAGGTGACTCCCTCACACACCCTTTCTTGTAAACATGTATTTTCTACAGGAGATTACTAATGAAGGCAAAATTTGTTGATTACATGACATCCCCCTTCCCCCCCAATATGTTAACAGCTCTCTATCAAAAATTCAAAGGTGTACTGAGCGGGTTTTTGCAAGGATCTGAACTTGATCTAGTTTCAGAGAGTGTTTCCATTAGCAACCCACATAACTGAACAGAGGACACGCTTAAATCTGCCAGTCAAGAGCTGATGATGCAGGTGTGTCAGATAATAGGTCTGGAACTCAAAATTCTTCTGTTAAACTAGAGAACAGGTCATAAACAGAACAATTCAACAAGGGCAAGTGCAGGTTTCTGTACTTTGGCAGATAGCTGCATACCTACAGCACAGCAATTAAGCAGCTAGATGTCAGCTTCTTCAGAAGAGGATCAGAGGTTATAACAGCCCATGAGCTGAATATAACTTCAAAATGTGATTAAAAAAAATTAAAACCCACCCTACAGGACTATAAACAGGAGTATAGAATTATATACTCCATAAAATAGGAAGCACAACTTTCCTTCTGCCTAGTCAAATTTTGGCATAATATTTATAGAGAAATGTGAAGCTATTGGAAAGAATCCAAAGATAGTAACAGAAATCACAAGTCTCAAAGGAGAAACCCTGTAGAAAGTTTAAATATACTAGGACTATTTAGACTAGAGAGAAAAAAAATCAAAGGCATTTTCATCATCATCAGATCTGAAAGAAAGTTGTACACTCCATGGAATAAGCTTGTCTCCACTGTGTCCTGGCTAGGACAAGCAGCAATGCACCTACCATAATCAAAGTTAGGAAAATTTGCAGCAGTTATTAGGATATGTCTTTACATGAATAAAGTGTTGACCGCATTGCAGCTCTATTATTTCATGCAGATTTCTGCGATAAAAAAAACCCCAGGTATTCAATTCAGCCTGCTTTGGAGGCCAAAGAACAGCCTAGTGAGTATCTCAAGGTCTTTCCAGTCTTGTTTAGGTTTGTAGTGCTATAATTTCTATGATCCTTTTTACATTTATAAGGGGTTATCGCTTAGAGGTCTAGCTAAGTCTCCCTTTCAATAGCAGTTTTAATGGTGCTTATGGCTGAACGCCAGTTATGCTGCTGAAAGCTTAACAGGTGACGTATTTGCTTATAGGCACTGTTGTATTTTATCCATCTCAGCATCTATTTAGTAAGTGCTTTAACATTCTAGAGTATGGCAGGTGCCATATAAAACACAGCATTATTTTCCATATTTTACTCTCCACACTGGCATTCCTACTCACATTAACTGGCAAGAGTACAAATATTCACAGCAATCTTAAAAAGAAAGTTTGAGTGCTCAGTGACAGCTACAGTTAGCTGCGTGCTCTCAGTAAACAAAACAGAACACAACAATGTTTCTTTCCTATTATAACAAAATTTCTCAGCAATTTTTGGTATAAAAGGAAATAAAATGGTAAACAAACTGCAGTAGTCATTCAGACTGTATGCTGCAACAACGGTAGCTGATTTATTACGACTGTGTTTCAATTAGTCCCTTCATCTTGTTCCATGGGATAGGATAGGCAGAAAAATCTATCTGGAACAGGCTTTTCCATTCATAATTTCATCCTACTTGTATTTAAGATTTCTAGGTGGTCTAGATAGAGACTCCCACTGAAATTAATGTAAAGACACCAGAAGCATCTATGAAAATCATACTAACCTGACAGGATATTACTTTTACTCCACTTTTCAAACTGCAGTTGTACATAGTGGAATTTTTATTTTTTTACCTTTTTTTTTCTGTATTCCTTCATACAGAAGTCATCATGGATATCAGTAAGGTTCTTGAGTAACTTCTGCTTTCTTTTTGATCTCTCTCTTTAGAGAATAAGGGGACTGAAATTGAATACAATATTTAAGATTCAATATTTCAACTGATATCACTGAAGCATCCAATAACTTTGGGAAAGTCACCACCTCCTCCTCATATCCTAACATTTTTCTTTACTTATATTTCATCTTGTCTGCACTCTGCCTACAAAGAGATTAAACACTAAGCACAATAAGAACCTGCATGATGCCTGTGACTTTACTGCTTGAAGGACTTGAAAATAAAAGATTTCTGCTTTGTTAAAGCAACAAGTTTTTAACCCGTGGTTTGTTACTCCAACAACCCATAGCAGACTCAAAGAGAAGTGCAAGGAACATATTTGGACTTTAATCACAAAGCTTTCACTTTTGCCCATCATTATAAACCATGAACAACAGTGGCTCCTAACTACCTACATGTACTAGCTGTGCAAACCCCAGTGACTCAGAAACGTTGCTTCCCTGTCAATACTCTTTTATCTTATGGCAAACCAAAAAGGGAATATAGCAAAAGCAGAGAGGGGGGAAAGAAGTGGTTGGTTTTCCTCTATCTAGCCTATGGCATTCAGCAAGGCTTTTCATTTTTTAGTATCACTTGAGTAATAGCTGCCTCCTATTGAAAAACGCTAATAACCACGGAAAAGTTATGCAAGATGTCAGACACATAGTATGTGCCAATGTGTTTAATGTTTTAATGTGTTTCAAGGTCATACAAAGTAATTTGAAGACAAATTCTAAGCAGGTCAACTGAAAACTAAAAATGCAATTCTGAAAGTAGAATTTTTCTCACTGCATTGCACACCATAGAGAGCTCTTCTCAGTGAAGAGAATATTTCAGGGTGCACTTCTATATAATAACAGGATCTACTGCATTAGGAGTAAAATGACTAATTTAGCATTTCAGCAGTAAGGGTGGAAAGGGTCATGGCAAGATAAAGAACAGGATATTGTATTTATTTTTCTCAACAAGGCTTTTTCAAGAAGACCTATGCTGTCACAAAAAAAGGTAGGAGGGCAGTAACATTTAGAGGCTGTTTAAATGAGTGATATAGCTATCAGCTGTCGACAAGGGGCATCTTAGAGCATTGCACTACTCAGTAATTATGAAAAGAACAAAACAGCAGGAAAACTAAGCTTAATTGTGAATAAAACCCAGCCCTGCCCCCTTATAAAGCAGCCTGAAATCACCTTTTTTTTTTTCCCTCCAATAAACAAATCAAATACAGGAGAAATTTTAAAATGCACATCATGCAAAATCCCACATGTTTATTTAATGTATTCTGCAGGATGAAGAGCACCAAGACAGACCTGATGAAGAAATACACAAACTTTAGCATACATAACCCTTCCCTGAATGAAGCCAGGTAAGTGGAAACTAAAAAAACCCATGAAAAGCACTTCCAGTATGCCTTCCAACATGTTTCTGTCCTTTCTCCTGGTAGATCTCCCATTGATCTTTCCAACAGAAACAAAAATATAAGATGAAGGTTATCCATTGCAAACACTTTCAGACTAGAAAATAATCCCTTTATCACCTCCCCTCTATCACTTCTACTAAGTAGAACAGTCTCTTTTCAAATTGCATATACAAATGAAAGAAAAGCAATCACTTGGCAGCAGATTGCTTCTTGACTGCTAAAGCAAACTCCTCAGATCATATTGTTTCTTGGAACATCGCACCATTCTGAGGTTCTAACACATCCATCTCTGTCAGGCAGGTTCCCAGTATGCTCAGGCAAGAAGTACAATAAAAAACAAAAAGCACGCAAACAAATAAATCTCCTCCCTCTCAAAAGAAGGTTTCATTTGAAGTCAGTGTTCGCAGTGGGAAGTCTACTCCAGGCAGAATAAATGCGTCCTGTGTTGCTCTGCTTCTAGCAACTGTAAGACTCAAGCACAGGTCTCCAAGGGAGATGTTTCTTGAGTAGCCCTGAACACAAACTGTGGATTTAATGCTTTTTAGGACAGAGCCTTCACTTGGGAACACAAAACAAAAACTACCACAAAAACCCAAACAAAAAACTGGAACATAGAAATCACTGATAGTCGGTTCAAGCATATTAGCAACAGGGTGCCATCCACTCCCACAAGACAGCACACCAGAAAAAACTGTGTGTAGCCCATGTAGAAAAATTGGATACAATTTTCTTGTAAAAAAAGGATGGGGCATTGTGCCCAGCATGTTAACCAAAGCCTTAGCACAACAGAGTTGCAGCATCTCCAGTGAACTGACAGTCTGAGGAAGCTCTCCACCTAATGTAACAAGTAAAAATCCCATCTGTGGTTCTGCTTACAGATCCAACAGCAGCTTTGCAGTCCTGAGATGCAGGACTACATCTCATTGACCCACACTTCCACTTCTGTCCCTAAGCAAAGTGGTCACTCACAGGTATGGAACATCAGTCAAACGGAAACACTGAACAGGACTTATGGGGTATTTAGGTTGGAGAAACATGTTCTAAACCAAGTTAATCCTGCTCTGAGTAACCTCTATAGTTTTGGGGGTTTTTTTAACCTTACTAATGCTCAGATTGCTTAAATTACTGCAAATAAGTAATAAAAGAAACCTACTCTAAAGCTAGAGAGGCACAGAAAATGCAAGAACTGACAATACTGTTGGTATTTTTAAGCCAGTTTCCTACCCAAATACAGATCCAAAGTGAATGTGTGACTTTTCCATTAGTTGATTTCAGGTGAGACCTCCTACATGCTTTATATAACGTGAGTTTCTGAAAGTCCTATTCATTCATCTTTCTGAAACATCTTTATTCTACAAAGTACGTAGGCTAAGACTCTTGGAAACCAATTAAACCTGTAATATTTCCAGACTCGCTTAGATGTTCAAAGTAGTTCAAATAAACTTCATCCCACACAAGTGTAAACAAATGAATCATATTATGTAAATATCTTCACCAGACAGCCACTCTCAAAAAAAAAAAAAACACGCGCACAAAAAAACCTCCAAAACAAAACAAAAATAACAAACAATAAATCACACACAAATACACACTCCCCCTCTTCCCTCCCCAAACCAACCGAAAAACTCACACAAATTAAGGCTTTACTCTTCCAGAATTATTCTGACTTTTCGAGCGGGACAGTCAACAATGCACTATAAATCAGAAACCTGTTTTTAAAATCTCATCTTCTTCATATGGGAAAAGGTGGATTATCACCTTTCATCCACTACAGAGAACATGTTGTGATTTCCAAAAAGGTTTCAAGGTACTAAATCTTAGGAGCACATTGTTTAGATACCAAATTCTACTACAAGTCATTCTTAGAGGCTTTATGTCTGCGTATTAAAATATCTTCCTTTCTCAACTATATACAGAAATAAAATAACTAAAGAGTACATTTACAAACAAGGGAAATGAAACCTACCTACAATAGAAACGTAAACCCCTTTAAACTGTTAGTAAATAAACTCCTTTTCTGTAAAACATTTTTGGTGTACTGTGTATCACTCAATGGTGACTGTACAGCATAGAAATTTTACTGACATCTTAAGATTACCACTTGTGACTTGCAAGCAACAACAGTTGTCATACAAACCACGGTACAGAACTGATGGTAACTTTTATACATGATGACATTAAGCCATCACTATTTTGCTGACTAAAATCTTAAATGTCTTCTTTCCATTGATTATACAATTCATAAAAGCACACCGACACTTGGGGATATTTGCATTAAAATTTAACACTGAACTCACTTGCATACACAATGCTGGGGCATTTATTCACAGGCCATACAGGGTCTCAAATCTCCCTGAATTTCCATTTGATAATCAATTATTCCCTTCCTCCCCTGCCAAGTCTGTCATGGCATGAACTTAGGCCCAGCTTAATTTTTCAGTCTTCCACTAAAATCATAAACTCACTCGGTTCAGCTCAGCATCGCAGTGCACAAGGCCCTTACATGGGCTTCCAGAGGATACCAACACAGGGCAAAAATTATGTACTTGCAAAAAATTAGGCTTGAGCAGCACAACTTGCAAATTTACTGAAATCCCAGAGAACTTAAGACTTGCCCCAAAGTCTTGTCATCTTTCAACTGCATTTTAATTACTGGACCGTGGATTAGACTCATGCTTGATTCCACTGGAATTTGAGCACAAGCACAAATTTGAAGCCAGCCAAGTGCTGACTGATCCACCACACTTCATTGAACTCTTCTCTGTAACTGTGCTTAAGCATGTGGAAACTAACCCAGTGGAAATTAACATCCTCAAATGCCATGTTGCACAACAACTTAAACCATGATAAGGCGGCAAAGCAAGAATTTCATGTCGATAGCAAATGGGGTCAGGGGAACCATCCACTGAATTTAACCTATAATGGCTTTTATCACAATTTTAATTATGTCTGAAACCTTTCTTGCTCTGCACATTAGAATGACACCAACTTGTAAAATAATTGTCTATGCTTGAAGTACCTAAAATAGGGTCTGCAGAAAATGGGAAAAGCTGTTTGCTTTTCAAATACCAATCCATGACTACAGACTGCCTAAACATAAGCATACAATATACATGCTGTTTTAACAAATACTATTGGATACTGCTATTAAATTGATGCAAAGGTTACAGGGCTCCTGCAGCAAAACTCAAATACCACAGATTTCGCCTCTTCAAATATCTTAATTTTACTTGCATGTTAAACCCACCAAAACACAGATACCAGATTTCTTTCTGTTAGCAACATAAGTAAGTCTGCAGTTATCTCTTAGAAGCCACTTTATTATGTGAGCTGTCAGCACTCCCATTAGCTATTACAAATTATATTAACCTTTCAGATACTGCACATTCTCAGGTAGATTTATAGAGCCATACATTTATACTTCATTCCCTTATTCTTTATTTGCCCTTATGCATCCTAGGCCTAATTCATTGTCAGAATAAGGCAGAAAACCAGCACTGAAGGCAATCACGTTGCAATAATCATGTCAACTATTTGGTTCAGTCATTACCAATTCCTCCTGACAGCGGGATCATCTTGGGGTTTGACTGCTTGAAATGTGTCCCAGGAAACAGGTCTACTCTCTGGTGTGAATTTCATATGACGTGAAGTCTGAGGCAGCCTGCATGTTGTTCTGATATAACAGGAAGAGACAATCCAGCAGCCTTTTTTCTACCACGTCAAGACAAACTGGGGGACGATCCCCAGACCTGAATGGAGAGACCTGCTGGCCCATGCATCACAGACCCAGACAATATAAAGGTGTGGCTTTACTTGACAACAGCAGACAAGGAAGAATTTATATAAAAATTTAGCTGAGGCATGTTAAGAAATTCATGTTCCTTCTTTCACTAAGAGCAAATGATGATGATGATGATGATGATGATGATGATGATGATGGAGGAAGTCTGGATCAAAGACTGGGTTAAGGCTTGAAATATAATTTAACCTCTGCATGTAGTAAAGCCAAAGTACATGTTGAAAGTATGTACTTAGCAGCCTTAGAGGCTGTTTAAATGTTAAATTCTTATGCCTTTAAACTCTGTACTCTGAATGATGTACTGTTTGCTTTGGGTTTTTTTAAACTCGAAAGGGTTAAACTAAGATAAGCTAATGTTCACAACTCACTTCTTTAAGTTCCTTTTCATTGAGAGGGTTTTTCAGTGTGCAGTAATGGAATAACAGGGAAAAATAAAAATTTTTCCTAATTTTGGTTGCAGATGTGTAAAAATGCAGAATTGTAAACATCATCCAAATGCTGTAACAAATGAGGGAAGTTTGTAAAATTGAATGGCTGCCTGTTAGAAAGACACATATCTGTTTGGAGATATTTACTTCTAAGAAGTATCAAAAATGTCCTAATTCATAAGCAGGAGAAAATAGTGGTTGAAAAACTTGAGGGGTATGATAGCGGTAAACTCCACAGAGTAGGAAGTGGAACAGTGGTAGCCTATTACTCTGTATGCATTACTGTAGTAGGCGTAGGAAATACAGTTTCCTCTCCTGTCAGAAAGCCTTAGTTATAGGATACAGCTAAGCCTGATAGGGGCTGTAATTAAGTAAGTTCAGAGCAGCCCTGCAGAGAAGGACTTGGGGATGTTGGTCAATAAGAAAATGAACACGAGCCAGCAGTGTGCGCTTGCAGCCCAGAAAGCCAACCGTATCCTGGGCTGCATCAAAAGGAGTGTGACCAGCAGGTCGAGGGAGGTGACCCTGCCCCTCTGCTCTCGTGAGACCTCAGCTTGGAGTATTGTGTGCAGTTCTGGTCTCCTCAACATAAAAAGGACATGGAACTGGTGGAACAAGTCCAGAGGAGGGCCACAAGGATGATCAGGGAACTGAAGCACCTCCCATATGAAGATAGGATAAGATAGTTGGGGCTGTTCAGCCTGGAGAAGAGAAGGCTGCATGGAGACCTCATAGCAGCCTTCCAATATCTGAAGGGGGCCTATAGGGATGCTGGGAAGGGAGTCTTCATTAGGGACTGTAGTGAGAGGACAAGGGGCAACGGGTTCAAACTTAAACAGGGGAAGTTTAGATTGGACATGAGGAAGAAATTCTTTACTGTAAGGGTGGTGAGGCACTGGAATGGGTTGCCTAGGGAAGTTGTGAATGCTCCATCACTGGCGGTGTTCAAGGCCAGGTTGGACATAGCCATGGATGTCATGGTTTAGTGGGAGGTGTCCCTGTCCATGGCAGGGGGGTTGGAATTAGATGATCTTAAGATCCTTTCCAACCCTAACTATTCTATGATTCTATGTACATACAGAGTCATCATGTTATACAATGCACAACCAAATAGAAAGGAGCAAGGCAAAGAAACAGGTATTTCATGGCAAGTTGCTTCATACTTTTTCTTCTGTCAAAACAAGTAATATTAAAAAAAAATAAAAAATTATGTACTGAATTCTTAAATTCACCACCCAAGTGAAGTCGTATAAAGAATAAAGCTGAGGGAAACTAACTTTCTGCACAGTAAAAAAAAAGCACCTGTTAACACCTGGGAATAGTTCATTATTGTAATAAACCATAGATCAGAACAACTCGCTAAAAAACATGGAAGATATCACAAACACCTTATCATAATGGGCTTGTCAGACCAAGACCACCTGCACCTTTACTTCTCAAGATGATAAACATTAATTATACGAACTAGAAGACCATGACATCTAGAAACAATATGCTCCATTCAGTAAAGATACTGGCTTTGTTTAGTTAATTCCACTAGTTTCAAATGTGGAATATGTTTTGGAGGAAAAGTGTATGCTGCTAGGTATTTTATGTATTTTTAATTGAATTCAAATTCCATGCAGATGCAACTGTACATGTCTCAAATCAAAATTAATCATTAGCTTGGTAAGCAGTAAACGTACCAATGATTATTTCATAAATTAAGAATGCGTAAATATTAAGAAATAAACTATATTTATGTTAGATTGTATAATTGCATAGAAGTGCAAAATCAATTCTTACTTTAGCATAAAGGACTAACACTATTTACCATACAATTTATTTCACTTTTGCCAGCTGGCAAGAACAAAGCATTTTCAAGGAAAATAACATAAAATGCACAAAAGTTTCCCCAGTCCTTTAAAAACTCAATTTTTAGCCATGATTTAAATCAGTTCAGCTTGACTGAACCCCTGGTTTGCTCCCACCAATCTGCAAGTTTCCCATTCCATGACCAGAATGAATGTTGCTAAGTTTCATACTGATGGATAGTAGGGAGCTGCTCACTCACATAAATGATTTCTTGCGTGCATCAAAGGAAGGCTTTTACAAGTGCCTTCCTTAACAACCTCCTCGTGATGCTCTCAGGAAAATTCATTATTCTCTAAAGATGACAGTCTGGAATAGAGTTTCCACTCTCAATTAACCTGGGCTGGTTCCAGTTAATGAAGTGGAAGGGAGGAAAAAAAAAATAACAAGATATATTACACTACTTTTAGCTTACAACCTTATTTATATTTGGTACAAATTTAACCTGCTTCCAACTGTAAGGTGAAAATTTAACCAACATATAGTACAGTTAAATTCAGTGGAAGGATTATTTGCAGTGTCTAAATTAAAAGTGTCTTTATAAAAATAATAAGCAAGTTATATAAAGAAAAGTAAAATGCAATCTAAGGATCTTCTCCAGATAACTGTAGCTGAAAAAAAGAGATTGGAGAAAACATATCAGTCCTATTTGCAAGAAAGTCGAGAAGAAGGATCTGGGGAATTACAGGCCAGCCAACCTTACCTCAATCCCTGGGAAGACAGCGGAGCAATTAATCCAAAATAACTTCCAAAATATGTGAAAGTGATTAGGAGCCATCAACATGGATTTATGATGGGGAAATCACATCTGATCTATCTGTCAGCCTTCTACAAAGACATTATTGGCTTGGTGGATGAGTGGAGAACAGTGAATGTCTTCATCTTGATGTTAGTAAGGCTTCTCACACTGTCTCCCATAATATCTTCATAAACAAACTGATGAAGTACAGACCAAGAAAGCGGGCAGTGAGATGGACTGAAAATTGACTGAACTGTCAGGCTCAAAAGACTGTTATCAGCTGCAAAATGTCTAACTGGAGACTGGTCACTAGGAGTGTGTACCAGGGGCCAATACAGGTTCCAATACTGTTCAACACCTCCACAACCTAGACAATGGGATAGAGTGCAAATTCAGAGATAACATAAAACTGGGAAGAGTGATCAGTAAAGCAGATGAATATGCTGCCATTCACAGGGACCATGACAGATGGGAAAAAATGAGCGGACAGGAACTTCATCAAGTTCAACAAAGAGAAGAACAGAATCCTGCTCCTGGGGAGGAACAACCCCATGCACTGGTATATGCTGGGGCCTGACCAGCAACAAAGGAGTTTTGCAGAAAAGAACCGGACAATCCAGATGCATAACAAGTTGACCATGAGACAAGCACATGTAACAAAAGGCCAACAGCATCATGGGCTGCTGGAAGACAACTACCAGCAGGTCAAGGGAGGTGGTCCTTCCCCTCTGTTCAGTACTAGGAAGGCCACACCTGGAGTGCTCTGTCCAGCTCCGGGCTCCTCAGTAAAGCCCAAGGAAGCCACAAAGATGATAAAGGGGTCATACTATCACTGTGAAAATATGGGAATAACGATGCAATAATCAGGTTTCAATCTCTTTTGATTGCCACTATTTGCTCTAATGCATGGTTAACATTAAGCCTGTGCAACAACAGCATATTTTATATACTCCACAGAAAGAAAAGCAGCATGTCTCCACCACACAAAAGTGATTAAAGAGATAATGACATATGCTTTGCACCTTGCAGAATATTTTGAAATATTCCAGGATTTTCAAGAGGAAGGATGACTATTGACAACTTCTGTCCTTCAGTATTTTTAAATATAATCTAAGATTTTTGTTTTCAAAGAAAACATAAAAGGAAAAAGGAAACCCAACACCCAAACAGTAACACACTGTCTTCCATTCTTACATATGACAAGCTAAAAATACTCTTGCAATGGCACTCCATTTCTCCTAGCAGTTATGTGGGGTGTGATGGGCTGTTGAATTTTTCCAGTCACACAGGAGAATGTTGTAATTTCTTTAAGGACTGTGTTCACTCTTTTTCACCAGAGAGCAAAGGCAGTGGCTCTTGGCTGTGCTAAGAAAAGGAAACTATGGAGCTCTGAAATAGTGTCCTGCCATTGAGAAACATGCGAAAAAGAAAGAGAAAGAAAAGTCAAGTCAAAGCTTACATAACCCCCACCAGAGATGGGTTCCCTATAAATATGCTGTATGCTCTTAACTCCTTACAAAATAACAGATGACAGCACCCATGCAATGTTTTAAGAGAAGGATAACAGACCATTTTCTTCATGACTGTATTTGATTTCTTCATCTAAGTGTTTAAATCTACACTGGCTCAAACACCACCTACAATTATGCCAACACTTTGCCAAAAATAACTTTATGCGCATATATATATATATATATATATATGAAAGAACCAAACACACAACATATTTGCCCTAACTCATGGAGTCAAGAGAAACTCCCCATGCTGGTATCCCCCAACACCATCTAGAGGGTGTTAGCAGACAGTGCAGTGTGTTGCAAATAGGAAGGGATGGAGACAACGCCATTTGAAAACGAAAGTCCTCATTTATTCCTCTCAAAAGTCCTGTAGCATATAAAACATTTTCTGGTTTACCTTCTTTCTAATCCACTTCATCTCCCTTCTACATGTTTTCAACGCCCTATTTAACAGTGGTTTTCATATTCTTTTCCCCCAGAGCATTTTGCCAATATTAAAAAGTATTAAGTTTTACACTGTTCACTTTTATCACTATTACTTTTCAACCTTTTAATCTGAGGTATGGTCCATATTCTAGTTTCTTCCTTCTCAGTGCAACAAACTCATACACAGCACACACTCCTACATAACAACTTCCTTCTACTCTTTATAAACATCTTACCTTCTCTGACCATGACTTTTCATTATTTATTTATAATAATGATTTCCTGCTCCTCTAATCATCCTCTGTTCTCCACTTTCTCACCTGTAAGTCAGTGATCTGACACCAACCCAGCAAAGCATTCATACTTTTCAATGTCTTCATAGTACTTTAAACTAAACATCTTCCTAACTGCTTCAGAAGATCAGAGCAGAACTCTCAGCATCCTGAAGAACCAAAGTTTTCCTTCTATCAGCTAAATAGCAGATTTTTTTTTTTCCACTTGAGACATCTGCTTTTAATCATTGCTTGGAGAAGCTTCTCACACACACACACACAATACATTTAACTAAAAAAAAAAAAAAAAGAAAAAGAAAATTAAATACCAGAACAAAACCACAGGGCTGTTCTTGCCCCATTGTCCCATTATAATCAAAGATATAATCTTTCTGTTTCTTTGACTTCAGAATAACCTGTAATGTGTGCCACACACACAATCAACCAAAATGAGTTTCATTTTGATGCATCAGTTTTCCAGTGCCATGACAGTTATCTCTATTTACTGCAGTAGCCTTCATGCTACTGGTTAATTATTGTTCTTCCATTTATTTAGGAGTCTACCAAAACCCACAAGTAACTAGTAATTTCATTCCCAAAGCATTAAGAAGACAGAATGATCTTCCTGCTTAAATATTTCCCACATCTAATCAGCAGTTTACCATTTCTTCATCTCTCACAACGCAGGAACAATACATGTAACGCTTTAATCCTTTAGGTTAATTGAAAATCTTACAAGCCTTTATCTACACACCATAAACTTTAACAGAAGTGTCTTCCATCATAATTCACAGGTTTAAGTAGCTATGCACATGACTCCTAAACTCATACTGATTACTTCAAAGAGTCTGTAAAGTTTTAGAAGGAACAATGATAACATACTGGCATAAAATGTAATAATTGTAGAGAAAAAAAAAGAAACTACAAAAATCAGCTGATATTTTTGTTGTTGATTTGTTTCTTTACACTTGGGGAGGAGGGATACTTCTTTGTGGTACCTGGAGGAAAAAAAATTTACATTTTCTTTGTTGGATTCTATTTTTCTTGTCACTCCTAAAACCCCCAAGCTGTTAGAAGACTGGCATGTAAAAGTAAGTTTGTCTTTTCCTGAGTTTTGAGACTATTTTAGTGAGGCATAGATAGGAAAACCATTGATCTCTAAAGGCCCTCCTTTCAATTAAAAAGAAAAAAAAAACAACAAACAAAGCAGAGCTCTCCATCCATGCCTGTCCTTCCATTACCACCTTTTTATAGAGCATCTCATATCACTTGGCATTCTACTTCACATCTCCAGCTCCTGGAATGGGAGGATGAGAGCAGAAACTGAGCTTTCTTTTTATAAGCATACTTTCCTTATGACAGAAGCTTAGGAATTTGAATGTGTAATTTTCCAAGCCTAGGACAATGAATGTGGCTGGCAATTGCAAGCACCAACATAAAGATTTTGTTTCAAATGCAGAGAAAAATAATTAGCATTACCACACATGAATTAAAGAGCAAGCTCTGACAATAGGAAAAACAATTAAATTCTGTTTACGCGTCTTGCAAATGAAATACATACAATTTTGGTTTGAATATACAAGAACACTGTCATTCCTTTCAACATCTGTAAGGAAAGAAGAAATAGTGAGAAAAGACCAAGGCACACACTGTGTAAAGGAACACATGTGAAAGAAGAAAAACCACTAGTTTGGGTAAAGTTGGGGAACAGAGCAGAGTTGAAACAGAATTGTTCCCAAGTCTATCAATAGGCCTTGACTTGAGATAGATCCTATCCAGGAGCTGGTAACAAATTTGCTGTAGTGGATAATCATTCATGCCAGTGCCGTTCACATACGTGTGCATACACGTGCACATGCACAATTATATATGTATATTTGATTATAAACTCTTGCTTATTTATGCTTTTCTCTAGTTGACTGAGGAATGCTACTACCTAATTTCTTTCTCTTTAAAATTAGCTATGAACATATGTGATACAATTTCCATTAACTGAAGTACTTACCCTGAGACTGAACATCTGTCTGAAAGACATGCCCTGCCCTAGCAGCTAGCAGAAGTTATTGGAAAGAACATATTAAATCCTTCTGATAATCCCACTCACACTGTCAATCTAGATAATATAACGCTCCTTCCCACTTTTACATCAGTAATGGTTGAACTTTGTTATTTTATATTAAAGCAGAGCAAGGAGGAGAAAAACATTTACTTTAAGGACCTACGAAACTGAAGGTTCACGTGAATTTCCCTCTACTTACCCCCTCAAAGGAAGGCTTTCCTTAAAACTGAATTTCTGAGCAGGGTGAAGTTTCAAAATATTTAGTAGTCACCCAAAAACAAAAAGAAAAAAGACAGAAAGACAAGGTTTATTCAAAGATCTCCCACATTAGCAGGCCATCCCCTCTCCACCATGCTGCAGTTCTTCTGTAGATGATAATAACAGTATTTCAGTATTTTATGAGAGCAAAAGGAAGAACACTGACCTATGGGTTGGATGCTTCATGTAGCTGTATTGGTTTAACTGACAGTAGGATTGAGCACAGTTTCTAAAAAGGCACCAAGTAGAAGATCAGCAGAAAAAGAGAACACTTTAAACACAAAGATGTCAACAGCAGCGAGGGTTATCTAGAACTGACAGACACTCTCAAATTTGCCTCAGTTTGAAGGGCTCATTTGCTTCAAGTTCACAAAAACTGTTAAAAATGCTCACTCACAAAGCATTTTGGTTAATATGTACACTTTTACCATATTGTTTTATTAGTCTCTTAAAGCTCTTATTTCTATGCTATTAAATAAATGAATGTAGGAATGCCTCAATGCTATTAGCTACACGTCACCCTTGATTCAAGCAAATAATTCATTATATATGCCTTGCACTAGATATTGGGCCATTTGTACTGTGATTTAAAATGGAAGGGACCCACCTGTTACCAGTCATTCCTTCGGTGTCTACAGTTTCAGTCTTCTTCCAAAAGATAGCCTATTTTATATCCACTATGCAGGTTTTTTACAGGTTCAAGTTGGAATAGAAAATGAATTGTGAGAAATGAAACAGGAGAAACACACATGGTCCTCAGCTGTCCCATTTACTTAGAGGGCTTTTTGCATTAAAATCTGATTGTATTTTACCAATCCATTCTGTGACTGAGTGCCACCTTATTTCAGAGGTTAGTGGAAAGCCACAGAGAGCGATGCCAAATCTTTCCGTATCAGCAGTACACCCTGAACTTGAGATAGGGACTTAAACTACTGAAATACGAACAATATGGACTCCAGTGATGAAAACATATTTAGGTTCTCCCTCAAGCAATTCTGCCTAACACATTTGGAATACACATCAGTGCTCAGTGGTCCAGATCATCACATTAAAACCCAGATACCCAGGCTGTCTCTCTTTTGTATGGAAATCTCCCCCAGAAACGTTCTTATTTTCTGTAGAGACATTTTGGGGTGGACGGCTGGGCAGAAATCAGAGGTCAAACCAAATTCAACTATGCTGACATCATTCTGCAACACAAATGTCAAACTACACTATCATCACTTCAGTCTGGTTAATGTAGTTTAAAGTTCATTATTACAGTAATGCAAAGTCAACAAAGAGAATAATTGTTGGAGAAAAAACCCAAACAAACTATGAGTTTTGAACAAGAGTTCAAAGCCGTAGATAAAATATGTCATTCACTAGAGGCAGACTGGCATGCAGAAAAGTTGAAACAGCACAGTAAGAACTCTCTAAAAATGTAAATATATGTAAATTTCAATAAATTTCATTCTTGATTACCCAGTAGGTTTATCACTGTGAATTACATCAGTTCTCAGTGGTCTCAAGCCATTGCTGGCTGAACTGATTACAATAATCTATCATAAGTGCAAATCCCAGAATAGATATTACATTATCACTTAGAAAAATAAAATATATAATCTCACACCAACAACACAAAAAATCTGATCTGTAGAACTTCACTCTTTACTTTCTCAAATCTATCAACTGTCATTTATCTCTGTCATTTCTGCATCACTGACAACAGCTATTTATTAAAACAGCAGTAGACATAAGGATAGGTAATGAGAAAACAATGCAGTAACCATAAGGAGGATAATGGGGTGCTCTAACATTTCCTTAAATAGATGGCTGGTGGCAAGAGAAACTCTTTCAACAGCTATATATAACAAAATATAGTACAGGGTAGGGGAAATCATACATTTTCTTCTAGCATTGCCTATATCAGTTTTAATTATATATTGGAGAATAAAATTTACAACCACAAATGGAAACCTGGGAACAAGGTCCAATAGCTTAGTACTGGCTCTCCTAAAGGACAGGGAAGCTGAGATCTCTCAGAAGCTGGTTTACAAGTACTGCTTATAAGTTCATCTCCATGGCTCCCAACAGACCAGTGTTACACACACCACACAACTGCTCCTCACTCCACAAGAAGGTTCACTGATGTGCAAATAAATAAGGCTGGATTCAACAGAAAGAGGGTGGAAGACACTGGCTTTCCGACAAGTTCTGAATACATGTTCCAGAAAAGACTGCACAGAATTCATGGTCTGCATGTACCCCATTACCCTCCAGGGTCTCCCAAGGGGAGAGTGGAGAGACCTCCCACTCTCCCCCCACACCAAAACAGCTTTGCCCTTCAAAGCTAAGGGCAAAAGAAAGACTTGGGTTTGCAAGGATGAAGGAAAGAATAGTAGGAAAGTAGGAAATAGAGCTGTGAAACAGTGGCCTGGCCCTTCAGCCAGCAAGGTTGTTTGGTCTGGCATCAAGTACATGCCTTTTGTTGATCCCTTTCTCAAATCCCACCAGGTGATAAATTTTAAATGCAGGAAAAATGCATATATTCAAAAGACTTGCTAAGAAAGTGGAGCACATTTATCATAATGAAAATATTCATCTGAGGAGGCTTCAAGCTGAATAGCAAGCAAGCTGGGAAAGTAAATTACAGGCCTACTTCAGAGATACATGCTTATGATACGTGCAGGTTAGTCCTACACAGTTGGCTCTAACCAGAGTCTAGACAGTCTCACACACTCACAATGAAAGGTTTTCTATTTTAGAAGCATGTTCCCCTTCTAATCTCTTCAAAGAAGAAACAAATTTTTAATTAAACTCTTAAAAATATATTTTCATATCCATAAAGCTTTTTTTTAATCATTTGTGTGACAAATTTCTATTCTGCTCTCTTGTGATAAGAACAAATGCAACAGAGGGTGGATTCTCAATTGCTCCTCATTCTTTTAATATTTTCACATTGAAAAAGTAAGAGAACTGCTATATAACTAATGAAAAGTGGTAGAACAGTCCACTAAGGACAAGCATAATACAGTGTTGCATGAAAACCTTCATAAGGAGAGGCAGGGAAAATAAAACTTGCAGGCTGGCTACAGAGAAGGTGACAAAAAAAGACATCCTTGAGCCCAATAGCCAAGACTATACAAAGACTTTACATCAATCCCTATTGGACATCCCTTGGTGACTTTAGAATAGGGAACAACTGAAAAACAGAAGCAAAAAAACCCAAAACCTAGCAGATGGCTCTAAATGAGGAGAGCAGAGACAGGTGACTAACTAGTCTGAGAGAAATAAAAATAAAATGGGAGCAGTGCCACAGTGTTATCATTTTTGTAGAGCCACCTGGAAAGGTAGCAGGCTTATCAATGAATGCCAAAAATGAGTAGTGCCCATCTGCTTACCCTAATAAATATCCCTTACTAGAAAAAATACAAAAGACTACAATTCCCTCAGCAAACCTGTTAGTTTAAAATATTTGAGTATTACATGGCTTAACAACTACTTGCGTGAACACAATAATGCTTTAAGACGATTCTTGGCAGTACACGGCAAAGCAGTAGCTGTAAGAATTCACGACAACAGAAAGCTCCCACAACTTCCTTTTAAATAAGCAAATGCTCTGTAATTATTGTTGTCTTCTTTAGAGAGATGTCTCTGGCCAACTGAATGGATGGATGGCAAAACCTTAAATGACAGAAACAGTCCAAAGTTTGTACTCCTCTGGAGGCAACAGCAGCAGAAGTATCTCCATTCTGAAAGAAGTACAAGAACCATGGTAAAAGTTCAGTTTACACCCTCTGCTGGCTCACCCAGATGGTGACAAGTACCATCCTGGTGATACTAAAAGTGGATTGAGAAAGGAAGTCAGAGCTGGCAGAAGATGAAATGAGGAATGCTCACGTCTCTCACAGTACCACTACAGGGCAGAGGAGAAGACTAAAGCATACAGGTTGGTTTACTTTTGTGAGTTTGAAAGCCCCTTTAGCTCTAACCTCTGTCAGCTCCAAATGTTTTTGCAATGAATGAAGAAATGAGTTTAGAAGAGAAATTCAAATTTGCTAAGACTATCCAAGTTGACCTTTTGAATCAGATGTATATTTATTTTTCATAAGTGACATGCACAGCTGAAAAAAAGCCCTGTTCTGTTTAACATCATAAACTCTACCACCTCAATAAAAGCAATTCAATCACATGAATCTGTCTGTATTCACACAAAGTTATCCAGAACAGGACAGACCTTTATGCATTCACCACCATCTTTGCAAAGTTACCATACTACTTGCACATAAATGTTTCATGCTAAATTTCACCTTTCATATGGCAAGAATTAAACTTAAAATATGCTCATATAAACCTGCATGAAGAGAAAGGAGAACACAACAAAAAGCACTTTTGAGGAGATACAAATCATGAAATGTGGGCAACCCTGTATCCACACAGGCCAGAGTTTCTTCGTAATTCCAGAAACACATTTTTAGAACCTTCCAAACAGCAGTTTTAAGAACTGTCCATACTAAAATGAAGCAAACAGATTCTACACTACCCGCAACACAGAAAAGCTATGCACTACTGAAAGCTTATTTCTCTGTTCAACACAATACTCAGGAAATACATTTTTTTCAAAAGTTAAAGTTATTGTGATTGTATAAATTCCTTTAAAATTGGTTGTCTGCAAAATTTGGCATCTCAACAAAAGCTACAAGAAGCGTGACCAACTGCTCCCGGGACTTAAGCGAGACACTTGGTTCCTAAAGTTTCAAGCACCTTTACCAAGTACCATTTGCAAAACTTTAATCTTGACTGTAGCCATGCACATTATTCCCAGTGGTTTATATTCCCTGCATTAGCATGAACCAACAGTCAAGTAATAAAAAACAACTAACATGATTTGGTTCATTCATGAACTTGCTCACACTTTTTGAAGTAATGTGAGTTAAGAGTGAGAACTCTCAGGTACAATGCCAAACAGAAGACTGTTTAAATCCAAATGAACAAAGCTTTACACCAAAGCAAATAAACTCTTGAGGCTGGGTTACAGGATTTTAACTATAGCATTATTCACATGACATTCCTTTATTAGTCCAACAAAAACAGCAGGGACTTTTTTAAATACATATTTTTATGAAGCAGTTGAAGCAAAGGCTACATCACTGAAAACCTGAAGGCAAAACACATGTCCTTAATTTTTAACTTCTGTTCTAAAAATGCATGAGGAGAAAATGTAAAGTTCCTATAATGTTAATCATCCAATGTTAGTAGCAAAATATTCCCTCTATTCCCTCCTTTAGTTTACTGCATCTTATTTTTAAAGCATCTATGTTTCAATATGGTATGAGTAACATACATTGCTGTGGCACACAGATCTTGCCCATGACACAAGAATGAACAGAGGTAGCTAGTGCCCACAGCCACATAATTTTTAAAAGGCCTTCAAGTGCCTCTTAAAAGACACTGTTGAAGTCTTCTCATACCTCTGAGATCAATAGAACTATTTCAGCCATATTGGAATAACAAAATAGATGCATGAAACCTTTGCTGATGCTGGCACCAGGTTATTTCAGCTCACAGTCTACCACAAGAACATCAGAGTCTTTCTAGGACAACAGTCCTAGTGCTGGCAAAGTCCAACCAGCCTACTATCAAGACAGATGAACTGTGTTCTCTGTCCTCCTATACCAAGAAACAACTTGTGTCAGCCAAATCGGGGAGAGCGCACGAGGGGGGTGTGCATGTTTTTATTTTTAAGCTGATCTGTGTATAAATCCAATTATTTGGCCTTCCTGTAGCGTGCTAGGGGAGTTTTGTTTAAATAATTTTCCTGGCTGGTTTGGAAAATGAGGAAACCTCTAAAAGCAAAGCAAACAAACAAGCAAAACAAACCAGATGCTCCTTCTGGTGCACAACAGATGAAAGTTTTCAGCTACCCAGACATCCTTAATTATTTTCAGCAAGTAAGTAATTTGGATAAAGTTGCTCACTGTAGTAAAGGTTTTGCTCTCCTCTGTTGAATTAATCTCATCTTGGAGCACTTGACATTTCATCGAGAAAATAAAGAGAGCATTTTTTTTCTTGAAATCAAAAGAGTAAAGGTATGAAATGAATCTAACAATATCTTTTTCTATAGCACCTAGAGAAGCCAAGAAAGGGAGCTTTTGGGGTTTTTATGCTATTGCTACTAAGCAATGGCAGAGAGCTGTCATAGCCACAACAGTCAGCCCAGAGCCTTTACCCCTAAGTATTCAAGAATCAGCTTTTTAAATTATTCATATTGCTTATTACATTATATAAGAAGAAATGATGATGATGATGATGAATAGATGACAAAAAGATTACCTGCATTACATAGCAGACATCAGTACCTTGTGTACATCCATTCCACAAGGTGTAGTTTATTTGTACCTAGGATTTTAGTTCAGGATCAACAGAGAACCCTCAAGAATTACCATAAACAGTTTTCTACAGAAAGGATGATTTACATTTCACTCTGTTTGCACTCTGGCTTCCTATGAGGGTAAAAACTGGAGAGCCCAGTTCCAAATGCAAATCACAGGTTATATATATCAAAAGGTGCTGGACAGGCCATCAGAAGAGAACCTCTATTAGCAACCATCAGTAGGAAATATAACCACAGTTTCTGTGAATTTTGTACTCACATCTGGATATTATATAAAGATCTCATCACATCACTGATGCTCTGAATGGGTACAGTTTGACAGCTGCAAATCTTGGGTACTACACGGTATTACATTTTAAGAGTGATGTATAATAAGACACCGTTTCATGATGTAAAATATATTACCTAATATACGCTTGGAAGACCAGTATCTTGAAAGACAGCCTCTAAAAATACTACTAGCTTGTCATCTTATTTTTTATACAGCACCTCATATTTCAAGCAATGGAAAGCAATTCAATTTGAAATCACTGGCATTCTTTTTTAAATCAAATTACTCTGAATATTTCCAGTAACAGAATAAGGTCATGTAAGTCCAGGTTCTGGCTTGACCATCAACACCTGAGGCATGATCTCCAAACAGCAGGCTGTTTGGTTGCAATGAGGGGTGTGTGTGTTTCTGCGTGTATGCACATGTAAAATGTGGAATAGGAACTGGAAAACTACAACCTCCTGTGTCAAACCACTTCATGTCGCATAAGGGATTTTCCCCATGTACTGTGGTGCTCAAGCAAACAAATTGGCACCAGATAGCCCATTGTACTAATTGTTCAAGAGTACACTGGGTGACTGCCTGCTCAAAAAAACTTTAATTGAAACAATAGGAAAGGGATACGGAAAATACAGCAAGAGTTGCATTCCACCACCACGTTTGGGAATTGAAGAATTTATCCTGGAATGGGAAAAACAGATAGTCCAGCTCTAAAAACAGGTAATTTGGTACTGCTGTTACGGTGGCTTTCTCTCATTGGTCATGAGTACCACAAAGGAGCAGCTTTCTCAGTACAAGTGAAAGATTAGAGAAATGGAGTTTAAAAACCCTTCCAAAACTACACAGCGAAATGAATGAGCAGTGAAAGGAAAAGAAAGAGTTTGTGTTGAACCTTACTTTTGGGATACATGAGCCTTATCTTTGGGTTCAGTCATTCCAACTTAACCCACTCCAGAAAGAATTCTGAGCTCCAGGATAACATGATCCAGATACAAAGTACCCAAATATTTTGCAAATGGAATTCTCCTCCATATCTCAGTTGCTCACAACATGCACACCTTTATTTAAAATCTCAGCTCTAAGTCCTTCACAGAATTCATGCATCAGTTATGGGGAAGATCTACTTCCTACTTTCTAACTTCTCATGATGGATACAGTCACCTGAGGAGCAAAACTGCCCACAAGGACAGCAAAGCCTAATGACAGCAAGAGATGGATAGTCTTAGAGCTGGGCTTAGGGATGACATGATTTAGCATCTGCTAAAGATAACAATAATCCTAGGACCAGACTCCTTTAGAAGCAAATACAAACCTTACTTCTGTAATTCACAGAATTACAGAACGGTAGAATAATTTTTTATTCTTTTCAAAAGAGACCAAGTCCAACACCCTGTTCAAAGCAGGTTGCTCAGGGATTCGTCTAGTTTGGTTAAATGTCTCCACAGATACAGCTTCCACAATCTCTCTGGGCAACCCAATTATAGCTAATTTGAACTTAATGCTCTTCCCCGTGAGTTTTTCATACAGAGACACACACAGGATGCATTTGCTGACTAACACACAGAATCAAACCTACAATTGAGCGATCTCATATTTTCAAAAGTGGAGAATAGGCAGAGACTACACATTTCATATACTTGGGAAGAATTCAAAGGTGCACTAGCATCTCAGTAATTCACAGAAAGAGAAATCTCATATTTATACATCCCTTTGATTGGTCTTAGAAACCCTGTTTACTATCCACCTTGTCTATGCCTGACCTGAAGTGCACAATATACTACAAATGCCCTTACCTTTTCTATCTGCATCTAGCTACTAACAGAGCATACTGATGGACATTGCAACTCTAACAACAGAAGGCAACAGAATTCTCCTGCAAAGCTACTTATCCACAGCAATGAGAAAAAACAAAATAGGCTCAAGGATTTCTGTGATTTCTATAGCAAAGCAAACAACCAGAATTAAAAAAAAAAATAAAAGATCAAAAATCAAAGATTAATTGATTTCTCAGATTTCTGTTTGTAAAATGATTTGTCTTAGTTTTGGATGTATATTCCAAGCATCTAGAATACTTCTACTTCAGAAAATCATGAAATGAGAACTGCCTTTATGTAAAAATAAAGATCTCATACATCACCAGTGCAGATGTTCATTTGTGTAGGAAAGTTGATACATTTATGACAAGCTATTGTATACTTTTCCAGAGAATGGCAACAAGCTGACAGCTTTAAAGAAGTAGATGCGTTACTGTAAGGTTTACTGTCTAAGCAGCCTTCTCCCTTCGCAGCAATCTAACAGCTTACATTTCCAGTTGATTATCATTTCTATAAAATTCCAACATTTGCTAATGATCTCCAAGACTGGGAAGAATAATGCCTTCTGTCTCAAGCCCTCTCCTATAGACACAGTATTCTTCTAAAATAGCCTGAAAGACAGCACATACACTTTTTTTTTTTCATAAAGCATCCACTCTTAGCTCTTTCAAAATACTGCAAATAGGACTAATCTCTTTCCCATTTCTGTAAGATTTGTCAGCCAATGGAACATTATTCATCCTCAGGGTAGAGAGTTTACAGTAAGCTTTTGCAAAACAAGCAGCAGAACCAGCAAAACTTTATTTCCTCTGTGTCTGGAAGCAAAGTTTGTTTGCAGATTCAGTGGTAAGGGACAAATTCACTCTGCTTTAGCTGAAGCATTAACAGAGTCTCCCTCCTTTATTAAGCCCTTTATTCTCCCACACCACCTGTAACTTACTGTCTCCAGTGATCTGGACATCCCCTCTGAAATTTGACTGAAGTGGAAAAAAGAGGATTTACAGCTGATGTACAAATACCATCTCACAACCATCATCTCTTTAGGAATCTATGCTTTAAAAATGAAATTTTAAAGAGTAAATAGTAAACTCTACCCAACAGCATTTTCAGAAAGTGATGGCAAAGATAGCACACAGCAACAGCTTAAGTCAAAGTAGCCCTCTGGTTCTCAGAACTGATACAACTGATACAACTATACAACAGACTCTTCTTACTGATAAAGGCTGTTGCTAAAGAATACAATAGCAAACTGTTGCTCTGGGGACAGATAACATGTATGCGAATCCATTCAATTTCTTTCATAGCATTTACTCAGGATACTCAGGACTTTCCCCAAGCTGCAACTCATTTTAGTGTGAATATCTAACATTCAGAAATCTGAAACAAGCTGCCACTGCATTTCACTGTAGAACGGACAAGGACTACTAGAGAGACTGCAGAGTCAAACCATATGTGCATGGAGGAGCTGTGCAACACAAACGCATGTTTCTTTGTGGGGTTCCTGAGCAGAAGACAAGAGTCGCTGCTTTCTGAAGGTCTGCTTTTTCAAAAGTGTTGGGACATACGGCAGCAATGACAATTTTTTGAAACAGACTACACAGAAGCAATGGGTTACATCAGAGCCAAAGAAGTTGATGAACAGACATATTCAAATACAAGAAGCCAAATCCAAATTGCTAATCAGTAGAGGCAAGATAACTATTCTCTAATTATATCCTTGAAAAATCTTGTGAAATTTATCAAACAGCAGGTATGTGACACAGCAAGAGCTTTCCTGATCTTTACAATAATATCCTGATCATTTACCTATGTTGTTTCAAGATATATAACAAGCAAGATATTGTACCTTGCATCACAAGACATTAAATATATTAAACAATATTTTTCTGCTTTTATTCCCAATTGACACCAAATGAGTAGACCACTTATACATTTATCCTGTTTCTCAGATTTGCACCTTAAAAATACAGTTCTCTTTCTAAAAGCAGGTATTACATTTTTGAGAAATAAAAGCCAAGTGAAAAAATTATTTGCTTACCTATGTCACTTCTGAAATGCAAGTGCAGAAGTAGCAATACAAGTTCATCAATCAGCAGCTAGAGACAAAAAAAAACCAAACCCACAAACTACTTAGCTCACCTACTTCATGCCTTTTCTGAGGTCTGGATCACTCCCTAAAGCATACAGTGGCATTCTTGTAGTATGTGTCATCCAGAATCACTGTAGATGATACACAATCAAACATTAGCATGATCTAAGCATATGTCATGCTTATTTAAGAAGGTAATCTCTGCCTCAGAAGTAGCATATGTTCTGTGCTATATTGCAGTCGCTATAGAACTTTTTTCTTGTAAAGCAGTAAATACCACCTAAAACTTCAGCATCTTGTTTTTTGACACAGACCTTAATTTCTTTTTTAGGTTAGTTTTCATTGACAGGTATGTAACTGATATCTTAAAGAACAGAATCACAGAATAGTTTGAGCTGGAAAGGACCTTAAGATCATCTAGTTCCATGCCATAGGCAGGGACACCTTGTCCTAGACCATGTCGCCCAAGGCACTGTCCAGCTTTAAACACCACTAGGGATGGCGTATTTACCACTTCTTTGGGCAACCTGTTCCAGCGCCTCACCACCCTCACAGTAAAGAACTTCTTCCTTATATCAAACCTGAACTTCCCCTGTTTAAGTTGGAACCTATTACATCTTGTCCTATCGCTACAGTCCCTGATTAAGAGCCCCTCTCCAGCACCCTTGTAGGCCCCCTTCAGATATTGGAAGGCTGCTACACGAATCCCTATTTATTGTGCTAAAAATTGGATGCAAACTATCAAAAGCATAAGCAAACACAAGTGATAGATTTATGGCTAGTTATACAACTGCTAAATCGAGACAGGCTTATAAGCTAACACCCCACTTTCTATCTTGGTAATTATACCTACTACTCCTATATATGCTACTAACACATAAGAAGCCTGGTAGCTTTCATAAACTCATAGACTCTAAATCATTCCAACTCTCAACAGGATCTGACAATATTTGCAAAGGAAATACAGGATATATCTACATGGAATCTCTGCACTTATTGCCAATACCCACAGCCAGCTCCTACCGCCCTTCCTCCCTCAGCCCAAACAATATCTTAACTTCATGAATTGCCATAGATGATGCATTTGGACAGCTCACCTAATAAGGTACAACATAGAATGGTTTTAGGTGATAGAAATCTGGTTGAGGGTAAAAATGCTTCAAATGCTCAGAGGAGACATTTAGCCATTCTGAATCATGACTGTGCAATGGCTTTGCCTACAGACCTGCTGCAAACTTGTCTTTATGCAGAGAGGTTTCCTCTGGTTGCCCCCCAAACTCACATAAAACGTAAAGGCATCTCCCAACATACAGCTACACTGCTTTACAAAGTTAAAAAACAAACAAAAGCATCAAAATCAAAATGATTATATTACTAGATATACCTCCAACACGACCCATGATGAAAAAATACTTCATTGGACAACTAAACATTTGACACTGGAGAACCTCCTTTTCACTCTCAGCTGAAGACAACCAATCAAAGTTGGCATTTTAATGCTAAATGTGTAAGGGATCTTTTTTTTTTAATATGGTTAAAATGCAGACATTCAATATAGTTAGTCTGCTCTATTTTTCAGCATAAAAGTATTTGCAGTGGCATAGAAACAGATCTGCTTCATGTGTAATATAAGATGATTATATATGATGTTATAATTAGAAAGAAAGAAAAAGAGGTTTAGCAGTAAAATGTCTAGCTTTCAAATGAAGGTCCAGCACTAGGAAAGCCAACTGTGGCTACTTCTGCACTTGTCATATAATAGATATACAAATATATTGGTTTATGTAATTATCACCTCAGGAGGTAAGACACGAGAAAAGCCAACATACCAGCATTTCCCAAGCTTGCTACTTATTAAATCATATGCATATAGGTTCAATCCAGGGATGATCAAAGTAAATGAAAAAAATTCCCATTTAATTCAATGAGCTGCGGATCAGTTCCAGACAGCTAGCTGCTACTCCATCCTCTTTCTTTATCAAAAGGACTCCAACAGTGTGAATGTGAGGAGAACTCCATACAGATTTTGTATCTCCCCTCAGATTTGAATTTTAAAGTAATTATTGACAATTGACTACATTACATACAATTAGGCAATCTTTTCCATAAAGATACGTTAGAGGCTATACCAGGTTTTGAAGGAAAACATACTGCTATTATTCTTAAATAAATAGCTTCAAGAGATTTCAACTATTTCTTTCACAAACATGTTTATCCTCATTGTAAATGTATGTGCCACACTGTTCACCACTGCCAAATCTGAGCATGGAAAATCTCAGTCCAATGTACTGGAAATATAGCACTAAATTTATGAGGCTTCCTCACATTAACAGAAAGATAATCTAAAGTCAAAGAAGTGAAGAATGAATGTTAAGATGAAATAACTATTTTTAATTAGATTTGAAACGCATTGTCTATTTTTGATAGCTTCAGTAAACTGGACACTACATTTCTGAAACCTATCTGAATATCCTTATTCAATTCTTGATAACAATGCTTTTTCACATTCTATTTTTCATTAAATGCTTGTATAAAAAATGAGAAATTAATTTCAGCACCTCAAAACTGGGCTCTCAGTGCTGCACAGATGCTTAGTTGTGTCTCTTTGTAGTCAGGGTTTCAGCAGATGTCCATTCAGAGCAGCCTAAAAAGGCTCTCATTTGTTTAAAGCAGAGCTGGACATGAGTTGCTGTAAAGTCTTTATCTGGGAATCCAAAATATGCATTGCTGCTATTAGCCATTGCATAATGTCTCAGATCTAATTAGCATTGCATAGGAAATTAAATAATAAAAAATAATCTTTTCTGCTTAAGAAACAAGAACGAAAACTTAAGCTGTTGGCATTTGACTGGAGAAATAGGGTCTATGCCTAAAACTTCACATTTCCTCTATACAGGGACAGAAGTTTAAATGAAAAATAGTGTTTAGCCATAGTTTCAATTAAACTTGTGTACACAATGCCGCCTAGTTGGCCACCTTACATTATTCCTCCTTTAAGACTCGTTTCAAGCATTTCACGTTGGAAAAGCATTTTCTTTGATCAAACACGTCACATCTAAGTTCAAAATGTTTTGTAGGTATAACCAGAGGTCTACTCTTAGCACCTCCTTTTATTTCATGTTTGAAAACCACATTAAAAATGATGGAAAGGGAATATTTGCACTATAACTTTTACTACCACACCAGGTCTCCTTTGCTATAGCTACTCAGAAGCCCTGGTCAGCTGTGCCTTGCCACTGGGAACATTGTGACCAGGCAGTTGGAGCAGCAGGATTTTATTCCCATTCAGTACAAAAACATCCCTCGTGGAGCCCTGAAATCCAGAATTTGAATATGAAATGATCTCCCAGTCTGCTTTCCCCTTCTCACTCAACCCTTGTCCAAGACTAAAGCTAGAGGTGTCAGAAAATGATGACTGAAATTCCTACCATCTTCCTTCTGCTTCACTTTGTCAGAGAAGACTTCTGCAGAGCCACTTTTAGGTATCAACTTAAAAATGATACTAGCAGGCTTTATTTGACTGGGTCCAGACATATTCAAAATGGGTTCCATACTCTGCTCTTCACTTCAGTACAGATATAGCTGCAGGATAATACAGACTATTCTAGTTTAAGATACAATGAGTAAAAACTGATTCCTACAATAGGAATCCTACTGATTATCCAGGCCATAATACCACTCCGGAGGAAAAAACAAACAAACAAACAAAAACCACTTGTCTTCCACTTTAAAACACTGCTGTTGGCTCACTCTTCCAGTAAGGGCCTATTATCTCTGAAACATGTAAATGGAACCTACAGGTTGTATTAGGATGTAAACTCTACCCCAACACTCTTTTTACATAATGCAAAAACGTTTATTGCTTTGGTATGATTTCCAGTCACTGAAGCTCTTTTCTGTTGACTGAGTAAAATAGAAATTCATGACCAGATTTTTTTATTCTTCCATTTATTTGCTAATGATTTAGGCTGTTGTGTTCCCTTACGGTTAATGCGGTTTAGAAGCAGAAGAGCCCTTCGTCTCTCAAGAACTATTAACCCAAAGTCTAAGGTTAGAATTGCAAATACATATTATTTTAAAGCAAATAGAATCTGTTTAGAAACTCTTTATCATCATTTACATTTGATGCCAAATCACATGGATTACAAATACAAATAAAATGGAAAAGCAGTTTGCCTACACAGACTGCAGTATTGACCGTCACACAGTAAAAAGAAAAGATACAACCCACTACATAAGTTTCTAAATGACACAGTTCATTCCAACCAATTAAACCTACACAAAGTGCCCGATGCACATGAACAGCAGGATTTTCAAACAATACAGACAGCTCTGCCAGCAGGTCTCACACAATCACAGCGTCTGTCTCAATACAGTTGGTTTCACAGCAATACTAAGTTCAGGAGGTAAAACAAAACTGAAGTAAGATTTCCCTGCTAAACATTTGCAGTTTGGTTTTCTTTACCCCGGTCTTTTTAGCAAACATTTACTGTATACGCACATTTATTTTGTAAGTACTTTAGTGTTATTTCCTTAATTCCAGCACTAAAATTACCTGTATTTCTTCCTAATCCCATGACTTTATCAAGCCTGTGTGCTGCCTCATCAGTCTTCCAACACGCTGCTGGGCTTAAAGATTAAAGACTTACTTTGCTCTTTTAAGAGCAAGTGTACTCAAGAAGACTCACAAGAATTAACTGTCTAGCCAACCTCCATTAATAAGCTTGAAAACTTTACTTTCCGTATTCTACAGTTATGAATGTATATGTGTAATCAAGATAGAAACCTTATTTGCAAATATTCTACTTATATTAAGAAACATTTTCTGTAACTAAAGAAATGCATTATGTTTAAAGCCTAAGGGTAAGAAAGCAGTCTTCTTCCTTAAAAATACTTCAACTACAAGTGACACTGAATTATAGACAATGCTGCTGAGAAATATTAATGAGAAATTTTATAATAAAATCTCTCAATTTAAAGTTCTGCCTGTTCAGATAAATACAAGTCAGATCTTATAATGGATTTGCTTAATCCTGTTCTAACTTCCTGATACAACTGTGCTTGGGTTGTGTTAGTTTATGGCCTACGTCTGAACACTTCAAGCTTTAGTGTTCAAGAGGTGCTGAGATCTTCTATAGCTTGTTAAAAAAGAGCTAGTTCCGAGATATTCTGTAGCAAAGCAAGTAGATTATGACTTAAAAATATAGGTTTAAACTGTGTCTCTGTCAAATCCTGCTATCACATGATAAAGTTTGAGAGTGTTAGAGTGAAAAGAGCAAGACTACCATCACTAACTTCTTTCTTTGTCATTAATGCTAGAAAATAGGATATATGTGGGTCCATGGCTTGTAGGATAACAGGCTCCCAAGCATCTTCATGCTTTCTTGTTTAATGTTACCAGGTAACATCTCCTATAAGGCTCGTTAATGCTAATATACTTACTCCAGATAAAGCACAGCACAAAGAACAGAAGAAAACCTTTGTCTGAAAGGCCTTGAAAAAGCCATATACTTTAAAGTCACACTTCCCTCAGAGCAAGCCTCAGTGAAAGAAAGCTTTAACAGAGCTCAGGATACACACGTTTCAAACTATGGAACACAGATATATTTCTCCATCCAGTCTTTAGACAACAAAGGCAACATCCCCTCATCTTGCATTTTGAGCCAAGATATGTACATTGACTGGGTGGAAGAAGCTGTACAAGTTAGGGAAAAAAAGAAGACGATAACATGAAGAATCAAATCTTTATTATTAACGAAGGATAAGATGTTATTGTAGCTCAAGGTCACATAAGACAAAATCTTTAGTTAATGCCATCTTAATTATGTACTAAGAGAATAAAAAACATAATAATTGTTCTTTTTTTCTTTAAAATAATTTGTAGAACTGCACTTTGCAACATGCTGAAAGTTCCACAACAGGCCCATCAGGCTCTGTCACTCAAGGTCTGGAATGACAGCAGTAAGGGTCACTGGGGTCAAATGAACTCCTAATATCAGGTGAGGAAACAGGATTTGGTAGAACCTGCAATATCTCAGAAACGGTGTTTATAAAAAAAGTTATGTGAGAAAACAGCACTGGGAACCTAATAAAAGAAACTAGTATAAGCATGGTTTTCCCACATACTTAGTTCAAGTCTTTACCTACCCAGCATAGTTTATTGTCTGTAGAATGAATATTACATTAAGAATATAACCTACCACAAGAAAACTGAAAAAAATACCATCATCATCGTGACATATATTGCGAGTGGAAGGGTGGGGGAATAAGAACCACAGCCTGTGCAGGAAGCGAGAGGGACAGAAAGGAAAGCCGAAAGAGAGAGGTGTCAGAAAATGACTGAAATTCATACCATCTTTCTTCTGTTTACCTTTATCAAGTAACATCTCTGTTTAGAACAACTTTCTTCCATGAAAATTCACAAAGCTAATGTGCCAACATAAAAAGCAAGTAGCTTTTCTAACTTCAACAACCTTATACAAAGATGGTATTTAATTACCTCTTCAGTATCTCATAATTTTACATGTATAGTACCGTATTTGTCTATTTTAGACTATTATCTCTCCAAGGGAAGAGCTGGGGCAATGCACTATGTAATTTTTTTACCCTGAAAGTAAATAAGTATAATAAAATCAAAGTTAAAAAAAATTCAAAAAAAGCTATGATGTGTACAGCCAAAATAAACAAGACAATGAAAAGATTATGCTAATACTCTCAAAAATAAGAACACTGTCAATGAAGATCTTGAACACTGCCTTGAAAGTCAAATCAATCTTGAAATCATATTAAAAAATTTAGAAGCACCATGAAATCTCCATAAGGAACCTGATAATCTGCTCTGTTTATCTGTTTTTCTCCATTTTAGATGCAGCACACATATTTCACCAAGAATCATTTCCAAAAAAAGCAAAAATTATTCAATTATTAAAATCACCTGCATAAAAAAAATGAAGGAAACAAAGCACGTATAGTGCCAGGGGAAAAAAAATAATCCCCAAAAATAGAACACAAAAAAAGCAAAACTGATCCTAGGCTACAAAGCATACCTGAAAAAGCTAATCACAGAAATTTTAGAACAAGGAGATACTTAATTCAGCACTCCAAACAGATTAACTCTCATTTATTTTCCCAGAACAGTATTTCAAACTGTTTCTTCCCCCATTTCACTTTCCTGCTTTTCTGCAGGATGTTAAATCCATTCCTATAGGAGGGCTGGCAGCTCAGTTTCATAGATCTGTATCCCCACCTAAATCAACCCTCATCCCCTGTTTGAGATAAGATACAAAACTTTATGAATAGACATGGATACACATTGCTTTAAGCTTATTCTGCTATGGGGTCAGGAACATGACAGACTGAAAGTTTAACAGTGGGATCTGTACAGCCATAACTATTGCCTCTCCCAAGAGCTCACTATCCATTCAGCAGAGCATCCTGTTCTGGATTCTACCTTGCATCAGTTACAAGTGATTTGTAAAGTAAGGAGAACCTAATTCTGCCACCTGTTTTTACACTGAACAGCAACTTATTGTTTAGGTAATTGGGACAGATTTCAAAGGAATTATATTCAAAAAAATATATATAACAATATAAAGATAATAGAATTTGTCCTTCTGAATTTACACTTCAGAGGATTATAATCTTCTACCTATCTACCTATTATTATTATTATCTACCTATCTTTATATCTTAGGCCTCGTTATTTTCTTTGTATTAGGAGTAAGGAAATGCATGAATTCTATACGGAAAGCAAAGTTATATAGTTAGCATAAATAGTTAGTATACCTGTATCAAAGTTGGTGAAGATGAAGGAAGATTTGGTTTTATTATTAATTAAAATGAAGAAAGACTGAAAATGTGTTAGTAGCTGAAAGGCAGTCACTGACTACCTGACAGTGCTGGTGACAAAGATTTAGAAAGCCACATTTATTTATAATTACTTACCCACAAGCAGAGGTAATCTTTCCTCAGCTCAGCTTCCTTTGCCCATTAGCTTTAGTCAGTGCTTTGTTTTTTCTCTTCAGGGACTGGCTGAAAGACAAATTTTGGCACAGTCACTCCAGATATAAAAAACTTAAACAGAAATAGAAAGAAAGTTCTGTCGAGAAGTGTGAAGGCATGTAAGGAAATACAGACAATTCATCTGATCTTACGAATGCACCAGAAGCATGATATGTTTAGAAATAGGTCCCTAACGCATTATTGTGAATGCTGGCCAGAGCTCTGGAGACATAAAACTGAGAGTGACACAAGATGAAAGCTCAAACATGTCAAGGATCATGCAAAATTAAGTTGCTTTAAACTCTTCCATTACTACTATTCACTAATATGGGTATGTTGTTTTCCTTATTTAAATGAAAACATTGCCCCATAGTTTCCCTTCCTCTCCAGAAATACTCTCTTTAGATTTCTTTGTTTCAGCTTCATATTTAAATTGTTGGATTTTTTTTCTGGACCAAAGTCCAAGCTACCAGAACCAAGTATCATATGGATGCACAGCAACATAAAAAATGAAAATGCATTACAAATGGAAAAATCATATTTCCCCTCCACTCATTACATATTCAGAAAATTAAACTTACAATCCACTTAATCCTTGCTGCTTTACACATCCATTGTAAATCACAGTTTTGCTTAACCTTTCCCTTAAAAAAAATAAAATTAAATATTAGTGTTTTCCACACATCTCATGCTCAGAAGGCACACCCTTCCCCAATAACTCCTTGTCAGCATCTTATACAAAATGCTTTCTACTTTTATTTCACCTCAGATAACATGTTTTCTTACATCAGCTCCACTCTACCTTATACCAATATCCTACTTCCACTGATACTTTGCTCTAGGAATTGCTTCCGAAGATAATCACACAACAAGAATTTATAAAAAATTGCTTAGTGAAGTGGATTTCCAGGGAAGGATGTAAGCAACAGCCCATGACTTGAGTGGAGCTAGCCCGTAGTATTGTTTGACATGAGGGCCCATGTCCATAATGCAGGAAGTAGGAGAGGAACTGAGATGCACCCAAACAGCAGGATGTCTCTGATTTCTCAAACTTGGGATATAGGACTGGGTAACCAGAAAAAGAACACACAGCACTGTTTTAGCTATGCATGAATCCCCAGTGCTGCAGCATGGAGAACAGGTGGTGAACAGCATGACCTTTACCTCTATGACGTGACTGTGTGCATGCTTTATACCTATTCACATATGCATTCACACACGACAAAAAAATAAATTCAAGAGAAGAAAGAACTTTGCTACAGCATGACATCTTGGACGCAATCATTCTCTACCTAGAAAGGCCGGCAGTACCATTTGTAACCAACCTGGCAAATCACAAGTCAGCAAAGAAGACACAGGAGTGGCTACAAAGAGATTCTCAGCTGCTCTTAAACAGAGTATCACTCCTTGTTTTACAGCTATGTTTGCTTTCTAATCCAAAAATTTTAACATCTATTAAAAAAGGAAGCAAACCAAAATTCAAAATAACTAAATAAGGCTAGTTGGATGACAGCTATTGACAAATATGATAGTGCAAATCAGAGGAGACAGAGGAATTATACAAAGTGACTCTCAGGGGCTTAAATGAAAGAGCAGGATGAATTTACAGAAGAAGGTGGCATAGGCTGAGCATCAGAAAACAACAGCAAGACACAATATAAAGTAAAATATTTTTTCCACACAAAAGAGGAATTTATTTAAGACTAAATTCTAAAACTTAGTAGTAAGTGCAGCAAAAAAAGCCTTTTTGAATTGATGAGGTCATGGATGGGAACACTTGATAAGCCCTGTCCTTCCTACTCTCATGATTAGGTTTCTTAGTAAGATTTTAGTATAACAATCATATAACAAAAATACATTCATTTCTTGTTGAATTCTTGTCTTGAAAATACCTTGAATTTCAACAGTATTAAGGTTAGAAGCATCATTCACACTTAATGTGACTATTACACACCGAACTTTTAAGCATTATTTGTAACTTTAATCCCCTATTACTTCCTATCTCTCTTCTGTCTATTGCTGTAACACAAAATTATCCTTTCAATTTTGGGGTCTTATAGCATTTTTATTTCAGGCATTTCAGAGTCCACTTTGAAATATGTCCATTAACAACATCTTTCACAATCAGCATGTTATATATCAACATCATGTGTCACTGATCCTGAAGTTACCCATGACTGCTGAACTGTCCAGCTGCTTAACATGACACATATTTAGCAGGCAGCATGATGGCCATGAAATCCTCTGGTGTTCCACATGGCTACAGGAAATTAGAAGATTAGAACTGAGGCCAACATGGAAAACAAAATTCAGTGTTTTGCTCAGTTCAATGCCTGCAGCATGAGAGATCATGAACCAGCAAAGATTTAGGAGCATTAGTAAAACAGGTATTCCCCTATTATTTCTGTATTACAACAGAAAACCCACTACTGGTTAGGGGGTTTGTTCCCTTATTATTACTATTTCTACAGTCCTACTTTAAACAATACACAACATTCTGCAATTCAGATTAGAAAGAGATGGGCTAACTCACAAAAAAACAGCTGACAGAGGAGTTTGTTCCCTTTTTCTTTTCTGCTCTCTAAACTCTTAAGTAGAATTTTCCAAAATGCACAAATAATTTAGGAGGTCCTACTCTACACTATGTAGGATCTCACTGTGCACAACACTGTCCATCAATACCTAAGAGCAGAAAAGATGACAGAGAAACCACACCACAGCAGAAGGGAAAAGTTAGCATGCTTTCACAAATTAAAAAACAATAGTTAAAAGAGATGATACTATCACAACAGTCAATTATCATCCTGATCCCCAAAGAAAAATAATGAACATGAACAGCAGCGTACCAGGAAAACACATGCCCTCTTAGTGTTAAGTGCCATGTCATAAAGCTGAAATAGTGTACTACAAGGAACAATTCGGCAGCGTATGACAAAACATTCAATATGTATTGGAGAATGTAACAGCTGTTCCCCTTCACACAAGTCTTGTTCTTGCCTCCTTGAGTTTTAATGTAACAAAGGTTAGGCCAGGAAAGAAAAATAAGAGGAAAGACTTTTTTCCTTGGGTATGTTTACTTTGCATTCGGTAGTATATTGCATGTGTTCATTGCTTATTCTAAACTTAGGTTTCCATGCTTCTTTGAGAGGAAAAAAAATAGCTATCTTAAAAAAATGTATAAAATTGCAAAAATCGTCACAGAGATTCAGGAACAGGATTAGCACCTGAAGCTATTTCAAAATTTATAATTACTTTACAAATACTAATCAATGGTGTTCTTGTAAACAAAATCTGCCTAATGCGTTTTGCGCTCTTCCCAATTACTCTCTCATCTTTTAGAGCTGAGGACTGGAGCATCAAAACTTCATTTCTCGCAATAATAAAAAGGGCTGTTATAAAATTAGATGAACTAACTGTCATGCTCATTTACAGAGTGATTTAATGTAACTTTGCTGAACTCTCAAAACTAAGTTCTGCTCTGTACATGACAGACCCATGACTTTTAAGCTGTCTGAAGATTACGATCAAAACAATGGGTAGGGTTGCCTCTGCTGCTTTTCAGAACTCAGCAAGAGTTCTGCTTTAACACATATTAAGCAACCAGCCACCAACAGCTGCAAAGATGGGGAGAATGACCCCCTCAAAGAAACTCCACTTCTAGCACGGCAACATGTGTCAGCAATATGGCTTGGGCTACAGTGAGAATTTGGCTGGTCCCATAGGCAACTAAGAAGCATGCTTGTCTTATATTTTTCTGTTTGGGTTTCATGAATGCCAAAAGTTAGCCCAAACTACATTGCTTTGTAACTTACAAGGGAAGGCCTCAAAAGCCTGGTGCTTATCGGTGTCTCAGTCACTTACATTTTTCTTCAAAATGCAACATTTCCTCTAACATTTCTCATTTTGGTTTTGATAAAGAGAATACGTAAGAAATTTGCCATGTATGGAAAATCTCCACTTCCAGGAGCCCAACAAGGGTGCTAAAACATAGCATACCAATAAACATGAACTTGAGATAAATCCATGTGTGTCTATACTATTTACATAGTAAATATTTACAGCTATTTACAACCATAAATTGCATCAGATGTACAACTAACACAAATAATACAGTACATATACAATCATATGAGCTCCACTAATAGCAGCAACAGACACGCTTTTGCCAGACACATGTAGAATGTACGCAAATATCTACTATACACAAAACATACCATAGAGAAAGTATTAAGCCTGTAATGACTGTAAATAAGTTACATTATTGTTAATATTTTGAAATCTGTATTAAATACAGCTGGGGCATCATACCTATAAGTTACAAAATCAAGTTTATTCTGCAGTAGCAAAACTTTCAGCAGAAGAGGATGCTAGGTACATGGTACATGCTGTTTCCAGCAACAAAAGGATCAGGATGCTTCTGGTATAACCAATAAAAGAAGTGCTTAAGTAGAAAAAGAGCCTACCAGCCTCACATCAAAGAAGAATAAAAGACAAAGATTTACCAAACAGACAGGCAGAACTTAGTTTTTAAATGTCTCAGGTAGCCTGCTGTTCTATGGCCTGTATGACGCACAGGCGCTGCGTACACTGATTCTTGCCTGGGTACCTCCTTCCTCAAGGGTAGTTTTAAGACACGTGGGTCTGTGTGTGAAATTTACATGACATTCAACACAGTTATCCAGCTTCTGAACACCTGCACAAACAGGGAAACTCAAGGGAAGGCACTGGTAAAGCCCATATGGGCTTTCAGAGCAGGAAAAAATATAAGAAAAAACACAAATTTAAAAAAAAAAAACAGATTTCATATTGAAAATAAAAGCCCAGGGACAGGAAAACTTTGCCAACCTTCACACACTCAAAATTTAACTAGCATCTGAACTATAACTACACAGTACAAGACAGCTTAAATAAGAGAACCCAACTTAAACCGGGATACTGAGAGGGGCACAACTCACACAAAGTTACAGCACACCAGGCCCTGGTGCACTAGCACTGGTGACCACTCATTGCAAACTCAGCGATTTTGATGCAATTGCCAAACACCCATCACCTGTTGCTCGTTTCCAGGCCCTACATCAACCCCACCTCCCCAGCACCCACTTCCTCATGCAACACACCAATAAAACGTATATGAGTAGACACAATCAGGCTGCTATTGCCGGCTAGTTTATTTGAACGCGGCTTTTGCTTTCGTTATCTCTTAGGCCCTCCTGCCCTGCCAACCTTCGGGCCATTAGCAGTACCGACCGAGCCTGACAAGATACCCCGCGGAGAAGTAGTGGTGGCGCTTCAGGGTAAACCGAGCAACAACCCTGCGGCGGACTGAAAGCACGCAGGCCCGGCAGCGCCGGACAGGACTGAGCCGGCAAGCCCGGCCCCGAGCCCAAGGCGCAGAAAGGCCGCCCGCCGTCCCCTAGGGCTGCCTCAGCCGGGGAACAGTTTCCTCCCCCTCTGCAGCGCTCAAGCTGCGGCCTCGCTCGACTCGGCCCCGCCCCGGGCCTTTCGCTGGGCCCAGGCCGAGCCGCGGCCGCTGCTCCCTTCCTCTCCGCTACTCACCGCCAGGCCGTGCGCTCCCGCTCCTGCTGCCGCGGTTGCCCCCTCCCCTGCCTGCCCGCCGCGGAAGCGCGCAGAGAGGCCGGCTCGGGTGCTGGTAGGCGGCTCCGGAGGCCGGCACGGCCTCTGGCGCTACGGGCGGGGAAAAGGGCCTCGCCGCGGGAGAACCCACCTGGTGTCGGCAACATGGCAGCGTCCAGCCGGGCCCAGGTGCTGCGGTTGTACCGGGCCCTGCTGCGGGAGAGCCAGCGCTTCAGCAGCTACAATTACAGGTGCGCTCGATGCCCGGGTGGGGATGGTTTCGCTTCTCCCCGCGGAGGCGTGGGGGTAACTGGGGCGGGGAATGCCGGCATCGCTTGGGGATGGGCATGAGGGGCTCGGTTTTGGCGGGCGCAGGGAAGTCGTGACCTCCCCGTAGAGCTGTGCTCCGGGGCAGGAGCGAGAGCGGCCCGGCCGCGGCGGCATGCCGGGGCCCCGCTCAGAGAGCGGCCAGACCGTGGTCCCTGCCCTTGTCCCCGGGCTGCCTCAATAACACCGGTTTATAGACTGTCCCTGTTGTAGGAGGAATCGACAAGACCGGGATTGTCCCAGAATAAAAATGTTCGTGCTTGATCTGGATGCTGCCCTCTGTCAGGGGAGAGACGGAGCCAGGTTGCAGCCCTGGTTGTGCTGGAGGAGGTTGGGTTCCGGCCAAACCGTGTCACCATGTGGTGTGTGCGATGAGGTTGCAGGGTTCACTTGTCCCGCCGCACACGATGCCATACTGTGTGGCTGGCTGCCTTCATGGCTGTTGGTGAAAGACCTGTTTTTGGCAAAGGGTATGTCTGCCTGTGTGCTACAGGCATAGGCCTGGTCTCTGTTATGTATCTACTGCATTCATAGGGGGTGTTCCCCACCAGCACTAGCAAAATTGTATTACCCACTGGTAGTTTACTCACTTGATTGCTCAGTTAGACCAGAGGCAGAGACATGTGAGCTACCTTTGCTGTGATTCATCTCCAGCCTTGCAAGAATTGGATACAGAAGGCTTTGAACTTGCATAACCATGGTGAGCTATGCACTCTCCAAGGCATAAGTATTCCTCAGGCCTTATGTGAGGTAATGCCATGAGAAGAAAGGCTGTGGGGCTGAAACTTAGCTGGAGCTAATGAACCCTCATTGCTAACTCCATGCAGCAGCACGTGTGCAGCATGTTCCTATAGTATCAAGGCATCCCCCTGATCTTTGCTGTTATTTTGGCTAACAAACAGAGGATTGTATGTAATGGGGATGGCTTGATGCCTGAAATGTGCAGTTGGTGGACAGCTGAATGTAGCTCCTGTCTGGGCCACAGCAATGAGTTTGTGCTGGGATGTGATCAGAGAGGAAGCTGAGTCCACAGCAGTAGGAGGAAGCAAGCCAGTACTACCTCAGAGTGGTGGCACCAGCCTCACAGACCATATGTAGACCCCCTGCCTTTGCCCAGCTCCTAGACCATACCCAGAGCCCAGTTGCCCTCCTGGCTCCCCCCAAAATAACGTATATACCTCGGGGGCCTTGGCTGTATAGAAATTTTGGCATGCAGCTCAAAGGCAAGGCTATCACACAGTAAGAGGTGCATCAGTGAGTTTTCTGCTTAACACAATATAAACCTTTTTGTTCTGTTTCTTTTAGTGTTTTTAATGAAGCAAATTTTAAAGGATAGAAATAATAACATAGGTGTTTACCTTGGATATCTGGGTTTTTTTGCCACAGTATCATAGTGCAAGTTTTCCCTTTCCTTAATGGAGATATCTCAGTTTTTGAGCCTGTCCTTAAATATTGTAAAATCAGCAACTGTATAAAGTCTTGCCATGTATACACATTACACATTTGTGTCCACTAAAAGCAATAGCAGTTTCTAGCAAGAAATGATCAGCAGCTATTACATGTAGAGATCTGCTGGGACCACAACAACAGTTCTGCCTTAGTGTTTATGCCACACCCATTGCTAAAATTGAGAGTTCGCTGACTGCTTCTGTGCCAAGATAAGCATGTCCTCAGGGCTGCTCTAATATGATATGGTAATACCCTGGAGTAGGCCTAATGCTTTTGTAAATAGCCAATTTGTAGTAAAGTAGAAGATTTTGAAGATTCATCATATTGATTCATTATTTCAGTTAAAGAATTTCAGGATGTTTTATTATTGCAAGTAGTACGGATTGTAAGTGTGCATCTGGAATATGATCAGATGGTTGCTGTACCCTTATTTTCTTGCTGTGCATTTTCTCTTAAATGTGTACATATAGATTGTGATGGAAAAATAGATATTTTTGTTTTGTGACTTTCCTAGTAAATACAATGTATATATTTGGTAGTATCTAGTTTTTTTTTGTTTTTTGTTTTTTTTTTAATATTATTTTTATATATTTATTTTACCATCCAAAAGAACTTTTAATGCTGTAACTATAAAGAATAAAGTTAATTTCTTAAAGTAACTGAGGTTACCACTGACAGCCTTCAGAATAACAACACACAGGAACATCTCCAAAGCCCTGCAGTAAACATTGTGGAGTGTTTGGAGGCCCAGATGTGTGGGCCAGGTTTTAACAGCAGGGAGAGAGAATTTAGTAGACTGTAAGTAATTTCGTGTCTGCCCTTCTTCCCTATTACCCATGCAGACTGTCTGAGGAAGGAAGAGTGATTTGTACTGGAGGAAAAGCAATAAGTAAAGAGGGAAGATGTTAAGTTTTGAGTCCAAAGGTGGTTTTAAGAGTGTACTGTTTTCTTCTGCTTGGCTGGCAAAAAGTAGATCCTCTGATGTTTTAAATGTTGGATTGTAGTCTAACCTAAATTGATTTAAGGTATAGTTTCTAAATAGAATAAAATTTGTTATTTAAATAATGGCTTTATGTTGTGTGTGGGTTTTTTGATACAGAAAACAAAATAATTTATAAACTTCTGAAAGCTGTTAAAACATCTGTTTGCAAATGATGGTAATCTGAATTGACAAGTTTCTTGTTTGCTTAACATGGCTGAAGCTCAGTGGTCACAACATGGGAATGGAGTCAAAGAGGGGTTTTTTTTTTTAGAAGAGTAGCACAGGACTGGAGCAGGTCACGTAGAGAGATTTTTGAAATCTCTATTTTTGATGGTTTCATGACAGGTTTAACCAAACAGCTCCATGGCTGACCTATGGGTAGGCCTACTTCAAGTGGGAGATTGACTTTGATAAGCTCCAGAGATTCTAGCTAAATAACATTACTATGATTGTCAGGTCCCCAGCCTGCCTTGGCTTATAAACAAACTGACGCTGGCTAGAAAGTTCTGGGAAACATTGTATGACGTGCTTCTGGCTGGTCTCCTCTCCAGTTCTTTGATTTCCTATAGTTATGAGCAATGTCAGATGTGGTAAATCTCTGGAATTTTTCTGAAAATAATTTCTGTGGTTTTAAAAGGTATTTCTTGATTTATTTTATATTTATTCAAGTTATCCATTATGTACTCTATTAATGGGTGAATGTTGTGGCTTTTATTTATAGAACTATAGATCATATATATATAGATCAGCTATGTAGGGGTTGGAATTAGATGATCTTAAGGTCCTTCCCAGCCCTAACCATTCTAAAATTCTGTATGTCTTGTCTGTGCAAATTGCATTTTAATGGATTTTTATTTTTCAATTAGAATGTGCAATATTTGATTTATAAAGCTACCTAGAACATAGAATAATCAGGGAAGGAAAACTATCAAAACAGGTTTTGCATTGGAAACAAGTTAATTGAACGCATGCAGTTTTGTCTGAGACACATCCTTCAAGATTTTAAAACTCGTAAATCCAATTTTTGCAAGTCTCTAACCTAAGAACAAACCTGAGCAAAGTAAATAATTGTTTTATTTCAGCCCCAGTTGCTTTTCCTGCTTTGAGTACAGTTGTTGATGTGATTTTAGGGAGTCATAGAACATAGAGCTGTAGAACAACCCAGATTGGAAGGGACCTTCAAAGATCATCTTGTCCAGACTTTTGTGGAAAGAGGATGGTTGAAATTATCTAGGATCCTGTCCAGTTGCATCTTGAAAACCTCCAGTGATCGGGACTCTGCCATGTCCTCCATGTCCCTGAGGAAGTTGTTCTAGTGATTGATTGTTCTCACTGGGAAAGATGAAACCTCTCCTAGTACAGCTTGTACTTGTTACCCCTTGTCTTATCCTTGTGGTTCCTTGTGAAGAAAGAGCCTCTGTACTGTTTGTGGCTGCCTTTTAATTACTGGGAAGCCGTGATAAGATTCCTCCCCCCTCCACTCCTGCCCCAAGCCCCCTCCAGTTAGAAAGGACTCTTGTGGCCTTCATTTGGACCTCCAGTCTGTCCGCATCTTTCTTGAATTGTGTGGACCAAAACTCAGCAATCCAGGTGCAGCTTGGGAAGTGCTGAGTGCGATGATCACATCTCTGCTAGTAATGGCCCTGCCGATGCAGACCAGGATCTGATTTGCCTTCATTGATGCAGTGGCACACTGCTGACTCATTTTCAGCTGCTTGTCCATCAGGTCCTCCAGGTCTCTTTTGGCAAGGCTGCTCCCCAGCCGCACAGCTTCTACCCTTTGCTAGGCTCCTTGTTTATGTCCTCCCAGGTGCAGGATCTTGTCTTTGTTGAACTTCATATGGATTTTGATTTAGACTTTGAAAGATTTTATGTATAGAAAATCTTCATTTTAAAAATCTCAAGGTGCTTGTGATAAATGATGCTTTTGCATTCTGAATGAAAGTTTGGGCAGTTAAAATTCAGGGATTCTGCTATAGAGGGCAGAGCATGTTCTTAAGGCGGGTTCAGTCTTTTAGCATTAAAGCTGTTCATTCTGGGGGTGGAAGGAAGGTTTGTGATTCCAATGTTTTGGCATTAAGCTTAATATCTGTATTTAATGTAAAAGTTTGGTGAGACAAAGTTTTAACAGAACTTGCATTTTTTTATAGTTTGAAGTCTTCTGCGTGCATGAAATCAGAGTAAAAAATAATGCTAATAACTAAAATGCTTGAGTTTGTTTTTCTTTGTGGCAATGAGTTGTTATTCCCATAAGCCTGAAAAAAGCGTTTTTCATGGTTGGTGTCATTAAATTTAGCATGGATTCCCTGTGTGTAGATGTGGTAACTCTTACTGATATACATAAATAAGCTGATCTGTGTTAAAGAAAATATTTCAGCTGGTTATGGCTGTGCAAGATTTAGTCTGCTTTTTGGAAACAGGAAAATGGAAAAAGGAACTATGTTAGATGCCAGCTGCTGTTACGCAAAGATAGATAGTTACTCCTGATTAAACACAAAAATAAACAACTAGTTTGGACAAGGGGTCTGGTTTAGCAATGTACTATTTGTCATTGTTTCTGTTGTTGTTCCACTACTGTCAATGTTTTCCATTTCGAGATTTCTTGCTAACTGCTACCCATATTTAAGTCTTGATCAAATAGTAAGTGTGCTCATGAACTTCTTAGGCTAAGGTGAGGAGCTGGGACAGAGCAGTATATTGACATATGCCACATAATTCACGCCAAGTAACTAAGTAAAATTTAGGGAAAAAAACCCAACACCTTTTCAAATGTGTTTTCTTTTTCTCTTCCTCCCAACATACCTTATTTAATTGCTTTAATACGTTGCATGTCACTTAGGTGATTTAACAACCATGTTGCAATTTTGCATGTGATAGTTATCCAAGCTGAATTAGCCTTTTTCTTACTGGCTTGCCTAATGAAGCTTATGATTCACAAGGTCTGCTAGCACAGTCAGTTTTTGGTATGTTTTTGTGCGCTAGGAAGAAAAAGTAAGACTAAGTGGTGATTAAAAAAAAAAATCCAAAACCATGAGGAAACAAAAGCATGCCATGTTTAAAGTACTGTGCTCTGTCTGAAGTAGTAATTTGTAGCTGAGATTAAAAAACGCAGGAAAAACAGAAATTGTCAGTTCTGTCCAGCCCAGCTGTCTGACTTATTTGTAGGAGTTAGGTGACTGAATTGCAGCTTTACGATATCCATTTTTTTCCTTGGCTGTGCAAGGAAAGCAGGTAACTTATTTTTACTTCTCTCTATGTAATTGCTGGCTGTGTTCTGAGTGATAATAAACTTTAGGAGGTTTTGAGTTAATTTTCCTCATGAGTAAATGGCTGTCTCTATAAGCTACTTGAAAAATATAAAAAAAAGTCAGGGCTTCAAGCAGCTGTGGTGTTCCTGAGCCTGGGGTGCAGGGTGGTTTCCATTCTGCACCATTGTAGGCACTTGTTTTGGTCTGGCAGCTGCATGATCCCTAATAATGGGCAAACAGGCACTGCACCTTTGCAGATCAGTTTTGTAAAGCATTCACACAGCTTTGTGGTTGGCCTTATTAATACCTTTTTCTTTGGGGAGATAACTTTTGGCCATTTCAGTGGCCAGATACTGTGCAGATATTTTGCTATTATGTTATTTTATGGTCTTTTATGCCCAGAATTATAGAATGGCTTGGGTTGGAAGGGACCCTAAAGATATTTAGTTCCAACTCTCCTGCCACAGGCAGGGACACATTCCATTAGACCAGGGTGCTCAAAGCCCCGTCCAGCCTGGCTGCCCAGGGATGAGACAGTCACAACTTCTCTGGGCAGCCTGTTCCAGTGCCTCATCACTGTCACAGTAAAGAACTTCTTATATCTAATCTAAATCTACCCTCTTTCAGTTCAAAGCTTTGTCCTATTCATTAAATTTCTTTGTGAAAAGTTCTTCTCCAGCTTTCTTGTAGGCCCCCTTTAGGTACTGGAAGGCTGCTGGATGGTCTCCCTGAAGCCTTTGCTTCTCCGTGCTGAACCACCCCAAGTCTCTCTCCCTGTCCTCATAGGAGAGGTGTTCCAGCCCTCTCATCATCATTGTGGCACTCCTCTGGACTTCCTTCAGCAGCTCCATGTCCCTCTTGTGTTGGGAGCCCCATAGCTGAACGCAGTACTTCAGGTGGGTGTCTGATGAGAGTAGAATAGAGAGGGAGAGTTACCTCCCTCAGCCTGCTGGCCATGTTCCTTTTGATGCAGCCCAGCATATGGCTGGCTTTCTGGGCTGCATTCCTGCCAGGTTCTGTTGAGCTTTTAATCAGCCAAGACCCCCATGCCCTTCTCATGGGTGCTATTGGTCTGTTCTTTGCTCAACATGCAGCTGTACTTGAGATTGCCTCAACCCCAGTGCATGACCTTGCACTTGGCCTTGTTGAGCTTCATGAGTTTTGCATGGGCCCACCTCTCCAGCCCCCCAAGGTACCTCTGGATGGCATTCCTTCTCTCCAGCGTGTTGACCTCACCACACAGTTCAGTGTTGTTGGCAAGCTTGCTAAAGGCGCACTTGATCCCACTGTCCCTGTCACTGACAAAGATGTTGAACAGCACCAGTTCCAATACCGGCCTGAGAGATGCCACTCGTCACTGATCTCCACGTGGACATGAAGCTGTTGACCACAGCTCTTTGAATGCAACCATCCAGCCAGTTCCTTATCCACTGAATGTTCCATGTATCAAATCCATGTCTCTCCAGTTTAGAGACAAGGGTATCATGTAGGTCAATGTCAAATGCTTTGCAGAAGTCCAGGTAGGTGGCGTCAGTCACTCTTCCATTATCCACAAACACTGTAGCCCTGTAATAGAAGGATACCAAATTTGTAAGGCACAGTTTGCCCTCAGTGAAGCCAGTTGGCTGTCACCAATCACCTATTACCTATTCTATCAGAATCATTTATGCTTGAATAGGGGTATTGGTGTTAAATATGAATGCACAAGAGCTCTGAATGGTGCTCAGTCTGTTGATTAGTATGGGAACTGTGAAAAGCATCAAGATGATTACACTCTGAATTGTAGTAAAACATGGAATTGCATGCACTTTTGGAGAAAATCTAGAGGCATAGGAACATGATTTTGGAATGTCAGACTTTGGGAGTGACCGTATTGAAGTATTTCCATTTGACTTCAGTATTCTATAAATAAAATATTTTGGAAAGACAACTAAAGCATTCTGTTCCAAAAATATCAAAACATATCCATTAGATACCACCTGAAAAGAAATTTTAAAACAAATGGGAACCATTTTGTCAAATGTTTTGATTTTTTGATAGTAACATTTCCTAACTGAGAGTAATTCTAGCAAAGTTCTGTTGATCATAGGAAGTTGCTTTCTTGGGTTTCGAGGTACAACAGTGATTGTCATTTTCCAAATGTATTCATTTTACCCTTGTAAAATTTTGCTCTTCCTAAACAATAAAGGGTAACTACACACTGGTTTTAATGTAATTTTCTTGACTTCTTTTTCTTGGCAGAGGAGACTTTTGAATAGTAATAACTTGGAGGGAAAGTCTGAAGTCCTACCTGGCATAAGGAGTTCTGGAAAAATTGGAGTTTTATAGTTGGAAGGCAAATGAGTGGGGGCTTCCTTAAAAGCCTGATCAGTGGAGTTTGTTATTTTAGTCAAGGCACCGAAACTGAGTAAATATCATGTGGTTGTTACCCAAGACATTATTTGTGGTCTATAGCACAATAGAGGAGGAACGTTTTTTATGTAAGACTTAATTACCAGTAAAATTTGTTTATGAACTAATGAGAGTAATAGAAAAAATACTGCCTCTAGCAGTGATTCATTTCAATCAGACATATGCATGTGATTTCTAGTAAATGAAAAACACTTTATAATGTAGTAATTGTTTCCTAGTTCACCTCCTCCTTTCCTTACTCTTGAATGTGGCTTTAGCTAACATAACCTGGTCTAATGGAAGGTGTCCCTGCCCATGGCACGGGATTTGAAACTAGATGATCTTTAAGGTCCCTTCCAACCCAAACCAGTCTATGATTCTATGATAACATTTTGTTACTCATTGTATTCGTCTGTATGCTGTCCATGATGAAAAGATGCTGACCTTGTAACATCAAGACTTATTCAAGTTACAGACACAGCTAGTATTTCAAGTATTCTGAAGACAACCAGATTTAAAAATAAAAAATCAAAGTAATTTTGCAAAAAGAAGAAACTGCAGTCAATCAGGAAATAGTGAGAACCACTTCCGGCAGCAACAGATAGCAAAAGTGCGTTCTGAACTACCTCTTTGATAAAGCTCTTCCCACAGTTTTTGGGTTTGCTGACAAAGTACGTACATTATACTAGATTGTTTGTGGTTGTCTGCTTTTCCAAGAAAAATGGGCATGAAAATAAAACTTTCTTGTTTTCTTGCATGGGGAATATTTGGGCCATCTGTTCTGTGACTGTTTCGCTCAGAACTCAGTACAGAGGATGTTTCAAGAATCCCCTTGGTGATTCTTACTGATATTATAGTTCTTTCTTAAGAATGAAGATGCCACAATTCATTTATTCAGTATTCTGGTTAGAATAGCATTATCGAAAATGGCCTTTTCCCTTATGTTTTTTGTACTTTTCATTCTGTTCTAGTCTTCTTCATCAAATCTCCACATAAAATTACAAGGTTTTCTCAGTGCACAATGCACAACTGAACAATTAATATTGTAGTTCAAGTCTCATTACAAATGAATATCTGTTGTATTGCAGGGCCTTCCCCCCTCTCCCCCTCTTTCCCCCTTGGATCCAATAACAGATCAAAAGATGTGTAACTTGAATTTAGGAAATTTATAAGTTGATATTATTTACTGCATGTATTTTAATATACTTTGCATAAATAAATACAGCTCCGTGAACATTTTACATCAAATCAACACGCAATTCAAAATGTTTTACAGGGCAGTTGCATTCTCCACAAACTTTATTGCCAGGTCATGACCGTCCTTCTGAGTCTGCTTGTCAAGCATATAATAGTCTGAAACCAGTAAAGGCCTGTTTGTAAATCATTAGCTTGTATAAATATAAGATTGTCTTATTTCAGCTGCCAGAGAAAGTATGTGTGTTTTTTTTAAAAAAAAAAAAAAAAAAAAAAAAAAAAAAACCTTCCCCTGAGACTAAAATCAGTTCTGATACACTGGCAATGATTAATCCATCACGGTATTGAAGGTTATGTAATTGAACTTGGTCCTGTGACTTTAAGTGTCTGTGAGGAGAATTTAGTGTATCCCATGAGATCAGCCTTTACAGAGTTGCCACTTGTCTTTCTCTTGCACAGCATGTGATTTCTGCTAACTAGCATTTACTTACAGGATACGTGGTATTTTTGCATGGTAGTCTTTATTTACTGGAATTATTTATTTCTCCAACAAACATACAGGTTGTCACAGTGCTCATTTGCAGTCACAGGCAGATGTAAACATCTGAACATCATTTGCATAAGCAGGAGAAATGTGGATTCTGGTTTCCTCAGAGCCTTGGTGTTGGAGAAAGTCAGTTTGTCTTGTGGATAGCCACTGTTGATGGTTACATGTTCAGTGAATATTAAATACTTTTCTGCACGCTGTTGTTAGCATAGGAGTGAAAGAGTTAAATAGACAGGAGGGGGGCTCTGATGCTGTTATTTATTTGCATTGTTAATCACAGTTCAGAATAGGGGAACTGAGAGTGGAAGGTAATAGGTAGGTACAAGCCATCATATTTTGTGAAGTTTTGGATTTAATCAGTAATGGAATCCTTTGTGAAACAATTCAACCATTCATCAAAATGTGCCTCCCCTCATAGTCAATGTTTTTATTTATTTAAATAACATCAGACTCCTTCCTTCTCAGGAAAATGTTCTAAAGTCATTACAGCTCAAGTAAAGTACTTAAGACATAGTGCAAGCTGCAGTGTGTCCTAGAGGTTTATAGCTTGAATTATGTTCTGGATGTGAAACAAAGCGTATAGTGTTGCCTTGAAATTAACTTGCTACGAAGTTCCAGAATACGTCTTTGACTCATCTAAAATATCACAGTGGTTTTTTTTTTAGTCCAATAAATTAGCAAATAGATTTTCAAATTAATGGTCTTCATATGTAAACGGGTTTTGAAGGGGAAACATTTATTGATTTGAGTAGTTTTATCACTGTTCAGAGTAAATTAGATGTTTCATAATGCTTTTTCTCTGATCTTATTTTCAAGATGTAAATAAACGTTGAAGTGTTTTGTTTACAAAATAATAGGAATAAATATCTTTTGTGTAGATCTTTAAATAATTTTCCAGGTTTGCAGAGGATGAATACATAGGATGAATATGATCCTACCAGCTACAGTGATGCAGTGTTGAGCAAATAAATATACTAATATACTGAGACAACTCCTCATTCTGTGAACTAGTGGCAGTACTTACTAACCTATATGGCTTTTGGGACTTGATTGTGGGGTTCTATTTCCCAGCAATTTGTTGCAGTCCTTGAAGGAGAAATTCTCCATCAGTACGAGTTATTGATACCATTAGCTAGGGGCCTGGTGCTTCTTCAACTTCTGTGAGTAATTAATTCTGGGACTGGAAACCTTTGCCGCTACCCTGGGAAATGAAGGTCATGTTGCATGTCAAAGAGAAGGTAATCTGCCCTAGTCATAACATATACTGAAAACACTTATCATAAATAGAGCACCCTTCATATCTCTTTTTCTCTCCTAATATCTCATGTGGTAACCTCAACCAGTACTCCTCTGAGTTGCTGGGTTTTAAGCCACATGTTTATTTTGCATTTAGAGTACCTGAGAACTCCTCCCAGCCATGTGCTTATGGGAGGGAAAGGAGTTGGTGTTTGCTGTATGGGATTTTTTTCTTACTTTCAGATAAAGGAAAAAAGTCCTTTATTTGCCACTTTTTGCCACTTTTTTTGCCACTCATGAGTGAGTACTTTCTTGGGACTTTTAATTAGCTAGTAAGTACTATCTGGGGGAGTTATAATATTTTCAGCTTCATATATGATACCTTTTGTGATTATATAGGTGTACCAGTCTGAGCTTACTCTTGGTCAATAGAATATATATAGACATATTTTACAGAAACAGAATGAGGGTATTTTGCTTTTCGTAGTATAAGCCTTTAAAAGAAATTCTTAAGGGGTTGACTGGAAAACTCTAAAAATTACTGATCTTAGCTTTATCTTCGCCTTTACATTTTTAACATCTGAATTTAATGCACTTAGGCTTGACTACATTGACACTTCATCAGTGTTTCTCTTCTTAGAGAAAGAAAATTGATCTCTCCCTGAATATTTCTGATCTCCCTTTCTGTTATAGTGGTTAAACTGCTTCAGTACACACAAGGTCTGTCAGCAGGTTATTTGAATGGCTTCTGTCCAGTGAGCCAGCATAGCTTAAATTTTTAATTTAACCTTATTTTTCTGTTCGTATTAAATTATATAGTCTGCTCAGATTAAAGTGAGCATTGTATGCTGAGTTCCATGCTTTGGGGAGTAGAGTGTATGCACTACAATTTTAGAGGTGAAGGCCGTACATATCTCAGAAGAAACATGTTGGCTGGTAGATGCTCTTGGCTTCATAGTTGGCACAGCAATATCCATCCTGCATTGCTTTTTAGAGTAGCGGTAGAAAAATAATAGGAAAAAGGGTGTAAGTTTATTTGGGGTTTTTTTGTTTTTTTTTTCCTGTTATGTAAATTAGCTTTCAAGACTGTTGTATTACTTCCCTTAGGATTTAGTATTACTTTGAGTCGTATGTTAGTTATGGACTCCATAAAGATATGTAGGTGTCGTCTTTAAGCTCAGCCAGCAATCCAAAACCACGCAGCTGTTAGCTCACTCCCCCCCCCCCTTCCTCCCCCCACTCCCAGAGGGATGGGGAGGAGAATCAAAAGAATGTAACTCCCACAGATTGAGATAAGAGCAGTCCAGTAACTAAGGTATAACACAAACCACTACTGCTACCACCAATAATAATAATGATAAGGGAAATACCAAGGGAAGAGAATACAACCGCTCACCACCTGCCTGCCGACCGATACCCAGCCTGACGAAGCAGTGATCTAACCCTTCCAAGTCTCTGTCCCCAGTTTATATACTGGGCATGATGTGCTGTGGCATGGAATAGCTCCTTGGTCAGTTTGGGTCAGGTGTCCTGTCTCTGCTTCCTCACAGCTTCCCCTCCTCCCTGGCAGAGCATGAGACTCAGAAAGTCCTTGGTTAGACTAAACATTACTAAGCAGCAGCTCCAAACATCGGTGTTATCAGCGCTGTTCCCAGGCTGAGAGTCAAAAACACAGCACTGCACCAGCTGCTAAGAAGGAGAAAAAATGACTGCTACTGCTGAAGCCAGGACAGTAGGATATACAGGTCCTGAGAAGCTGAATCTCTTTTACTGGAGCTAGCAGAGATCTCAGGTGTGTCTTAGCTGATTGTTACTGTGCTCCAAAGATTGATAGCTGTGGGCATATAGTTCTATAACTAGCCTGCACAGGATCTGGCTTTTTTCCATGCTTACTTGTGCTGATAGCACCTGGGAGATACAAGGAGTGAAGAGTCATACAGTGCTGAAAGCCATGGTGGATAGTTCTGGCACATAATGCCTGGTACCTACAGATGCGGTGTCATTTATGTAGGTATCAGCTGTGCCAGCCTCAAAACCTCAGGTCTGTCTCTGACATGGTCTGTAAATGAACCACTCACTCAGCTTTGCCAAGCTGAATATTCTTTTCCCTTCAGACCTTGCCTCTCTTCACCCATGGTTCCTTCTACTCTTTTATTGTGTAAGAAGACGCAGCTGATTTCTCATGGGGATGAAGTGACACCCAGAGTTTGTACCCATTGCATTCCTGGGTTACTGTTCCATTCTTGGATGAGGCTGGAATTTTCAGCCTCCCTTTCTTTTGTGCTACTCTTATCATATGTAAAGCTTGTGATGACTTCCATATCCTGACAGAAATTAAATAGAAAATATATAGAAGGAAAGGTCTAGTTCACTTGATTTTCTGTGCCTTAGGTAGTAGTCAGTGTGCAAAACTACCTGCATTTATTTCTTTTTCCTGAGCCTCTGATAACATCATCACAGTAGTCTGTATCTAGGCTTCCTGAAATATTTTGTCTATTGTCCAAAGGCACTACATTTACAATCTAAAATGTCTGAAAAGTTTTATTCAGTACTCTGTATGTGCAAAGTGGGACTGTGATTTTGTTATGTGTTCTAAATTGGTTTTTTTAGGCTCTACATTTGACTAATAAGCTTTGAATATATTAGAATTTTCAATGCTAAGTATTACATTGTAATTTCAAATATCCATCATTGTCGTCAAAATTGATGTTGCAGATTTGCTAAACTAAACATGCAGCGCTTCGCTGTAAATGAGGGAAGGCCATTGAGCCATATGGTGATGGGAAGTCCAGTGGGGGAGGTTTGTCACTACTGGCTGAGTTACAAGAAAAAAAGCTTTTTGGATAAGCTGTACAGGTGATAGAAATAGATGAGAGAATAAAGTTTCAAGAATATCTCCAGTTTTCCAAAATCTGTAACTTCTAATGTGTTGTCTGTAAGCAGATAGAACATGTGGTCTGTTACTTCATATTGATTGTTTAATAAATTATATTTATGGTTTGTTGTTGTCTTTGTCATGAAATGACTGGATCATAGATAATTTCAGTTTCTTTTACTAGATTCTAGTTATATCTCTTACCTGATTCATTTTAGATCTATGATGCTTAAATTCTTTCTCAAAAAGTACTAGTTTACTTGAATAAAAATCAAGAGGCAAAACTAATCATGTTTATTGCTAGAATCCAACAATCACTTTTGTGGCACAGAACTTTGCTACAAGTCTGTTCTGTAGGCTCAAAATTAGTCTGTCAAAAAGACCAACAAAGCTTCAACTCAGATAACCTTCAGAGAACTGTTTCTTAAAGTCTTTTGTAAATCAGAGTATTTCTGATTTACAATAAATATATTGTTATTTTAATATATATTTAATATTATTTTAATACATATATTTAATAAATATATTGTTATTTTAAACCAGTGTGCCATCATCATGTTTCTGATATTCAACCCTTTTTCTAAGGAATTGGCATTTTTATAATTTCCATATTAAAATAATATGGATACTGGAACTAGGTAGTTACTAAGTCGACCTGCCTAGACTCAGAAAAAATGCTCTGCTTCAGAAATTTCATACCAAAATCTCATCATCATGCAGACCATCCACACTGCTGTCCAGGATGTTAGAATATCCAAAGGCTTTATGCCTTGATGCTTAATTAAAGAAAAAAAAAAAACACACAAAAACCAACCCAACCCAACAACAACAAAAAACCCAAAACATAAGCACTGTTCCTTCATCAAAGACGTCACATAATTTTCCACTGACAAGTGGAAAAGGCTTGTGTCCAGCAAGTCTGCTTAGCACCCAGAAGGTTTCTAAATGAACAGTTAGAGTCACCAAGAGGCGCAAAACGATTAGCCCTCTTCAGGTTATACAAGTCACGAGCTAAGCTACCTCTCGTCTTAGAATGAAAGGTTACACCAAGTCATGCTGAAGAGAGGAATGTTCGTCACAGTTGTTGGACTAAAAATCTAATCTTTCTAGAAAGATAAAAGGGGATCTATAATGGCAATTCACAGCAGGCCAGGCCTTTTTTAAGAACTGTTCACGAATAGCAGCACAGCAAATGGAAGGGTATATATCTGCCTCAAAATGAAGAAGAGAAAAAGCAGAATTTGATCTTGTGGTTTCAAGGCATTCCCCACCTGGTAATTGGACTGCTGGGCAAACCAAGTCTCCTGGGGAGCAGTTGGCAGTGAAAGCTTAGCAGGGAGCTACTAGGCATTTCAGGCCATCAGGACACTTTTCATCTGTGGCAAATTCTGGTTCTAGTTCCTCCAACACATCCTTGCCCAGTGCCTTGTTAACTGAACAATGTGCTTGATTGGGTCCTTCACTGCTAACTCTCTTAACTTCTTCTGCAGTATAACATTGCAGTTGCAACTCCAATTAAGATGAAAAGAATGCTTTCATTTGGGCATCTTTCCTTTTTTCTTTTAACCCTGACCTCTTATAAAGCACTCTCTTCTGCAGAGATTCTTTGCGCTTAGAATTAAGCCAATAACTGTTTTTATTTTTAGAAGTATAGCAACAAAAATGTCTGTTTCAAAGAACTGCAAAAATAACTATGAATAGTGCTGACAGTGTTCTGGGACTATGAAGAAGGTGGTGTTTGGGAACTGAGGGCAAATCATGCCTGGCTAACATGTTTGCTTGGATTTGTGAACAAGGGGAGAGCATTGGATGTTGTTTTACTTCTTCTTTAGAGAGGCTTTCAACACTGACTCCCACAGCATTCTTGTATCTAAGCAAGCGTGTTATGATCTGGATGGGCCTTAAAAGACTGGTTGGATGCTGGGGCTCAAAGGGTGGGAGTTAATGGGTCTTCAGGGCTTGAACCTGGCACTCATTCTGTTGCATATCTTTATTAATGACCCAGAGGAAGCAACACTGTTTGCTCATTAAGTTTGCTGGTGTCACCAAACTGGGAACCCAATGTGCTCAAGGGCTCAGAAGTCTGAAGAAAAAGGCCAACAGCAACCGTATGACATTTACTCATTAAGTTGTGCTTGGGAAGGAGATGCCCCAGCCACAGAACAGGCTGGGGACTGACTGGCTAGGGAGCAGCTCTGCCAAAAAGGGGCTAGGTATCCTAGGAGACGCCCAGCTGTGTGCCCTGGCAGCAGTGAACGCCAAGACCATCCTGAGATGTATCAATAGTTGCTAAGCCACCAGATTAGGGGAGTGATTATCCCCATCTGCTCCATGCTTATAAAACCACATCTGGAGTGCTGTATCAAATCTTGCCCCCGCCCCATCCCTTGCGTAGGTAAGACCCAAATAACTTGAAGCAAGCTCAGGAGAAACCACCAGTGGGGATGAAGCACTTGTCCTGTGAGAAAAGACTGAGGGAGCTGGGCAGGTTCAGCCTGGAGAAGAAATAACGTTGAGGGAACCTAATAGCATCCAGTACCTCAAAGTATCCAGCGGTGTCTGGCAGGAGAACAAGAGGCAGCAGATGTAAAGTGAAGGAAGACAGGTTTTCAGACTGGTTTTAAGAAGATTTTTGCCCACAAGGACAACCAAGCAATTTAGTATGTTTCCCGGAGAGGTGGTCCAGTCACCATCCTGGTTTTCAAAACCTGACTGGGCAAAACCGTGAGTCTCCTGATCTGATCCCATCACTCCTTTCAGCAGGAGGTGGAACTAGAGACCTCCAACGCTGCTGTCCGATGTGAATGTTTCTGATTGGGTGGTCATCAATGTTTGTCATCAAAGTTTGTACTTCTTTGAAATGGGTACAGGCACAAACTGATGAAAGAACAGTCAGAAAAAGAGTCCCTGTTTCCTAAAAAGAGCCACAAGTGTGTCTTTATATAGATACATAAATGTGGAGAGGCATTTTCAGGTTTTAGATTGATAAAAGAAAATGAAACTGTTGAAATAGGCATGCATATTACGAGTTTTTTCTCATCTAAGGCATCTTGCACAGAGAAGATGCAAGTTTTTATTCAAAGTTTTTAGATACGTGTCTCAAAGTAGCAAGAATTGCTTTAGAAATAAGTTGCAAATCCTTGTGTCTGATCGTACAGCATGTATGGTATGCACTGGGTCACGGTCACCAGCTCTCAAGTGCGTTTTCTGATGTTCGATTTTTATCCTTTTCCTCTGTTCTTTTGGCGTAATCCTCCCATAAAGTATCTCTAGTGCTGTTCTCTTCCAGACATACTTCTTGGCAATTCCACTGGAACTCATATTTTGTATATTAGCAAAGAAACCAAGTAGTGGCTCATAGGTTTCATTCTATAAGCTTTTTGTAAAGGCTGTTCTTTGATTAGAAAATTTAAGAAAATGATACTGTGTTAACCATCTATTTTTTCTGTTTCTTTGCTCTTCTCTCCTCCACTTCCAGCTTACACGCTCCTCCTTCCCCCCCCCCCATTCCAGGAATAAGCTTGGCTTTGATTTTAGAAAACAGCCAGGTGTCATCGTTGCTGTGCTGTAAGTTGAGGAGGTAGGGCTGAAAAAGTGTCTAGTGATGAAGTTTGAGGAACACGTTGCTGATAAAACACTGCATTACCCCCGCCTGTTGGTCTTGTGTTTAATTAGACAAGTCACAGCTACTTCCCTATGAAGTACTTCCCTCTCAGTCTCGAAAATGCATCTGTTGTCAAATGTTTCTTTTTTTAGTATTAAATTCTAATTGCATGCATCTTTTTCTTCACCTTTATTGGTGTCTTTTAATGAGACCTTTATAGAGGAAAAAAGAATGTAAATACATACTTATATATGGAAACAGGTATGTGTACACGTATAATCATTCCTTCTAAAGTAATTCTGTACATAGAGACAGCCTCACTAATGCTAATAAAAGTTTAAGCTAAAATGAATTTTCTGCAGATACTTTGTTATCAAAACTTTCTAATTTTTTATGATATGTCATTCGGAAAATTCATTTAGGCGAATCTCATCTGGTGCGCATTTTGCTAGTAATAATGGAAAATTCTGAACATTCATGCTGTTGCTACCTCAAGTTAATAGATGTTAATTGGAAGGGAAAAGTGGTAAGAAAATATAATTAGTGAAAGGAAACAATGACCTTTTATAAATGGATTCCTCACTTCATATGATGTTACTGTATTGTAAATCAGTATCTCACTTCTGCACATTGTGTCCCTAAATAAACACATCATATACTTCATTTCGGAGTTATTAACCACAGTGGGCTTCCTAGAGGTTGGCTACTGATCACTCACCCAAATTTATTAAATATATATCAAGCTTACAAGGTAAGATGCATTTAACTTTAGGCTTTTTTTTAACATCTTGAGTATTCTAACTTGCTGGCCTCATCCCTTGTAATCTGTTTTGCTTGCACAGGCTGTACCACTTTCTTCCTCTTCTATCTTCATGTATGTTCTCAATGACTTGCAGTTTAAAACAGCCATTATGTTTTGCAGTATGTTTCCTATAAGTGTGATGCGATCTATTAATACATTATATTTGTTCACAGCCACAAAGACAAGATGTCAACATGTCTGTAAAGTTGTCTTGGAAAGATTACTTAAATATTTAGAGTGTTGTGATATTGGTAAATGCAAAGTGGCGCTGAGAAAAACATTGCTTGGCTGGGTTTATATGGAAGGCATAGTACTGTGTACTTAGAAGCAAGTATGTCTGCATGATATTTCAGCTTTTCTTGTACTCTAGTGCAGCAGAGCACAAAGATACAAGAGTGAAGACTTGAAAGGAAATGGATTTTTTTATTTTTATTTTCTGGTCAGGCATGACATAAGTAAACATTTTGAAATAAAAAATTTTAAATCCCCAAGCAGCTATTATTTTCTGCAGTACCTCTTGTGGTTTCATTTTTCCTTAACAGCTATGTTTTCAGACTTCCCTTCTTGTGGGCTTTATTCTAGGAGTACACTTCAGGTTTTCTGATTGTACTTCAGGGAAGGAAAAAGATGAACTCTTTGAAGGTAGAGGTGAATGACTGAGTATCAGAAAAAAAGGCTGTTTCCAACTGTAATTCTGTGTGTGTTACTATTATTTGGGGGCATTGTTGTCTCTTAACACTAGCAAGGTAGTGCCCATTCCCTTTGAGTCTGGTAATGTTATGGCCCCAGCCATAATATTCTCACATTAACCCCCAACCATTCTATCTTTTTTCTGCTGATGTGCGTCTGTTACCTTGCATGCTTGTGGTGGCTTTGGTCATCACACTGAGTCTATTACCCATTGAGTGCTAATTGTGTGACAGATGCACAGAAGTAGGGATCATGTGACTGTGTTTTGAGTGTGTATATGTGAGAGGGCGCTGAGTGAATATATTCAACCGTACACTCTTGCTTGGGTCCTCTTGTCACTAGCTCACTAAAAGTTCTTTGCAGAAGATAAAATTAAAGGTATTCACTACCAAAATTTTGGTGCATTTGGATGACAAAAAGTAAAGAAAATGCCTCATTGCATCTTTCAGCCATTTTTCAGTATCTGTTTCCAAAGAATGGTGAGAAAAATAATAGAATGTGAAATGCACTGAGTTTTCATTTGCAGTGCTGTTTCTTAATGAGTGCTGTTGGATTCCTAAGAAGTTTCCTAAAGGTCTGTAAGAGCTGTTTGAGTGTACTGTATGCAGATTTGCTTTCCCATTCTGTTTCTCTGGAGAGCTTGGTTGGTTCCTTCTCTCTGAAGAGTCCCTTTTGTTTATGGACTTGCTCAGTGGGATCTGTTGCAGACTGTATCCATCTAAATCAGTACTGCTGTATCCCCTCTTCCTCATCACTAATGCTCATCTGGTCCCATGCAGAGCTGGTGGAGCTTGCTAATCCAGAGGAAAAAAAAAAGAAACACCAAACTCAACAAAAAAAAGAAGTTAACTCTTTTAATAGGTTGGCCTTCTGTCAGGTTCCCAAGTTGGGCTGGCTCACCTCTGCCAAGCTTCAGACTGACTGCTGGTCTGAAGGAGGCAGAGTGAGGGTTTGTGCCCACCAGAGAGGGTGGCAAAATTGCAGCAGCTCCCCTTCACTCAAACTGCCTTAAACTTGTTGCAATGCTGTATGCCCTCAGTTCCTTTGTGCCGGCTTGGATTAATAATCTTATCATCTTGGATAAATCCATAAAATACAGCAACCATTTCTCTTGCCAGTATGTCATCTGTCATTTGTCTTCGGATAGTACTACTCTTATATTAATGTGGTTAAGTTTTCTGAAGGTAGTCATCTATTCTCAACCAGTGGCATTCAGAGCTGTGCCTTCAAATGGTACATGATTGGTTTTGGCGTTTCTGCTTCTTGAGTGGAAAATACACACCATTATTGTAGCTGGCCAGTCTGTTCATCAACCAGAAGATCTTTGGAGTAGTGCTTCCAAAATAATGACAAATATATCTCTGAGAGAGCAAGTTCTTTTTGTTGCATGTGTATCTGTACTGCCTGTTGCTACATGTGTTACTGTACTTACAGAAGAGCTCAGTTCTTCATGCCCTACGTTTTAGTACATAAGCGGTTCAGAAACTCTTGAAGTGTAGAGAGTCCTGAGGTTTTGAATTGACACTGCTCACAACTGTTGCATTTAAAAAGCTGGTGTTTAAACAAAAACAATCCCCCAAAACTGCCAGGTTTTTTATATCTTTACACTTCTCATGTAATTTTGAAAGAATTTTAAGTGTTGGTGAAATGTTCCCCTGGCACCTCTCAATATGGGAAAAAAGGATGTTTTTCAAAGGGTTTCAGCTTTGAGTTCAGTTTATCCTTATTTTAAGTGATGTATTTAATCTCTATTTAACTTTAGTAAAGATACAGAGCTAGTCTTTGAAGTGTGGAGATGTATTGATTTAGCCGTAGAATTAAGATTGTGTTAAAGCCTTTGTAAAATAACTTCATTTGTGTATTAATGTTCATAAAGTTTTAAAGAAATTGTAAAAGGAAAAAACTTGCAACTTTCTGATGACAGATAAAAAATTATCTGATGATATTTTTTAAGTACATATCTTTTTCTTACTCAACAACTGTTGGGTATAATGAGAGGAAGGGAGAGAAAATAGAACAATTAATGCACCATATGTACAAAACAAAAAACAGTCTGTAGGTGTTACACTGAACAAGAATTTGTTTTAGTCCTATCTTTTTTATGTAGTTAGCATTTACTGATTTGTTTTGCATTTTGAATTCTTGCATGCAGTAATGATACTTGCTACTTGTTTTTAATTTTGAGCTGAAGTATATGTATATGTAATGTCTTTGTATCATTTGCAAACCCTTTCTTGCAGAAAATACTGTATGCTTCTGCACAGTTTAACCCTATATATGTAAGTGATTTAAAATCCATCCATTATCAAGCAACAAAATTACACTACATCTTAATGATTTGGGGTTGTTTCTTTTGTAGAAGAAATAAGCAGCTTCCCCTTCAAATCTGACTAGGACAGCAGCTGCAGATGAGAATGAGCTTCCATATTTAATACATTCTATTAACTTCACACATACAAACACACACTCGCTCACAGACCCCAGTGTCACATTATAGGTGAACAGGCCCTAATTAAAAGCACGCACCATCTGCCAGTGTGCGGCAGCAGGGTGGCACTCCATATCCATCCTGGTTCCTGTGATTGAAATGTATTATTTATGAACTCAAAAGAGAAAATATGCTGCTTGGCTGGTGTAGGGTGCATTAGGAGCTGGATAGCACCATCTAATGGTATGGAGTTCTACTGACTATTCATCTTTCATTTACTTCCTCTCCCTTTCAGAGACTCCTCCCCCAATTTTTTTATTTTTCAACATCATCTTTGGAGTATTTTATGATCATGTTTCAGCCAGTTTTGTATCTCGTGTTTCACTTTTATACAGGATTGAAAATGGCTGTTGAAATATTACCCTATTTGTGGTATTCGCAGCAGCATTTTTTTTCCTTCCAGCACTGCACAGAAGGTTTTTCTTTCTGTAATAAATATGATACTGCTCTGATGTGGTAGAAAAGTGGGACATTATCGAGGTAGCTGAGCAGGATCAGGTTACTGTTGTTTCTTCTACTCCTCCCATGCCTGCATGTAATAAAAATGTCTACTGATCAGTCTGATAATTTTATTTTAATATTGAAATTGGGCATATTTTTTATTGAGCAATACACTACAGACTACATAAAAGTTCTTTGCTGGGTTGAAAAGAACAAGAACAAGGAGAGATTCAAAGATAGCTACAGCTTTGGACCTTCCTTTCTGAAGGGATCATAACGTCTTCCTTCTTGAAGAGTTTGTATCCTATTATTGCTTTTTAATGGGGAAATTGACAAAGAGGTGTTTGACTGAGGGTTGAAATATGCTTTGTTAGGAGAGGAAAGAGGTGAGACAGGGAAGGAGCCTTTTTTGTTATGGTTAGTCCATTAGCCTACCTTTGTTGTATTCAGAGCTAGTAATATAATGCATTTAGTACTTAGCTCAGTGACCTTTCAAATATGCAGAATAAGGATAGTTGCACTGATTCAAAAAAATTTAGGGGATGATTTTTGGTTCTTAGGCTTTTTGTTATGTTCTTGAGCTTTGCATTGTCCACGCTGAACATCCAACAGTGTGTTTATAGCGATAACAAGCAGTAAGGACTGGACTGACTTGTGAAACATGAATTTTTTTCTACAATAACTTCCAGTAAAACTACTTTTTTTTTCTAATTAAAGAATCTGAGCACTGTTTCAACTCAGACAATACAAGACCCTGAATAAAAAGAATTATGTATAAAACTGGGAAAAAATTATGAATGTGTGTAAGTATATTGATTTTGAAAATCAACATGTCTTAAAGAATGTTGAAACATCATGAACATCTATGAATACATGTCATCTTATTGTTTGTGTTTAGAACATATGCCATCAGGAGGATAAGAGATGCCTTCAGAGAAAACAAGAATATAAAGGATTCTGAGAAAATAGAAGAACTAGTGAATAAAGCTAAAGCAAACCTAGAGGTTATTCATCGGCAGGTATGTTTTGTTTATTTCATTTGATTTAAAACTTGTACACTCAGTTAACTGTCTTACGCCATTACAGATGGAAAAAAATAGATCCTTGCTCAAAATATCTTTAAATGAACAGTAGTTTTTGTATGTCTGAGCTTGAGAAGGTGGGAATCCCCTTTGTCCGTGATGGTTGCAATAGGGGATTTAGGGATGTTTGTAACATTAACAGGAACAGGCCTTGCTGTCAAAAGTTTATATACTTTTCTGTTACCTTTTCTGCTGTTTGTTTTACTGTCTCTTCACTCTGCTTCTCTTCCTTTGAATCTTTTTTCTCTAGCTTATGTGTGTTACATTCTTTTCCTCACACTTCCTTCTTCCATCACAGGTTTAGAAGAGTCACTGTGACACTCACTATGAATAGTCTTGCCTTCTGTATTTATTTTTCCTCACCTCCAGATTCAGTGTTAGAACAGTAGCAGAACAAGAAAATCCTAAAGTGAATTAAGTAAATTCTGGCTAAATGTGTCCAAGCAATAGGCTAGATTTTTCTTTGGAAATAATTAAGTCACTGGAAATATTTTTCATTTGACCTTGTCTGAGTAGCATTTATAGTATATCTCTGTTCTTTCCACTGGGTACCATATTATTTAGACATGAATTATACTTCATTGAACTTTAGATGCTTTATTACTTCTCATACATACCCACTGTCTATCTACCGTGACCACTGGAAATTTGAAGAAAGCAAGTTTCTATGCCTGAACTCACTAATGGCACTTACGATGCTTAAACTGTCCCTCCTTGCAAAATCCATGCTTATTCACACCAGTAGTATCACACTGAGCTCAGTAGTACTTTTATTAAATAGGGAAAATTAATATGTGCTCCTAATCCTCCATGGTCTGTTTTAACATTAATCTTTTAACGACCAGTAGGTCAGTTAGCTGGATTCTTATTTCAGGAGGAAGCTGGGCCCTTTAATTTGGCAATTAAATGTGAATATTTTTGTGTGAGTTAAATTATTTCTTTGAAATTTCTTCTCTCAGAAGCAGGTGGTGTTTTGTGCTACCATAGCTTTGCTATCTTTTTTTAACCCAAACACTGCTATTTTTGTATTTTAAAAGTGTTTCTCAAAGAAGCAGCTCAGATTGGATTGACTCCATGCAACTGTATTTCAATTTTGGGGTGCCTTTCTCATATCTGTTGGTGATGAGTAGCATTTTCTGCTCCTTTTGAGGTTTTCTCTTGGAGAGCCTTGATATCCAGTATTCTCCAGAGAAGTATTAGCGGCAGAGGCTGGAGAAGACAATGAAGCAGGGAGTGTCACGGGAGAAGAGTCAGAGATCACTCAGACAGATCTGAGCTAGTACTTAGTTAATTGAGTTCTAATCAGTAAATTTAGGTATGTAAAATATTTAATCAGTACAGACGGATTGGGGGTCAGTGTTATTACTATACTTAATGTTTGTATAGGATACAAAGATTATCATTTAGGCTTACTATACATAATCTTAAAAGTTGCATGTATGCGAAAAATGCAACCAATTGATGTTTGGTGTCGGGTAAGGGATCTCAGCCTCGGGGGGTGACCTTGAGAGATGGCTTTTCTCAAGGGGAGATCACTGCTGCACAGCCAGCTGCTCCAACTGAGGGAGAGCTCAACAGACCCTGGAGATATTTACAGCATGAAGTGGTTGATTTGTAGCCAGATCTGCTGTGTTAATGCAATTTCAGCTGCTGATTAGCCTAGTCTCCAGCCAAATTGGGGTTTTGGGGTTTTGGTGCTGAGTTCTCATGTAAAACCTCACCAAATAGGATTGACTTAGGTCAGGTGTACTGAGTACCTGCCTGGACCAAAGTCAGTTAGTTCCAACAGGAGGAGTGTATCTCTCACAGCATCGGCAGAAGATAAGAATGCACAGGGTCAAATTTTGCCACTTAAAGAAAGCTGCATTAAAGAAGAAACAATTTATGGATATGGGATGTCCCATATTAAAATGCTACAGAAAATCTCTTGTGGATTGTGGCTTAAGATAAATCCTGTCAACACGTCAGAAAATGTTCCGTGATGGTTGTAAGTAATAATATAAACACTGTATGTTTGATAAATGAGGAAAACATTAGTGAAGTTTGTGACCAGTGACCATTTTGCCATGAAATTAAATGGATGGCTGAGGTGTACTAAATTTATTTTTGTTTTAAAATATCTTTAACTATGTGGTGCCTGGTACAACTCTTTCATAATAGCAAGTGCTTCCTTTTTCTGAGAAGAGTTCAATTTCAAGGTGTCAAAGCACTTGAAACAGGTGGGAAATACCGCTCTGCTTTATAGATAATGTATCTGGGATGCTGAAATGAGGATGCTGATTTGTAGAACCTTAATGTTTGGGGTACCCTGACTTGAATGATGGTTCTTGCTGGTTCTGTAAGCCTAAATAATAAAAGGCAGTTCTAAGTCAGGTGATGGGTACGTCTTGCTAAAATAAAGCTTTTCAACTTTTCCTTTGACAAAACATGGTTCTACTGATTCATCTAAGCCAAAATAAAACTCTTCTCTCATATCTGAGTCCTCTGAACACCCAGATGACTCTGTTACTTTAAACCCTGAAAAAATATACCATTTCTCAAAAAATGGTGTGGGGTCTTGACTCAGGGTGGACTCTTTTCCTTCTAGGTTGTGGGTCTGGTCTTGCACCTTTTATGATGCTGGGTTTTTTTAGCTTAAAGATTTGCCCTCAGCATCAGAGAGGTCTTTCAGATGCCTTTGAAAGTGTAGGAAGAGCAGGCAGGCTTCACTAATCTCTGTCTGGTATATCCACTCACTGTCTTTTGTAAAGGAGTAGTTGGTCTTAAGGACTTTTTGTATTCATTGGTTGCTAGTGAACATTTTGATGATACATAAACATATGCATGTGCTTACATGAAAATCTCAACACGTTTTAGTTTTGCAAGCATAGAAAACTAGTTTAATAAAAATATTCTAAATATATTATAATCAAAATGTTGTCAAGCAAATGACATTAAGTACCTATCTTTCTGTTAGACATTTGTTACCTGGGAGGGTTATCTTCGCCACTGGGACATACCAGAATAATGCAGAATGGCCTCAGTTATTGCGAAACTGCAGGGTTTTGCTTGTTTGTTTCAGATCTCAGCTATTTAAGAGGTTTCTCCCACATGCAAAACCAATCTGCTAAAGCTAAAGGAGTTTTAAATTGGATCACATTTTGGTACCGTTCAATGTAAGAATTTCAGGAAAAACATATTTGAAAAGTTAGGAATATTAAAGAGTCTGACACAAGATCCCATTTTTATCACTGCTAGAACAGTGAAACTTATATTGGAGTATATTTTATATGTCACCCTTCCAGAAATTTACCAAAGTATAATCATGCTGCATTAAGTTTTTGAAGGGTGTATGTGTGTATATTATATATTTGCAGGAGTAAAAGATAGTAACACTCATAGTAACGTAATAGACAACAAAACTTTTTAACAGAAAATAATCTGAAAAGAGAAAATGAGTTTGTAAAGATAATTTTGACACGAGTCCTTCAAGGCTTGATATTTGGGCAATAAGGATTTTTTGTTATTTTTTTCTGAGTTACATCCATCCCACCCCCCAAAAAAAAGTTTTTCTAAAGAATTGAGAACCATTGTTCTTTGCAGAATTTCTATTATGTTTCAGTGTCATCTCACTTTCAGCTATAAAGCAAAAGATAAATCTTAGAAAAATATCAACACTGTCTTAAGCGTAAGCTTTACATCAGGACTATTAAAAGCCTTAGTATCTAAATTCATATTAATATTACTTGCTGTCAAATTTAATCATGCTCTGTGGAAAAAAATGCATTCTTGCTCCCTGTTTAATTGAAGATCTAAGTAATGAAGTTATCTGACATTATGAAGACATTATATTTAAAACTAACCAAGCATAATAGAAAGTGATTTTATTTTTCAATGCAGAAGCACTGAAGCAAGCATGAGCTCTAGCATACTTTTTTTTTTTTTGATAAGTTTGGGGTTTATTATGTTGCAGCACGTCTTGGTAGTGCTGGCTTTTTCATAGCTTGTTGATAGAATTAAATAATATCCCACTTTGTTGACAATTTGTTGTTACTCCAAAATCAAATTTATATTCACTTTACATTCTAATTTATGGTTTAGTCATCACAGTGACCATTGAAGTGTAAGGTTCATAAATAACTATGTGAATCAGCCTACTGGGCAATGTGAAATAGTGACAGATTACTGTCATTTTGTTCATGTCAGTCACTGTACAATTTGCTTGAATGTATAAAAGTAGCTTTATAAAGCTGAAAATCATGGATGAACATTAATCTCTGTCTTAGTCCGTCTCTGCTTGTTATTGGTTTTGATTTAAAAATAGGCTGGCTAAAGGAAGCAACAACTCTTATTCTTTACTCAACACTGTGAAGACTTTTTTTGTGTATGCTTACTGTGTAAGCAGCACAATTTGTGGTTGCTTCCCTGTCACAAACAAGTTTGAAATAGAAAGTTTTTGCAAGTTTTGAGGCTAAGTCTTGCGGTCCTTCATAACAGCCATTCCCCAGCTATGCTAATATGACTTCATTTGTGAGTTTTCATTACTACTGGAATATGTTAGCAATAGGAGAATTTGCCCTGAAATGTTACGGCTGTTGCTGAGATTCACAATTCATAGAAGCCACTTTGAAGATAGGATAATACTGAGTGATTTGAAACATTGCTAGTTTCGTTTGTGGCATGTTGTCTCTCAAGTTTTGAACTGGAAGTATTAAAGTGAAATTCAAAAGTTGTATTAGACCTGTGTGCTCTGATTAAATCCCTGTTTTAATTTATAGAACATCTCACTCTTAAGTATTCTTCCACGGTACTTTCTTCTCAGTTTTAGATTGTAGCTGGAAACCACCAGTCATCTTGTTGTCCGGCTATGAAAGGTTATTTTGTTTTTTCCTGGGAGCTCTTAAGGCTTTAGCGTCAATTGTGCTGGTTTTGACATCACACAACTACAGTGCTCTTCAGTAAAACAGCTATAATACTTCACAGCCTTTGTTTGTCTCTTTAAATAATCCGAACTGTTATGAATCATGGTTTGCACAAACCTCTAGCAGGGAGACAAGAAATACACTGTTTGCAGTTATACAGTGAGGACATGTGGATCTGCTTCCTTTGCAGCTGACTGGTCATCGGCGTTTTCAAAGGGAACAGATGAACTTTTGTATTTCTTTTGAGTTTGAGTTGCTCTTCCTCAGACTTGGACTCTCTTACTGTTCCCTTCAGATGTGCAGAAGAATGGAGGAACATGGTTTTGAAGTATGAGAACTGTTATAAAGGTGCCACTGATAATGATTAATATTGAGCACTTGCAGCATTTTTCATGTTTGCAGCATGCTGTAAGTGCATTCTAATCCTTGAAATATTTGCTGATTTTAGTAACTTTAGCTCTGTTTCTTTTAAAGAGATGCTTCATGACTATGCTTTGATAAAAGGCCATGTCATACTTACATGAGATTTCAGTCTCATATTCTTGTGTTTCTTCATATTTGCCATTTCTAGTAAAAGTCATTAGCATGGTCTTGTTCTGCAATTTTTGTACAATAAGAGCAGTTGAACAGTTCTGGGGTTCTTTTTTTGGGTGGGGGCAGACGATAAGCCAAGCTGCCAATGCAGCTGTGTGTAACCAAATACTGTTCCTTCTTGAGGTGTTCATTAGCAGTATCTCACCTTAGTAGTATCATAGATTCAAGTAATAGTGAATGCAAGTGGAAAGGGAACTGAATGAATGTACAAAGATAGCAGTCATATTATTATGAACTGGTAATAATATAGCCATAAGGGAGCATATTTCTGTTAATCAAAATAGTACAAATATTAAAGCATGTTTAGTATTAGCAAGACAAGCAGTTTCAGTTATAGTTACTCTAAAAAAACCCAAAAAGTGGAAGTACCTTAGTTTACGACACCTGCTTTGGATTTTCTTGCTAATCCTTTGTGGTTTTATCAACAAATGCTTCTATTGTTTTCCTTATTCCAGTTCTAGTGATCCTGTGGTTGATTTGCAGCAGTAGCAGATAAATGAGTAAATGCCAAGGTATACGTATTTCTGGGCTGAAACCATATTGCTGAATATTCATGAGACTGGTACCAATTTACACAATTGTGAGTGACCTTGGAATTGACTGTCTCGAGGAACTTCTCAATCTTCAAGAAACAGTCTGTGTATCTGAACATAGCTATGTTTATACTGCAAAACACTGTAGGCTGGATGACCTTAGGAGAAGATTAGCTATGAAAATTCTTATTAGTAGTTTTAGTTTCAGGCTGCAAGTCATATTTATGTCTAATTTTTATGAATACGTAAGAAAGTTGCAAAATACCACATCACGTATTTGAGTATATTAGCAGCAGTTTTGAAGTCAAGAAAAGAATAGCTGGTAAAGCTCTCTGAGCACTCTGAGTACAGGGTGCAGCACCTTAACTATGCTTCAGGTATGTATATGATACTGACAAGTCATGTTTTCCGTGTTGGTGCTCTAATGCTCTTTCCTTTTATCAACTTTATCATTGCAAGGAAGTTCTGAAATCACAGATTAATCTGCTTTTTTTGAGAAGATCCTTGAATCTATTTTATTCCAGCTTCATAATGGCAAATACCCACTTTTCTACAAGAAAAAAAAAAGTAATTGAAAAAGTATACTTACAGTTCTTATCTAAGAGGATTGTCCTTGGAAGCTTGCTGCTTTTTTTCTAGTATCGCATACTTTTATTTATTACAGTTGCATCTACAAATTCCAACAAGAATAGAACCAACATTATGCGCAGGTATTCCTACCCCCTGAGCCATTTAGTTTGTTATAGACACATGAAAGAGTTTTCAAATGCCTCATTCACAGAAGAGCAGGAGGTGAATGTTATAATCAAATGATGGACAAAGATCCTGTTAAAAGTTTCATCAAGTCACTGCAAAGTATTAGTTTTTGAAGGTAATCAAGCATCTATACAATTCTAAATACTTGGAATGGCATCTAGAATTCAGCAAATGTTTGGCATGGTGAGCCTCCTGCATTTATCTTGCTCTTAGCCTGTTGCAACAGTGGTAGTCAGTTTTTAATTGCTTTAGCAGATCATCAGTTCTCATTTGATTGGTTCCTTACATGCATATGCTGGAATCTTGAGGCATAGCCAAGCACTGAATTTATATCAGCTGACTTTGGTTTTTAGAAGGCATTAGGGGGATATTTCTGTGGATTTATTTAATTTAATTTTATTTTATTTTATTTTATTTTATTTTATTCTAAAGCTCTGTGGGTGTTATTTTTAGATTATTTTTTTTTCCTCAAGGTCATTTAAATCCTATTTGTTACATTCAAGTTGTACATACTTTACATGCTATTTGAATACATAACTCAAGAAATATAAATCTATGTATTTTTTTGTTTATAACAATAGCCTACAAGGAAGAATACAAGTAAGAAAGCAACAGAAATCCTTACCATACATTAAGTTTCAGTGCTCTTTATTTGGAAAGAGACGCAGATGCATGTGGAGGAATAATCTAGTATAGATAATACCTGTCTTTTAGTAAACAAGAGAAAATGGGAAATTGAAATTGATATAGAGAGGCTTTAAATTCAGAGCTATACTTGTTTTGTATTTAACTGTAAGTGTAAGTGCATTTTATGTCCATAAAGTTTTTTTTGGGGGGAGGGGATGAGGAACAAAGAAAAAAATGTAATAGGACTAACTTTGAAAAGTTAGTAAAAGTTACTTGGTAAATTTGAGCAGAAACCCAGGTGAATTCACAGGATGCGTTAGCAGTGAGGTCCACTTTGGCCAGCCTTTTCAAGCAGCTTTTTGATTTTGGCATGTAGGATAGCTTTGGAGATGTGCAATACAGTAACAGATGCCAAATGCCCAGAGCTGTCATATCAGCTTTATTTCTAGCTTCTGAGTGTGCAAGAAGTATAACAGACATTTTGCCCATCTTCAGGTGCCATGGCTCTCCAGGTGGTACCTGTGTGAGTCCCCAGAGTGGTGTTAATCCTTAGGCTGTCATTTAACTCTCCTCTTGGAGAGCAGGACTGTATTTTCACAAGTGATTTGCTGCTGTTTGCCCTGCTGACTAAATTACAAGTGTCGCCAGCAATATTAAATGCCAAAGCAGACACTGAATTGCAAGTAACCTTTAGGCTACAAGCAGAGGCAATTCAGAGGTAGAATGCAGCTTTGTCTTTCTGATCTAAGAGCCTCATTTTAAAACACAGCATTTAATGAATGCAGTAACCTTTCCTAAAAAAAATAGACTGTTGAGTGTTGGCAGCTGCTTTTTAAAATACTTTAATTATCTGTCATAAAGAGCTGTCATTACTTTTGTTACATGTATTTAGTGGCTAATCCAGTAGGTTGGGGCCTTATAAATAATTAGTTACATAATGTATCCAGAACTCTGAGCATCTGATTTTATGCATAGAGGAGGGCTGTCTGAAGGGCAGGAGAAGGACATACTTTCTAGTGAGCAGTTTGGCATGGCAGTATGTCTTACCCAATCAGGTAAATGCAAGGTGTAAACTTCCACATGAATAGAGAAGTAGAGTAGGTTTCATCAGCCAGGCCAGTCAGTAGCTTTTTGAAACAGTTAGCAGTGCTGATTGAACCAGTCTGTGCTGAAGAAAGCCCGAGAAGCAAGGAAAGCTCATGTTTTCAGGGAGATGTGTTCATCTGCCACTCATCCCTTCCTGCTTTCTGCTTCCCTGTGTTTATTGTCTGTCATGGTTTAAGCCGTAACTCACACAGTTTGCTCACTCACTCCCCTCTCTTTCTTCCCCCTGCTCCCAGAGGGATGGGGAGGAGAATTGAAAGAATGCAACTCCCATGGGTTGAGATAAGAACAGTCCAGTAACTAAGGTATAACACAAACCACTACTGCTACCACCAAGAATAATAATGACAAGGGAAACAACAAGGGAAGAGAATACAACCGCTCACCACCTGCCGACTGATACCCAGCCCGACCCAGCAGTGAACCCCCTCTTCCGGGTGACTGCCCATAGTTTTTTACATCCTGGGCATGACGTGCTGTGGTATGGAATACCCCTTTGGCTAGTTTGGGTCAGGTGTCCTGTCTCTGCTTCCTCACAGCTTCCCCTCCTCCCTGGCAGAGCATGAGACTCAGAAAGTCCTTGGTCAGAGTAAACATTACTGAGCAGCAACTAAAAGCATCAGTATTATCAGCGCTGTTCCCAGGCCGAAAGTCAAAAATACAGCACTGCACCAGCTACTAAGAAGGAGAAAAATGACTGCTACTGCTGAACCCAAGACTTTGTCTCAAGGTCTTCTGCTCAGTGTGTAAATGGTTATGGTTCATAGGGGTGACAATTGAAACAAAACTTCAAGGGGGCCTCTTCCAAATGAGGTAACAGCAGGTGCATGTGTGTCCTAGTATAAATATAAAATACAGCCAAGGGAGGGGAAGTAGAAATAAGTGCTGGTAGTTTTGATCACAGCTCAGATTACTTCTGCCATATTTCTAATCTGACTGTATGCTCTTGAGTTGATGCTTGCCAGTCTGGTTTGTAGTGATTCCAGTTGATGGAGGATTTGAAGACTGAGTTTCTAACATTAACCTTTGAGCAACTTTCTGTCTTTCTTGCTGTGCAGTGTCTGCTGTGGAGCAGAATATTTCTGGAGGATCTCTTTTTTTTCTGAATAGGAAAAAGAGAAATATGTCAAGTTTGTGTGTTATTTATGAAATGTATAACCTTGTAAAAGCCTTTCATATGTATTGTGACTTATGTTCATGTCAGAACATAGATCTTTCCTGAGCATCCTTTTTCAGTGGTGTTATCATGGGGTAGACCAGTTTTAAGTACGGCTAGACCTTGAGGAAATGAAAGGGATTGCTGTTTTGAGGACTTCTGAAAAACTTAAGAGTCACAGAAGTGCTGTTGTTGCAACAGCAATCTCTTGTTTTGATCTCCCACAGTCTTCTGTTTGCTTTTTATAATCTGCTGTTTTATTTTGCTTTCCTTGCTGAGAAAACTTTCCTTCCTGGTTTTGTATACTGCTTATTGAAAGGAGACAGTGTCAGGTTCAAGTGGCACTGCAACTGAGCAGGCACACTTCCCTCCAGGAGGAGCTTTGGCACATTTGTCTGGTGCCTAAGATCCCCAGGACTGTGTTCTGCTGCCCTTGAACTGCAGTCTGTAATTCAGGATGACGATGTTGGTGTTGACGCCCTCTCTGTCTGATAAATCTCCTAGTCCTGTAGCTGTGGTACAATGGCATTTTTTTTAATTGCATTTTCTGCCCTCTATGTTCAGTCATCAGTCTCTCAGCATATTACAGTTACAGCTTTTTCCTTTACAGCTAACAAAGGGAAGAAGGAGCATTTTAGCTCCTCTATAAGCTATTTGCAGTCTTTTCTGGCCTTTCAGGTAGTCCTGCTTCTCCACTCAGCACTTTGAAAATGCAGTATGTAAAATCTTGCCTGACACTAAATCAAATGCCTGCTTTTGTTTCTTCCACAGATAGTTCGTCAAGTCTAAAGAATTTACTTTTCTCTTAATTTGTAGCATAAGGCCAGCCTGCAAAAGCTATAATTGCCCCATTTGCCCAAAAAATCTATCTTCAACAGTACTTTTTATTTTCCCCATCTTACTATCTTGATGCTTATTCTGTTGGTTTAGTCACTAAAACTCTTTCATTACCCAGGTGCAAAGGTGCCAGCTGTTAATTTAAAATTACATTTTGCCAAATGAAACCTGTTTGTAAACCCTACCAAGGTTAACTGTCATTTCATAAAAATGGAAAAAACCCCAAAACACTTACTTAAAAAGAAAAGAAAATAAATCCTTCTTCACGGTCCTCTGTTTCTGCTTTTCTGCATGTATGGTAGTCTTCTGGAGTTCACTCTGGGGGTCCATTGAATACCCCTGTGGATCAATGTAACACCAAACATGGTCTCTTTCTCTAACACTATTTGTATTAATTTGTAGCCAGGTAAATTCACAGTGATATAGTTTTATTTTGACAGTAAACATAAACATATGTGTGGCCTTCATATAAAGCTCTTTCAAACAAAGAAGCTTTATCCTTGACATGTTATGGTTCCATTTCACCTTTTTTTGCTGTGGTTTGGATTCTGTCTAGTGTCTCTGTAGTAAGCTGCTTGTATTTGAGGGAAATTTGTTCCATCCATGAAGTTTGGATGAAGGCTTAGCTTTAAGGAAGAAAGTTGCTAGACTCCCATTATCAGCATGTCTGATCCAGCCCTTGGAAGTTCAAGCAGGGAAAACTGTTTTCTAGACAAGAGTGTCAAGAGAAGTTTAATTAGTGTTTACGCAGTCTCCTTAGTACTGGTGCATTGCTGCTGTCTTTAGCTCTGTACTTTCTGAGGTGAGCCTGGATTTTTTTTGGCCATTAAAAGCTATAGCTGCAGTGCCCTTCATCTTGGTGACAGGCATTATGCCAGTACATTAATTCTGAAAGCAAGTAAAAAGAAGAAGAAAAAAGGAGCCCAAACTCTTCCAGTCACATTTAAAACAAATTGACTGATTCCTGTTGTTATTCTCTCTGGGGTATGTCAGAGGTATGGACTGCCTGGAAGTTCTTCCTAGGCTGTTTGCTTTGCAGGAAGGGAACCATTACTAAGCAGAGTTTCAAAATCACCTTTGTAATTTGGTCACCTGTAGAAAGTGCATAAATACATACTTTGAAACACAGACTTGTTCTTCATCCTGTAAACAAGGTCTTGTCCCTCACTAGGGCAGTTATAAATATTGCAGTGTAGTGGCTAAATAATACGTACAGAGTCTTTCTCTTTGAACGTAATTCACTTGCTGAGCAGTTGTTTTGTAATTTTTAACCATACTTTCATCTGAGTGCATGGTTAATGAGACTTACGTGACCTAATCACTTAATGTAGATCTTGTTCGTAATTATGTTGTTAACCCAGTGCTTTGGTTATGTGTTCAAATTATCTTAATTTTAATTGAAAGTACTTTTTGTCTCTCAGAAGTCTATTTTCTATGCACATTTGTCAGTAGTGAATACTTACCAGGAGTGATTACTCTCTAACTGCTTGTGCTGGTATACCTGTGGGAGGTTAATCAATCTTGTGCTTTTTAATTGAAATCAATAATGTGTTTACATTTATCAATATTTCTTAATTGTCAAGTTATAACAGTGGAACTTCAATAATAAATCATGCCAATGGTTAGCTTCATACATTAGACTTTTAAGAATCTCCTTAAGCAGTCTGACATGTTGTAAATTGCTTTTAGATGATTTGTATGTATGCTTATGGGGAAAGAGGAGAAAAAATGGGTATGCAAAGTCATGCTGTAGAATGATACTGAAGAACTAACACACTGTCAGTAAAATACCTTTACCACATGTATGGTATGCTTTATGGGCAAAAAAAAAAAAAGGAAGTAAGTCTTTTCAAAGTGCTAGTTTTATTACTAATAATTTTGTGAGTATGACAGTGCGTGTACATTTGTTGTGCCATCCTAAGGGACTTGGCAGGGCGGGAACTGTTTCCCTTCTCCCAGCTGTGCAAGCAATGCAGAGGGCAGAGAGAAGTACTAGTATTACTGCTCCTTTACAGAAGTAGCAGTGAGTTCTGGGAGATCAAGGCAGCCTGATTTTAACTGTGTATTTCACCATATGTCTGTCCTTACACTGTTGAGGTAGAACTGAAGGAGGCTACTTCTTCTTAAATTTAAACACATATTTAAAGACTTTGCATAAGGAACAAAATTATTTGCCCAGGTTCACAAAGTATGCATACAGGAGGAAGTAAAGCATGATATTCCAAGTCTTGCACTACTGTCTGTCTCAGTAGGTATCCCTTTATCACCTGCCTTACTCTTCTCTGTCTTCTTTAGATCCAAGTAGCAGTAGACGGGAGAAGAATATCTGCTTAGACAGAAAGCTGGCAGGATGCTGACCACATTGTTTGTGTCAGCCTTACAATGTTTTACAAGCTTCACCAAGGACAATATAAGAATTAAAAATTCTGCCTAATGAGCAATGAAGACAGATTTAGTAGCTAATGCTGTTACTTTCTTTTCAAGTTAGAGCCACTGTGAACAACCAAGGTAGAAAAAGAGAAGTAGGTAAGCTGCTCTTTGTGAGGTTTGCAATTTAATCTTTTCAGTTGAGATCCTAAAGGTGAACTGCAGTTTTTCGATTAAACATACATACGCATGCAAAATTCAGATAAAAGTAACTGATGTTTTTAAATATGATATAAAATAAATTATTCTAATATCTTACTGCGTAGAGACTAATTTTACATGCTGCTTGTAGAAGGAACTGTTAGCTGAATCAGTTGTTATCTGAAATGCTGTAGAATTAAATGGTATTTTACATAGAATTAGAGAATAAACCATTTGCTTAAGCTGAAAATAAGACTAAAAAAATAAAAGCTCATTTTGGGAAAGAACAGCAGGTGAGGGGTTTAAAGAGCTGGAAAATGAATATGACTAACATCTTTAACAGTTGAAACAGTAGGAGAACAATATTTATGTACCTGAAGATAAACCCCCTTTATCAAAGGGTGAGTAAAGAATTCTCAGTCCTAGGAAACAAAAAGATGGGCTTAAACATCCAAATCTTGATGCAGGTGGCAAAGTTCCCTGTCATTGAAGCAAGTCAAGATCAGACATATATGCATGCCTGTTCCTCTTGCCTTTTCTGTTCTCCATCCTGGCTCCATCCGTACGTAGTACTCCAGCTTAGTAATTTAAAATTGTATGTTTCTCTGTATTTCAAATAAGATACTATTGTTAATAGATTGATAGTTTTTATTTCACTTCTTTGAACCTGTATGAGAGAAAAATGACTGGCAAATGGGAAAGTTAAACACCAGTATGAAGCCTAATGCCATCCTACCCAGTGTCATGTTTGAAATTTTTACTTCTGTAGTTCCTGTCCTCTTCATACAAACAGAAGAAATCGTGTTGCCCAGGTCCTAAAAAGAAAAACCACAGAAGTTTTGTTGTCAGTGTGCAAAGATGTCTGTCCTCTGGCATCAAGGCTAACTTTTATATGAAAAGACAAATTAAAATATTAAATGTTTCAGTCTTGCAGCCATTTTGTTGACTTTTTGCAAATGCTAAGTAATAAATTAAGCCTCCCCTACTTTTTTAAATGAGACGAGACTGTTAAGACACAGCTGTCTCACAAGCAAAATTACAGTGATTACCAGATCAAATTGCATTAAAGCAGGGACGTGTAATCAATCTCTTTGTGAAGGGTAAAGCAATTCAGAAGGCAAAACCATCGACATTTTCTTTAGCATGGCAGGTTAAGTACATTCATGTTGCATGTGGAGGGCTTTGCAGTAGGGTGCTTGTGTGAACAAGTTATATTTAGTTTAAAAAGCAGACATCCTGGAGTGCAGCTGATATGGTATGTGAGTTCAGGCACTGCTGCATGGGCTCTGAGCTAGAGGTCATTTGCATCTGTGCCTAGAAGGGTAAGCTTGGGTCAGCATATGAATATGTGAACACAAGTCTTTAGGAAGCAATGATCCTTCAGTGGCATTCAAATTGTATTTGCCGTTTTTGTTTCAAACCTGCTAAGATACCCAAGATGTTCATAACACTAAATTTAGTTTGGCTGTCTGGTAGGTTGACTCTGGCTGGGTGCCAGGTGCCTACCAAAACAGCTCTTATCACCCCCTCCTCAACTGGATGGTGGAGAGAGAATATAAGGAAAGATTCAAGGATTGAGATAAAGACAGGGAGAGGTCACTCATCAATTACTGTCATGGGCAAAGCAGATTTGACTTGAAGAAAATTAATTTATTACCAGTCAAATCAGAGAAGGATAATGAGAAATATGACCAAATCTAAAAAACACCTTCCTTCTACCCCTCCCCTCTTCCGAGGCTTTACTTCACTCCCAATTGCTCTATCTCCTCCCTGCCAGTGGCACAGGGGGGGACAGGGAATGGGGTTTGCAGTCAGTACATAACATGCTGTTTCTGCCGCTGCTTCCTCCTCAGAGGGAGGACTCCTCACACTCTTGTCCTGCTCCACCATGGGGTCACAGGAGAGCAGTCACCCACCAACTTCTCCAACATGAGCCCTTCCCGGTGGCTGCAGTTCTTAATGAACTGCTCCAGTGTGGGCCCCTTCCATGGGTACAGCCCTTCAGGAACAGACTGCTCCACTGTGGGTCCCTTCCACAGGGTGCAGTTGTTCAGGAGCAGACTGCTTCAGCATAGGTCACTTGCATGGGATGCAGTCCTTCAGGAACAGACTGCTCCAGTGTGGGTCCCCTGTGGGGTCACAAGTCCTGCAGCAAACCTTCTTCAGCACTGGCTCTTCTTTCCATGGGCCACAGGTCCTGCCAGGAGCCTGCTCCAGCATGGGCTTCCTGTGGGGTCACAGCCTCCTTCAGGCATCCCCCTGCTCCAGCGCAGGGTCCTCCATGGGCTGCAGGTGGATCTGCTCCACCATGGACTTCTGTGGGCTGCAGGGGCACAGCCTGCCTCACTATGGGCTGCACCATCAGCTGCAGGAGAATCTCTGCTCCAGTGCCTGGAGCGTCTCCTCCTCTCCTTCACTGCCCTTGGTGTTTCATATTGTCACTCCTCTTCAGCTGCAGTTGCTCTTGGTTTTTCCCCTTCATCTTAAATACATTATCCCAGAGGTGCTACCACCATTGCTGATGGGCTCAGCCTTAACCAGTGGTATGGGTCCATCTTGGAGCAGTCTGCGTTGCTCTACTGGATGCAGGAGAAACTTCTGGCAGCTTCTCAGAGAAGCCACCCCTGTAGCCCCTCTGCTACCAAAACCTTGCCATGCAAACCTTATACAGGCTATTAGCATGAAGAATGCAAAATCTTGTTTGAGTTCAGATGATTTTCATGCATTGTCCTCCAAAAATACATTTAATACAGTTAGCCTGGAAGCAGTGGCAGATAATTCATTGAAGATCAGGTTTTGTATATCGATGTAAGGTGGCAAAATCCGGCTTTATAGCGCATAGGTTTCATCAGTGCTGCTTGATTTTGGTTTTTGTTTTCAACCTTTCATTTAAAGTATAATTGGGGGTCTTTATTTGACTTGCTGGTTAAGGCTTTTTAAAATATAAATAGCAGTCTTGTGCCTCTAGCACAGAATGCTGTGAAGCTGAGAGGAGAGTCTGACCTACTCTTACAAAAGAAAACAAAACTGAGAAAGGGTGGAACACAGGAACAGAGAGATCCAAGGTTTCTCACCATATAGTAATGGATATGACCTTTAATATTGAGGCCTTTGGATCAAATTTAAGTTGGCATTAAAATTTTCTAATAAATTCCATGCTGAATCTCAGAGGTTTTTTTCCTCAGATTTAATTCAATAAGGTCACAATAAAGCAAGTGCTGTCTGTGCTATTGTAATTCCTCTCAGCAGGCTGATAATATTATTGCAGAGAAGTGCCAGCTTCTGTGCTTTTATTTCTTTCTTCAAGAACTCTCCTTCCTACATGCTTGCTCCTCTTGCTCTCAGGTCTACCGTAAGTAGGAAGTGAAGCAGTTTTAAATGCCATTTGCTTCTCATTTTAGCATGTTTTTATAGTAATGCTTTCCTGAGTCTCTTCAACAAAGGGAATAAAAGCATAGCTTGTCTTATTGCAGGATAATTGGAGCCTTGTATTTTCTTTCCTTAATTCTCATCCAACCTTTATATATCAGATTTGGCCTCTAAGTTCTTTAAAGTTGATATCCCTAAACACACAGTGCCTAGTTCACTTTTGTAGGGGATTGTGAAAGCATGGGGGGCTACGGTAGGCCCATTGATTCCCTGACTGAAGACACGAAGTTAGAACTCAGTCTCAAAGAGGTTAAAGTGTATCCATGAGAAATGAGGCACCAGAGGCATCCGAGTGGGAAAACAAGGCATCTGGAGGAGCAAGTGAGATAAGGGGAGTAACTAACTACAAAGGAAGAACTTGGCAAAACAATGGACGCTAGTAAAAATTTTTGAACAGATATCAACAACCAATCATGAATAGAATAACAACCTATTGACCTATAAGTTTGTATTATGCTATGCTATGTTTGACCAATAAGTTTATGTTATGCTTGACCAATAAGTTTGTATTATGTTCTTTTACGCTTGACCAATAAGTTTGTATTATGCCATGCTTAACCAATGAGATTGTACCACGCTATGTAGAAGGATATATAAGCAGGAGCTCCTCGTCATAAAGGACACTTGCTGCTTGAACTCTCTATCTTTCTTTCTTTCTTTCTTTCTTTCTTTCTTTCTTTCTTTCTTTCTTTCTTTCTTTCTTTTTCTTTCTTTCTTTCTTTCTTTCTGTTTTTCTGTCTTGTTCTTTATTTATTTCTTTTCTTTCTTTCTTTCTGTCTTTCTTTCTCTTTCTGTCGTCCTTTCTTTCTGTCTTTCTGTTTGCCTTTCTGTCTTTCTTTCTGTCTCTTTCTTTCTTTCTTTCTTTCTTTGTCTTTCTTTCTTTCTTTCTGTCTTTCTTTCTTTCTTTCTGTCTTTCTTTCTTTCACGTGGCTGTTTTGGCTGTCCCAACTAACTACACAGCCACACACTTTGGCTTTCTGCTTTTAGGGTTGTGGAATAGCTGTACAGCTAAAGGAGTTTCTCTTAGGTGTGTGGGAAGAAACACTGAATTCCCACCATCCTGTGTTTCATTAAAAAATTACAAATTGCGGCTTATCACAGCGAGGTGTACTTATTTGGGGTCCTGTAGTTGTAGATTAATACCACATATGTTGTCTTTTGCAACGTGACTTTCAGAACAGCATTGTTATTGTGATGTTTCCTATGAATGCTTATCTATGTGTATCTATGCTTAATGTGCTACTGGTAAATTTATTACTACAAATCTTGTATTGGAAGTAGATCAGGACAGCAAATAAATGCAAATGCAGAGTGCTGTGATCGTGGTTCTCTGTATAATTCTGTATGACTGTGAGGCTCATTGCAGCTTCAGTATTAATTCTGCCTAAGCTGCACTAGCTGTACGCTAAGCTGCTAGTGCAGTTTCCTCCTTTTTCTAATCAGAGCTGCTGTCTGAAATGTCAAGTTTCTGTTTGTAGTGGTGGCATGTTTGGAGCTGTGTACATCATGGCTTGTGCTTTTTATCAAATTAAGAGGTATTTTAAAATGTTGTAAATAGATCATGATTAGTATTTTGGGGTGAGGATGGCCTAATCTTTTAGGTGTTGGGCTAGATACGGGGGTTTTTAGATATGTCCAGATATGGGGTCGAGAGAAAATAATAATTCATGTTTCCCTCCCTCAGCATAACTGATACCTCTGGCCTTTGCAGTTTCAGGTGACGAGCCTGTACAGAGCTAAATGCTCCTGCTGGTATCCACATCTGGCTTCCCACACCCTAACTGGCTTCACACTTACCCATCTTAATTCTCCTGGTCTATCATCTTCTCCTTGCACTCTCTTTCCCTGGGGCTAGAATTTCTTACCTGAAGTGTAATACTTTTTTGTGTATTTCCAGCCACATGCAGATACTTACAGTTCTCTGCCCATGGCATTCGTTCCTGCCAAGCAAGCCAGTCTCTGTACAGAAGAAAATTACTAGTGTGGATCTTCAGCTGCTTATTCACATACCCAACTAACATGCGCAGTGGGATATATCTTCTTGCCCACAGGCAGTTGATTGTAAAACATCTTTTGTTGCCCCTTGTTTCCAAAGGTTTTTCCATTTCTGAAATGCATACAGCAGTATTCTGCCCACCTTCAACTTTCATGGCAAGCAGAATTGATCAGGTCTACCCCACAGCATACAGGCAGTTTTGATATTTCATAGTATTGCTTGCATATCTATGTTAAGTCTGCTTCGGTAATTAAAAAACAAGAGATGATGATCTTCAGTCATAATGTTTCACCTACTTTCATATTACTCATCATTTAATCTTTCTTTGTTTTTTTCTTTAATTGCTTTTTCTATCTGCCCTGAGATGTGCATCATATGATGCTGGTAGGGTGTATCAGTGCCAGCACACTTGATGAACTTCGGTGATAAAACCAAGCACTTCTGCAATGTGTGGAGTTCCTCACCACAAACATGCAGGCATGCAGAGGGAGGTCACTTCTGATCAATAACTGCTCATTGCTTTTTATTTATGACATACCATTTTAATTTATATTTCCTGCTGCTGACAGAGGGAACTAATTTCTTGTGTCAGAGATGAAACGCAGCTACTTTAAAGCGGAATGGTCCTAAGATGAAATGGTGTTACTGACCTGAAACACTTCAAAAAGCTTGATTCCAAAGCCTGCTGTGGTTTGAGCCTGCAGCTTCTGAATAGGTTAAGATTGCTCTGAATCATTGTGAGACATGATCAGATTGCTGCTTTCTAAATTAAATAATGAAGCATTTGTGTGTGAGAGTTCCTACTATAATTAGGAGTTAGCCTGTGCTTTGGAAAGATCAGAATCTGTATCACATGATGGTAGGATCTGCAGTTTGTTTTCCAAACTGGACTTTCAGTCATAAAAATGTGAAGTCTTCCAAAATCCAGGTTTGATTTATGATAGTTTGTGCACAAACTGTAGAAACATGAGTGAATAACCAAATAGCCTTTTGGGTAGTGGGATTTTTTTTCCAGCTAAACTAATAATCTGGGTTGAGTTATTTAGAGGAAAGTTCCTGTGATTGAAATGACCTTTCCCTTAGTTCTCCTGTAGTTCTCAACTGTGAAGTATTGGTAAATTTTGACGGATTTTGGTAAAGCAGAAAAAAAAAATAAAACCTAGCATTCTTTCCCGTTCTTGGCAATTTACATGTATGAATTGCTGTTAACCTGAAGCGTCTGAAGTGCTCTATGAATTGTAGTATCACTTGTGAATCACTCTGCTTTCTGATCTGTCATCTGGCATATATTTAACACTTATTAGCCTAGATGCAACATGTTAAAACCTTGCCACTCTTGAAAAAAATTTCAATTCCACATGACAGCTTTACTCTAGCTATTACAGTCACACATCAAACTACATAGCACGGGATATGAGATATCCCAATGTGGGATATAGATGCAATAATTAGCAAATGGATTGATGTTAACATCGGTGGTATTTTTTAATATGGGGACAGAAATGTACTATTTTTGTAAATGTCCCTCATCTCATTAAGTAATAGAAAATTTCGTCTCTTTTCCTTCCACAGCAAGTGAAGAGCTGGGTAGATTTGAATATGATATTAATAACTTGAAACTTGGTGTTTCACGTTGACATTTTAACCTGTAGTATTGTTACACTTACTTTATAAATGTTTCTTTCTTCACTGCTCTCTATCTCTTAAAAATGGTGTTGATAGCTTACTACTGTGAACCTATCAGGTCAGAATACTTTTGTAGTTAAAAACATGAAATACTTCCCAGTCCCATCTAAATTTTTTGGAAGAACTGAGAGCCTTATCTCCTGATTTAACACAAATCTTTCTGTACCATTTCTTCAGAGTGGTAATTGGGGCATTTCAGATAGTATTGGATAAGCAGGGCAGTTGGTAGAAGTCACATTGAGGGGAACAATGTCAACTGTGTTACCAAGATCCATTTAAGCAATATCTGTTCTGGAAATAATCCAAAATGGGAAGAAACACGTTTCTGATCTGAGAATTCTAGTGTTTGGGACAGATATGGGAAAACTGTCAAGTCCTGTATCATATTACCAACTGGACTTCTGGTTTCATGGCATGACTCTTAATCCTAGGATAAATTGGAAGGTAAAAAGCAAACAAAGCTGCAAACATTTCCCTTGCTTTTTGTGTGCTCAGTGTTTATCATGAATCAAAATGGTTGAGGTTGGAAAGGACCTTAAGATCGTCTAGTTCCACCCCCCCTGCCATGGGCAGGGCTGCCTCGCACTAGACCATGTTGCCCAAGGCTCTGTCCAACCTGGCCTTGAACACTGAAGAAGACTACACACAGAGGTTTTATCTCCACTGGAGTTGCTCTTGCAATTCTGTTCATATCTTAAGTTGCTCTGGGTAGTCTGTCCTTATTTAGGTACTGTGCTGTGTTCTGCTTTCTTTTGGGTGCTCCATGTATGTGTTCATCCACCTCCAGATGATTTTAAATCTTAGTCTTAAACCTTATTATCCTTCAATCTACGTTTTAAAAGGAAAAAAAAAAGAAAGAAGTAGAAGAGCAGCTTGTGGCTTCTGTAAGAGGCAGGGCTGTAACTCCTGAAATATGAAGCCACAGCTGCCCTGATCCAACTGGCTGTTCTGCCAGTCTGAGTGTCTGGGTCACATTTGTATTGGTTTTGGATCAAGTAAGGTAACAACATGATTCAGAGCCAGAAAACCTGAGAAGAGGAGAAGGTGATGACACTTCTTGCGTTAATGCTTCTGTTTTCTATTATCACATTCAGGAGACTGTGACTAAAATGATGCTGAAATGCTGTTTCCAATATCCCCTTGAGAAAAATTCACACCCTTAGTAAAAATTTGTGCTATAGTATGTTTACATGTTGGACCATTTTTGGAAACATTTTTATTGCAAAAGTTTTCCACTGTGTTTTAGCTGAGATTCAGGTTTGGGAGATACTGGCCCATTTGAAAATGCACTATCATTGCTTATCTGTGGCTATGAAACCATCAGGAGATTTTGGAACGACAGGGATGGAAAAAAATCACTTTTCAAAGATTTGTTTGTATTGTGAAACTATATAGTTAAATTGTTTTGTTGCTGTTGTAGTAAGTACAAAAATGCACTAAACTTCTGGTTTCTGAGAACATTTAGTCTGTTCTTGTTAGAAAACTATCCTGTGCTATAGGTATCAATACAGTTATTTAGGCTTGTTTCTTCCATTTATTACTAACTGAGCTAAAATGCAAGAAGCTTACAGTTAGTAGCAGAAGATAAGATTACCAACATAGGCAGCGAACCAATTCCAGCTCTGTGACATTGAATGATACAGAAGTCAAAGCAGTGATTCTGCACAGTCAGAGACGCTGTTTAGCTCACCTTGACAATGTTTCTACTTCCCTGCCCTGCAGGAGGGTGCATTCCTGTCCACTCCCACACCTGCCCTCTCCAAGCACTTCTCTGGAGGGCAGGACGAGCAAGGAATTACTCCACAGTTTGAGCCAGCGAGGTTCCCTCTGTCCCTGGGGCTGGGTATGGGATGCAGAAATCCTGAACCACACACAGTTGAGAAGGATGGAGAGGATGCCAGCACCACCTTGTTTTTTTAGATGGGCTGCTTGACTCCCTGTGAGATTAACTTCTGATTTCCACGTGGATCATGTCAGAGGAAGGAAGGAAATCCCCCCTCGTGACAGCTCCACCTGGCAAACTCCTTGAGACCTAGAACCAAAAGTCCAAAATACTTAATGGTCCTGCAGTGTTTTATGATTTCATGATTTTTTTTTTCTGGTAGGAGTATTGTGGACAATTCAGATGATCTTGTATCTAAAATACACGGTGGGTTTTTTTTGTTCTTGTTGATTTCAGTATTTTGCAGTTGTATGTGTGTGTTTGTTTTTAATAAGATATTTACAAAGTATTAGTGCTAGTATTTGGTTGTTTTAACCATTGGCTAAATTCAGACTTTCTTTTCCTTGGAAGTATTTCAGAAAACAATAGCTAAGGCATGTAATGCATTCTCCTCCCCAGAATTTTCAAAGGCATTGTAAGAGAGAGTTATGTATTTGCTGTATAGCCCTTTCTGATGGTAACGCATCTTTTTCAAAGCTGTCTTTGAGCTCATACTATAAGGCAACAAAAAGGTGCTGTTGTAACATGCCTTTTAATAAACAATTTGAGATTTTTCCCCTGTACTACAGTTGTTGGCATAGTCTTTTCATTTGAAAGATCGAAACCCATGTGTATGGCCCATGTTCCTGTGGCACAACTTTAGATTAATTGTAGATGTTTCTGCAGTAACCTATAGTAAATAGTAGTCACCAAAAAAAGAGGATGCATGGACAGCAGTGCCATGGCTCAAGAATGAATGTGAAGAATCATAGAATCATAGAATAGTTAGGGTTGGAAAGGACCTTAAGATCATCTAGTTCCAACCCCCCTGCCATAGGCAGGTACACTTCCCACTAAACCGTGTCACCCAAGGCTATGTCCAATCCAGCCTTGAACGCCGCCAGCGATGGAACATTCACAGCTTCCCTGGGTAACCCATTCCAGTGCCTCACCACCCTTACAGTAAAGAATTTCTTCCTCATATCCAGTCTAAACTTCCCCTGTTTGAGTTTGAACCCATTATCCCTTGTCCTGTCACTACAGTTCCTCATGAAGAGTCCCTTCGCAGCATCCCTATAGGCCCCCTTCAGATACTGGAAGGATGCTGAGATCTCCGCGCAGCCTTCTCTTCTCCAGGCTGAACAGCCCCAACTCTCTCATCCTATCTTCATGCGGGAGGTGCTCCAGTCCCTGATCATCCATGACACTGGAAAGAAGGTTTCTCCTGATGTGAAAGAAAACACTTAAGTAGTATTAATGAAACTTTGCAAAGAGAAAAATAATGTAATCCCTTTGCTGTACAGCTGAATGGGAAAGTGGTATATATTTATGCATGTTCTTTTTTAGTAAATATAATTTAATATTAAATGAAATAATATCATTTAATATTTAAAGAAATATCATTTAATTCTGGTTCTACCACAGACTTTGTTGGTATAGAACATCATTTATCTTTTCTTCTTTACCTGTTGTCATGGGTTCTCCCTTTTAAGCACAGGTAATTCTTCAGTTGCCTGTATGATAAAGTTGGTATAAGACTTACTTCATCTGAAGATGCTTTTTGATGTTGGGTGCTATGAGTATATTTTTCTTCTAGGAAATGTCTTCTAGATTTTCACCTTTGTTTTAGAGAGCTTACAGTGGTTTGGATTTAAACTTCGTGCGAGTTTTGAATTTATCAAGGGTCCTAATGTTGTTTCAAAAGTGGTATCCTTGCCCCATGTGCAAAATACCAGTATGCACACAGAGTTGAGGTATTTTATTGTCAACTATTTTGCAAAAGGGGGTGCTAAATGGAAGCTCCACAGAGCTAGCACACCTTAGTTTTGTGTAGATCAGATAATACACATTTCAGAGAACACAGGAAATCTTTTTCATTGGTCAAAAATTTACAGGATATCTGATTAATTAGCACTCTATCTTCTATTGGATAAATTATCCTTTCTTGTCATGTAAGTTAGCATGTGTGCTCTGTGATGGGGCAGGGTAGGGAGGATTTCTCAGTCCTAAATTGAGTCAATGGTCACTACCTCCCCTAGCACCTCCCCCTTTCACCCAGTTACGACCGTTTTTTGATGACTGCTTGTTTTTCTAGGGCTTGTTTTGTCTTTGGTACCTTCTGGTGAAGATGTTCTACTTTTCTCAGTCCTTTAGCTCTTCTTTGCGGGTTCATATAGATGCTAAGGAATGTATTGGTTATACAGTATCTTGCTTTTCTAAGTGATGTTCATCAAACTAGACACTGTTGTCACAATGGAAAATTACGTTCTCGTTCTACAGCACTGAAGAGTTTGGTTGAATTCCTATATAATCAGTAAACATATTCAGGTTTACTTTTTCCTTCTTCAGTTTTGAGTTCTGCTTCCAATAAGCTTCTGGGGATGCTAAGCAATAGACATCTAGAAAATTATTCTAAAACCTTGGGAGCATTGGTAATGAATTTCCTGATTATCATTGAAAAGCACCAATGCAGAAAGATTTTGGCCAAACATTACAGAGGCACAGTGGGAGTTTTCTAGTTGTTTAATATTGTGTTACTCTTTATTCTTAATTCTGTTGTGAATTTGTGCAGAATTGTATATGAAGCTAAAGTTCAGCCTTCGTTATTTCACTGGCATGTATCTTTACAAAACTGAACTTCATGCACTGACTCAAGAAATGTTAGCTGGAGTATTATGTAATATCAGAGGAAAATGTATTGCTATATTCTACCCCCAAAAAAACAACTGACCCCATTTTACATTATAGAGGTCTATTTATTTGAATTGCAGATATTGGGAATTGGAAGGAAGTGAAAACATTGTAAACCATACTGGGTTTTTTGAAGAATCAACAATATCTTAAAGTCACCGCTGCACAGATAGCATCAGGCTAGAAACGCTACTCATTTTCTCATTAATCTTGTTTAAAGCTGGCTTTCAATTGACCTCAGTCTGAAGGTGGCTGAATTTTGCCTCAGTGTAATGTTCTGTACCTGAGGTTTTTTTAAACCTTACCAAAGGATGCTGTAGTCTTGGACATTAGGTACCTGTCTAGCTTGATTATGGAGTACAAGTAAAGTAGGTTACAATACTGCAGAAAACGGAACATGCTTTTTCCCACCAATTCAGCTTTCATTGCAGTTAGAGGACCTTAGTGTGCTCGCTCTTATTTTATATATTAGTATTCAGTAAATCTCTTTGTATGTGTAAAGGGTAATTGCTTTTTATATTTTTAGAAAATTTTGATGTGTAAATTTTATTGATGCCACACTGCAATTCAGTCTTCTGTAATTTGGTAGGGTGTTCTGGTTCTCCTCCCCATCCCTCCAGGAGCTGAGGGGGGAAGAAAGAGGGGGGAGTGAGCGACCAAGCTGCATGATTTACAGCTTAAACCACGACATAGGGGTTTTTTTTGTTTCATTTGCTTTTGTTAGGGTTGTTGGCTTTTCTTTGTTCTGCCCTTTGTAAGTCATGTTTTCATTAATTTTATTTTTCGTGCTGTGTCAAGACGCCTGGTGCATTCTCTAGATCCAGATTGTTTGGTTTGGGGTTTTTTTGATTCTTACTAAATGATCCTGATTGAACATTTAAACAGTGTTATAAAACTGCAGTAAATTTTCTGTAGTCTTAGCAAAAATTATTTTGTTTATTGATAGTAAGTTTCTATGTCTGATTATAAAATTTCTCCAAATTCCTTACTCTTGCTCTTGCCCCTAAACATGGTTTAAGTAGATTTACAAAGTGGTGTATATATTGAAGGTATCATTTAGAAAAGACATTTAGGAAAAAATAGTGATTTCTTGTGAAGGGATATAGAAATGGTATCTGGAGTGGCAGAAGCACTTCTGAAAGAGTGGCAAGATGTGGCAGAAACACCTTCAATTTCATTGGAAGGAAAACTTAAATGATTGGCTTAACAAAAAAAATAATATAGTCTGTTTTTCCTTTAGAGAAGCAAAAACCCTTTGTAATTTTCTTTTAGGCTACATGACATTCTTCGTTGTCAAAAGACTGACTCTTTGCTCACCTATGACATCCTGATATTTAGCATACTAGTGAGACACTGAATTCTTGTAGACCAGATTATGGAAAGTCAGGTAAGTGGCATTTTTCTTTTATTATATTGCACAGCTTTTAAGTTATACACAGTCTGTATGCAGATACATTGCAAAAAATATGTAGGAGAAATGCGCAATATAATAATATTAAAAAGCCACTTACCCACCTTATTGCTTGTGCAGCCAATTCCATGCAACAGTATTCATTGTTTGGTGGGCATGAAGTCCCCAAGACCACCTGGGGGGGATAGAAACCTGCAGATCTATGCAGGCCTCACACAGGTCATAAGTACAGTAATGGCATCCTCAAATTTCCATTCTGAGGGTCTACCATTACTAGACAGTACTGTTCTCAGTAAAACTATTTTTTTCCAGTAGAACAGATAAATACATTGCACTATGTGGGTCTTACTGAAGCAAATACAGAATTGCTTAATGATTTGGTACCAGATTTATTGAATTTTAAAAAATGATAAATTGAAACAGTAGAAGCTGAGGGATAGTTCAGTACTTTCAAAGTGCTATTACTTTGCGTAACTACTGAATTCTGCTGTGTGTTCACACTCTCACATGCATACACAAGCACTTAGAGGATTCCAGTCCCTTGCATAAAATAATTAAACAAAGCTCAAAGGCCTGACAATGTGTATATCCAAAGCAGTGATGGGGGGCAAGAGGACTTCTTTTTTCATTTATTTTCTGCTAGCACTGTTGTCTCACTCCAGGCCTGAAGCTTTCTCACTGATAGGTTGGTTGTGGTGTGTTGATATTTGCAGGAGGGTGTTAGCAGTGTTACAGGCATTTTGAACAACTATTTTTTACTCTGAATTTTTTTACGTAAAATGTTTCTCATGGTCATTCCAAAACTTGACATTCTAGATATTTTGTTACATCTACTATTAGAAGTGCAGTCATTCATGGGAAATATTCCCCAGCAATGGTCTGTGGTAACTATAATAATAAACAGGTGTAGTTGATTAGGGAAGTTGTGAATGCTCCATCCCTGGCGGTGTTCAAGGCCGGGTTGGACATAGCCTTGGGTGACATGGTTTAGTGGGAGGTGTCCCTGCCCATGGCAGGGGGTTGGAACTAGGTGATCTTGAGGTCCTTTCCAACCTAACTATTCTATGATTTTATGATACAAAATAAACCTCTTAAGATGGGTGTCACAGTTCCACTTGAGTGCCCTGGGCTGGAACTAGGTCTTGGGGGCAGGGGGGCTCCTGTTTTCATTATGCTTTGATTTTTCTTCTATGATCTTTCAGTTCTATTTGTTTTCAGCTATTTCTTGTAGTTGAGGAGCAATTCTCTCCTCCTCAAGCCTGTGTATCTGATGTTAGTTCTCTGCTCAAATGCCACTCCTTTGCCAGAGTTACCTCCTGCAGGCTCATTCTCAGGTGTGTTCATGTTTTCTTAAGTGACATTGTATCCCTCTATGTTCCAGTGGGTCTGTCTGTTGAGATGCATCCCAAGAATGGGTTTTTCCTTCTGGCCTTTCTTTGAAACTTCATGGCCCTGCAGGTTGCCTGTGAGACTCATAAGCCTTGAGGAACATTTTGATCTTACCTAAGCTGAGTCAGTTCTAACACAGAAATTCAAGGACCGGAGATTTTTTTACTCTTCCAGCTTACTTCCAGCTTGATGAGCAGGACCATGAACACTGTAAGATCTTGTTTGTTTCTTCCACCTTTCAGCGCTGTTCTCCCACTTTATTCCTGACAGCTGGTGCTGAATAACTGTCATTCCCAGAAGAGGTGGAGCTAGAGCACTTCACACATCTGTCAGTCCTGCTGGAGTTGCCATTAGTACAACATCTTGTACCAAGTGAACAAAATGTTGATCTGCCCTATTAGAAGTGCAACAGTTTGCTCCAGTTTTTTCATCTCAAAGACCACTTCTCTGTCTGTACTCAAATTGTGGTCCTCTTCTGGCATTGTGACTTGTAGCCTACAGTGACTTCTTCCCTTCTTCCCTGGTACCCAACATGAGTCTTTTCTCTTCTGCTTGTAACAGGCAAGATCATCTGGCTGATGGCTGGGAATATCCAAAGCATGCACATGATATTTTGATTCCTTGTCCAGAGATCAGAGGCATCAGACCTCTGCAGCTGACAGAGCTGCCTGTGGGTGATGCCACATTTAGCAAACTTGTCCTTCAGATGTTGTTTGCCTGGAAACTCCCACATAACCTGTTTCCTCAGGTCACCCACTGCAAATGCATGTGGGGCAAGTTATTGAAAGGAAAAACTGTTTATCAGTCTTCGGTTTTCAGAGAGAAGTGATGTCCATAAAAAAAAATCATAGTCCTCTCTCATTCCTGTGTTCGTTAGAGAACCTGCAGCATACATTTCAGTCATATTGTGAAACTAGTCATCTCTTCAAAGGACCAAACTTTCTAGTTATTTCAGGTAGTTCTCACAGCTAAGAAAATAAATGTTAGCTCTGTGAAGTGTTGTGTTATTTATACATGCTTTTAAAAATAAAGAAGTGATTTATAAGTAAATGCAACTGAAATAATTTTACATCTCTGAATCAAAAAACCCACGTATCACACATTTCACGTAATGTGTGAGTATTATTTTCAGCCATTCTGAGGGGTGACTTGTTTCACAATATGACTATAATGGAATCAATAGAATAATGTTCCCATATGATTTGTTATGAGGATGGGGTTTGGTTTGTTTTTAAACTTTATAAATAGTGAAATAAATAAATACATGTCAGGTATTTTTATGTTTTTGAGAGTACTCCATTGCCACCAAAACCAGGAAGTAAAAAAGTAAAAATCATACAACCTCAATACAGACTTCACATCCTCAACTTTGTTTTGGCTTCAGATTCCTTGATTTTGCTTTCTTCTTTGCTTATTTAGATCTTCAGTTTTCCGCTCAAGTATTTTATGGCTTTTATCATTGTGAGTCAAACATAAAATACCGCTTTAATGGCAACAGGTATTAGAGCTGATAAGGTAATCCTTTATCCTTCTATGTTGTTCTGTTCCAAGTTTCCAGTAGGCATTTATCATGTGTGTTGTGCAGGAGTTCAGCTGTGTGTGTAGGGGGGATAATCCATTCAGCAAAAAATAGAATATAGACTAATTACATATAGACTGTTTAATTTCCTGAATCCCCAGTAGCTCTAGATACCTGTAGCAGAGCAGAATATAGCTGCTTATGATGGGGAGGAAAAAAGGGCAAAATAATATACATTCAGTAGTAGTTATACTTCCATTCAGTAGTTATACTGCATTCAGTAGTAGTTATACTTCCATACCTGCCTTCAGAAGATGTGGTGTCTGGCTGTTGCCTCTCTTTTGCCAGAGGCACTTGAAGCATTTTATGTCACACTTACCTCTTCCATCACAGAAACCTCTGATTGCATCCTCACTCCAGAATCTTTTAAGCTGGTAAGGGAGCATCAATCATCATTCATACCTTTACAATCTCATATTTAAGTGGAAGAGCAATGTCCCTGGAAATTGCAGCATTTTGTCAGTGCTCAGCTCGGTAAGGGGCATCAGAATTTGATAGTTTCCTTTTTAGTCTTGGTTACATTTTCCTTAATGCTGTACAAAAATTCCTCTCACTCATTATGCTCAGTTATAAAGTATGTAGTATAGATGACATTTCAGTTAGGGAAGGACATGTTGGAGTATTATGGTTGATTCAAGTGAGTAATAACACTACATATGATTTGAATGTCTCTTCTCGTGGGTGATGGAAGAGCTTTTGGCTTCTTATGTCTTGTTCTTTTAATTAAAGGAAAAAAAAAGTTAATTCCCAAAGCCATAACAAGATTTATAACAGAGGTTTGCTGCTGCCCTGCTATGTGTCTTCAGTGGGCACTTATCCCTGTTTGAAGTGGGTGTAACAGGCTGTCTCACTGTTGGTGAAGAGTTTGGAATCAGCAGCATTTCTGCAGGCACTTTGTGCTTGGTCTGGACTCAGTAAGGTGTGGCTGTAAATACAGCCAGGCAGGGAAAGGCAAAGCTGGCTGAGAATTTTAGTCTAAGGTAAAGCTCCTTTCCCCACAGCACACTGTTTGTCACTTAGGAAGCAGTTAAAGGCTAAACTGGGAATGAAAAGTAATATTCCAAAATAAATATCTTGAGGGGAAAATGAAGAAGAGTATATGTCATTCTTACCATGTCAGGAAGGTAATCACAGCCATAATTTTGTTTTCTAAAAATGGGTTTAAAGGGTGCCACCTTTGCATTAGGCAGTTCCCTGAATGATCAGTTTGAATCTATTTTTTGCACCTCTGCAACAAGGCAAAATATTGTTCCCCTTGTATGTAGAAAGTATAACTGTTCGCTCCAGTACACAAGAAAGTTAACTAGTTCTGCACGTCTCTTCAGAAAACTTTGATGTAGCATAAGAAAGATGGCACAGGTTATGTACAGTTCTTTCAGTGAGCTCTGAAAAATACTTGCTGGCCTTGTGGTAATGCTGGTATAAGAGAAACTTGTTGTATTTGTTATCTCCTGTGGCATGACTTTCAATAGGTCATGTCTGTGCAGGCACATGTTCCTGTTGCATCATCTTGCGGGTAGCAGATGCTTTGAAGAAGAGCAGAGAGTTGTGTTTTCCTTCGCCAACCTCTTGTTCCTTGCTCTTACCTGGCATCCATCAAAACCATTTGCAAACTCAGCTATTAGCTGATGATCACCCAAGTTTTTAATGGGTGTGAAAGCCATTTATAGTTACTACACCACACATGTTGTTGCGTTATCTGCTACCACCACCATGTATATCCCCAGTGACCCTTAATAGAAGAATGGTTACTTTCTCCACAAAAATATTTTTATGTTTTACACTTGGTTATTGTGTGTGTGTGCATTTGGGGTTTTGGTACTGCAGGAATGTTTGTGTTTCACTTCACAGATTGCTAGGTCTACATTTACTCTGTTTTCTTTCAGTTTTGCTTAGAGAATCTCCTGCATCTTCTACATGTAGTAACAGCGGCCTTCTGCTTTATAGTGTGCCTTGAAGTAAGCAGCAGTTTCCAATAAAGCCTCCCAGTCTACTCCATTCTTTTCGTTATTATTATTAACACAATATGAATGCATCATAGCCCAGTCAATACATACATGTTGTTCTAAGTCTGCTTTTCTTTCCACAACTGAGTTGCGTTAACCCTTAGTGATCTCTGAGAAGACGCCTGTTATAACTGGAACTATATATGTGGCGTTTGGCAACTGATGCTAAAAGGTTTCTGCAGGCTGAAACCAAATATGCTTCAAATATGAATGGGAACAAATTCAGAGATGAGGTGTGGCGTTATAAGATGCCTACAGTGAAACCTGTGATTGTTTCTGATTGTAAATTAATGCAGAATCCTGCACAGTAGAAGTCATCACATGGGTATAGCAGTGCTGCTGTGGCAGTGAATTATGGTTCTGAAAAACTGTAATGTTACATCAAGAGGATCATTACAGCTGAGCAATCCAACCAAAATGCCCTGAACAAATGATACTGCATGTTTAACAGCACTCTGTCAGTCAGCGCTGTGTAACTACTTCATGGCTTCAGTCTGGAAAGTCATCTTAGAGGACCAAGGAATTAGACAGAGAAGTAGCTTAAGAGAAAGACTTGCTTCAGAATCCAGAGGTTCACTGTGGGAACTGTTTGTTTTGGACTTTTTTTCATGTTTATACAGAAGTGATTGGTTGAAACTAAATTGTATTAATATACAATTTAGTATAGAAATTTGTAAGCATATATAAATATATCTATAGATAGGTCTAAAATATACAAACTGTTTTGTGAGACCTGTTTAATTTAGCAGATAAATGTCAAGTAATATTTTGTCTTTGTTTATGCATTTTTAACATTGTTTTAACCTGTTGGCATTGTGTGGTTTTTTTCTGGGGGAAACAGAAATTATAGGCTTTCTGGGCTTGTGAATTTTATACTGGTAGAATCAGAAATCTCTCTTGAATCTGTCTTCCCACTGAGCTGATATTTGAGGCAATACAGAATTTAGAAATGCAGCCCATCAGCAGTTTGCTGTATTCTAGTTTCTCCATGCAGAATATTAAGTATGAAGTTTAATAAAATACGTCAAGGCTTTATTCAGCTGTATATTGCTGCTGCAAAAATATTGCAAGTATTTTGGAGAAAATTAAAGATTATAATCCTATTAACATGGAATAAAATATGTCTTAAAATTCATAAGCAAAATCTAATTATAAATGCCAATATATGAAATTAAGGAGGTGATAGGATGCAGGTTTTTAATGCATCCTTTTGAGGGGGTTTGCCATACAAAAAGTACAACAGGAAAAGCAGCATTCGAAGATGCAAGGCAGAGTCTCCCCAAGATCTCCTTTGTTCTCCAACACCTCTCCGAGGCTCTTGCATGTTCTGCTGAGACAGGCTGGTCTGTGCCTGCTTCATAGAGGAAGCTGGTTTGGAAGTGAGATGTTAAAAGGAAGTAGTTCTCTGCTGCTGCTTTTGGCAAGGAGGAAGCCCTGTTAATAGGAGAAATGATGAAAGGAAGAGGAGACTTAAGGTCACAATGGTTAAGGATGAGTTAGTGGATAGAATGAAGCAGGGTGGGAAAGGAAAAATAAGTATTAGTTGCTACTGCATTCCCCCAACTACTTAAGATTTTCAGCTCCCTGGTAGTATTTATGTGGGTTTGACCAGTGTTACTTACAGGCAAAAAACAGAGATACAAGATTTTCCCAATTAGTGCCTGCCTAAGAAATAACCTGATTTTAATTGTGTCTCTATTTATTCTAGCTTACTGTCCTGAATCTGCCAGCCTTTAACCACCTCCTTTGTCAATTATATGCCCATATATCAGGCAAAAAATTTTAACCTGTTCTATAGTTGATGGTTTGATACAGATACAAATTTACACTAATGCTGCAGAGACATTTTTCAGCCTGTGGTAGCTGCCCCTGTTCTGTCCATCCCATCATTGTACAAGACATGTTAAATCAGAGCATGTTCTTTAAAAAACACTTTTGTGTTTCTGCTTGAAGATTTACGATAATCTGGTATGTAAGTAAAATGAAAAAGGTCACCTCCTCCAAGCTCAGAAGCAATGCATCCCAGTGAAGAGGAAGTCAGGCAGAAATGACAGGAGGCATGTGTAGATGAACAAAGAGCATCTGGGCAAATTCAAACATAAAAAGGAAGTCTACAGAGGGGACTTCAGCCAGGGATCAAGTTAGGAAAGCTGAAGCCCTGACAGGATTATATCTGGCCAGGGATTTCAAGGGCAACAAAAAAAGCTTCTATAAGCACATCAGGGATAAAAGGAAGACTAGGGAAAATGTGGGCTCTCTCTGGAAGGAAACAGGAGACCTGGTAACCTAGAATGTTGGGAAGGGTGAACTGTTCAACCATTATTTTGCCTCAGTCTTTACCCCACAGGTCACAGAAAGCGAGGGCTGGGACTGGGAGAATAAAGAACCCCCTGATCTGAGAAGATTAGCTTCTCGACCATCCAAGGAACCTGAAGGTGCACAAGTCCATAGGGCATGATGGATGCATCTGTGAGTCCTGACAGAACTAGAGGTTGAAGTGGCTGTGCTGCTATCCATCATATTTGAGAAGTCATGGCAGTCACGAGGGCCACAAAGATGCTTCAAGGGCTGGAGCACCTCTCCTACGAAGACAGGCTAAGAGAGTTGGGCTTGTTCAGCCTGGAGAAGGCTGACCTTCTAGCAGCCTTCCAGTACCTAAAGGGGCCCTATGAGAAGGCTGGTGAGGAACTTTTTATAAGGGCATGTAGTGACAAGACAAGGGGGAATGGCTTTAGGCTGACAGAGGGAAGATTTAGATTAGATATTAGGAAAAAATTCTTCACTATGAGAGTGGTGAGACACTGTCAGAGTTTGCCCAGAGAAGCTGTGGCTGTGTTCAAGGCCAGGCTGGATGGGGCTTAGAGCAACCTGGTTTAGTGGAAGGTGTCCCTGCCTATGGCAAGGGTGGTTGGAACCAGATGATCTTTGTGGTCCCTTCCAACCCAAACCATTCTGTGATTCCATGATGATTTCACAGTTCAGGATATTGGTCTTGGTCAATGACACCAACCCTGTAGAATCCAAGGGAAATCAGAGTCTTTTTTTTTCCTCCTTTTTAAATTAAATTGTTTGGCTGATGTATCCAATTAACATTGGTCCAATTATGAGATACCCCAGTGAAGGAAAGCAGGAAGCAATGCATCTTGCTTCCTAAGTAGACGCTTCATTCCATTTTTAATCAGTGCTATTACGGAAGACTTCCTTGGGAGTAGGCTTCACTGAGGGTTTGTTCATTATCAGCTTAAGGTGAAGCCAGAGGGAACCGTACTTATTTCACACCAGAATTGATTAAAAAAAAATAAATAACAAGTGCATGCACCGGGGGTTGGTGCATGTATTTAAAAGTGGAGTTGCCATTGGTAACACAGCTGATTTCCTTTGTTGGAAGAGTCATTGTTCATTACTTACCTGAAGTGAAAGGTTAATGGCCTGTAGCGATCTGAAGAAACCTCTACTAAAATGCACAGCAAGGATCTGATGTTGTTATACGGTAGTGCTTTCCACATACTTCCTCTCAGGTAAGACAGACATAAAAGATAGCTTTTGCTGTTCTAATAAATATATTTGATATAAAGTAATACCTGGTATACTGGAAAACTAAGAGGTTCCTGCTGCTGTCAAACAGACAGCTGTCACCAAGAGCACAAATTTTGCTTTCTTTACTGATGTTTACCAAACATGCTGGCTACACGCTATGTAGAGCTGCTGCACTTTTTTTTGCTTAAGAAGCTTTATTGTAGTAGAATTAACTTATTTTGTAGTGTGACTGTTGCTTAAATTGCTCTCTCAATAGCTTAAATCTGTTACTTTTGTCACTTTTTTTTTCTTGGAGTTTGAACACAATTAAAAATGATATCTTATGTAGCATGTTTGATACTGAGGTATTCCAAAGAATTGTGTTGGCTCTTGAGCAGAAACTTGAACACTTCAGAGAGATAAATTATCTGCCTCCTTGAGATGCCCCTGTGATGTGGGATTTAGCCAAGTCACTCAGCAGCTCAGGGAAGAAAATGCAGGTTATGTGTTTCAAACCAAAAAATAATATCATGAGATTAGGCTGCAGCCATCATTCAGTAGTTGAAGAAAAACTCCAAGTTGGTGCTTCCTCTGGAAACTACAATCTTGGCTGTTCCTTGTGTGGGTAAAAGTAGTTGGTGTGGTTCATGGGAAACGGTGATCAGGCTGGCTAGGAAGCAATTTTTTCCAGGCAAGTACCAGAGTGGTGTTGGTGGCTAACCTGGCCGCTTTCCCAGTCGCTTCCCTAAACAGCTGTACTGATGTAGGTGTCAGCAGGAGCAGAATGGGGACAAAAAAAATGCAGGAAGAGGCATGACTGCTTTTTTTGAGTGACAGTGATAGCCAGTAGTGGGAGAAAAGTCAGCCAAACCTCGCAAGTGGGGACAGCTTAAAGGGCCATTGTTTCTCAGGTTTAAAGATGGTAACCGGCAAGTGGTCCCCAGTGCTTCTGAGTAATAATTCTGCCACGACTAACTTGAAATAAGTGATGCCACGTATTAAATAATTAGAAACTGTTCTTGCAGCACTCAGATTCTCCTCTTATGCTGACCATTCTCAACTGGGCCATAGCTTGAGAGGAAATAGCCTTGCATATAAATATGTATCAGCAACTTCAATTTATTTAGAGCCAGATGCTGCCAAAATGTCATTTCTGTCAATGATATTAGCATAGGTATTGGAATACTGTATGAAATTTCTTTTTAATCGGCCCCTGAAAGCCAATAGCTGAATGCTACTATAGATCACAGTCTGCTGAACCTAAAATTATTGCTTGAGTCTAACTTTTCCACCTTGAGTAAAAACTTCTAGAAAGTACTGATCTTTACCTTGTTTTACTTGAGTAATTTTTGATAAACTTACAAATTTTATTTTGAGGGGGGATGTACACATCTTATCCAGGGAATAGTGAGGAAAACTGCAGACTTGCTCAGCACTATTGCAGCTCACAAATACATCTCCATCCAAGAAATGAAATGCACTGTTTGTGTGTGACAGTTGCATTGTACAGAATTGCCCTTCAGCTGCATGTATTAGTTTTGGGTTTAGCTGTCATTCTTTAAAGGAACAGCATGAAAGAGAAGAACAAATCACTTTATTTTCCATACATACCCTTAAGTCTTTTCCTTCTAAGTAATCCCTTTCTACTGCAATGAATATTTTGCCAGTCTCATTGCTGTTACCTGTGAGTTATCCTTCTTTTGACTTGTCAGTTTGCAGCAGCCTTTCTCTAATTATGTATGCAAATTAATTTAGGTGCACTACCTCAAATAATACTGCTTACCTCCATAAAGGTGTTTGCTTCTAATTTTTCCCTTATTTAGTTTGCATGCTGTCTGTTTTGCTCAACTGGTGAGGAATGCAGAGAAGGAGGGAAAGCAGTAGTATATCACTAAGTAGAACAAGACTTGACAGCAAGTTGCAGATTAATAGAGAATAATACTATTCAACCACAAGGACCTGTTTCAGAGAGAAACCTCTACAACGTTTTGTAAATCTTTCTGGAAGCACTGCAGGTTGAACTGTTGCTTTTCACTCTGAACTTGCAGGTTGTATATTGTGCCCCTGCTTTTTGTACTAGTAATCAGAATAGTCTCTATTGTGAAAGATTCAATATTGTAAATACTATAAATGTAGATTTTCTGCCTGTTTTGGAAGGTCTTGTGGCACTTCTGTGTACATGCTTGACACCGTAGTTTGATTACCAGTCAAAATAAGGAGCTGCTCACCTTTTTTTGTGATAGTGTCCCAATTTATGAAGCCAAAACAGTGATCTAAATCAACAAAGCTTATCCAGCTGAAAAATACCTTATTTTATTACTGTGAAAGAGGTATCATTCACTCACCAGGTTTGGGTTTTTTTGTTAGAAAATTATGTATTGTTCACATCATGGCCATGAAAGTATTTATAGTAATAATTAAGGAATAACGGGCTATGACAGAAGGACTTGCTGAAGCTGGTACAAGCAGCATGGCCACCAAATAAGTGTGGGCTCAGACATCACCATCCCCAAAAGAGACAGTCTGTCTGGGGAGCTGAAAAAATAAAAAAAGAGAAAATGTCTGCATTAATGCATAGAGCAGATCTGCAGAAACATACAGATAAAGCAAAATACTTTGTCTCCAGAACCTGATGTCTGCTTTGTATATGCTTTGGGATTTAGTTTTATTGTGAACTAGCCCTGATCTAGTCCTGGGAGTGTAATGCTCAGTTACTGCTGGAGCACACTCAGCATGGTTCTGGAGATTTCCCAGGTGATTTAGTCAGAGCAGGATCCAGCCCATGCACTCTGAGATGCTGGGCCATGGTGTGGAGCAAAGTTTGGAGGATGAAGAAGTTCACTTTATAAGTGTGCACCACGTGCAAAGTAAAACCTCAGTATAGATGCAGTCCAAAAGACTTACTTGTACATAGTGACAAGAGCATGTGGTCAAAGAATTAATGATGGCTGTCAGAGTCCAATTGTCATATTACAGCTTTAGGCAAGGTTCCTTCTGAATTCCCTTTATTACTGAGAGAAACCTTAAGGTAGAATAGGAGGATGGCTTATTAATTACCATGCTCTAGCTATATAAATTGTATATTCACTGAATTGTGCTTCTGCCAGTGTGAGAGTTCAGCAGTTAGTACCTCTGACACCACTGATATGTTTAATTAGTATATTGATAGTAAGAAGCATGTAATGGCCTAAAGCACTGGGACTTTCATTACAGTTTTGGCAAAACTGAGCTGAAAGAAAAAGCAACACAGATGGCTGAAAACAGTAGTAAAATGTTCCATTTCATGTCTGCAGAAATCATTAGACAGCACTTAAAAGAGGTGTTATTAATGCGTCAGATTCACTTGGGGAGTTGTATTTCTGTAATGTTCACTAAAACAATGATACTTCTATTTTTGTTTTTAAGTGGAGCCTTTACCAAGTGCAGACATGGTTTTCTGCAGCCATGAAATGGATTTATCGACTGTAAGGAAGATGTAGATTCTCTCAGTGGCTTCTGTTTTATTCCTGCCAGCTCAGCACCACAAGCAGGAGCATAGCTGTAATCTTTTGTCCACCATTGCCAAAATTAGGTTTTACCAAAAGACCTTACTTAAAAAAGTAGCATGTTGATTTCATGTTGACAGTAAATGTAGATTACAGTTTTCATATAGTAAATCAGAAGATCAGATGTGACCTACTTACCATGACATGTAACATGCAACCAACTTAAGTGCAGCATTTCATGGTAAGCGAACCTTTGAAACTTTCTGCAGGACTTAGGAGGATTCTGAACAAGACTGTTTTTAGAGCACAGTACGTATGATTAGCCAATGTTTCATCATGGATGATGAATGCTTCTTACATTACTGCAAGAAATGAAGCAAAAATCTGTCAGCTCTTTTGGCTGCTGAGTTAAAAAGCATGGCTTTACCACAGCATGTGATAAAGTTGCACAGCACTGATCCTCTCTGTAATCACATCTTCTCTGGAATGCTAACAAAATCCTTTACAAGCATTACTGGAATAATACAGGATCATTTATTGATCTTTAGTCTCCATGAAGAACAGCGGTTTTATTGGTTCATCTGCCATTTACAAGCCTCTATCTTGCTCTTAAAACCCCTTTTACTGGTACTGTTTGGTAGTTTCTGTTTGGTTTATAGGTGTATTTCCTTGTTCTTCAGTGGCAGAGAGGTAAACAGATGTGAATAGGTAAGCTCACAAATCTAAAAATTTCCATGTGAATTCAGTCTCTCCAATTAAATTTATTTTCTGGATACATGGATACTTCTGAGCTTGCTCAGGAAGATAGTTTGTCTTGAGCTGAAGCAGCCTCTGTGTTTCCAAGACAGAACAGTTTGAATTATCCTGCTTAAAATCTTTTATCTCTCATATTTAATCAAGAAATCATGCAACCAAATTAAGAAAATATCCCATACACGAAATTTGATCCCACCTAAAGCACATAGAAATTCTGCTAATAAATCCAGCAAGAACAGGATTTAACTCCTGCCTTTTCCCCCACTAAGTCTATAGAACAAGACTCTTCTTGAAAAGTACATCCTTTATAGTAACAAATACACAGACCCATGAATTCGGGGTTTAGTAGGGCTAAATGACCACTGTTAACTGTTCTTATTTGGCCTATAAAATGTTGTCTTCCCATTTGCTTTTCCTGCTAAGCTGTACCGCTGTTATTTTTGCCCATGACAAACATGCTGGAAGCTTGGCCGTGCAACCACAACTCCATTTATATATCTAGCAGGTTTCAGTGCCAGTGGCTGTGTGATGCGACCTTGGTAACTAGAAGTAAACTGATCTAATGCTGCGCCTTGTACCTCCTAGGTCAGAAATGTGTTTTTCCTCAGTTTGGATGAATGCATTGTGTGTTTCTTCTTTTAGAAAGAGCTTGCTAGGAGAAAAAAAAAATAAGAACTCTTGGAAAGATTTGTATGTTAGTGCCTCTGTATTGGCCTTGAGTGAAATATGTGCTGAGTTTCAGTCAAAGGCTTACTTGTATTTGGTGTGAATTTCAATCTGTTTCTAATGGATGCAGAGCTAAGAAGGCAGTTTTCTCGAGTAATCTCAGGAGTTTGAGAGTAATGTTTGTAATAGTAAAGACAGACTGAAGCTGAAACACGGGTTTTGAATTTTTACATGGCTCTAAACGACTCTTGCATGTTGATTCTTATAAATTTTAAATAAGAAACGTGTTGAGAAATGAGCATTTAAATTTCAAAGTGATTGTACCTGAAAAGCTGTGTCATCTCTTTCACTTACTCTCAAATATCTCAGTAAGTGGATGAGGTAATATCTAATATTTTCAGATACTTTGGAAAGCGTCATCACAAGTTTTGTTTGGGTGCCTTACACACACACTTTGGAAAGTGTCAGTATCACTGTTGAGGAATGCACTTTCTTGTGTTTTACATTTATTCATTTTTCAGACATGTGTATGTTTATCCTCTGGTATGAAGTAATTTTTTACTACAGTTTTGTTGCCCTTGGCAAAAGATATATGTATTTATTCAAATCATTTCAGGGGATTAGATTCCTATTTCCTAACTAGTACAAGCTTCAAACAAGCGTTAGCTTTTTTTCCCTACAGTTAAAACAACTGTGTTGCATTTGTAAATCAGTAGCTTTAAGTCTTTTTGAAGAGCAGATCTGTGCTAGATGCTTCAATGTTTTGTTTAAGTTGCTGTGTTTTGTGCAGTTCTGAAGCTGATGCTTTATAGATATGCACTGGCAATCAGTAACTGCAGTGTTGCTATTTTGGGAGTGTCAAATTCTGTGCATCATTGTCCAGCATCTCTTTTTAATTTGCTCTGGATAAGGGGTTTACATTGTAACTGAAGAGGTTAAAAATGGTACTTGTAGCTTTTATATTGATTCACTTGGCAATTTGTCAAATGCCTTTCTCTCCGCTGCCCTCTCTTCAGTGTCTGCTCAGTATTCACAAGTGAAAGTTTTATACATTGGCCTACTTGTAAATAAATAGTTTATAACGTCATTTTAGTAGCAGTGTCTACATTTTCTAGGTAGTCAAAGCAAAAGAAAACACATTGTGCAGCCAATTCCCATTGGAAACAATCTAGTCTAAGCAATAATTTTGGAGGAACAGGGTTGGAGAGCCCATCCTTTTGAACTCCATAGCACTTGCAAGTGGTTCAGGCACAGCTCATGATGTGCAACCAGCAACACAGTTTATCAAAACCAGGGATGCTGGGGAAGCCAAGAAACCACCAGGACTTGTGAAGCTTGTTCAGGGATGGAGTTGAATCCCAGCTCTGTTGAGCCTAATATACAGTGTGTGCATCTATTAGCTCCTTAGCTGTGGAGTGTTGTAGGACTGAGCACATTGGCTACCACACCTGTACAAAAATGCCCAACTTTCTGAAGCTGCTTGGATTCTAGCAAACTGAGTATCATAGCTGGAGAGACATGTAAACAAAAATATGAGCAGTCAGTGATAGCTGAGAACATCCTACTTTCAGGTAATCTGTGATTCTCTGTACTTCTTCCCATAACGTGTTTTTAATTTGTTCTGTACATACTCTTCTAACTTTTCACAGTTCACAAGTTGATATTCACACAATTAAGGGGGAAATTGCCAGTGGATACTTCCAAAATGTTTAAAGTGACATAGAGATGATAAACAAAAAACAACCAAACTATTTCTTTCCTCCTTCACTCCAGAAAACTGCATCTTAAAGATGAAACAGTTAGTACCATCAGGTCACCCAGAGACAATATTACAGTTCATACAGTATTGTTTTCTTATTTGTCTTTGGGACCTTCTGCATGTCAATTCATAATCTTCTATTGCAAGTTTAAGTCCAGATATTATGTCAGTGCATCTTTCTACTCCCACTGTTCTAGTTTTGTCTTTCTAAATATCTTCTGCTACCTTGTGACTGTGAATATAGTCTAACGTGAAGGTCTGTTCTGTATCTGATCCAACCTGTATCACCTAGTCCTCATTTTCCAATACTTACCAATTCCCAACTGTTACTCAGTTTCTGCTGTGAAACCCGAACATGTCCAAGCTATTTCTGTGATTCTTTTACGGAAGTTTACAAAAGTGGGCAAGTAGGAAAGTACAGTAATGAATTCCCTTTTCCTCCAAGACTGTTTCAGTCCAAAGGGCAATAAAAAACGCTATGAAAAGCATTGTTATTTTTATGGCTGTACAGGATTTATAATCTGATAGTTGGATGTTATTTAAAAAAACGGTGAAAAACAAAGCAGGGAGTAGGCATCGGTGGGGATTGGTTGCTTGGTTAGAGGGTTTGGAGTTTTATGGAAAAGCTTGTCAAACTAGAAGCTGACCCCAAACTCCAGTGGATCATTTTTAAAAATGTAAAGTACTTGATCTTTCTGTCCTTAACGTTTCTTCTATTGAAGTATTGAGATGACGGTGACTATGATCTTGTCCTTCCTTTCTTTCATTCTTTCTTTTTTTCCCACTTATTGTAATTCCTGCTCAGAAATGTCAAGTGTTCAAAAACTGATCTGTCTATGTGCATTTCTTGTGTGATCCTTTCAAGGGCAAGAATGAAATTCACAGCACTTTTGCCAAGGTGGATTTCCAACGAGAATGTGGATCAGAGCCCAGCAAATAACAATCCTCATAAACAAGCTTTCTGTCTTTTTAAGAAACAGGCTTTAATCAAGAAGACACTAATAGCCATTTTGCTATTAATCGTGTGTATGATACAAAGGCTTGGCACCAAAAAGCCTAGAAACTGGCCTCCAAAAGGCAGGCATGTCTTATGCTGTCTTCCATTGTTAATGTTAATAAATGCTGCCTCTGGGTTCATCTATGGTAGAAATCCTCTTATTTCATCTGGGGAAGGACTTTTAGGAGGGCCTGTTGTGATAGGACAATGGGTAATGGTTTCAATCTAAAAGAGGGGAGATTCAGGCTGGATGTGAGGAAAAAAGTCGTTACAATGCGGGTGGTAAAACACTGGCAGAGGTTGCCCAGAGAAGGGGTAGATGCGCCAACCCTGGAAGAATTCAAGGCCAGGGTGGATGTGGTTCTGAGCAACCTGATCTAGCTGAAGATGTCCCTGCTCATTGCAGGAGGATTGGACTAGATGGCCTTTGAAGGTCCCTTCCAACCCAAGCCATTCTGTGACTCTGTGAGTTACGCATCTCAAGAATGGGTGAAATTAATTGTCAACAAACTAAGGCAACAGCAGCTATTATGAATTAAATTCATTCCAGAAAGGTATTTCTTTCTTAAATAAATACCATTGAACATTACATTTAGCCGCGTTGGGAAACTGATGATAATCCTTTGTTCAGTCATATAAAAGCTCCCTGTTCCCTCTCCTTAACAGAACAGGGTCAACCACAGAGTAAGAGAAGTACATGATGTGATCTTGATGGATCTTAAAGTGTCATAACTTATGGAAGAAGTTTTCTTCTAAACTGACTAGGTATTCCAAAGTAGTGGGAACTGGATTGTAGTGGTATTATTATATAAGCTGTCCCTTATATGACCACATAACAGATCCTCTTCCACACCAACATTTCTAATATTTAGAGGCTACGGTGGCATTAAAACATACATCCTAAGTTTTGGTGGTGCAGGTGGAAAGGTATTTACGCCTGCACAATGTTAGGTATATCAGAGAGAAACGTGCAGACAGAAATATAACTAATGTCCTAACATGCCCTTTATTTTCTCATAAGGAAATAATGCTGCTAAATCTTGCTCCAAATTCTACTGTAGAGCAGTGGAATACAGTACGGTGTGCATCCAAGCAAGCTCAAAAGGAACCATGCTAATTTTAGTCAGTGGTGGCTCAGAAAGTCAGATCTTAGCAATAATGTATAGAAGAGCACCCACTCACCGCCACCTCTTTTTCTTCCATATGAAAAGCTGTTTTAGATAAGGTTCTGTTACACTATTTAATACATGGAGTTCACAGTTTGAATATGTACAGAATTAGTTTGTTTTCATAGATCGCAAATATTTTTAATAAATATTCCAGGCTTGATACTGCTGGAGTGTGTTTTTACCATACACTTTATGTTGGGGAGTTGCCTAGCAAGGTCAGTGAAACGAAAATATTTGCTCTGGCATTCATGCAAGTTCTGAAAGAGCTTAGGCAATATTTCTGCTGCAAAAAAAGGCCTTTTAGACCTGCCCAAGTTCTGCTCTAATTTGTCAATTTAATTTTTCTAAAATAAAATATAGAAGAGTCCCTTGATTGTTCCTTGCTTCTCTTTCCATGCTGAAATGGAATTCTTTTATGAAATGTGTTGCGTGGTTCTTGTGGTTTGTTGTGTGTTTGAGGTTTTTTTATTTATTTCAAGGCCACTTTATGCTTACTCAGAAAATACAGCAGAAAAATAACCGAGAGAGTTCGAGTTGTATGTAAAGTCACCGATTAAATGTAACCTGGTTTAAATTACTCAATTAACATATATAAGAAGTAGATTGGTGATTCTGTTTTTCCTCTTAGTTTATGTGGGCAGAGAAGAACCTGCCTACAAAAACAGATACTTGTATTTTCCGCAGTCACAGTTTCATGGCTCTCAAGGAAGGTCAATAAGGTGAGGGGACCTAATGCAGTCAGAACTCTTGCATTTTCTTTGCAAATGTTAAAATATTACTGTGTTCAATATGAAACTATTCTTAATATATTTGGCATGATATGTTATAGGTATATATTGTAGGTATATAATATGTTACAGGGTGAATTTTGTTTAGTTTTACAAAATAAAATGCTCCTAGATTTCAGGATACCAACATTTGTCATGCATTTGATATACAATATAAAAGTTGGAAGTGATATATTAGGTTATGCTTTGCTGAAGTGAGATTCAGTCATCATTTGTTGCATGGAGGTGGGGGTAAGTGGACGTGTTCCCAATCATCAGCCAGTTGTAAAAACTAAGGTAGTTTATCAGGAACGGGGGCCATGGTCCAAGACTGGAAACCTGTCTGCTCTGTTGTAAGGAAAGGAAAAGGTGTTGAGAAGGAGGGAGGTATCTTTGATATAACGCACCTCAGTGTAGATAGGTTAATTGTGGATTTTCTTTTATTTCCACACGTGTGTCTTTAATAAATATTTCCATGTTGCCAGTTCTGAATTTTATGAATGAGTAACTGTCCACTTTATTGTAATTTGGATTGATGCTGCATAACAGCAAAGTATGAAGATAATCTGTAGACCAGGAGCATAGTACACTTCATATGTCTTTGTACTCCAGCGTATTTTTCATGATACCTGAAGAGTAACAACAGGGGACCCATTTGAGCTGTTTGAGCCATGCAGTGAGTTGGCACTCCAGGAATTGGCTGAGACAGCAGGGTTTTCTTCTGCTGGCTGTTGATTACATTCCTGACATGGATCAATGTATTCAGGTATACACGTGAACACCAAAGATGGTGGGAAAAGTAACACTGTGAAAGCGCATTCACTGGGTATTTTTTGTCTCTCTCAACCTGAGAGACTATGGAAGGTTGTATCAGTACATTATAACTGAGAGAAATGGATTTTGGGGTTTATGACAAATAATGGCAGTGGTTCCACTTTGCTCTACCTTGTGTTTTTGAACTCATGTTTTTAGTCTCATGCACAAGAAATTGAGCTTGCAAGAAAATCTATATTGTCATTAGGTACCTACCTACTTGCCTGGGTTAATACCATATGGAACAATGCATGCTTCGAGAAGCCAGAGATTTATAACAACAAATGCAGTCATTTCTCCTTTTCCTGTCCACAGTGTATCAGCCCTTAATAGCTGCAGTTTGGAGAAATTGGTGAGGTACGTAATCTCCTCATACATGCCATTACGCATCCACAGCCTCTCATCTTCTACAGGAACTGGGTGTTTTCAAAATTTGGGAAGTCTTTAGCTGCCAGTGTAGGCATGTAACTTGGCAGCCACACTTGAAGTCTTGAGACAAATCTGAAGGTGTTAGTTTTGTTTTGAATGTTTTAACTTCTTTCTTGATGAGGCAGTCTGAGAGGACTATGTGCCTGGAAGGTTCAGGTCTAAGCTGTTCACTTCCTGCCGATACTGCCAGTCATTTTTACTTGGCACTTGTTTTTGCAACACCTATATAGTCATGTTGTTGTAGTCATGGTACTGCAGGAGAACAATTTTAAATTGCTTTGTAGATGCAAGAAAATACAGTTTAGGAAGGTTATTTCTGGAATTTTTGAAAGGTCTCCTAAGTATACCCATCTTCTTACAGTGCTTGGTAACAGGGCAATTACAGTGAAGTAGTGACCTGCTTGTTCAGTTGTAAGTCACAATCCATATTTGAAATTATCAGCTTCTGAGTTGTTCTCTTGCTGTCTTTGGAGCAGGAACTTATATCAACAGAAAAATCTGTAAGGACAAAAGCTATAACTGGTAATGAAAAGTTGAGACAAAATAGCAACATTTCACCTTCGTTTGTGTATTTCCTGAGCCCTCTGATTCACTTTTCTTGAATTTTTATCTGTTTGCCCTCTCTATCCTGACTCAGAGACAGCAACAATGATCTGAGCAGCAGGAACTAAAAGTAGCTTGTGAGTGCTGACGACATTTTTCTCAATGTCAAGTGGACCTGGCAGCTGAAAAATCATTTTTTGTTTACATGCAAATAATCTTTCTACCAGAAAGTTTAACCAGGTAGAGGTAAAAAAAAGTTGGTGTTATAGCATTGCATCACAGCAAACTTGTGAAATTTAACTGGTCCATTTGGCGAAATGTTTTGAATTACCTGTATGAAATGTGATGTCACAGAACTGAACATACTTTTTCCAAGTCACTGATTTAAGAAAACATTTTGCAGTACTGAAAACACTACACAATGTTTAGTACAGACCACTAAAAAAGTGAGAATTGGAAGATGTAGTAACAGGTAGAAATCAGTAGCCAGTCCATTTCAGTTATTACAGTGGCACTGATTATGACCTAAAAACTACTTTCTCTAAAGGAATCTATTTACCTACTTATTTTAAAGTAGATAATATTTTATTTCTGATTGCATTATTTGCTGTCTTATTAAGTCCATGCATCTACCTGTCCTGTGTATTAATTTCTCACTAAATTCTACTAATTAAGGAACGTAAGTCAAGGGGTTTATGGTGAATAGCTAAAGATCAGTACAAGCAGTGTGCTGCTTCCATTCAAATTACACATTCAGAGGCTTTATTAGCAACCTTGAGGACTCTATTGCCAGGTCCTAGATGAACTTTGAAGGTGCCATTTACATGCACAAGCAAGTTCTGATAGATCAAGTTTTCATCATTAATCTTCTCAATAAAGTCAATGAAAGAGAAACAAAAACATACCTACAGGTAAAACAATCTGAAGGAAGACTTTGAAATAGCTTGTTGGAAACTTGAGATTCTACAACGTTGCTTGCTTGCAACCCAGACTAGCCAATATCTGTAAGAGGTCCACCGGGTGACTAGGTGTGTACCTAGTCTAGCCTAGAGCCATCACCCAGGTACCAAAATCAGCTGCCCTCTGGCCATCATTCTCACAGTTGCCTGTTGCTGACAGCAGGCAGAGACTCAGTGTGTATCAGCTCTCAACCAATGCTGACGGTCCATGACTCTTCATTAAATGGTTTTTAGGGCAGGTCTGCTCAGGGTTGTATTTATATGGGCAATCCTCTCCATTCTACCTTTTGCACTGCAACTTAGAGAAGCATTCTGATAGGTGGAACTAAAGGGGCATGAGCAGCCTTAGACCATCTCTTGTACATATGCAGTCATAGGAGAGTTTTAATACCTTCTGTAGCCTGCCCTGCTAGCTGTTTTCGACTGTTTGTGATGCATTTTTCTGGGGAAGCGAAGGGGTCAAGATCTGGAGTCTTGGTTCATGCAAGTAGGAAGAAAATGTGCCAGTGTATGCTCTGCCTGAGGTACCATTTTTAGAGTGCTGGCTGTGTTGTATTGTGTATATGACACTTAACACATGTTATGGGCTTGTCAACACACCTGCAGTGCCATCTGATAACCCTTAGCATTGGGGAGCGGAAGGCATGGAGCTGCTGCTCCACATGGGATCCTTCCTAGCAGTCCCAAGGCCTGAGGCTGCTCCTCTCCAACAGCAAGGAGGCAAGCTCCATCTCCCAACTCTCAGAACCAGCTGCTAGCAGTTGTGCCAAAAATCTCTTTAAAAAGAAAAGTGGGGGGAAAATAAAGGAAAAGATAGTTCCCAATCATAGAATCATAGAATGGCTTGTGTTGGAAGGGACCTTAAAGATCATCTGGTTCCAACCTCCCTGCCACAGGCAGGGACACCTTCCACTAAACCAGGTTGCTCAAAGCTCCAACCAGCCTGGCCTTGAACACTTCCACAGATGGGACAGCCACAGCTTCTCTGGGTAACCTCTGCCAGTGTCTGACCACCCTCATAGTGAAGAATTTTTTCCTAAGATCTAATCTAAATCTCCCCTCTGCCAGCCTAAAGCCATTCTCCCTTGTCTTGTCATTACATGCCCTTGTAAAAAGTCCCTCACTAGCTTTCTTGTAGGGCCCCCTTAGATACTGGAGGGCTGCTAGAAGGTCTCCCTGGAGCCTTCTCTTCTCCAGGCTGAACAAGCCCAATTCTCTCAGCCTGTCTTCGTAGAAGTACTCTAGCCCTCTGATCATCTTTGTGGCCCTCAATGTTTAGACAAACATAATTTGTTAAATGGGATGCACCTTAGTAGGTCTCACTGCTTTTCACACCTCAGGATGCCTGAGAATTAAGGTACTCACATAGATGCTGAAATAGGAACTAAAGCCTCTTTTACACACACTTTTCTGGCAATGCTGATGCCACCGCTTGCTGTTGTCCTGTTGATCTTTTTTGTTGTTGCTGTTATACAGGCTGTTGGGTTTTAATCTCTTCAACAGCTGACATAGTGTTTTACCATTTAAATATTCTCCAGCTGTCCTTGCAGACCTCAGTGTTTCCATAAGGCAGCAACTGTCAAATATTAGCCAGGATTTAGTTATTTACTTTAGTTCTTTGCATAAGGACTTACTTGCAGCTAAGACATGCTTTTTATCTCTCCTGGAAGATGCATTTACTTTCCAGGCAGAATGGTGGAAATGTGTTCTTTTTACTTAAAAACCGTTTACTCCCTCCTTTTCTGAGTGTTGACTTAGCAATGTAGTTTGATCCTTTAAAGAAATGTAAAAGAGTGGGGCTGTTTGGTGGGGTGTCTATTTTTTTTGCTAAAATAGATGAAGTTATAAGAGTCTTCCACTAAATGATCATTCTGGACATTTAATGAGTATTTTGATCTTTTTATATTAAAAGGCAACTAACATTTCTAATAGACTTGTGCAAATACAGAATTTAGAACAAGTAAAGGATCAACAGCTTAAATACAGCTTTATCTTTGGAATTACTGGCAATACTATGGCTGCTTTAAAACACAAGGTAACATTGACATATGCTTGTCATTTCAGACTTTAAAGTCTATCAGTTAGAGTTAGCGTTGTGAGGATTGGAGTTCTTCTTGCTATTTTAAATATATGTCAATTGACTGTAACTGTGCTGTGGTTTCTAAGACTGAAAAGATGCTCAGAATTTCTTATTCATATAAAAGAGAAAGAGAAAGTTTATTTTTATGAGGTAGAAATCTGAAAAAAAAAAAAAAAGGCAAAACGTTGACAGGATTTTTTTTTTTGGTCTGCTGAAAGGAAAAGCACTAACTTCCTGTCATTCTTTTTAAAAATGGAACTTGGACCAGGTGGCTTTTCTCCTTGATAGGAAAAGCTTGTCAGCAAAACCTTTGGCACCATTTGCTTTGTGCTGTGACTCTCTTATACTTCGGGGAGAATACTCTGAATGAGACAGGACATTGTGGCAACAGAACAATTGCGTCTTCTCAAGGAGCACTTGGTGACTTGCTTGGCAAGGCAAGGCAGCACTCCATAAATGGTTGCTTCAGCAGGATTCAAACTAAGGTTATTTAAAATGTTGTCTACTGCAACTCAATTTAGATGCAGGGGGACATTCTCCCTTTGTTACAATTTTATTGCTATATCAGTTTAATTTTTTATTATTTAGGACTAGGTTTATTGGCTCATATTTCTTAAACTTGTAGAACTGAACATTGTAAAATCAATAATTCTGCTAATTAAGGTGGGTTTGGGGAGTGGCTAATCAAAGAGTATAGTGAATCATTAAAAACTTACATGCTAATATTGACCAGCATTATTGGCAAAAAGAGACCAAATCTCTATGTCAGGGACTTTTTTCCTTCTTATATCTTTACTGCAGAAGCAAAACATGTTTAATAAAAATTGATGTCTCAACATTTAACAGTGTAGAGGTCGTATTTTATAACTATAAAAGCAAATGCAGTGCATTAAAATTCTGGGCACTCACATGTAGCATTTTCTTTTCCATCATTTAACTTAGCAGTAAATGGTATCATACTTCGAGGAGTCTTGCTGTGTTTTGAAATAGATGGAAAGCTCCTGCCTCTTAGGGAAATAATAATCACTTCTAATTTATTAGAAGGTTCCTATTTTTGAGAGGTGCCAATTTTTGACAGTGTCTTTTTACCTTCCAAAAGATGGTTTCTTCTTCTCTGACATTTCCCTTAACCTGAAACTAGAGACTGCAGGCAGGAGATTGGATGTTGTTAGACACTATCATTTTATTCTATGCATTTGACTTACTTTTGCCTTAGAAACCTGTACTTAAGAACCTAGGGTATGCTGTCAGATCCAGAGTGACCTGATTTTGCTTTCCTCCTGGACCAGATTCTTACGTGAACAAGCTGTTCAAGATCCTTGATGTAAGAATGATACTTCTTTGGCAGGGTTAATTCAGGGCAATATCATATGCAGGGGCTGCACCTGATTTATTTAAGTAAAGTAGAGTAAGACAAAGACTGAAACTGCATTCATTCACATTTCAGGTATAAAAACATCAAGTAGAAAAGTCACTAATCCAACATGGGTCAAGTCAAACACTACATCTGCTCAGACTATTTTGCTCTGTGCTTTTTTAACTAGACTATGACTTAAGGAGTTGTTCTAAGTACTTTGTAGCCTTCGTAATAAAAGGGAACGTGGCATCAATATAGAACTAGGGCATCAGAGTTCCCTGGGTGGTGGGAAGGCGGGACCTTAGGAGTGATTTTGTCAAATATCATCTGAGCCACAGAAAATGATAACTGTGTTCTCTCTGTATTTCCTGAGAAGGTTTCTCCCTAAAATGATTATTGCCTAATCAGAAGTTCAAAGTAAAATCTTTTTTGATGAAAGTGCAGTATTTTATCATTCTTGTTTCTAAGGTTAACTTCCTCAGTCTGCATGGGAAGTTAAGTAACACTTGCATATTGACTCAGGCAGGCTGTAGTAATTAGGGCAAGTTTTAGTCCATCTCTTACGATATCTTTTAACAATTCAAAATTTTACTCTGTGACTGGAAGCTCTTGAACTTATGTCCCTTAACATCAGATAGGGCAAAGCAGCACAGCGAGTTACAAGCTCTTGTTAGGGGAGCTTTCAATTTATACATGTTAGGGGGTTTGTATCTAAACTAGAGAGAGATGGGCCAGTATTTGCCACCCTATGGGACAAGCTACATTGTGACTGCAGGAAAGGAGTGACCTCAGTTTGTGACCATAGCTTTGCGTGGCTTTTACCCTTCATTCAGCAGAAGGTAGTTTTAGCTAGGACTGGAAATGAGGGCCAGTAATGAAAAGCAGGTGATGAGGTACCTAGCCACAGCATGGGGAGGAATTCCTGTGGATCAGCAGTGACTCTGAACTTTAAAAAGACAGTTTGTTGACATGTGAATTTAGGAAATCTGGTTTTCTGTGTTGTTGGGTATCATGGCTTGATTATTATGGTTCTCTCATCACTTAAAAGGTTGAGTGTATTACCCTGTAGTTGAAACATTGACAACTTCCCTCTCCCAAATTGATTCACTGTTGGCTAAACAGAGAGACTTGCACTTAAACTGTAGCCTTTCCTTTAGAGAAGCCATTAATTTGGTTTTCTCCAGTAGCTGGTTGCTTGGTATCCATAGGAACTTATGAGAACTTAGTATCTTTATTCTGCTGTAAAAGTGAGTTGACAGCTTCAGAAGTTGCTACCAGCACAAATGCCTACAATAATAACCATAAAAGCCTACTAGACTTAGGAAAATGGTTTAAATGTCACTTGAGGAATTTTCCTTTAACTAATTATGCAGTTAAGGAATGAGGTTATGGAAGGAAGAATATAAATGCTCAAAAATCAAGTTTAGAAAATTTTGACTTATTAGTTAAATTTGATTTGCATGCTTGCAGTTTAAAGAAATTCCTTATTGGCTAACTCTACTTCTTTGTATTTTTCCTTGCTGGTATATTTTAATGTAACTATTGATTGGATTGTGAGCTTGCAATGAAAGTTAGAAATATTAGTTTATAAATGCTGATTGGCACAGAAGTTCTGTGAACCAGTTTGTGAGATTCTTTTAATTATTTTTTTAAGAAACCTCATTCTTGCTGAGTTGAGAGCTTTTCATTTCATTTGCAAGCAGTAGATGTTACTGTACCTCACATACATTTGCTCCAGGCAGTGTCGCAGTGAGGGGAAAAAATTGTCAAACTGCTTTCAGAAGTGGCAAGGAGTTGTCAGCCCTGGAATTGTACAGCAAATCAGCAAATGTAGTACCTTGAGAATAATGCATTTTCTGTCAGCCTGCTTTTTTAGTGGAAGTGCTTAGAAAGCCCCAGTGATTAGGACTGAGAAGTATTGTCACATAATTAACTCTTTAATTTACCCAGGGGATTTTATCGGTCTGTTTTAAATCTGCCCACATGACTGGTGTAAAGAACATCAGGTCAGGTGGGCAGAAAATTCTAGAGAAGTTGGCCATCTGTTTCTCCTTCTGGACAGATATTGTCAGTGGGGAGCCTCCAGTCTGAGGGAATCGTAAGACTGAGCTCCCTGCCTGGTCCAGATGCTCTATGATTGTAGGTGGGTACAGTTTAAGAAGCTGCTCTTTCACAAATACTTACCAATCCGATAAGCAGTGGAACAACAGGGGAAAACTTCAGACTGTGTTAGTGTGAAGTCTACTACAAATCTTCCTTATGTCTGTGCAAGTAAGGGCACATATTTTTTTTACTGACTATAATATTGGGCTGGAAGAGCAATGAAAGCCTGTAGCACAACCACAGTTGTCATCATATTTTAGTATCTGAGAAAATCCCTTTTGACTGGTGCTCAGTTAAACAATGGCCTCAGCTCTGGTAAATCAGCACCAAGCCCATTTTTAAAAATCCAAAAGAATTTATACCAATTGTCTACGATGTGGCTTTTGAAACAAGTCAACTTCAAAAAAATCTTGATTTTGGTGTTAGCTATAATTGCCTTTCTGTGAAACAAATGAATACTACATACGGCATGATTTGTTCATCAGCTGGCCACTAAACCAGGAGTCACTGAATGGGTTGAGAAAACACCACCTAGTGTGATCAGAGTACAGATACTTTTGCATATGGTCCAAGTCTGATTCTCTTGAAGCACTCACTGCATGAGAAGAATGAGTGCACCAAAGTACAAAAAATTCGAGCAGTTGGATGTATTTAGGAGGAAATCGGATTCTGTGGATTAAGTTGCAAGAGCAAAGCCACCAAATCTTGCCATGAAAAGTGTCTTGTCTTGTATTGGTCAGGCTGCTTTTCTCATCAAAAAAGATGAGAAAAACCCTCCATCATGATAGCAGAGGGGAACTGACGAAAACAGGGAAAACTTCTTACTGACACATAAGTGGTGTTCCCTGCTAATTACAGACAGGCCTGTAACAATTTTAAGTTGAATATTCTGGAAGGCAATGCCATTGGGTATCATCATCTTGCTTGCTCTGTGGTGGCCCCCAGCACCAAGCCTCACAGAATACAAGAGCAAATACACATCATAAATAAGATGGTAAAGGATGCTTTCTTTTGCATATGAGCCACCATAGTCTTGAGTTCACAACGCAGGATCATGCTATATTTATTGAAGGGTCCACTCTGATACAGTAGACTTTCTGAACCAGTGTGGTAAGCAGACACACCTGGGCACTCTGAAAGACTCTGCCTTAATGATAACAAGAGCAGTCATGTCATCTTTTCCTGCTTGAACTGGCTTCTGCTGTCGGACTGCTTGCAGGTGCCAAGGTGCTCTCCCAGCCTGTTCAGAAATTGTCAGTTGTTAGTCCTGTTTTCTCTGCTCCTGACCACATGGATGTTAGTTGGTCGAGTACTGATGTAGGCTGTTATCCTCCTTCCTGGTATCTGGATATTTGCACACAAAGGAAGGACTCTTTCCATGCAGAACTTACCTCTTGAAAGTTCTCCTAGGAGAAAAATATTTCTGAGGAAAATAGAGAGTGACTTTTTTTTTCTGATTTTACTGGTTTTTACAAAGTCTGGGCAAAATGATCACCCATCAAGCTTGAGAGTTCAAAAGATGTATAAAATGCACATTTACGTGGTAGAACTCATTACCACAGCATGCTGGGGAGGCCCGCAGGTAGTTCAGTCCAAACAGGGATCAAACAAATTAATCAAGTCTGTTAAAATCTTGGTATGGTTGTAGCTACATGGCTTTCCTAAGGGGATTGAAGAAACGTTTTTCTTGTAGTCTTCTGTGTCCTTAAGATCTCCTTAAAGAAGGGAATTTCAACATACATAAAACAGCTTTGTTCAAGTGCGTTTAATGTTTTTGCAGGTATTAAATTTGGGAAAAATATTTGAGCTATTATTTTAATTTGTGAGCAAAGTTTTACTCCCCTGTTTGTTTCTTAATCCAAGTGTTAGTTTATCAAGCAGTGGAGACCCAAAGCTGAAATTCTCCATCAGGAAAACTAGACGGCTTTAGTTTGTTTTAGTAGAAGTGACATGGAAAAAAAATATGACTATCTACAACTGGAGACTTAGAGTGCGTTACTGAATTTAATAAAGAGCCCTTAAGGCAGGCAGATCAGTTACATTATCCTGCGAGGTTTTTTATTATTATACAAGGATTTTTAGAAATTCCTGACAAAATTAATATCACTAGACCTTTTATTAAAGGCTGATATCATGAGGAGCATTGGTATATAAGCTTCATAGAATACCTGAGACTAGAAGGGGCTTCCAGATGTCTGTGATCCAACCCTCTGCTCCGAGCTGGTGGAGGTAAAGCAGATTTATCTATAAAGTAGTGTGCAGATAAACTATTGATAATTGTAGCTCTAATGTCACTTTAAATAAATTTGCTTGTGTATGGAATATAATTCTTAAAGTAAATTCCTGACATTTTTTTGTACATTGAGTTTTGCAAAACTGTTTCAAGGGTTTGTGGATTAAGCAATACAGAGAACTGCTGTGTTGTGCAAGAAACTGGTGGTTGCTACAGTCTTCTCAGCCCTAGCTGTGAGGGCATATCAGCAGTTTAGTTGAAAGAAAATGGGAGTTTTCATAAAATACTCCATAAATTACTTTTTAAGGCATAATATCTATTCCACAGTAGTTTCTGCATGGCAAGAAATAGTATCATCTGCATTGGTTATAAGATCTTCTATGTGATCACCTTTAGGAGTTATTTTTCACCTAATCACATCCTTTCTGGTATCCCCTTGATGGCCATGGCTCATGGGATGTTAGTCCTCAAATAAGGATCAGCTTTTCAAGACTGAGATTGTAAATCTAGCATGCAGATCTAATTGGATTTGAGAACCAGAGCAGAGATTTGTTTCAGGGCTAGTGTGACAGTGCAGCTACATCGTGTGGTTTTGTTTATTCAGTTGTGCATGTGTAGCATTGAGCAGGAGCAAAATACTGCATTTTAAGCAGTAAGTGGTTAAACACAGTACTTAGGCTTGCATGTTTCTTAAGTGGAATTTTCTGGAATGTCTTTTGAAGTGCCACAGTGCCATCTACTGGCTCATTTTTTGTGGTTTCTTTTCTCAAAGGGGTTTGGGGTTTTTTGTTCACAGGCTTAAATGTACGGTTTCTATGGTATTTTTAAACAGCAAAATAAACAAGCTGGCATCGAATGAGCAAGATATTGTTGGGATACCTATGTATGTTAAACAATCACTTCTAATCTCTTGCCATCTTCTAATCTTGCTCTCCTTTTCTTAAAAGTAACTCTGAGATGATTAGTACTTAAAGGGAAAGCGGAGATTCCTCCATTATGTCCTTCACAGTAGCTTTTGTGCAAGTAGCTTGACTGTTTTCTGTCTATAGTCATCCATTTTCCCTTTTTGTTTCAATGTTTTCATACAGATAAATAGAAGACAAAGAAATGTGTAAGCTGTCAAGTCACAGAAACTGGAAAGTGGTGTAGTGGATATTATTTCCGACAGGATTCTTCGCTGACAAATTTCTAGATTCAATATATTTCCCTTAATTGTCTCCTTCCCCCCCTCTCCCCCCATGTTCAGACAGTCTTTTCAAGATGCATCAACAACCTTCTAAGGACCAAAATTTCATAGGCTTTCTAACAACTGTTATGGAGAGGCATGTACTAGAAAATACTATGCTCAGTATCAGGCTGCTCATGCCATAAATGAGCAGTGGGGAGTTACAAGAGGTTTTGACTGGTTCTTGTTTTTAATCAGCCTGCTTCATATTATCTATAAGAGTAACCGTCTGTCATCCACTTGCTGCCAAAAGAAATGAATGGGCAAATACAAAAATAACTTCCAAAAAATGCTCGGAAACTGTAGATGCAGGTAAACGTTGTTACTGCAGTTTCACTTCCTGCTTTTCCTGGAGAGTTTCCTGATTAATTGGTTATTTTGTTTGTCTTCATAAAAAACTTCAGTTTTAATTTGTTTTTCCCCTGCGCGTTCAGTTTTTCCTAACAGAAGTTTTTCACAATCCTACTTTTCTTTAGTCTAGTTGGGAGAAAGAGAAACACAGGTAATGGCTTGTAGCACTTTGGGTTGGTTTTTAAATAGATTTGTAACTCAAGTAAAGCTTCAGGGTCATTGTTCAAAACAAAACAGATAGGAAAAAAAATGTCCAGCTGTTTTTAAATTGCCTATAATGACTGTAAATTCAAACATCTGTACCCCTCCTGGCCTTTCACTATCTCACTGACCTTCAGAAGGTCAAGTGGATCTTGCAAGCCCAGTTTTTATCTGGTAGGAGCTTTGTCTTGCTGACAGCTGCGGAGCATTTGCACTATGTGTGTGTGCTGGTGGAAGAGTTCAAGTGCTTTTGGCCAGCTCATATGGAAATGAAGGTGTCTGTGTTAAAGTTAGTGCTGGTGTGTGGCAGTGGGTTATTGCACTGCAGTTGGCATGCTGTACACTGGGAGCAGTGGAGCTGAAATGATTGTACTTGGCACCCTTGTTGGTTTTGTCATATAAATGATCTGTGTCAGAGAGGTTGCACTGGGGAGCAGGTCTCGTTAGCAGCTCAGGCTTCCCAGTCCTTGCTAAACAAGCCACCCACAAGCCATATGGTAGCTCTGCTGAGGGGAAAGCCCTCTGTGGTGCTCCCATCACTGTGCTGTTTGGTTTTGGCTGGGGTGGTTTGTTTGAGGAATGCTCTACTCTATCCTGTGCAGAGGAATAGAGGTTGCTTTCTGCCTATATTTGGAATAAGTGCTAACCTTTCACTCCTAATTGTTATCTGTGCCGGAAAATACCAGGGCAAGCCTCCATTTAATGTGACATTAAGTAAGGGAGAATTAGCAAAACCAGAAGAGCAAACAGGATCATTTTATACCACTTTTCTGTTATAATCTCTGCTTTTTTTCTTCTGCTAACTGTCCTGTGCTATTGCAAAGAAGGAAGAACTAATTAAGCCAGTTGCTGAAAGCGTTGTGCTAAACCCAGTAATTTATCTTTGCCAAAAGAAAAAAGTGCTGCTATAGTTTATTCCAACTAAACAAGTTAATGTAAGCTATACCCTATATGCACACAAACATAGATATCTTCTGCTCAAGAGCTGGAGCTTTTGCAAATAAATATTTTCTCCCTCATTAATTCTTAGTGTTCATAAAACTGAACAGCACTGGGAAATCAACTCATTTATGTATGGAACTGGCTGAGCACAAGCTCCCTGTCTGCAGAGCAGTTTGATGGCAGGACACTCGCCTAAACTTAGGCAGGTTCAAGCACGAGGGCTTGGATTAGGCTTGATGCTGTGCTCCAAGTGGCATTTCCTCAATGCTAAGAGGCAGGGGTTGTGATTCCTGGGGAAAATCACATGCCCTGGGAGAAAGGAAGACAGAAGTCCACCCACTCTGACCTGGAGTATCTTCAAGAGGGACGGAACAGTTCACTGTGTTTGTGGTTATGGCTTCACAAAGACTGCTTAAGAAAGTAGATCAGAGTCACTTTTTTTGACTGGGGTATTGGTTTGGAAACTGAGCTGCACCAGAAAATTGATCCCAGGGTGTCCATAATGCAGTGGACAGCAAGTGACAACTCACGGTCACAAACCTTGACTGAAATTCAACAAACCCATCCTCAGTCCTAAAACATCAGTGCCCTTCCTTCTCAGCTGCTCCCTACTCATGTTTTTGAAAAGTGTGGACAGGACAGGCAATGCTTTTTTCCAGCTGAAATTCCAAATTCTGATGCCTTCGGTTCTGCCTGTTCCCCTGATGATGTGAGAACAAGGATGTTTTGTATGGTTTTCACTTGAACTCTTACAAAAGAGGGGGCAAAAAAAGAAAAAAAGCCCTTTGAAGCTTGGGTCACTTGCAGGTGTGGGATTTGGAGATATTAAACTGAGAATGATGACAGAGCAAGAAAAACTAAGTCCTTGGATATCCTCCATCAGAGAAAGTCAGATAAACAAGGAAATTATCTTTGTGATTCTGTACCGGAACAGATGACTGTGGTTTAGTAATCCGTTTTAATTTTGCCAAAAAAGGATATCTTGTTAATGCAGAAAAATAAAAACTTACTCCTTTCCTTATACACTTACAGATCAGCTGAACACAGCAATAAGGGCTTACATTTACATAAATGGGATTCTCCTTTCTGGGTGAAGATTGAATCAAAAAAACCTAAACCAAAATCCCTCTTTGGAAATACACACACACACGTATATATATTTCTAAAGATAAATTCAGTTAGTTCTGCTCTTTCAAATTTAATCGCATAATTTGAATGTGCACAGAGAAAAGCTCAGCCTATAATCACATCCGGGGTACGTGCGTAAGGTAATATCAGCGCAGAGAAATCAACATATTGGAAGCTTTAAAGTAAATTGTTCCTTATATAAAATTAAGTCTAATCATAGAATCGTTAGGGTTGGAAAAGACCTTAAGATCATCTAGTTCCAACCCCCCTGCCAGGGGCAGGGACACCTCCCACTAGCTTTCTTGAATGACAGGAAAAAAAAAAACAAAACGGAATTTCTCTGTGTCTTATGTCTTCAAAAAGTGTGTATGGGACAGGATTGACATCTGTGTTTTTCCAAAACACTGAAAGGCCTTGTTGCTTTAAAATGGTATTAAAGCACCTGGCGGTTTTACAAAATGCAGTGTATCTGGTGACACCCTGCAACCAGCACTAGGAATTTCAGTGGAGGCAGTCTAAAGTCTTGAGGCAGACCAATCACCACCAAATAATTGAACTGTAGATATCATTCATTCATGTAAAAATTCAGCAGCTCACTGTCTTTTACCTCCCAAAATAAATCTTCAGAAGCAAATAAAAATGCAGGGTTTAAAATATTCTTGTGGCTGAAAGACCATTAGCAAAACAGAAAATATAAATTGCTAGGTTAAACAATATTACAGTTATGAATCACCTGAACTTTTCCCCTTTATGTTTGGTGTTTTGGGTAAGATTCAGACAAACAGAAACACAAATCCAAGTTTAGTTATATACTGTGTTGCCTTACCAGATGTACACAAGTATGTTCTGCTTGAAATCAAAAGTATTTGCCTTATTTGGTGCATCTTTCTGTAGTAGGTGATTGTGCCAACGTGACTTAATTGTGGCAGTTTTCCTGCGAGCTACAGTTAATCCTTTTGTTTAAGCATGTAATCCTAAAATCTGAGCTCTGAGAGTAATTATACCTCTCTTTCTGATACATATCTACTTTCTGTAAAATACTGGGCAGGGTCCTTCAAGGAGCAGTGTCCCCTCAGCTTCCATAGGAGAGCCCTCAAGCATGATATATGTTTTGTATTTGTTTACCATTTGTCTCATGGAGTTACTTCTGCAGGTGTATATGCATCACATGCTTTGGTACTGCAGGCACTGCAAAAACTTCATGTTTATAAAAATCAAAGTGCAAGTGTCGCGAATGTGCATGGGTAACTATTGTGCCATGATACTACAGGTATGAACTTTAAATGGAAGCAAGAACAGGCCCAGCTGGGATCAGAATAGCTACTGGCTTCAAGGCAGCAGGTGACCAAGGTTTTCCATGCTGCCAAATCAAACACATTTTCTAGAGCAATTTGCATTGCCTTGTGCTGTTACACTGGCAGCATTTTATTCATTGAATACTTTGGCAGTTCTCACCATGCGGGGTTTAAACACTCTTGAGCTGTTTTTGACTTGAGTGAGCTCCAATATCTTCTCTGGCATGTCTCTTGTGTGCAGACCCTCACATGCATTTTCCCAGAATTACAGCCAGCCAGTCTTGCTTTTCAGTCCTTAGTAGCTGCTATCTCAAGATGTTCTTAGCTCCTGAAGTTAGCTTTTCCCAATGCACATACTCTGGTGCCTTGCACTTACTTTATGTATCATTTACTTAAAAATATGGTGACGATAAAACATGCAAGCTTTTCAATGCTTTACACAATAATCATTTAGACAGGCAAATCTTAGTTAAAACACAGAAAGTCCACTTGCCATTTGGTGTCTGGAGCTTTCTCTGAGTTCCAGTGGTTTGGGACAAAATGAGAAATTTCACAGAAATTTTCTGGAACCTGGAGGGAGGATAAATGTAGAAGGTGCTGTGCTGTATCAAGAAAGGGGGTGGGGGGGCACAGGTGCATAAGTCATATTCTGAAAGACGTTAACCTACAAATATGCCATATACATCCCCGTGTAACTGTTTTGCAGCCCTTCCCAGCAGCTACATGGCCCGGTTTGCATGAGAAGTATGGCTAAAGTTGATTTTTTTAGTACATTGCATTTCTAGTATTTGACTTCAAATATAAATATTGTAAAATGCAGTCTTTAAGTTATGATCATCATCAAGCAGAAGTGGCAGCTCATTTTAGTTCTGCGGTACTTCACACTATGAAAGCCTGTTAGTGGTACAAAATTACTTTAGCACACTTCTCAGTGTTTATATCTGCCTGTAAGGACTAAATTTACTTCAGTATTTCACTCCAAAAGTCTCTCACAATTAGGGATCCAAGAGGACACTAAAGAATGAAATATATTTCTTTTATAATGACAATTTAGTCTTTGTATGTATTGTGGGGTTAGTGTATCTGTGATAAACATTACAGTATTTCCTGGATGTAGTGCAGAATATGTGTTTTGTGACAGTGGCTGTTGTATTATACTACTGACAAAAGTAAGGCAGGCACTCCCACTGGCATTGATGAATTCTGCTTATGTAGTTGCTACAGAGCATAGGGTCCTCTGTGAATGGTTTGGGCATTTACATACCAAATGTCTCAGCATTACTAGAGTACCTGTTATACCACACTCAGCACAATGTTATCCAGGTCTTTGTCTCTACTTTCAAGTACTGATGTTTTGTATTCCTTTCTGTGCCAGACTCCACACCTTAACTGAGTGATTTTTTCTTCTCTACATGCTATGTTGAGATCAGCCTATATTAAGTTTCTCCCCTTTACCCACGTGAACTGACTCTTTAAAAGGCTTGCTTCTTCTGTGTTTGACTTTTTGAAGAGTTTGAGCTGCACTGTGGAGGTAGAGGATTTATATGTAAATTGGAGAGAAAAGGCAAGATGCTGAAATATGTTAGCAGGTAGCAGGAAGAGAGTAGAGGTGGGGGCTTGGAGATTACCAAAATGCTGAAAGCATGCAAGATCACACCGGGTCAGTGTTACCTCTTCAGATTTGATTCTTCCTTGGATGTGTGTTGTATCGTATCTTCACCTGGCTGTTAAAGCCCAAAATCAGTTATTCTTTGCTATCCTGTGACCCACTGTCTGATATCTTTGAAAGGTTACCTTTGCAGCAGCAGAGGGATGCTTCTGCCCCTTTGCAGCAGGCTGCTACCTGTGCCATCTGCTATTGGGCCCTCCGTACTTTAAAATGGCATTTTTCTTGTCACACTCCTTTTTTCTGTAGGCCAAGAGGCTTGCAAAAAATGAGAGAAGTGAAACAGTGTGACTTTACTGAAGGACCACATGTCTTACCCACTTGACTTTCCAATGTTTTTCTTTCTCTGTTGAGGATCCTTGCTTATTTCAAGCTATATCAAGTGTGTAGCTATTTGGAGCAAAGGCTATGCCTGTCATGCTCATGTTGTCTATAGGGATAATAATAAGTTTGTGTAAATTAAAAAAAAAAAAAAACAAGATCTCTTTTAACTGAGAAATAGCCAGCACTTAAAAAGAAGAATCCCCTGCTACTGCGGATCATCATATACAAATACACGAGTATATATGTTTACAGTATTTTATGTGTTAATCTTTGAGGGATTAGATGTGATTCTCACTGAAGAGTGTCTCTTCAGGAAGACCACAGAATAAATTAATAAGAGCGTTAAATAAATATGTCATCCTGCTGCTGATAGGTTGAATAAAGGTGTACCAAGATAAAGTACATATGGTTCTAACAAAATTACATGATTTGTCATCATTAGGAGAAATAACTTTCATACAAATTTTCACCCATTAGCTGGTTTACTTTACTTCACACCTTCCTACTTAGTGAAAGCCAGACAAATGGTAGCTATAAATTAATTTTTCCTGCCTCTTCAAAAGCTTAATGTAGCTTTAGAAGCTGTTTTGTCACAAAGGAAAAAAGAAAACAGCATCTGCAAAACACAGGCAGAAGTAAATTATACAATAGTTCTAACTTTCCAGCTCTCTGCTTTCCTTCACTTCCTTTCCCACTCCTGTATAAACAAATGGAATCAGTGAAAATAAGGGAAATGTCTCTAAAATCATACGGTTTTTTCCTTATTGATTCCAGCTCCGAGGAACTGGAATAAACTATGTATTTAAGGAGCCAAGTGCAGTTTTACAACATTCTTTCCTAAGCAAAAATAAATAAGGCTGCTGCTACAGCATTTAATACCAACATAAAGATCTGGCAAAGCACTGATGTTATGGATGAGGTTTTGGTGCCATTTGAGTTTTTTAAATTGCTGTGTAAGAGATTCAGAGCAGTCCTGCAGAGAAGGATTTGGGGGTTTTGGTTGATAAAAAAATGAACATGAGCTGGCAGTGTGCGCTTGCAGCCCAGAAAGCCAACTGTATCCTGGGCTGCATCAAAAGGAGCGTGACCAGCAGGTCGAAGGAGGTGATCCTGCCCCTCTACTCAGCTCTTGTGAGACCTCACTTGGAGTGTTGTGTGCAGTTCTGGTGTCCTCAACATAAGAAGGACATGGAACTGTTGGAACAAGTCCAGAGGAGGGCCACGAGGATGATCAGGGGACTGGAGCACCTTCCGTATGAAGATAGGCTGAGAAAGTTGGGGCTGTTCAGCCTGTAGAAGAGAAGGCTGCGTGGAGACCTCATAGCAGCCTTCCAGTATCTGAAGGGGGCCTATAGGGATGCTGGGAAGGGACTCTTCATGAGGAACTGTAGTGATAGGACAAGGGGTAATGGGTTCAAACTTAAACAGGGGAAGTTTAGACTGGATATGAAGAAGAAATTCTTTACTGTGAGGGTGGTGAGGCACTGGAATGGGTTGCCCAGGGAAGTTGTGAATGTTCCATCCCCAGGGGTGTTCAAGGCTGGACTAGACATAGCCTTGGTTGGCATGGTTTAGTGGGAGGTGTCCCTGCCCCTGGCAGGGGGGTTGGAACTAGATGATCTTAAGGTCCTTTCCAACCCTAACTATTCTATGACTCTATGATTATTGCAGTACAAGATAATTTCAAAAATTGCCGTATTTATTTAAAGAACATTAAACTGTCTTTTGTTAATATGAAAAATATTTATGCTAAAGTGTGCTGTGTATAGCATATCTGGCTTTGGACATGGGGAAAAAACATAATTATTGTTAAAAACAGTAACAACTTCACGTACCTTTGCAAATTGATTGGCATCATCCAACAGAAAAGATAGTAGGTAAACAACTGCTAACACTGTTGCCAGCTCTTAGAAGTAATCATTATTCTTGTACGTTTCTGTTTCTGTCACTTTCAAGAACTTAATATGCATTTATAATCATTCACCTAATATGCATTTATAATCATGGTGCAAGAAAGCACTAATGGGTAACTTCTTCCTATGGTGTTAGAGGCCAAGATTTGCAGCAGTATTATGCAACATGACTGTGGTGTCATCAGGGATTTTTCTTCCTAGTTAAAATTCAGCACTGTGCCTGTGACATATACTTATCAACTTCTCAGGTGCAACAGGATGAACCGGTCTGATTTAAAATATGTCTGTGTATGGTATAGATGTATTAATAAACAGGACTTTTTCTTTCTTCCCTGTGATAAAGAACCATGCAAATGCATATATTTGTGCGATCCATGGCTGTAGTAGGGTAACCGTTTCTTCCCTGCAGCAAAAGAGAGAAGATGGCTGTGTTTATATAGAGACTGTTTTTTTAATATATTTTATATACATTTATGTGTATGTATATATAACAATCTATAGATATATTTATATATCTATATATATAGATGTGTTTACTGTGTAAACCATTTTTTAGTGCAGTAACTTTAGTTACCATCTGCATTTAAGAAAACCAAGAAATATTTTTGTACTTCTCCTGTGATGACCCTCTTGGGAATAATTAAGAGCTAAAGAATTGCTTTCTTACGTTTTCATATTCCTGAGCTGTGGTGGCACTTTCATGTGCTTAGACATTGTGTTTACCTATAAAGTAATTCTCCATAGAGTAAGAGCGTTGCACCATCTCCTGTTAAACCACTCCTGCTTTTGTCTGCCATTGAAAAATAAACCGTGTATGAAAAAAACCCTGGGATTGGTTTGCCTTTGAGGGCACAAAATTGCTCCTTAGAGATTTCTTCAGAAACTAGATATAAATAAGGGGACAATAATTAAATAAACACGGTTTGTTAATTTTGTTATTTGTGTTACAAATGGGGTAAGACATAGAAAGGACAGAGAAGGGAAGCTCCTCTGTACCACTCTTACATTGACTTAGCTTAGAAAGCAGTGGTGAAGACACAAGGGTCTGTAGTCATACTGCATTGATTTACGTGAGAACATACCCTGATTGCGATTAAGAAGATGATGTTTCCCCATTATCAGCTGGGGAACTCAATCAAGATTATGTCACCGGCTGTGCAAGGTGCTAACATTCCTTCAAGGGCTGGACCTAAATTGCCTTTCCTTCTCATGTGTCACTCTTGCTAAGAGATATTACAAGCCAGCTTTATTGTCATTTTGACTTTGCGTTTGTGCTGTGGATATCCTTCTGATCCACCTGATTTGGCTGTACATTGCCATTTCCTTTTGGACATCACCTTTCCTCAGGTCTGCTACCTAGCTACTTACCCAAGTAATTTTAAGGCACTGAAATTTGTCATTGAGACCTCACCTAAGCAGGTAGATAGTTGTTTGGAGATTGTCGAGTTTGTCAGGAAGATAATGATGAGCAGTTCGGTGACAGTGAGAAAAAGTATCTTCATCAGGGCTCAGAAGGATTTGTTAGAGCTCATGGGTTATTCACCATGTAATTGCAATTCTGTTAAATACATGGGGAAAAAAAGGATACCTTGCCACCTTTGTACTGCAGAGCCAGCACACTTAAGGAGGGGAAAATGTGGTGGTTATTAAAGTCAACAAATGTTTTGAATCTATTATATATACAGAGCTGTGAAGGAAAGATGCCATCATACCTTCCAGAGCAGTACCATGCACTCTAAAATGACCAAGGCAAGTTAGAAAAAAATGTAAAACCCCAGTCACCTTATTTTTCAGCTCTACAGGAGCAGTCACTTCTCCCTCAACTCTGAGCTGCAAAGTAAATTCTTCATATGAATAAAACCCACAAGACATGCTGCATACCTTCAAAAGCTGAAGATCTAGTAGTATTTTGCAAAGTCTGCAGGGTCTGCTCCACTGACTGTGTTGGATAGGAAGGCAGACCCTTGGTTTCAGGCTACCTCCCAGGTCACCACTGTCTCCTTGCAGTTGTATCTATTGGCTTGGCATGAAAGCTTTATATAACCTGCTCAGCAGCCACCACAGGTCTCCCTGAGAGTCAGGCACTGGTCAGCCATAGACTGTTTTGAGAGGACAGAGTTGGCAATTTGACGGATTTGTTGAATTTTTAGGGTGATAGCATGTTCTTCTAATGTCTTCAGGACATGGGGATCTTTTTTATCAATATTTATTCTACTTCTTTAATTCTTTTATTTAATTGTACTATTTAATTTTTACTGCACCTCCCCATACACATCTCTGATACTCTGCTATCTGGGGAAATCCTCTGCTACTTGCTTTTCCCAATAGTGGGAAAAGATTCCCTGAAGTGACTTTTCCCTGTTGCTGCCAGCCACAAGCAAGGAAAAAGTACTGTTTCCATCTGAACACATAAACACCTAATAACCAGAAAATGGTTGAGTTACGGGATGGACCAGTGCTTACTGTTCAGTTATTTCTTTTTCCCTGTTTGTTGTCTAGTGTCTGTTGACAAATCCCATTCTGAAACCTTGAGTCTTCTCCTGGATTCAGATGGAAGGCAAGATTAAGTTTTTCAAGTTCACAAGAAAAAACTGACTGTATAGATTTGTCCTAAATCACTGAATAAGGACAAATGGTCAGGTTTTGGTGGTCAGGCTTGTCAGACTTATTTTTAAAGTACATAATTTTGCAGGCAGAATTTAAACATTAAATGATTCAGTGAGATCTGAAAAGCAGCCTTTATATTTCTATTTATTATCTTCTCCTCATGACAGAGTGGTTCTTTATTGCATATTCTTTCCTGCAGAATTTAATTGCAATATGTTACCTGACAGAGGTAAATACAATTCTGGGTAACAAAGCTGCTGAACAAATGGTAAAGCCTTTTTCCACAAAAGCTTCCTGTGATTAATGAAAATACCCTGACACTGACCTATGCACTGGCTTCCAGCCATCTACCAGAAGAGTACATGGTATGTGGTGTACAAGCTACAAACTCACATGATGAAAAAAACACAATAGATAGCCACTTAAGTCTTTAAATTTGGAATGATACACAGTGATGCTTGCTGCTTAAGTCCTTTCTTTAGACTTAGCATCGGTGAAGACACTGTAAGAACGCTGTTTTGATTCAGAGGGTTAATGAGTGTCAGTGTGCAAATACTGGTGCAGTCCTTCTGCTGAGGCAGTGGATGTTTATAGATGTGAATTTTTCAGCAGCTATAAACGGAAGGTCTATTTGTTTTGTCTGAAGTGCATGGGAAAGGCTTGATCATAATGTTAGAAATTCAAGGCTAATGGTTTAAAAAATTCCTTATGTTTCAAAGTTCAGCTTAAAATGGTATGGCATGGCATAGCTTCTGGAAGGGAGGCACCAGAGCAGGCAAGCTGCAGCAGCCCAGCAAAGGCAGACAGCTCAGCACTGTGCATTCACTGAAATGCCCGCATGCCTGTGGTTTGCTAAGGAAGCAGCTCAACACACACACCTGTGGTTTCATGATATTCAAGACAAGAGGTACAGCGGTAGATAATATGACCTGTTGGCACAGGAACAGCAAACAACAGCTCGTACCTTTCTCTTACAAAGCCATCTGCCCCGGCTGAATATGATTGACTGAGAAGTCACGTACTCGGTCTCATCTATCTCCCCAGTTGGTGGAGAAAAAGAAATGCAATTCAGGTTTCAGCATTTTTGTAATCCCTCTGAGCCTCCCATTAAATTTGCTCTACTGTGTGGGAAAGGATTAAAGATTCTTTGGGCTCCAAAACACAGTATACAGAAATTAAGTACTACAGCATGGTTTGTTGTAAGGCAGCAACTAAAGTGTATAGCTTGCCACATAACCCAGAGCAGCAAGTTCTCTTTGATAAGTAACACTTGTTGACAGCTTAAAATTTCTGTTGGTAACACATGCCACAGTTGTGTACAGCCTTTGTTTTAAATATTCCGTGTGCAACATACTTCATAAGTAATTTAAAATATAATCAGAGTCGTTCATATGCTGTTACTAACTTAGCTCAGAGTGCCAAAAGAAGGGAAATTTGCTGGCAAGGAGAACTTCTGTTCCTTTAAGAATGGCTCATAAATTCTCCCTTGTAATAAATATTTCAAGATTAAAATCAATATGTTACAAGTTTCAGACAAGGCTGTTTATCAAAATGAAATAGTTCATTTCCTAAAAGGCAATATTATTTACATTTTATGTGACTATGGGCATAGATGAGAGATTTTTATTTAAGAGCAGCCAAAATTTTCCCCCTCAAAAATGGTAAATTAAAAATGCTGGAAAATTGCTTTCCCTAATTTTTCACTACTTTGACAGCCTGACTTGTTGTCAGGCTTATTTTGTGCAGTATTAAATTCTAATAATTATATTGTGCTTAGTGTAATTAAGCATCTAGCCTTTTTGTCCTAATTCCATAAGTAAATAGAAGAACTTCATTTGTATGTATGTGGAAAAGACACAGAGCTACTGTGTACCCAGGCTTTGTGGAGGAGGTAGGGGTGACAAAGGGCGTAACAGATATTAAAAATTAGATTCAAAAATTCATACTTTTAAAATAAATGTTTTCTCCTAATTACGTTAGCCTACTTGCGTGAAACTTCTTCCTTCCACCTTGCAACTGTTAAGCGAAGAGCTGTGTGTGACTACTGACAGCTGCCCATCTGTCTATGATTTACCAATGTTACAATGCAGACTGGAAAGTACTAACGAACAAGAGGAATCAAAATATCAGGGTTACATTTTGTCATTTTTCATTTCCTCATTGCATTAGAAAGCACATATATATGAGGTGTCAGTACCATCTCATGAACAAGAGGTCAGTTCCAATGTGTGTAAAATGTTACTGCTGAGGTAACTGTAACTGGTTTCACCCTGTGTAAGGCAAATTAGATCAGGATTCCAAAGGAACTGGAAAACAATACCATACCATGGAGTTAATATCTAGGATCTCCACCCAAAAAGCATAGTGAGAAATACCTGGTGACTATATCTGTCTTTTTATTTTTCATTATATGCATATTTTCAGTTTTCTAAAAATACAGCCTGTTTGCTTTTCCTCTGTAGTAACTGCTAATATTAACTAAATATGATCCTTTGAAACAATATTCCTCAATGTCATGATTTCAAGATTTTATATATGCAGGTATGTATATATCGGTTATTTTTCTTAACATCTAGGCTGAAACAAGATTATTTACAAAAATATGCTTATAGAAGAAAAATGTCATTAGAAAGAAGCTTAACATATGGGCTACTCAGTTCTTGGAGTTTTTAAATCACTCTTATGCAGCTGAAATTATAACCTGTTTTGCTTTCTGGTTTCAGCTTTCTGATATTTTGGTTTGATTTCAGGTTACTATTGGGCAACTGTATTCCACACAGAAACTGGTTATTGAGAGTCCAGAAAACACATAGCTATGAGAAGACTCCAATCCTGAAGCGACACTGGACCATCATCAGCATCCTACAGTGCCACATACAGAAGCGTAAACTCACTGCACATGTCTGAGCTTTTCTGTTCAGCAGAAGAAATGCCTGAGAGACTCAGTTTTTGGCAACCAAAGTACTATTTTCTAATGGTTCACATGTTCTAAAATATATTGCTGTGATTTGTGATAGCATGTAAGATAGTCTTGAAATCTGTGTGCTTGTATGTTCCATGTGATGGAGTAGTTCCTGCCCTACTTGGACAATAAAACTTCATTAAACTACCTGTAACTAGATACATTTTTCTGCTGCTGACCTTGTCTCTCACAGAGCATGAAAGATGTGTTAGATTTAAAATCCCTCACCCAGTTACTAAGTTCTTATTGATATTGTTTCATTTAAAAATACACAACATGTTACTAAACACATAGTTCATTTTAAAACCGGGGATGAACAGTTTTCATTTCCTGGATGTTGATGCTTACAATAATCATAAGCTGTGTATTGTGTTTTGGTTTTTTTTTTAAAGAGCATCCCTTTATGTTTCAGGAGGTAACATAAAACTTTAAGTAGTTCTTTTTGTAGTTTCCAAGAGTTCGTAATAGCCAGTCTCATCCTGCTTTTAACAATTAACAGATCAGAACATCAGAATGCAAGACTTGCATCACTGAGGCTTGGGAGCATTAAAATATTTTTTCACCATTGAGTCCTTTTCTAAATTTATTGAGGCGCAGCTATTGGCAGAAAGCCCCACATCCCTTTACTCAAGGTTTCCCTTGTTCACAAAGCTCCTGAATTTTGCAGGAGAAAAAGAACCTAACTACAACAATAACTCAAATGCTGGAAGTCAGGAATTGGCAGCAAGCTTTGACTAGCAAAAGTGGAATGCTCAGTATAGTGTTTTATTGGCTATTATTAAATCTCTAGAACAATCAACCCTTTTAAGACAGTATGTTAAAAAAAATAAAGCAAAAAATTTAATCAGGTTCTGTTCCAGTCATTGCTGTGCTTGAATTTGTCTTCTATTAGAAATTTGCAGAAAAATTAAGCAATGCAAAGCTTTTTTAATGGCATACAGGGAAAAAATATTCCTTTTTTCTTCAAGGGTTTGTTGTGGGGCTTTTTTTAAAGAAGGAAAACAGAAACTCATACCTAGTTTCATGACACTGTGGCTTTTAAAAACCTCCCCTTGTTTTACTTTCTTCCCAAAAGTCAGCTTTGTTTTAGAATTTCTGTAGTTCTGCATTGTTCAGGCTGTGGGATAACATTATTAAAGCAGAGGATAGACAAAGTGTCCAATTTAGAACAAATTCCCATGCCTCACTACCATCATTTAAAGTGGATTTTATAATTTTATACAGTTAGATTGAAATTTATAGTAATGCATTCCATTAACAATATAGTGCACGGAATAAGGTACTGTGACTACCTGAAACTACAAATGTAGCCTCCGTTCTCTTTCAAATTAAAGGCAAATACAGTAATAATTATCTTCTTATTAGGTGTGTAAGTACTGCAGTGTAAATTGCTTTTAGTGAACATTTTATTAAAATTGAATTTAATTAATCTTACAGGTAATATACATTTAATTCTGTGTTTTATATCTCCACATTCGCAACTGAGTAATTAAGTGCACTTAAGTAAATGGTGAAAGTGTAGGGGAAGAAAGGTTTGATTACCATTTCAGGTTCCAGTGTACTCAAATGTAGTTAACATCGTACACTTTAGAGGACACAGGCTTGGAAGGGCTGCCAGTTTTATACTCTAACAAACTTGATCCCTGAAACAGTACATGCAAAATCCTTGTTTAAAACAGCTTCATTACTGAAACAAGCACTGCATACTATTTCGAGATCTGAGAATGTATGCTAGGAAACAAAATAAACATCCTTATAAATAGTGTAGCCCTAATTTATAAAGAGGGACCACTCCAGTAACATTTTTTGCTATTTGAACCTATGTTTTCACTATCTTCACCAGAAAAAAAAAAAAAAAGAAAAAACAAGTTTGTTTTCAAGTAGAGGCCTTTTAAATACATAATAATTTCTTCCAAAATACCAGTACCTTTTCAGTGAAGTTCTTTATTGATGCTTCCAGTGAGAATGCAGTTGTAGATGATAGAAGCTGTCATACAGGTGTGCAGGCACAAGAATGTGTAATTTCTTATTAATCCCCTCAAAAGTACTAAGAAGATTACTCCTCCTTTAATGCCTGAAAATTCTGCTGTTAAATTTTGGTGGTGGGCACAGCAGTACTGCACTCCTAATTCATGCCATCTGCTTCTACTTTCTGTCTCAAGGTTACCCCTCAGATTATCTCCTGTAGCTATTCATACCTCCAAAAGATCAGTAGTAACCTTCAGGATACATTTACAAAGAGGGCCCATCAAGAAAATTTTAAAATAAATAAATAAATAAAAATCAGGCTCTGTAATTTCCCTCTCCCCCAAATCTGTGGTACAGAGGTTTGCTAGCTTTCTCAGCCAGGAAGATTAGTCCTTATTCGAAATTACCTGTAGACTTACCATACAGTATTTATACATTACTTATTAGATCAAATGTAAGAAAACTGCTGCTGCCAAAGACCAAAAGGCTGTATAATACTCTCTAACTTTAACACAAGTGCAAAGCTAGAAAGGTATTAGTATTTACTATCCAAACATCACTGCATTTTAGATGTTTGTTCTCTGTTTTGGACAGATGTGCGTGTTTCCTTACCAACACACATGTAAGTGCATACTCTGGTACTGTTAGTTACGTGCCTATTAGTTGTTTGTGATTGGAAGATAACTAGAAATATGTTTTCCTTGCCTCATGCCCATTTAAGTAACCTTGTTATAACCCAGTTCTGTATAAAAACATAGCTTACCAAATGCTTTATCGTTGAAATCCTACAAACTACAAAAGGAAAATACTTAGAAGCCACATCTGGCTTAGGAAGTCCCGTGCTGAAATAATAGTTGTAGGCTTGGATGACTTTAGTATTATGTTTGTACCCACTTGCCCTGTTCTTACTCATGGATAGACATATGCTCATTGTCACTGCTGGAGACAGTGAACTGTAGAGCTGGCACTGTGGTCCAGCCTCAGAGTTGCTGTGCTCTTACAATCGCACCTTCTGCGCTTCACCAGTTCCGTTTACGCTGCAATACTCATTAAATCTCTCTCTTGGCACGTTGTCAGGAGCTTTGTTGGATTTTGTTAAAGCAGTGTAAACAACAGGAATAGTTTAAACACAAAGGAATGATCCTATGACTTATGTACAATGTCCGCTAGTATAAAAAGTGTATCCTTTTTCCTTAGAAAGGAGTGCAATAAATATCTTTACTAAAGCTGCAATATCTTAGCAAAACCAAGCTTGTTTTTGTATCATATTAAAAATGTTTCTCTGTTCCTGATCTCAGCATTTTGGCAAAATATTAACCTCAGCGGTATGCACCAAAATTTGGACGTTTACATGTCCTGAAGTTTGTCATGACTTTTACAGTATAAACTTGGAAACATTGCTCTATAAAAAGAAGAAAAAAAAAGAACAATTTGTCTAATATCAGTAACTGTTTAAAGGACAGGGATTTCTGTTGTGTGTTACAGCTTCCCAGGAGATTTTACTGCAATTGAAAGCTCAGTTTCAGAATGCCCAGATCTATCAGAGGTACAGCTGTTCTGGAGGGAAGCAACTCAAGGGAGCAGCATGTGAAAGCTTTACATATAGTGTTGAAATAGGCCAAGAAGTATTTTAACTACGTTTCTAAAAAGGTATTTCTGTATAAAACTTCACCAAGTTTCCAGACATAAGAAGCATTACATTCATCCTCTTAACAACAACAGGTACAAGAATAATTTTATGGAGAAACACCAGCCTCTCAACCTCCTTTCTGTAATGCAAAATAAATGCACCTCTCCAGATACCCAGCACAGACCATACATCAAAACAAAGAACAGAGCCATGAAAGAGCTTTGCACTGACTGTTTTCCTGAGTTTTCCATAATGATCTACAGTGAAATCCTGCCATTATTCACATTGGGAGTATACTGATCGCTTTGTTCCACAGTTCTTAACACAGACATCATTATTTCATACTTTTAGGAATGTTTTGCTTGATGACATTTATAAAAATAAAAAGGACGGAAGGTGTATAGCTCTTTTACTGAGAGTTTACATTTGTTTTATTTTTTTCAGTGTTTTAGAACACAAGAATGGTGCATAAGCCCTTAATGTGGAAGCAGGGAAAAAGAGAAGGCAGTAATTCTTCTAACATCGCTGGCGGTGTTCAAGGCTGGATTGGACATAGCCTTGGGTGGCATGGTTTAGTGGGAGGTGTCCCTGCCCATGGCAGGGGGGTTGGAACTAGATGATCTTAAGGTCCTTTCCAACCCTAACTATTCTATGATTCTGTGATTTCCTACAACTGTGAGATGAAAAAAAATCAGAATTCTCAAACCTGTATCACAAACATATGCACCTTCAAAGGATTCTGCAGCTTACACAGAAAACTAAATATGATCAATGTGTGACGAGATGCTTCTTTCTGAACTACTTACCTTTTTTCCTGTGAAGCTCAATATCTGCTTAGAAGAGAGGGAAATGGTATTAAGTAGTGCATTCAAATGACTTCTCTTCTGTGTTCGGAGTAAGAGAACTCTGGAGACCTGTGAAGAATGTAAAGGCTTTCTATTGAAAGAGTGCACCCCATAAATATTTATACCAGTCTTTGGCAATATGCTAATCCAAGGCAAGTAATTTTCCCTCTCTTAAAAAGAATCATGAAAAACAATTAAGGTGATTTAATTACAGCCACGCAATAGGCAGCAGATTTTGAACTCCTGACAGATGAACATTCATCACAGTGCCATGTTACCCTAACCCCATAACACAAGACTCTGAACAGAATAGAAATTAAACCTAGATCATTTCCCCTACCTTCCTGCAGTACTTTGGGCTGGATCCAAATCCCAAAGAAGCCAATGGGAGCAGAAGCCAGGCTTTTCAAGTACTGACTGAAAGCCCCAACTTTAAATAAAACAGAACTAGTTTGCATGCAGGTTTGCAGTTCTTCATGACACTAAAGTAAATTTAGCTTCAGAGTCCTTTTCTGAATCATTTAGATCTGAATTTAAATGTAAGCAGAAAAAAAATGGCTCAAGGAAGATTTAACTTAGCTGTTCTTCACAGTTACCCAGCGCAGAGTTTCAACTGTATTAAACTTTCTGGTTTTACATACACCTATAAAACCATTTGGCAGCTGTTTCTCCCCTAAGCCCTTAATCCATGGGGAAACAAAACAGAAATCAGAGTACAATGAAAATCTTTGGAGCTGGAATTTTTCCAAGAGCGCTAACAAATCTTTACCATTTCTTATATCTTAAGTTAGGGGAGGGAGGGTGTTTATGAGCACATTCTCCAGAAGTTATGCTCTGAATCTTCATGAAATACATTAAGAGTAATGCAACCAAACAAGAAGAGTGCTTCACTTAACACTTACTCTGCTGGGACTTTCAATTTTACAGAATTAAAAATACTTCATTTTGAAGCATTTCTTGAGTAAAGTTGCAATTGTGCCATGTATCTCAGCCTGTGACCACAAGCAGCAGCCCTGTGCTTGCCAGCATGCAGTACACACATGGTCTGATTCGGATTCTGACACTATTGCCCAATGAAATCTTTGGTAAGGCTTTGCATTTCTGTAGCCCCCAGGAAGCTCATCTGTGAAAATGCAGAGCAGTGTGTGTAAGGCAGTCTTCGAAACCTGCTTTGGCAATCTGTGCTTCTGTAAATTCTTAAAAGTACAAAAATGTACTGTGGATTAAAAAGTGAGTGTGTTTGAGTCTTGTCTGAGCCCTGCCCAGACACAGCTATCAGGATATGGCTGTTCTTTAAATTCTGTTCAAACATAGAGAGATCCCTCCCCTCCCTTTTTCAGCAGGAGCTTCCTTCTTCTCTGAAGCAATTAATAAGCAAAACATAGAGTAAGAAATGGGCTCGAGAAGCCTCAAATACTACCTTGCACTTAAATGAAGAATCAATTTGAATGCTGTTAGCTTCATGTATCGTAAGAGCACACCATTGACACAACTATCAGAAGAAAGGCTAATTCATGCCAGACTATTCCACTTAATACCCTGTACTCCTGTAACAAATGGCAATTTTACAACAGACTTGGTACTACTCTTAACAGCAAGACAGTTTCTGAAGGAACTAAACGCCTCTTTGTATTTGGCCATATTCTCACACAATGGTTTATGTACAGGTATTGGGAGACATTCAAGGCTAGGGTGGATGTGTTTTTGGGCAACCTGATCTAGTTGAAGATGTCCCTGCTCATTGCAGGGGAGTTGGACTAGATGACCTCTGAAGGACCCTTCCAACCCAAACCATTCTATGATTCTATGGTTCAGGGAGGAGGGAGACCAGACTGTGTTTCAGAAGCAGGGCCTGTGTTAGCAAAACTGCAGAACTTCAGTCTGAAGCTCCCTCTGCTTCGTGTCATCTCCCCAGTAAACCCCTTGCTTCTAGCTCTGATTCTGAACCACCTCTCCCAGGAGGCAGATTATTGGAAGGTTCATTTTCAAGAATGGGGAATTACATAAAGAAGATTTTTTTTCTAAGGTGTTCATAATGAGCTTTGAGATGTTTCATGTTTATGTCTTCTATATCTTCAGAGGAAATGTAGACGTGAGAAAACTCACAGTAGGCTCTCTTCTTGGAAGTAACCTTCCAAGGCCTTGCTGAAGAACACACATCCATGACACAGTATTTTCTGTGTTCTGACAGTGTCTTATCTACTGATCTTTTCATCAAAAAAACTACCCTCAATTTTAAGACACTGTATCAGAAGAAAACAGGTGGAGTCAAAGCTGCAGAAGAGCCAGAGCAAAACTCAACGGACACCTGCCTGTTTGCCACCCATGCTAGTAAAGGTTCCTTACATCACAGCTCTGCCCAAGATGCCCCTTAAAAGAGCATACAGGGCCTTCATGGACTTACAGGGCAATCTGCCTTGCTGCCCAGGGACACGCAACATCCTCAGTCACAGCGAGGCACACCAACAGCTTGAGCCCCTCTGCACCTCACATGGTAGGGCAGCACCACAGCCAGGTTGCAAAACTAGTAAGGATTGTGTATGTTTTGCTACACGCAAAAAGAAGGATGTGTAATGGTGAGCTTTTAACTTTTTTAAAGCCTTTTTATTCTTACAAACCCATTCTCATTGGTACTTTTTGCTCAATTTCAGGGCCTGGGGCACCAGTAGTAGTCAACCAAGCTTGCAGGGCAAGAGTGAAGTCTACAGAAAGCATTTCAAGTGCCCAGCGTGACAAAGCCCAACCGTGAGTACAACAAACCCCTTTCCCAGCAACATACAAACACTGAAAAGTATGTAGCAAAATAAGCTGAATAAATTAGAAATACTTGAGAAATGTGGTGCAAAATGTAATACAAGGAGAGCTGAACTAAGGCACTTGTTTTCATTTGTTACTGAGGACACCCTCTGTGTCGCATCCTCCTGTGGGAGAAGGTCATCCAAACCAGTCACCACTCCCCAAACCTGGAAATGCTGAACTGTGTGCGAGATAGACACCAGCTTTTACTTCACAGTGCATTACTCCAAGGTGTTACCAAAGTTCTCCTGATAAATGCAGCATCAGCAAATGCTTTAACTCCTCCTCTGTCCCGGTTTTAGACTTCTCATCTGCGTGAGAAGAAGTCACCAGTCTATTTTAAGCAAAAACATTTTTGCAGAAGTCCCTGTTGGCTGCTATTAGCCAGGAGGGATGTGTGCACAGGCCCCGGGAAGGCAGGGAGCGGTATCGAAGTGTGCTGACTGACAAAAACCAGAGCAGCCCAGTTCAGCCCCAGAGCCAGCCCGAAAACAGGCTGTTGTTCAGAGATGCCACAGGCACAGTAAAGGTGGTACGGACAGGCAGGCTTGTTGTGAGGTTGACCGGAGCTCACAGCAGTGAATCGTATTGTCACGGAGTCCATTCAGCTAACAAAATAACTAAAACCACAAAGCACACCATTGCTCTCGCAGTAGTCTCTGAAATGGATGTGAGAACAGGAAAACCTGGATCCAAAGTTACATCTGGAGAGAACACATCACAAAGTTTTCACACCAGCGCTCTGTGCAGCTCTGACTAATCAGGTAGGCGCGGTCAAGCCGGAATCAAGACCCCAAAAATTCACTTCAAGAGGGGAAAAGCAAAGCCCATGCTACTCAGTCTCTTCTCTCCGCAAAGTAAAGGGAAAACGATTCCACAAGCCACAGCAACGCGACACAATGAACGTCCATCTTTTGCTGGAAAAAACGAAGCGCCCGCTCAAGAACCACCAGGTCTGGGGGAGTCTCCGGGGTGAGGCCCTCCCTAAAGGGCCCTGGGCGCGGGGCTGCGGCCGCCTGCCCTCGCGGTCGGGCGCCTATCAATCGCGGGGCGCTATCTCGGGGCAGCCGCAGCACCGCAGCGTGTAGTTGCGGCCGCCGTTGTTGTCCCAGAACTCGCCCTGCGGTCCGCGGTACCGGATGGCGAAGTGAAGGGCCGAACCCTCCCGCAGGCTCGGCGGGACAGGAAGGGTGAAGCAGTAGCGCTCGGCCGCCGGGTCGAGGGGCAGCGGGGCGGCCGGGACGTCCAAGAAGGAGAGCCACTCGTTGAAGGTGTAGCGCACCGTCACTTCGTGGGGGCCGGGGCCGCCCAGCACTCGCACCGTGCCCCGCACGTCGGTGGGCGCCGAGGGCCGCCCCAGCCGCTCCAGGCAGACGCGCTGCCGCTGCAGCCGCTCGGCGCTGGGCTCCCCGCCGTCGGGGAAGTCGGGCACCAGGCGCGGCGCGGGCTGCGGCGGGCCCTCACCGGGCGGCAGCGGGTTCGGCTCGGCGGTGGCCGCGCACTGCAGGCGGGACAGCGCGGCGGGCGGCACCTGCGGCTCCTCGGCGTCGCTGAAGTGCTTGACGCTGGCAAGGCTCAGCCCCAGCGAGTCGGCGAACTGCACCCGCTTCTTGCACTTGCTGCAACAGTCTTCGCCCGCCGCCGCTTCCTCCTCTTCCTCTTCCTCCTCCTCCTCTGCCTCCTCCTCCACCTCCTCCCGCCGCTCGCTGGGGCCGGGGGACGGCGGCCGCCCGCAGCGGCGCAGCTCCAACAGCATCAGCTTGGCGTCGCGGGGCACCGTCGGGGCCGCGCCAAGAGGCCGCCGCTCTCCCGCCGCCGGCTCCTGCCGCAGGCGTGCGGGGCTCGCCATGGCGGGGCGCCCCGCTGGGCCCGTCCCGGCCGCCCCTGTGGCGGCGAGCGGGAGGGCCGGCACCGCTTTATCCGGAGCCCCCGCCGCAGGCCCCGGGCGAGGGGCGCGCCCACCCGCCGGCCCCGGAGCCTCCCCGCGGGCGGGACCTCCCGTAGCGGGCGGTACCGGGGTGGCAGCCGCCGCGACGGGCGGCCACGCACGTCCTCCCGCCCGCGGCCCGTGCAGGGGCTCCCGACACAGCGGCACAGGGGGAGAGCGGCGATCAGCAGCGGCGGGCGTTCAGAGGGCTGCCGCGCCCCGCGGAGCCAGCTGGGCCTGCCGGTGTCCTTTAACCCCCGCTGCCCCCGCCAGTGCGGGTACGGCGGGGTGGAAACATGGGGTCCCGGGCTGCTGGAGGGGGCTTCCTCACCGTTACAGTTAATTATTATCGCCTTCCTCATCATCGCCATTTAGGCTTCCTTCCACCCGTCCGAGACGCCCCAGAGAACGAGCCCCGGGGGTCTGGATTAATAAGGACGTCGCCCAGCTCCGCGCTGGCACGACCGCAGGGTCACGGCCCTGCGCTGGGGGCAGAGGCGGGGAGCGGCCCCCGACACCGGGGCTCAGCCTCTACCCGCCCCGCGCAGCGCCGTGTCCGGCCCCTGTACCCGGCTCCTCATCGGACGTCCGTGTTCTGCGGCTGAGAGGTTGTGAGACCCGCGGCCTCTATGTTTAAGTTGGTTACCAGCCATCCTAACTGCAAGAGGAGAGCTTTGAGACCTCAGCTCGAGGACAGAGCCCCACAGGTAAAAGGAACACCAAAGGGATTCACTTTTTAAAGTATGATGCATTCTGTAAGAAAACCTCAACCATGTTTTACCTATACTTGGTATCAGCAGTACTGTACTGGTGGAAAATCAAGTCCAAAGGCCCAGGAGGCGCACACATATGTACATGCACCCCTTTTGAAGGTCAGACTGTCTTTAAAATTTCCAGTTAAACAAATGAAAAAACATTCAGGGATGAAAAACAAAATACAGACTTTACCATGCAATCAAATAAACAGAATTCCTCTCAGTTTTATTTTCCAAGGATGGTGTATAGTAAAGAGCACCCTTATAACAAGAGTTCTATTAGTATGGTGAGATGCATATCTGAGAATTTTCAACACTTGATTCTATACTTTGTATGTGCCACTGCTGTTGTCTGGGGTGACTTGCACAGGTGATTGGAAAAACACTACCTTATTAAACTTTCCTCCATTCTTTTACTCATGGAAGAGACACTAAAAAGCATCTGCAAATAACGTGGTACTTTCTGAAGCAATATACTCCCACTATGGATTTATATGGTGGTTGTCTTTTTTCCTTTGCATAGTTTGTTTTATTTTTAGCATTAGTCTAGTTGCCAAAAAGCAGCCTCCCAATGTTAATGATTACAGTGCAGCTCAACTGAGTGTGCAGCCTGGGTCTTGCAGACGAATGAGTGCCAAAGCAGCAAAAACATCAGTAAATGGTTTTCTCAGCAGATAAACCTGTGAGGATGTTCTTACTACACCTTGACTGAGGACACTAACAGCAGTTACTTAGAAGTGCCAAATAATCTGACTGCTCCAGCCTCTGGTCTTGCGCTGGACACGGTCGGTAGTTTGATTTAGAGTGCTGTAGGAAAAGGAACAAAGGACAAACATTCTCGCTGGCACCAGCTGTGCTAATGGAAAACATGATGAATACCAGTTTGCCGTCAACTGCTCATCACCACTGCTCTGCTGCAAGCCGTTGGCTGAACTCCTCAGGGGAGCGCTCCTTTGCCTAGTCCAGTCTGAGCAAGCTGCTGTGCCACCATTTCAGCTCTTTGAACTAACCAGACTCAACCGGATCATACTAAACCACAGAGCATGCTCCCTAGTTACTCAGATGAGGCATGCAATGCAGTGTAAGGAGGAGCATGATGGTCTTCCTGCACGGAACTGCTGCCAGGGAAGGCACTGGTTTCACCTGCTTTCACCATCACTCCCAACCTGCTGGTGTCTGTAATGGAGCAGTGGACAACAATGCTGCGCCACTCTCCTGTTAGCATGCACTTTGATGACCACAGGTTGGAACGCAGGTGCCTTCTTACCTATGCCTGGAAACGAGGCCTTATGACCCACCTCTCCGAGGCTTGCAGCATTTCAGATTACCAAGCTGGAAAGAATAGATGATGTGTAGGTAATGGTACTTAGTACTTACCATATGTCCAAGGTTTTTTAGATAAAATACAACACTACTGTTTTCTCAGAGCAATATCTGTTTTATGGTGAAGAAAAACAGAAATGAAGAGAACAGCTTTTACTTCCTCTTGGGGTGTTTATTCCGCTAACGCATGCTTCTTCAGCTTTCCAAATCACTTACAAATGTTTTAAGCAGCAAGGGGAAAAACTGCCATTTGCTGGTAAGGCAAAAAACATTTGGACTTCTAGAAATCACAGAGGAATGTTAAAGGTTCAAGCAAAATAAGAGATAGCAAAAAGAGAAACTTAATGTAAATATTGATAAAAGTTAAGTAATATTGTAGCAATTAATATACATTTCTTATATATATTCCGTAAGTCTGGGAAACAGGCCTGCAAAACCAACTACTGTTCACAGAAATTAAGCAAAAGCAGTTAAGGCAACAGGAATCTCTATTGCAGGAGAAGAATTAAAATCAGGCAATTAACGGCATACAAAGGGAAGGTGGATCTTTAGTGGTAATCGATTGCAAGCATTCTGACAGGGAGCAATTTAAAATCAGATAAACCTTTACAAAAGGTGCTCAACTATGTGACAAACTACACCAGTGGACATTAGTTAAGGAGGCATTTAGTGTTGCCTCTTATGTATTTCAAAATGGACTCTTAAGAAAGAATGGGGCAACCAGGGTCTCAGGTTTTTATTTACCACATTTGTTGTTAAAGAAAATGTTGAGATAAAAGCAGAGGGCTTTCCTAGTAAAAGAGAGACAGCAGACTCACAGTCAGGAAGCTTTTTGCATCCCCTGAGCTTTGACCACATATGTTTAAGGTCATAAACTGCACAAAAGATAAAGACAGACCCTTCTTTCATTTCCCTGCTTCTTGTTTCCCAACTGCCCGCCTTTTTCCCCATCCTGCACTCAATACACACAGAATCATGGAATCATAGAATAATTAGAGTTGAAAAGGACCTCAAGATCATCTAGTTCCAACCCCCTGCCATGGGCAGGGATGCCCCACGCTAAACCATGTCACAGAAGTGTTTGCATCCTAAGATGGCTACTGAGTGATATTAAAAAAAAGCCAAAATGAATGCACAGACCACTTGTGAGTGACCCATGGTATTTCTCAGTTCTCACTCTGATTGCATGGATATATATTTCTCAGGACTTGTTAGATCAGAGTTTTGGGTTGGAGCTCTATTTGATGGGCAATTTAATGAATTGGTCAAGCTGCTTGGATCGATAGTCGTCATCGTTTGAACACAAAATGAACATGAAAATACCTATTTGCAGACACCCAGCGTCAACTGGAAGATTCTGTTGATTAAGCTCAACCATACAATGTAATCCAGAAGCCCGTTCAAACACTGTTCATAATTTCTCTTTATACACTTTTAATACTAGCTTCAATCTTCAAATCCAAAACTAGTGGATTTCCCAGTTAGCCCGGGAGGAAATTATTATTCTTCTGGGTACACCTACTTCAAATATACCAAATCTCTCCAATTTCCCACTCAAGTCTTTGCTAAGAAAATCTCCCATGAGAATAGCTTATCAGAAAACATGTATGAGTAATAACTCCTAAGCACTATGAAACAATTTACAGGGATTTAGAAATATGCAGGGATTATCACAGTTCAATCACAAAATTAATAATATCTTTTGTCAAATTCTAGCAGCATTCATTCATACAGTCTTCTTGCTTCACTTTGAAAATCATGTAGTTCTTCATCCCAATTTTAACAGCCACATTGCTTGTACAAAAATGGCAGGGAGGATATTAATAGCATCCTCACTTATTAGAAAAAGAATGCTCCCTATCCCATGGGAAATTCCAGCTTCTCTGTGCTTTTAATCAGGACAGGATTCCAGTTTACTGTGTTGGTGTGAATGGTCAAGCACTGAATGAAAAACTCCATGGGTCTATACAATCTGAGTAGAAATAATTCAGAAGTTAGATTATTAGACCTAATTATCTTCTTTATGCAGGAGAACCAAGCAGCTGCACTCCAAAAGGACATGCGTTAGATCTGTAATGGGAAAAGTACTGAAATGGGAAAAAATCTTTGAAAGTGATTACTTTAGCTTCCAAGTCTTAAGTATGAAGATTTAAAGCTAATTTGCTCAGCAAGCAAAATTCTTTAGAGCTTTGAGTCTCTTAGTCAGTCACTTTAAAAGCTGTCTGCTGTATATTCGGTCTTATCTCTCAGCAGACTTGCATCTGTGCAATTACTTTAAATGTAGGAAAATATATTTATTAAGTTTTCCTGAATTACAGCAATGGCTGTGTTTCCGGTAATGATGTGGGATATCCTTTTCACTTACTAATACCAAGTATTTCGCAATAAGGCAAGGAATGTCCCTCCATTTGGGTGAAATGCTAAGCTCTTCAGAGGCGGACTTTTGTAATTGATTTCAGTACCTCTGAGATTTCCCTGCATCTGGTGTAAAATCAAGCCCATTCTTTGTGATATATGGTACAAAGGGTATTTTTTTTTTTTTACTTTCTGTTTTGCAGAAATTGTATGGAAAAGATTCCAAGTGCTTGAACAAACACTAAATTCAGACTGGAGTTGGCATTAACTGTGACAAAACCATGTTGCACAAAAACTTTCCATTCACTAAGATTTCTGAAGCATTGCTTGGTTCTTGCAGCTTTTGGAGGGGTCAAGATTTGGATTGATACTTTTGATATTTATAAGATATTTATCTTTTATTTTCATGTGGTGCACTGAAAATCTTAAGTCATTTGTCACATAAATTATATTACAATAAAACCCCCTCCCATGTACAAGCTGCCATTCTAATAGAGCGACTTACTGTTGCATTTCAACAACTTAACCCAAATAGAGTGTCTTTGAAAAGGAAAAAATCAGGTAATCAGTGAAAGAAATGTTTCAGCTTCCCAAATGTATTCACAGCATAGGAGTTGAAAAGGGTTTTGTTTTATGGGTTTTGTTTGGTTTATTGTGAATCTCCAGAAAGCTGTAGAACCACGTCTTTTTCAAAGGTTTCTGATGAACACTAGGATCCAGGTTCTCACATGTAAAACCTCTATGTTTATGTATATTTTTTATTTAGCAATCTAGGAAAAATACAGTTTGGATCAAATTCTTACTCTACATTATGCTAGTATATTGCTTTGGACTTCAGTGAGAAATAAGCTCTATCTTATCCAGAGTAGCTTGATATAAAGGGCATTCTACCCCCAAAACTGTTACTGGGCTATTAATATAATCATTTTTTTTCTTGCCATCTGTCTTAAATGGCTGGATTGTGCTCCTGCCCTGCCACCTAGCAGACTGCCTCTGGAAAAGAAAAACCGATGTCTTCTTAAAATGCTGAAAGAAAGCATATTCAGACAGATGATATATTCACCTCTTGGCTAAGGATGCTCCAGAATTCCAAATGCTTGACAAATCCTCTAAAATGAACTCCTAGAAAGTGTATAAAACATAAAACATAAAATCAACACATCTCTAGACCAGCTTTTTGTGTTGTTAGCACATGAATATTAGATGTCCATGGCATTATTTTTTTTTTCCCTCTAGGTTTTTTGCCGATTGGAAATAAGACACAAAAATGGAAAACGACATTAACTTGTACCTACATTAATCCTGTTTTGCATTTCTGCGTTTGTCACCAGCAGCAAGTTGTGTAGTTCACTCAAAATCAACAGCAGCATGAACTGATTTGGGCTCTCTAAGGGCAATGGAATTGGCCAGCTGGTCAGAAGGACCTTCATGACAGCAGCTGGCGAAACCTCCACCGGTCTTTAGAGTCTTGTTTGACGTGGCATAATGGAATGCTGACCTGACCTCACCAGCTCTGACACCTCCCTATCTCTTGGGAAAATAGAGCTGTGCAGTAATAGCTTGTTCTAATAACTCCTGGCAAATACAGACCAACATTTTCAGTCCAGCGGTCACAACCAGGTAAGTTGTATGCGTCTCACATTTCTTTCACTTCGGTTAAAACATGAGAATAGGCTTTCCAAGTAATCTTGCTGTATCAACCTCAGGTTAAAAATGGTTTGTTTGAATGTATTTTTTTTCAAACTGCTGAAAAAGGAATAAATTCAACCCTGTCTCTTTGCAGCTCTCCAGGACTGCTTCAGTTATATTGTTCTCACTTGCTAAACTATAATAGTAGATGGCCAAACAGGCATCTGATAAGAGTATATCCTGTAAAAGAAAGAATGTTTATCACCGTTATATTGATTCTTATGACTTATGAACATTATCACTTCAGTTGATTGTGTGTATATATATACATATATGTATGCACCAGCAACTAGCTATCTGTAACACAATATAGTACTGCTAAAAGCACAAAAGACTTCAGAGTTGAATTTCAGTGAATAAAATAGCTTATGTAGTGGTCTGAACAAAGAGAGATTTGAGTTTCTAAAAAATGTTAATAGCTTTTACAGTAGAAAATATAAAGAGCAGAAATATATGCTGCTTTAATAATACTGTACCATTCTAACAAGCATCTACTTGACAACTCTCAAGTGCATGAACAAGAAACAGGATTGCAAAAGTTAACAGTCTACAAATAAAAAACCCCTGAAATAGCCATATATGAATGCAGAGATGCTCAGTTCTGCATCACTAGAAGTAAAAAATAAGAGTTTCTATTTCATTGACTATAAATACAGTTCAGTCCCACAGTCCCGATGAATTCTGTCCCACAGTATCCACCTACAGCTGGAAACGCAGAAAAGGAGCTCCATCTGGTGGTGTGGTTGATTGTAATTGCTTTTAAATTTAATTTAATTGCAAATACATTCTTCTCTAGCAACGAAATTAAAAATTGAAGTAACATGTAAAAGATCACCTGTCCTGCAAACTGAACCAGTATTGTCTAACATTTTAAAATCAGGACCTTCTTCTATCTGAAGTTAAGCAGAGTTGAAGCTTTTTAACAGCGGGGACACATGTTCCTGCCAGAGTACTAATCCAGGACAGAAATATAGCATCAAACAAAAATGAAAGGGTGTGTTAGCACACTTCAGGAGGTAACCTGCAGAAGTCCTGGAGTGGGGAAACAAGAAAGCAGGAATCACTGGTTAGAGGATGAAAGAGTAGGAGGCATCTGAATGTGAAGTCAGGGTTGTTGGTGAACCTGTCATATAAAAGCTTATAGAAAGTTTATAGAGGTATTAAAAAAAATATTGCTGTGTCCCCTAGTAAGGAAATAAACCATTCTATAGTTAGGTCTTTGGTTTTGGATTCTTTTTAAATAAGAAATTATGACTAAATGGCAATTTTGTTGAAAAAGACGCTATTTCCTGTCTTCAAAAAAATCTTGAACTGTTCTAGCTGTAGCAGATTTCCAGCATTTTAGAATGAAAGCCAAAGCAGATGCTTTAATCATGTTTTCATGTGATAAAATTACTATTATTTTAGGAAGCTGCTTTCTTCTTCCCTGCCTCCACTACACTCTTATCACCTGAGCTGTGAAAATGGCAGACTTGTTAATGCATTGACAAATGCAGTAGAGGAAGCTGGGCAAACAGCTCAGAAAAAAATAAAGATCAGGGTAACCAGCACCTGTACTGGATGTTGGCAAAGAATCGCTGAACAAACTGCAGTGCTGCTGATGGTCAAGTTAAATAAGTTGACCTGAGCCTACAAATAATTTTAGCAACTATTTAATTGCAAATATATGTGTAGATGGAACATCTGAGTAATATCAGTGAAGTCACTGCTTTGTAGGACTGGAAGATATGTTCCCTCAAGCTGATGTTATAAAATGTTACAAGCATTGTAAAATGTAAAACTAATTAGCTAAATGACACAAGGTTTAGACACTGAAAGTTCTATGCCTACTTTCATGTACAACCTCACGTCTGCTACAGCTTCTTGAAAAACCCATGGCAATTTCTCTGAAGACAGCATCCTGGATGAAGTTTGTGCTAAACAGCAGCAATCTTAAACAGATATATGTAAATCTTGTCACTCAAACTCAGGTAAATAAAATATACTTTGTCTACTCTTTTGTAGTGTCCACATTTCAATGGAGATATATGCTGTGTTTCTTCAAATCAATCCATTGCTACTTTTTTCTAAAGAGTACAACAAAGCTTTATATTAATTATCCACAGAAAAATCCATGTTAAAAGAATGTTGAGAATACAGATTTGAGAAATGATATGTAGAACTTGCCCAGTCACGTTGTCTTTATTACCTTAATGCAGCCATTTTCAGTGCACCATGTAGGTTACAGCCTTTAATTACACATTCTTAGGCCATTTTTCCCTCAGATTGCCTCAATAAGCACACAAGATAGATTGCTACTCAATGGTTGTGTCACTGCTTTTCCCCGCATTGCTCGATGTATAGCTATAGGCCTTATTTATTGACTAGTGTTTGAGTCCTGCTCTGGAGGCGTGATCGGATGTCCTCATGTGATCCTCCACAGTGCTCTGCACCACAATATCTTTCAAGTGCTTCAGAAAGAGTAGACTACTGTGAGATGAGGTATTATTCCTGATTTTACTGTGAGTGAGCTGAGTTGCAGAGAGGTAAAGGTAAAAAGCGTCCACTTAGAGTAAGTGCTCACTTTGGAAAGGTGCACCTTGACTTTTGAGGTTGCTTATCAGTATAGAAGATTTTTCATAGGTTCAGAGCATCACTTCTTTTGATTTCAGCTACAGCTGTAAGTGCTCAGTACCTCAGAAATCTGACTACTTGAGTCCTCAGGGTAGAAAGTTAGCAACATGCAATAGGTACCAAGTTAGTTTAAGCAACCTCCATAGGATTGCTAGGTGCATTAACAGCAATAAAATTTAGTCCCTTTAGGCTAGAAAGCACTTGCCTTCATGGCAGGACCATCCTTTCCCTTCCTGCATTCTTTGCAATTTGAATCAAATCAAGTCCAAGTCCTCCAGCCATGTAGGTAGCATGTGATCATGGCATGAACACCTTATCAAAGAACATTATCATGATTCATATCATCATGAATCAGGATTGCAACCTTAATAAAGTTCTTTCAGACTCTTTGTTCCCACTACTGGCTTGGCATAATTCAGGGCAGTTCCATTTATGAGCCATCTGCAGATAATACATAGTTCACATTATCATTCAGTAAATATTTAAGAACAAGTTTAGCTAAATATGTTTTCTTTGCTGGTGTCTGGACTACTAATCTGCTGTAACTCTGCTTCTGTCTCCATTTTCATACCCAACTAAAACAAAAAGACAAATCCCACATGTCTCCTATTTCTTTTCACTCCCAAACTGATGAGATATTTAAAGGCTGCTACTTCCATGATTCAGTAGATCATTTCTAATGTCTCTATAATATGATAGACTGTAAATGCAACCTAATGGTGCCAAAACTGTGTTGTTTATCTTTTTACTTGTTGAAGCAGAAGGACTCAACTCACTTCAGTTTGAAAATATTTCAAGAAGGCACCATACTGTAAAGAGCTTGAAAACAACCCAGTTGAAAGAAGACACTTCATTTTCAACATAAAGATGCCCCTGAATAAGAAGTGGTGCCATTCACATCCTGCTCTGTCTCTCAACCAAACAATTGAAGTGCACGGGCACAATTAAAGTCAACAGAAAGTTTTTACTGCTCTATGTTACCATGTTTTCAACAGTAGTAAGTAGGTCACTGCTCATCACATTGGACTTGTTTAATTCCATGAATAATGTCACTGATGTTAAGGTTATAATTCCAAACTTACACTGCTGTAAATGAGTACAGGATATAATTCTGAATCTTTTAAGTAAATTACAGATTGCAGAGTCTCAATTATGAACTGATTTCTGGTAGCTAATGTTTCTCTTCCCTACATACCACTACCTCTTAGTCATATAAGCAGTCTTACCCAGATCCCTTCCATTCGAGCATCTTACTTGCAGATGTAAGGATGACTCAACAAGATCAAGAGTAGGCAGGCCAGTCCTGGGGAACCAAAAGCTGGAGCCTTAGTTACCTTATGGAGTGATTTATTAATCAGGCTGGAGTCACAAGGAGGAGCAGCTTAACAACCAAGGGTGAAGAATGAACTAATGAACTGAGCAAGAGTTTAAGAACAGTGGTTTCATTTTCATTCTGAATATTTAATGGATTCAATTATTAAATTAAGTTAGAATTACCCCAAAGGCCTAGTTCAACAGTTATTTTCTCTCCTTCCCAGTTTTCCTATTTTATCCATTGTCTTATCCCCCCAAGTTAAAAAAAAAAAAAAGGCATTTCTTATTCCTCCCACAAGAAGGATGCATCCATTCCCCACAGAAGGTGCTTCCTTTTCACTCCTGGAACAAAATGTTTATCTTGGCCAAAAGCAGAGCTTTTTCTTTTAACTGTGAAGCCCTTCTTATTTTCAAATTTGAAGATTAATGACGCTATGCAAAATTCTATGTCTCTTCCCTGCCATATGTTCAGGGGGTGTCTTGTCGTTATGGTTTACGACTGAATCCATGTAGTCATCATTTCTTGATTCATATTACAGAACAGTAAGACCCATAAAGTACTGGCACTGAACTGCAACAACATGCATGTCGCTTTCTTTATTTTTCACAGTTAAATGCAGTGGATAAAAGCAGTGAGGTGGTGACCTTTCAGTATGTTCTGCAGAGAGCTCTAGTCCTCCAGGCAACCAGTGAAGTCTAAAAGCTTATTTGAGATGCTGTGCCTTCACACTGATCTAATTTTTGCTGTTTGCTTGATTGAATGAATGGTGCAGTTTCTTGTCTGGATTTTTCATCTAAAACAAAATTCCAGGCATATGCAAAGGCTTGCCTGTTCCCTAATATGTTTGGCCAGAAGCAGTAGCAGCAACTTTGGCAAGAAGTTAATCTGAACACAAACTGCTAGCAGGCAGAATACAAGGACACAAGTTCTAAAGATGAAATTATTTTTCCTTCCCATCATGGCAATTAGCAAGTGGTTTGCTGTGAATTGGTTGTGTATCAAATGATGCAGAAGCTCCTTGGACCTCAGGTAAAGATCTGACCTGTAGCGGCAGAGCTTTTATTCATTTCTTTTTTTCTCGAATATTATGCGTGAAAAAATAATGGAGAAAATACCACATTTTCCCCATCTGTTTGGATACAAATCCATTTATAGGAAAAAGAGTCGGTTTAGATTCACCAAATTCACAGATTGCTTGTCTTTCCAAGTGGTATTTTCAGTATGTCATTCAAAATATGTACTTAAAACAATAGAAAAGGTCTTAAAGTAATTCTAAAAAAAACCCAATAAATGAGGCTGCATGTATGAACATCCCAGGGAAGTACGAGAAAAAGAAAAGCAGACTAGAGCAGCCTGCTCACATCACGTCGTGCTGTACACTCCTTGAAAAGATGCTTGGGAGGCTTCTGGTCTTAAAAATCATGGGAACCTCAGGAAAAAGAAAGTCAAACACAGGCTTCAACTCATGTATGCACACACATATATATGCACATACCATATATACCATATACACATATACACACATATTTATACCCTTATATACTCTTTTGTGTTCCCAAATACTTTAATGTGTTTATAGTAACTTGACAGTTACCCTTCATATAGTCTTTGTAATACTTCCTGGACAAAACTTGCATCCATTTACCCTACAATCCAGTTTAATATTAGCTGCTGCCAAGCACAGTTGGAGGGTGGGGGCAAGGCTAATACTTTTAGTCGTATAAACTTATATAAAACTTTCAGATTTTTACATGAAGGTATCCCACTCCTATTCCTTACCACTCTCTTCAAGGGCTCCATAAAACTCATTCCTGACACTGGAGTTTCCAAGTGATTGCACAGAAATGGTTCAAAGCCTATAAATATAACATGCGTAGTCAACAGGTGGTTATGGTATTCTTTTAACATTAATGTCGAAAATTTTGCAAAGAATTTACATTTAAAACTTAAAAATGGGAACCTAAATTTGAAAGTCTGAATTCACATTTAAGTCTCAGTGTGAGACTGCTTTCAAAATGACACACGGATATGCACACTGACTTTGGTGCAGCTTGTGCTGGCACCAAATTGCCAACATACGAATAAGGCTTGGGCATTACGGGTGTAGTCTACAAAATACTCCAAGCACTAAAAATATATCAGAAATGGAATGATAAGAAGAGCCTGCTAATAGAGAAGAACATTTTAAAGAAAAAATTAAGTGAATGTGATTTGAAACTTTAAGTCATATCTTTGAAAGTTATTTATAATATGGCAGACTACTAAAACCCATGTCTGTAACTGCAAATCTAATAAAATACACATTTTATAACAACTTGGTATGTAAATATTCTTAATCCTAATAACAGGAATTAAGTGGAATTGGAAAGCTAATATTAAAGAGAGAAATCATATAGCCAGGAACTCCAATAACTGCTTTTTCACTACCTATGTACAGGCTCAGTGGCTGAGCCAACCTCACCATCCAGCTGTAGAGAAAAATCTTCCAGTTGGCTGAGAGGACAATCTTGTCTTGCTACAGTTTTCTTCATCTGTTGGCACCATCTTCAGCTTCTCTTTGCTTGAAACAAGCAACCACATGATGTTGATGCTGCATTGTGAAAGGATGATGGAGATTTTCTTGTGCTAAACTTGCAGGGCCAGTATGCACTAACATACAAAGGAGTGCATAATAACAGGTAAAGGAAATATTACTGATTTAGTGGTGGGAATGACAAATCCTCTCCTTGAATCACATAATTGTTAGGGTTGGAAGAGACCTCTAAAGATCATATGGAATTACTCTGCACTGATCTTAAGAAAATGCATCCTACTTTGAACATTAAATTTCTACTTAATTGTTTGGGTTTTATTTAAAGGTGTATGTCTTCATGACAGTGCATTAAAGTTAATAGTGTGATTTACTGCAATCCTAGGAGCTGCACTAATGTTCCTATAAGCACAGTGCTCTAACGATATTATCGAGGCCATTTTTACAGGGATAGGTAATATCCTGTAACAGACCAATTCATGTAACTGGAAAAATTACTTACAGGTTGAGAACAAGACTGCTATGATAAGTTTAACATGATAATGTTAACTGGTTATTCAATTTGAGGAAAAATAGTGTCTGGTATCTGTAGAGCTGGAGGAGGAGACCTTAGCATAGGAAAAGGCAGCAGCATTTCCCTGTGTTGTTATAGGACAAGGGAAGGGACGCATATTTAGCCGTAATGTGATCAACAATTGATCTGTTCAGAGGGAGAGAGATGATGCATGAAAATTTCCCATCACCATGCAAGACTCAGCCAAAATCTGATCCTGAAGAGGTAAAGACACTTCTTGAATATAGACGAAATACACTCCTGCTCCCCCGAACCCTGTCAGATGAATTATCTTAATTTCTTCTCCCACTGTAGTATCACAAAAGTGAGAGAGAATGAGGTTTCCCAGATTACAGTGAGTTTCAACTCCAAAAGAAACAGACCAGGTGGTTGGGTTTTTTCTAAATTGCAGTTAAACCAAATGCAGCAACTCAGCCCGTGGTTAGCATTCACTGTTCTTCCTGGCTCCAACAGCTGTTTTGGGGAGTAGCTTGCCGGAAGCTTTGTTTGGAATTTCCTTGAAAAACAAGTCTGAGTGGCATCTTTTTTTACAGTCCATCGTGGCTCTGAATATTTGGACCGAAGTGCATAAAAACAGGATATAAAGCTAAGTATCCACGTCTTCACCTTCTTTCCACTTCCCTTAATGAAGAAAACAGTTGATGCTGATCAAGTAAATTGCTGGTTTTCAGTCTCACATACCTTATTAATTTCAGATTAAAATTCAGAACAAAGCACCAGAAGTACCTGTTTGTTTTCTCTTTTGCAAAGCACTAATTACAATAGCCAAGGTTACAAGATTTAAGCAACTTCCTTCCTTCTCTGCTGCAGTCAGAAATATTTGAGAAAGAAAAAAAAATAGTGACTAAAAAGAAAAATATTTTGATTCATCTTAAAGGCACAAACCAATTTCAAAATACCTGTGACAAATACCTGTTTAGATTTGACTTTATGAAACTCTAGGTATTTTAATAACGTTATTTTTTAAATCAGAAAACCCAGCAGAAAAACAAATTATTTAAGATTGATCTTGAATAGGGAAAAAATACATGGAAGAAGCAGCTGGGCTTTGCAACTAGAGATATTGTACATAATTTGCAGATCAGACTTTTCTTTCAAACTCAAGCCATTTTATACAAAAACAGAATCCAATTTCACCCGTTCTGGGAAATATTTTAGAGATCCTTCCCTATTCCTAGCTACTACCACAGGTTGCCTCAAGGCATTGCTTTCCTTTTGACTACAGCCTCTAACTGTCTTCAAGCATGCAGAAACTGAATTGCTGTAAAACTGCATTACTCTGTCACACATTTGAAATCCTTGGGAAAATTGTGATCTCTTTACAGGGGCTCTGTTGCTTATATTATTTAAAGTGTAAAATGTCTTTTAACAATATACAGAAACCCCATTCCCAATTACTCGCAAAATTGTAACAACACTATAAAAATGTCAGCATTTACCAACAATTAATGTACAAATATATAGCCCATTTAAAGTTAGGGAAAATCTATGTGTTACAGCACAGACTACTGGACTGCTAAGTGAGGTTTCTTTTAAGTAGTTCAGTATCTTCAGGGATAACATACATACTCTAGAGTAGGACAGCCCATATATATGAGAAGGGTGGGTTAAAATTAATGGCTTGACATATGAACCAAGCTAACTGAAGACTGATGTGAATCCCTCAGTGTTCCACTATGCTGCAGTGAACTACACTCCTACCAAAACCTCCAAAATACTGACTTTGAATATGTAGCCACAAATCTTGATTGCCTTGACCCTTCCCCAGCATATTTTTTATTTATCCATTTGTATCCCTAGAGAAAAGCATAAATTGTGCTAAGCATAGAGCTCACAAAAAACCCCAAAACCACCGCCACCACCCCACCAAAAAAACCACCAACCAAATAAAACCCAAAAATACACACAACAAACAAGAGAAAACCCAGTTCCACAGGCTGCTTTGAGTATAGCCGAATTTCCTCTCTGGATCTCTGGGTTTATTGATCACAGGCTTGAACTTTTCACCCCTTTAGTAGAACAGGCTTTCTGATCATCTCAGCGTGATGCTCATATGCACACAGAGGCTTCTGCTTGCGGGTATGATAATGACTGACATTAATCACATAATGCTTTTCCCATTAATGTTTGCATGCTTTAAATGAGAAGGCTACTGTGATTGCTTAGCCTTTTTTTATTATAATTCATAATAATCCAATTAATCAAATTTCTACAGGCAATGTAAGTGTATAATTCAGCTCTTCTACACAAATGTTAATGAGCCAGTGACCTCGTGACGGGTAGCTTCATCTCACTCTCACACTGAGAGCTGGAGGACGCAAGCCACTGAGCTTCACAGCAGCAGTGTCTTGGTGTAATTTCAGGAAACAAGCACTTGGAAAGCACATGCCAGAAACAAGTGGGTCTGGATCACCTTAACAAGCCAGAAGTACTTAACTAGTAACTCCTCAGTAGCATCCCTCCTTCATTCAAACAAGCACAGCTCTCTAACACAGCCCTTGCAAGAACCAGCCTTTTCACGCTGCTAGATATTTATAGCTATGAAGTCAACAGCATCAAGCAGACCCAAACATAGACAGAGCACCACGAACGTTCAGTCTATGCTAGAAGTGGAGCCTGAACACATCAACACTGAAGCTGGAGCCGTAGCAGAAATTCACCGGACTAGAAATGCAGATCTAGAAAACTAAAGCACTACCTATTTACCTCAGCCAAGCAGCCAATAACTGACCAGGTAGTGAACAAGAGTGCCAAGTTATGATATCAAACCACCAAGACATGTAGCTCATGGTGGCCTTCCATGATGGGGCTATGGAACTGATGGACAGGGGTAGAGCAGTTGATGTCATCTACCTGGACTTGTGCAAAGCGTTTGGCACTGTCTCACATGACATCCTTGTCTCTAAGTTGGAGAGACATCAATTTGATAGGTGGACCACTCGGTGGATAAAGAACTGGCTGGATGGCCGCATGCAAAGAGTTGTGGTCAATGGCTCAATGTCCAGCTGGAGACCAGTAACGAGTGGTGTCCCTCAGGGATCGGTGCTGGGACCGCTCTTGTTCAACATCTTTGTCGGTGACATGGACAGTGGGATTGAGTGCACCCTCAGCAAGTTTGCCGATGACACCAAGCTCTGTGGCTCGGTTGATACGTTGGAGGGAAGGAATGCCATCCAGAGGGACCTTGACACGCTTGTGAGGTGGGCTGATGCCAGCCTGATGAAGTTTAACCATGCCAAGTGCAAGGTCCTCTACCTGGGTCGGAACAATCCCAGGCACAGTTACAGGCTGGGCAGAGAAGAGATTCAGAGCAGTCCTGTGGAGAAGGACTTGGGGGTTTTGGTTGATGAAAAAATGGACATGAGCCGGCAGTATGCACTTGCAGCCCAGAAAGCCAACCGTATCCTGGGCTGCATCAAAAGAAGCGTGACCAGCAGGTCAAGGGAGGTGATTCTGCCCCTCTACTCTGCTCTCCTGAGACCTCACTTGGAGTATTGTGTGCGGTTCTGGTGTCCTCAGCATAAGAAGGACATGGAACTGTTGGAACAAGTCCAAAGGAGGGCCACGAGGGTGATCAGGGGACTGGAGCACCTCCCGTATGAAGATAGGATGAGAAAGTTGGGGCTCTTCAGCCTGGAGAAGAGAAGGCTGCGTGGAGACCTCATAGCAGCCTTCCAATATCTGAAGGGGGCCTATAGGGATGCTGGGGAGGGACTCTTCATGAGGGACTGTACTGAGAGGACAAGGGGTAACGGGTTCAAACTTAAACAGGGGAAGTTTAGACTGGATATGAGGAAGAAATTCTTTACTGTGAGGGTGGTGAGGCACTGGAATGGGTTGCCCAGGGAAGTTGTGAATGCTCCATCGCTGGCGGTGCTCAAGGCTGGATTGGACATAGCCTTGGTTGGCATGGTTTAGTGGGAGGTGTCCCTGCCCCTGGCAGGTGGGTTGGAGCTAGATGATCTTAAGGTCCTTTCCAACCCTAACTATTCTATGATTCTATGATTGAGTAAAATCATAAGAAGATGATGGTTCATATCTGTGTAACACTGCAGTAGTTGAACAAATGACCCTACCATAACCTATACTTTTCTATACAAAGTTCCTACACTGATCTAGACTGAACAAACTTTTCCTCTTGGCATCCAACTAGCTAAGGGAGAGGAATAAGCAAACTCATGTACCCCTAAGTGTTAATATTGAACTCCTCATCTAGAAAATGCAAGTCAAGATATCCCTAGGGAAAGCTTAAGATCTCTGGAACTACTGTTGTCAAACTGGCATAAAAAGCAAGCATCAGCTTTGCCAACTTGATGGGCGTTTGGTGAACTGACCCAAGTGGTGGTTTAAGTAAGGTTACATACAGCCTTGTACAGACGACAGAAACAGAAAATATGAAGCAAGTTGCTTGGTACCATTTTAAACTAAATTAGGAGCCATGAATCTAGAGGATAGGGAGAGAAATACTGCAGGAAGATGGAAAGAGGGGATTTTTATGTGTTTTATATAAAATATACAATGTACAGAACAAGCAGTGAGATGGCATATCGGAGGCAGGGCCCAAACCCACAGCCCTTGTGCACCGTGCTTGCTGACCTGGGCAGTCCCTTTTGGAGGGATGCAAGATCTTGTGATCTTGTAAAACTGCAGCTATTACTACAAATATGCTCAGAAATTTAACAGATGACAAATTGTCAGTATGAATTCACATACTTGGTGTATCTCTGTAAGGCCCTGTCATGGGTTCAGCAGCAGGAGTCATTTTTCTCCTTCTTGGTAGCTGGTGCAGCGCTGTGTTTTTGATTTTGGGCCTGGGAACAGTGCTGATAACACCAGTGTTTCAGTTACTGCTTAGTGATGTTTTGGTCGGGCCAAGGACTTTCTGAGTTTCATGCTCTGCCAGGGAGGAGGGGAGCCGGGAGGAAGCAGAGACAGGGCACCTGACCCAAACTGACCAAAGAGGTTATTCCATATCACAGCACATCATGCCCAGGATGGAGAGCAGAGAGCAGAGACCCGGAAGGGTGGGGGTGCACTGCGTGGTTGGGCTTGGTTTTAGGTGGTGAGCAATTGTATTCTTTCCTTGTATTTGCCTTGTCATTATTATTATTGGTGGTAGCAGCAGTGGTCTTGTGTTATACTTTAGTTACTAAACTGTTCTTATCTCAACCTGTGGGAGTTGCATTCTTTTCTATTCTCCTTCCTATCCCTCCGGGAGTGGGGGGCAAGAAAGAGGGGGGAGTGAGTGAGAGAGAGTCTGCGTGAGTTAGGCTTAAACCACGACAGGCCCTAATGAAATGTTCCAAAATCGGGGCTCTTTACCCAAGGCCATTCCTTATTTTTTCGCTTTTACAAAGTTGCCTTTACTTTTTGCCATCTCCAACAGCAGTGGCCTGCCTCACAGGGCACACACACTCCTGCAGCTCCTTGGGTTTATGCATTTCTCACATTTGCTGTAGGGTAGAAGGAAGCAGGTTGCTTGATGTCTTGAAAGCCTGCCTGGTGCCATCATCCACCCTGGGACACGCTTCTCTCCATCTGTTTTATCCCTCCACGCATTCCTCTCTTAAAACCGTTCCATGTCAGGACATGAGCCCTGGACACATACAACTCTCCCCTCAATGCCAGTGGGGCCCATCTCCTCCTTGCAGAATTCATAGAATCATAGAATCAGCTAGGTTGGAAAAGCCCTTTGAGATCATCAAGTTCAACCATTATCCTGGGACTGCCAACTCTACCACTAAACCATGTCACATAGGGCCTCATCTAAATGGTTTTTTTAACACTTCTAGGGATGGTTACCCCACCTCTTCCGTGGGAAGCTGTCCCTGGGGAGCTTTGAATTGTCAGTAAAAACTGTTCAGCAGCAGCAGCCATTTTTCTGCATCTTGGTAGCTGGAGCAGCGCTGTGTTTTTGATTTGGGGCCTTGGAACGCGCTGATAACACCAGTGTTTCGGTTACTGCTTAGTGATGTTTTGGTCTGACCAAGGACTTTCTGAGCCTCATGATCTGCCAGGGAGGAGGGGAAGCTGGGGGGAAGCAGAGACAGCACACCTGACCCAAACTGACCAAAGAGTTATTCCATACCACAGCACGTCATGCCCAGGATGAAAAAACGGGGAGCAGAGACCCGGAAGGGTGGGGGTGCACTGCTTGGTCGGGCTGGGTGAGCTATTGTATTCTTCCCTTGTATTTGCCTTGTCATTATTATTATTGGTGGTAGCAGTAGTGATCTGTGTTATACTTTAGTTACTAAACTGTTCTTATCTCAACCTGTGGGAGTTGCATTCTTTTCGATTCTCCTTCCCATCCCTCCGGAAGCAGGGGGAAGAAACAGGGGGAAGTGAGTGAGAGAGAGACTGCGTGAGTTAGAGAGGCTTAAACCACGACAACCATGAAAATAAACTCTGCAACCAGAATGAGAGGTTAGAATGACATTACTTTAGTATAGTACCAGGTGCATATGGGATTTCTCCACCCATCTTCAGTCCTCGTTGCCTTGTCCGTGACTATGTCTCTATACATGATGGAATATCATAGAATCACAGAATGGTTCGGGTTAGAAGGAACCTTAAAGTTCGTGTAGTTCCAACCACCTTCCACTAGACCAGGTTGCTCTAAGCCCCATACGACCCGGCCTTGAACACTGCCAGGATGGGGCATCACAGCGGCTGTTGGGCATGGGCTCAGTTTGGGCTGAGACACGAGCGTTCCACGGAGCGCTTTAACTGCTGTCAAGTACAGCTGCGGCACCGCAGCACCCACACGGGTATCGCTGCCCGACCCGTTGCGGGGAGACTGCGAGAGCCAAAGGCACCGAGCGTGCAAACGCGCAGCGACCGCCGGCACCCCCACCCCCACCCCCACCACAGTAACGCCGCGCAGACCCCGCACCGCACCGGAAGCGGCTGCGCCACCGAAGCAGGCGGAAGTGAGCTCAGGGCACCGCTCGTTGCCCGCCTCCCTCCGTCCGGCGGGCCGGTGCGTGCCGGTGGCTGCGCCCTCCCTTGCGGCGCAGCGTGACCGGGGCCCGCAGCCCGCCGCGGCGGAGGATGGCCGTGCCGCCGCTGCAGCGCCTCCGCCAGGCGCCGCGACACCTGCTGCTCTGCGAGAGGGGGCACGCGCGGCACCCGCGCTCGCGCCACGCGGCCCACGTGCGGGACCACGCCTACAACTGCCGCGTGAGTGCGCGCGACCGCCCGCCTGCCCCCCATTGGGGGGGGGGGACCCCGCTGAGGTGGTCGCTGCCCCGGCTGGGGTGGGGGGGGGGGGAAGGAGGTCCTGGGGAACGGTGCGTGGCCCCTCCGCGGGAGAAGGGCGGATGGAGGCGTCCGTGCCTCCTCGGCCAGACCGGGGGTCTCACACAGCGCCTTGAAGAGTGGAAGACCATGCAGACGCAAACTAGAAGAGAGGTGGGAGGAGTGACAGTTTCGTCGGTGCTGCCCACCGAGCCCTACAGGGAGCACCATCCACAAATTCCCAGTCCAAGCAGTGAGGGGCTGAGGGAGTCCCTCAGCAGGGAGGGGCCTTGCCCCAGGTGTAACCTGAAAGCGCTCAGTTTCCTGCTGTCCCTGCCTCTGCCAGAGTATCCTGTCATGCTCTCATCAGCTGCTTAATTGTTTTGGACGACTTAATGTGCAAAGTCCAGTTTTTGCCAGCTTGCTCTCTTTGAATGTTAAAAGTTACAGTCAGATCCTCTTGCCATTTCCTTAGTAATTTTTTTCAGCAGCTAATTAGAAAGCTTCCCACTTGTGTGGCAGGAAGCCCATCTGTCAGTTGTTACTTCTCTCACATATGTGTGCAAAGGGAGATACAAACCTCTTCTCTGAGAGCTTTTGGATAAAAAGTTTGAGGGATAAAGGGAGAAGGAGCAAGGGGGACTGACCTTTATGCTGCTTGGGCATAGTTGCTGGGAAGCATGGTACTTGCCCATGTAATAACATTTTCTGTGGTCTCCTGGGCTTAAGAGTTCTCTTGATCTATGAAACACATACAGGCATGGTTTTAAACAAAAGGGAAATTAAAGGTGGGCAATGGGACCAAAAGACAAAAATGCTGCATGTAGCAAGAAAACCTAGGTGCTTGTCTCTTTTGAAAGTCAGTTTTCTGCCTTCGATTAATCAGAAGTAAGAGCCTTTTTTGTGAGCCCATCTTCAGGCTTTGCTCTGATAGTTTGTTCACTCTTCTGACCTCCAAAGCATTCCATGCAGGAGAGTGCATTGATTTAAAAACTAGTTGAAATTCTACTTCAGTCTTTACTTTTCCACTGAGATTACATAAATGCTTAGCCTACATTTTTAGTTATAACTGCTTCCTGCAGCAAAGGCTGAAGGAAATGTTCCAGTGCAACATCAAGCTAAATTTATAATGACGTGAACCAAGATCTTAACTCATGCTGTGTAAAGTCATGCCTTTACTTAACACCTCAAACGCTATTGTATAGCATATAAAATGCAAAAAAAAAAAAAAACCCTCCAAATCCAAATAATGTATTTAGAGAACCTAGAGACTTTGTACTAATTGATGCATTTTGAAGACAATAGCCTGATACTATTTTTTCTTCATCTCATTTTGGTATAATATACTCATGTCCTTGAAAAGTAGAGTTTTTATTTCGTATTTCTTGGATTTCTTCTAGAACAGATTTTAGGGTATGATTTACATTACAGATATTTTCCTAATAGGTGTCTTTTTTGATCCCTGAATGTGGCTTGCTACCTGAAGTGCTGAAAAGCACTATTGCGGATGTTGGAGAGTACTACCTGGTAAGGAATTTACCGGTTCATGAATTGGTCGCTCATGATTTCATTGATGCTTTTGTGAAGAAAGGTAAGGAAATCAGAACATGACCGATGCAGTAATAATATATTTCTTTTTCATAGCACAGTGAAATCAATTAATATGTATTACTTTAAAGGAAGGGAAGGAAAAGTACTAAGAAAATTTTGTGTTAATTTCTTTTTCTGCATTTTTCTGCTTTATGATGTGTCAACATTTGTTTGGCCCTACTGGGTCTGAACATTTTATGGCTGTTCCCTCTTCCTTTCTCCCTATGCCATCTTAATTCTGCAAGCCAGCTATCAAGAGGGCTTCCATGTGTTCTCATACTTATTTATTCTACATCTCATCTTTATGCTGATTCCTGCAGAAATCTGCTCCCTTCTCCCTTTCTTTCCTTCGTATTTCAGCACAGAGTGGTGTTAGGTGTGTTCCACAACAGGCAGTAGAAAAAGAGAAAAGATGCAGCCTCTGCTCAGCCAGTTCACTGTTGCATACTGACAGCATGCTGGTTTCATCTAACATGGCCCACTTGTTTGGCTTATGATGACTAACGTACCTTTCTGATGATTGCCTGGAAGGAAAAAGTAGCTGAAAGGGGGAAAGAGAGGAGAACAGAGAACATGTAGATGAAACAAGAGAATAGATGTTTACTTGCTGGTTGTGGGACTCTCTTCTTATTTCCTTTAGTCTTATTAATGTTTTTTATGCCAGCATTTTTATAGAACCAATATGACATTTGTACACAGAGTTTACAGGATCCGATGCTTGTATTTGGAAAACAATTGGTTGTGGCAGATAATGCAGCAAAATAGAAATGTGAGCATCTTGCCCCTTGTCTTTATATGAACTGATAATAGAAATGTGTATGGGAATAAAAATGGGCTTTTCAGTTTCTGAATGGGGAAATTTGCAGGTGGAAAAGAAGTGCTTTCATGTTGGGGCATATTGGTAATGTTATCTGTACTACAGGTCCTTCAAAGCAGTGCCAATTCAAGGTTTATAGTTCATAAAAATAATAACAAAATGCTCTTTTGCTTAAGAGGGCGAAAGAAAGATGATGAAAACGCCATGGTTTAGAGTGATTCAAATGGTATTTGGCATGTTAGAATATCTTAAGGTGAATCTTTCATATCGTCATGTCTCTTTGGAGACTGCAATCTCATTGTTTTCTGCTTTACTATTAAAGGTTCATGCTACGCACTTACCTATAAAACAAAAATTGATCAAGATAATACTGCAGCTCTGCTACCAAATGGTATGTCTTTTTGTTTTGTTTTTAGTAATGCATATTGATTGTGGTTTGGTTTTTTTTTTAATGTAAACTGGAGAATGTAATTATGGTTATACTTACCAACTTAACCAGAAATATGTTTGGGTCAGAAAAATGCTTATTTTAACATTTTTTTCATCCATACTGTTAAGCCAGCTTCACTTATGTATAGTGTCCAATTGTCAGTGCTTCAACTGTAATTGCGAATGCTACAGAGGATTATTTTTGTGAAAACATTGCATTCCAGTTTCTTGTTTCCTACTGGTCTTAATGACAGAATTTGTAAAAAAAAAAAAAAAGAAATAAAAAAATTCAGTACTGCTTGGTAACACTTTTATTTTTTGAGAATTATGTAGTGTGCTTAAATGCTCTGTTTCAGTTCCGTCACAGTTTTATGACAAAATGTCAGGTGGTATTTTGCATGCAGAGAAACTAACGAAGTTATTTGGGCTTCAAATATGTCTTTATTTCTGTTTAACATTATATCAGATGTAATAGAAACACAAATAGTTCTGTCAGCCCTCTATCCTCAGGCGCCGTAATATGCCAGGTGCCCATCAGGGCATAAGTAAATTCAGATTCTTCAGAAGAGGAATTCTTTATGTATTCTTTCAGCACAGTCCTAGGAAAATAGAGACAATGGTTGAGTTTGTATGATAAAGTTACTACATGAATTGCAGAGTTAATGCAGAGACAGCACTACAGTTCCTGGTGATGTTACCATTTGTAATCTTCAGCAATGGCCTTATTTGTTTGTATTCTGTGTTATACTGTTACTTGTGCAGTATAACTGAAAGACTGTCGTAAAGATCTGTTGTGAAATTTTGTACCAAGTGGCATCTTCCAGATTTGGTTTATGAGCATGGAAATGGAGTTGTTCCAGCATGTATCTGCTCATCGCTAGTAAGCATACTTTACCGAATGTGAGTAATCCCACCGGAGTTGGAGGAACTGCTGTTGTATATTAAGTTGAGCAACGTGCGCATGAAAACGTGCTTTACTAAAGCAGAGCCAGGTGTAATGTAGTGTTCAACCAACAACGCAGCAAATTCTACAGTACAAGTGGAGTAAGGATTGCACAATGAAGGGAGGTAGTACAATAAAAGGTATGGCCATCTCAGTAATAACATTACACTCTTCTCATTCTAGTTCATAAGACCTCTTTTAATAAAAGAGTAATTGAGTCACAGCCCTTTTTTTTTTTTTTCTTAATGGTTAGTCAGGTAATCTATTTATATGGAGCTAAGGAGTTTGGAATACATTAATAATACCATTGATCCAAAGCTAACATTGTATAAGGTATACAGTTCTCAGAAGACTTCAAAGGGAACTAAGTAGAAGATTGTATTAAAGTTTGGTTTGTTTATAGGAAATCTAATTCTGTCGGTGGATAAGGATACTTATGAGGAACTTGGACTACAAGGTCGCCCTTCTAAGTATTCTGGCAAAAAAGTAATGAGATATAGTAAGTATTATTTATATTAACAGTGCTTATTTCAGATCTTTTGTTGTGATTTTTGTTGCTATTATTCTCCTGTAAGTAATTAAAATAGTGCCATCTCAGATGTATTAGAATTTGCAGTAGTTGATGGATAGTTACATAAAATTTTAGCGGAAACTCGCTATCAATAATAAGAATTTTGGCAGAATGGGACATCATTTTACCATTCAGTTTGTCAAGTAGTAAAATGTATCATGAAATTTCCATCTGAAAAATAAATGTAACTCTATCCTGGGATCATTTTAGCAGTTGAAGAAGTGTCATTGCTGTATATGTAGCTTTTGATGTCAGAAATTCTAGCTTTTTTTGCTGCTAATGTCTTTCGTAATTACCAAGGTGTTTCTAAGGCACTGGTTTGGGATTTCTGTCAGTGCCATTACAGAAGGAATCTGTCCCTTCAGTCACTAGAAGGCAGTTTCAGATTATATCATAATAAGGACAGCAGGAGGTAAACGCTTGTTTATGTAATAAATCATATTTGCTTAAAGATGTAAAGGTGTTGTATATGTGAAAAGGAAGTTTAGTGTTCCTTGGGTTCTTTGGAACTTTTTAATGCAATAAACTTGAGCAACCTGGTCTAGTGGAAGGTGCCCCTGCCAATGGCAGGGGAATTAGAACTAGATGATCTTTGAGGTTCCCTCCAACTCAAACCATTCTATGATTCTTAATTAATTTAATATTAATATTTATTTCAATTGGTTAACAGTTGCTTTTGTACATTTTTGCAGTTATAACTATTGACTTGACTGATTGTGGCTTTCATCCTGATAGCAAGAAACATAAGAGAGTGCTTTGGGCCTTAAAAGAAAAGAAACCTTTAGAATTTGACTTCCTACTGGCTTGGTATAATACAGGTAATAAGAACTAAATGTAAAAGTAAAATCTAACTGACATGAAATCCAAACATTTTTAGTTTACTGTTCTTTTCTAGTGATTGTCCAAATGCATTTTTAGTGGAGGGAAAAGTTAGACTAAAATGTGTTTGTGTGGGGGTTTTTTTATTTGTTACATTTATTTATTTGGGGCTCTGTGTGTATTACTTACTAAACAACAGAGCATTTCAGTCAGAAATGCAACAATGATTTGTAGTGGGTGCGTTAATTACTTCATTTCCATGTCTGTGGATTGCCCTGGATTTCTAGGGTAACCTTGCTTATTTCATAGTGCTGCCTCATCGTTATAAATTTGTGACAAACGTAACCATTAAAAATACACATTTTTGGGGTTTTTTGTCAATATCTGTAACTTACACATTTGGTTAAGATGGGGAACTTCCATTTCATCACTAGCTGTAGGACATGTACAGAGTCCCTGTTTCCATCATGTTCTGTATACACTGATGCGGACACAGTCCCTTTTTATCATTTTATTCTCAAGCACTTGTTTGAGACTGGAGGAAAGTAAGAGGTTGTTATAAGAAATGTTATTGTCTCAAATCACCTTCCTTCTAGTATTTGTTTATCTACTGTTTGCTAGTTACATTATTTTTCCTCTGGATTCAAGTATTGTTCTTCCTCTGAGGACCCTTTTTCAAAGTCCTCCGTTCCTTGTATTACCTCAGAACTGGCTGTATCTAGGGGTATGTAGTGTTTACATAGAATTGTCAAAAACTGCGTGAGTCTATGCTGCAAAAACAAAAAAAAATATTGGTTTTCTTTGTCATAGCTGTGTAGCTTTTAGTGTAGTTCTGCTTTGAGTCTCCACACTAGTGAGAAGGGATGTTAGAGAGGTCCCCAAGTGTGGAGAGTCATTTGGCTGAGAATGGCCATGTGAGCAATCCGGTTACTTGACATTAGTGAAGTAGTGAACCAAAGGCTTTGAGGCCTTGGCTGAAGGTTACTAGAGAACATGTACGTGAGAGAGTTTGAGGGAGTTGGCAGAAGAGCCTGAGAAGTCAGGATATGTAGGGAGGAACTGATAACTGTAACCTTGGAATGTATGCTACACAGTTAGTTAATCACTAAGTTGCTACTAGCAAAACACTGTTCAATTATATCTTGCCAGCTGTGTCGTAAATGCTTTGCTGTCTGAGAGCTCTATAAAAGCTGCATGTGAGGGTGAATAAAGTTGTCAGCCTTTGATCATATTGATCTGTCGTGCTGTCCGTGTGTGAACCCCCGCACCCAAGAGTGCTTTCCCATCTGCTTCTTACATTGTTCTTTCCTTGTTCTTCAGGACCAAGTCTGACAGGGAGTTTACTGATCTGAGAAGTTAAAGCTGCTTCTAAGTTCCTTGAGTAGTGTGCATGTTTCACTTTAGTTCTTCATGTTTCCCCTTCCCCTTTTTAAGTACTAATCATACAGTAAGGACTCTTCCTTGTTTATCATACTGCAGTTGTTTAGAGGTTGCAATTCTTGTCCTTGTAGGCTTCAGGAAAGAATCATAGTCAAGACTTGCTACATAAACCCCGCTGAGGTGGTGTATCTTCAGGCTCAGCTTGCTTAGATTTATTGATCCTAGGCAGGGAGCAAAATGCCTCAAGGGCTGGTAAGTTTCTTGTGTTTGTTGCTGCCAGTGTTAGCAATATTCAGGAAGATTAGCATTCATTTTTCCTCACTTTCTTATATCCAAAAAAGGGGTAAGGTCAGTCATTTCCTGAATATTGAGTTAAATCTGCATGCCTTTCAGTGCAGGAATCTTGTCCTCATAACACATGAAAGACATTTATAGCTTTTTATTAATAGACATGAGACATTGTGTGTATTCTGCTGGAAGGGGAAAAGAGCTGTATTTTGTTGAGCTAATCCATGTCCTCCGTGAGCATTCTGTCTTCAGCCTTCCTGCTGATAACTGCTGTTCCTTGCTATGGCCAGCAATGCTGCAAACCTATAAATATTTGTGTCACTTTCCAAAAGCAGGACTTCTTGTTTTCATACCTGTTTTTCCCACTTAGTAGTTCTGGCACCAAGAACAGAAAAAGGGAATATGGAGTGTCTCATGTCTTCAGTGACAGAGGGAAAACAGTCGTTTCTTCTCTATTTCTACAATTCCTATGACAATTCTAAATGTTTGTTGGCTGGTTGACTGGTCTCCAAAAAACTTTGTCAATGTGCCTGGTGGTTGTTGGCATGGAAAGCTTTGCTGTAGCTCGTGGAATTATTCTGTTGGAGTCTTGACTGTATTCTCTGGTATTTCCTTAAGTTAGGGCTATAGCTGAGGCTCTCATATGCAGCAGACATTTAAAATGTAGATTTTTTTTTTTATTTGACTAAGAATTCTAATATTACTCATTCTTTGAACCTGTTGGTCTAACAAATGCCATTAGGAAGTACAGGCTGAAGGAAAATCATCTGTTGTAGCAGACTTCAGTATTAAACATATCTATATAAAAGCACTAAATAACAAGAGTTTGGTGGCTGCCTGTCTTTGTCACTGTGCCCTTTGGTGCTTGGACAGCATTTTTTGAAGGATGACTAAAAGGGATCAGTTTAGTCTCTTTTTTCTACTCCCCAAAATGATTGTTCTTGAGACAAATATGGCTGATGGAGTTTAGGCACTCCATAATTTTTGATAGCAGTTCTTGGATATTGTATTCCAAGGTCTCTATCTGTGGATATGGAGCAATGATTCCTCAGAACTTTGTCCTGGCTTTGAACTTCTGTTTTTACATGTATTTCCTGCAGTATTTAAATACTGTTCTGGACTTCAGACTTCTTATGAATAAGGTATCATTTCCTGGTCTCCTGGAAACCCATTGTTACTTTATGAAAACAGAATACATTATCTGGAATTTCAAATTTAGAAGAATTGGGGAGGAACTCTTCATGTAGTGAGAGGACAAGGGGTAACGGGTTCAGACTTAAACAGGGGAAGTTTAGACTGGATATGAAGAAGGAATTCTTTACTGTTAAGGGTGGTGAGGCACTGGAATGGGTTTCCCAGGGAATTTGTGAATGCTCCATCGGTGGCGGTGTTCAAGGCTGGATTGGACATAGCCTTGGTTGGCATGGTTTAGTGGGAGGTGTCCCTGCCCCTGGCAGGGGGGTTGGAACTAGATGATCTTAAGGTCCTTTCCAGCCCTAACTATTCTATGATTCTGTGATTCTACATCAGTTATCTTACTGCTTCAAAAAGAGGTTGATTGATATATTTGAATTTGCAATATGCTTGCTTAGGTTAGGTTTTTAGTCTGGGTTACGTTTTGGAAGCAGTTTACATGTGTTCCCTTTCATGTGCTGTTTCATGTCTTCCTTTCAGAATTGCTGCTTCCTTTTAGAAATTCTGCTTGAATTTCCTATTGACAGATCTATACTTGCTAATTAAATAGTAAATTTACTGAGCTGTGTTGAGTTGCTGGATCTCACAATAATTTTTATTTCCAAGAAAATAGGGTAGCAGAAGATTGTATGGGTTTTGCCAGAGATAACAGCATGTAAGGAGTTTTACACACTGCATTTTCTTGTATACATATACAATGGTTTCATGTAGTCAGTGCTCCTTTTGTTTAGTAGTTTTGTAACAGCTGTTTGTGTTGTTGTGTTGTTAAGATACAGAGGGATCAACATTGATGTCATACTTTTCAAAAAACCAAATAGAGGCCCTGAAGCCAAAAATAACGTTCAGCACATTAAAGAACTTGCAGTGCCCACTGTTACAAAGTAACGAACTACATGGAAAGCCAGAGGAGTCCTGCAGTACAGAGGAGCTGTTTGAATGGCTAGGTGCTGTCTTGAATCAAGTTAGCTTGTAAGTATTTGAATTTGTTTGATCTTTAAATACATTTTAAGTAAGGAAAGCCACAATTTATTTTAAGGAAGAGTTGAATAAGAATTAAGAAAGACACTTTTGTAAGTGGGAAGTCTGTTACGCGCTTAAGCATTTGTTGTAAGTCTTGAATAACTTGCCTGTGTTTGCAGGGATACCCATGTGTACTGCTTTGGGTTGAAATAGAGCTACCTTTCTTCATAGTAGCTGGTATTTTGTATTTGTTGATAACACAGTGATGTTTTAGCTATTACTGAGCAGTGCTTACAGTGTCAGGGCCTTTTCTGTTTCTCGCACTGCCCTGCCAGCTAGTAGGCTGGGAGTGGGCAAGAAGCTGTGACTGAACAGAGCCATGACAGCCGACCTCAACTGACTAGAGGATTGTCCCACACCATATGGTGGCATGCTCCCTGCCCCTGGCAGGGGGGTTGGAACTTGATGATCTTAAGGTCCTTTCCAACCCTAACTGTTCTATGATTCTATGATTCTATGCTCAGCAGTAAAAACTGTGCAGGGAAGGGTGGGAAATGTTTAGAGTTTCAGTGTTTGTCTTCCCAAGTCACAGTTTGACATGATGAAGCCTGCTTTCCTGGACATGGCTAAAACATCTTCCTGATGAAGGGAAGTAGTAAATGAATTTGTTAGCTTGTTTCACTTTCCTGTGCAACTCCTGCTTGTGTATAGCTTGAGCAGCTATGTGGTATTTAGGTGCTTTCCAGGGTTAACCCAAAGCACCATGGCATCTTGTGTTTTAATTGCTTGGCTGTTAGTTGATTCGGTATTAATTTAGATGATATACATAGATACTACTTGTTTGGTATAAGTTTTGATTACTACGATTTCCTGTAGAAGATTTAAAGTGGCTGTTGTTGATGTTTGTTTTTTCTGTGTTTGGTGTTTTTTTTTTCCCCAGAGACAACAAATCATCTAGCTTCTTATCAACCTATTGCTGTCCTCAGCCAAACACAATTGTGGAAAAAGCTTTTTTGTGCACAATCACAGGCTTTATAATTCCTGAGAAGATAATTCAGTTATTGGAGCAGTTGTGGTAAGGACTGACAGGAGTATATTACTAAAACACTTGTACTCTAGCACTTTTTAATTTTTGAAATCACTCTCAAATGCTTCTTTTCAGTAGTGCTGTTAGAGGTAAATAGCAAAATACACAAAATGAAGAGGTTTTTTAATTAGGAAATGAGCAGGTAGCTTGATATTATAATAATAAAGCAATAAACAATTTTGGATACTTTAAATTTGAAAATGCCTGCTGTGTATTCTAATACTGAATTTGCTGTTCATCCTAATTTCTGAGAAACAGTGGCTCTGCCGAGCTCTTGCATTTTTCAAGTTCCCCCATCTGTGAAAATCAGATGATCTCAAATATGTCTTGTTTAGTATTTTTAACTACTGAAGTGTCCTGTGTTCAGCTATAACAATTATTTTCCTCCTTCTTAGTAGCTGGTGCAGTGCTGTGTTTTCAGCTTTAGTCTGAGAACACCACTGATAACACATGAATGTTTTCGTTGTTGCTAAGTAATGTTTACTCCTATGAAGGACTTTTCAGTCCCTCATGCTCTGTCAGTGAGGAGGGGCACGGGAAGTGGGGAGGAAGCAGGGACAGGACACCTGACCCAAACTAGCCAAAGGGGTATTTCATATTACAGCACATCATGCCTAGTATATAAACTGGGGGGGAGTCACCCAGAAGGCCAGATCACTGCTCAGGTTGGGCTGGGTATCAATATCAGTTGGTGGGTGGTGAGCAATTATGTTGTGCCTCACTTGTGTTTATTGGTTTGTGGGGTTTTCCTTCTTTCTTTCCTGCTTTATTTTCATATTCTCCCCCCTTGTTATTTCCCTTATCATTATTATTATTGCTGGTAGTGGTAGTAGTTTTGTATTATACTTTAGTTATTGGACTGTTCTTATCTCAGTGCATGGGATTTACATTCTTTCAGTTCTCCTCCCCATCCCTCCAGGAGCTGGGAGGGTGGGAAGAAGATGAAGAGGGAGTGAGCGGCTGCATGGTTCTGCGTTATCAGCTGGGCTTAAACCATGACATGATGGAAAATATGATTGAAATCTCTTTATGATACCAAAAAAAAGTATCACAAGATCAAGTGTAACATAGCACACTGGATATTGATGAACAGGGTAGCTGTAGATCTAATTCAGTACCAAACTACATGATATTAGTGTATCATGGATCAATGTGGTATCTGTCTGTATTGTGTATTAGTGCTCCTGATAGTAAATTCTGGAAGCTCCTAGCTCCATGTGTGAGACAGTGCTTGAAATACCTGGTGGCTAACAGTTGCAGCACTGACTCATTACAATATTGCTGTTGCTTTATCTGGAATATGATCATTGCTCTTTGAGCAATTTTCAAATCCTGTGCAGAAGGCCTCCCTGGGCTAGGCTTGGAACAGAAATTTCCTTGGCTTTTATTCTCCTCTTAAGAGCAATGGGTAATGTCTGGATTTGATTATTTGTAATCCATTTCCTTCTGGTGGTAAAAATACTTGTGTCATCAGAGCCTGACTATGTTTCTTCCTCCAGTGTCATTTTTCCTTGATAGCAACTGTTGATAGTAAATGTTTTAATTTTCTGAAAGAGATTGCATGCTGTAGGAAATTGAGAACAGCTGCTTTACAACTTAGAACTTTCTCTTACTGCTATAACTTGCAGGTTTACCATGTCTAAAAGTGTGGTAGGAATCATCAAGAGTCAATCTTCTTTTGTTTCTGAATGTCTTCTGATGGAATATTTTCTCTTGAATTTATGTGTTATGGACTAAAACAGGTTCATTTAACTGTTAATTATAAATTTCCACTACAGTGTCTGTCTTTGACTTTTTGTACTTCATACTGTATACTTGAACATGCTGCCTATTCAATTATAATTACTGATTACCTTGTCTTCTTCCTTGCAGTTGCTATTTTGGTGAACCAAAACTGGCGTATTGGCTGACCTTAACTGTGCATGGCTTTGCAGACAGCCCTGTTTCCTGGAGAGAAAATGAACATGGTTTCCACAAGGGAGGAGAAAACCTGTACAACTTTGTCATTTTTAGAAATCTGGACTACTGGCTTCAGATGGCTGTGGGAACTAATGATGATTGTCCTCCATAAAGCTACATCTGCAGAAGTTGTTTTCTAATAATCCCATGTTACTGTACAGAAACCTAATAAGATAACTTTTATAAAAGAAATCAGGTAACAAGTTAAGTACTGAGAGACTGTATATATTTTTACATTACTTATAGCCTTTAAAGGATGACCTACAGTGGAAGGAGTGGATTTTTGCCTCTTCATTGTCATGCAGTACCTTCTGAAAGACTTCACAATTCTAGCTTTAAGAAGATGTTTTGGAGACTTATAAGTACTCAGGAATTGACTGTAGGTGGTTTCTTTTTATCCAGAAGTAATTTTGGAATTTGACAGTTAGTTTTACAGATTGCTAGCTAAAATATTTGTGGGAAAGCTCATTTTGGGATTTAGTGTTTTCTCTCTTTACATTAAAGATCTGTAAACCCTTCAAATTCATGTTTTAGACATTTCAGCCTACATGCTGGCAAATAAGAAAAAAAAAAAGGTGAGGAGAAGGAGGTATGTGGCAGTGGGAGGAGCACCCATTAAACATGGAAAAAGGGAAGGCTTACTGCTGACCTGCTTTTTTGATTTAGCACATTAATGTCATCAGAAAGAAGTTGATTGTTAGCAGTGATGCAAAAGGGTGTGGCTTGCTTTCTTTAATTGACCTACACACACTCACACCACCACCATCCCCCAGAAAAACCCAATCAACACTACTTTTTAAGTAGCTTGTGGTTCTTGCTTACAAGACAACTTGTGGAGATTTCACCGTCATGTTATTGAAGGCCCGTTTCTGGGAAGAAATACCGCAAATGATGCAGTTGAAGTGAAATGGATTTTGTTAACAATAAGCAATAATGCTGAGTGCACAGGCAGCTATAAAGAATGCAGGTTAGCTCCTGTTGAAATCAGTGAAAGGTTGCATGGTGGTTTGGAGGATGGGTGCAGATGGGGGTTGTTTTGTTTTTTGTTTTATGGAATGGGTATGTATCATTAAAGTACCATGCAGTGCTAAAATGGAAGTTGTCCACTTGATGGAGGGAGAGATTGGTAGTGGAAGTTAGAGCCTGTCTGTAGTGGAAACATCAAGATCTCCTATCAGGGTGAGTGGCACAGAAAAGCAGAAGGACACTGGGAAGCAGTTGAGCTTTATTTTTTCATCTGTTTATTGCTGTATTCAGTAGGAGAATCACCTTGGATGATTTACTGGATAGTATTTGTCATACACTTCCACTAAACACAGCCCCTTTTGCTCAAGTTTCGTAACATGTTTCACAAACACAATTCTAATGAATCAGCAAACAGTTTTCTAAATCCTTATATTGTTTTTAAAAATGAACCTGCCACGAGATGTTCCTAGTAGGTTATCAGGAGTAGAGGTGCCACCTTGTCTCATGTACAGACAAAGAGTCACATGATCACAAACTGAATGAACAAGAGTCTGGGAAACTTCTTAGCTTGACCCTTTACAAGTAAATACTTAATATGGCTAGCTCAAACACTATGTTTCATTATTATGTGTCAGTGCAAATGGCTTCAGTTGTTGGCTAACGTCTGCTTTTGAAAGTGTCTGTGGAGAGATTATGCCGTGTGTCAACTTTCACAAAAAAGAGACTAGTAACCAGAAGTGTCTTCCTTTTTCCTCTTGATCAGAAGGTCCCTTAAAAGCTTGGGCTTTCCTGGAAGCAGAAGTTCTAACGCAAAGTTAAAAATCTTAAATCTTTATAAAAAGTTGAATGAAGTTTGTAGCTGCTCCAGTGAGGGCACTCATCTTCCTGTCAGATTCTAGTAAAATTTTTCTCTGACAAAGCATAATGTATACTGCTTGGGGAAAGAAAAACGCTACTTGGAAGTAAGAATTTTGTATTGGTGGGCTTGTTTCCTTTATTAACCAAGAGAAAGGAGTGAAATCTTAAGCATATGCTTCATAGTAGTCCTAGCAGGAGTGCAGTAGCTGTGGCTCTGAAATGGCTCCAGTAGGACCAGGTGAAATGACTTTTCTAATTGGCACTTGATTGCAGAACACCTTGAGATAATTGATGTAGTAGCTGCTGCAGCAGCAGTGCTAGTGGGTGTATGATGGTACCTTCACTGGGATGATTCTGGAAGGCAAGCTGAGGAGCAGGTATTTCAGCAATATCAGTTTTCCCCAGCATGTGAGTGTTAATGTGAATCTTTTACAGAAATCTTGGGAAATGAGATTGGTCAACAGTTCCCTTTGCCTTCTGTTTACATAGGCAATGGGCTGTGTTTCTCAAAGCTCAGTGTCATTTGGCTATGCTGGTTCCTACAATCCCTGTTGTCTTCTAGTGGTTGCTTTAAATGGCTTTTCCAGTTAAGGAAAGGATTAAAATGCTGTTTTTGAATCCTGTAATTTGAGGTGCTGAGGAAGTTTATAGCTTTCTCAGTTTTCTTTAAACCTAAATGAAGTATCATTGAAAGAAAACCTTGTGCTGTTTGCTAGTAGTCACTGCAGTTGTCTACTGTGAGGTGTCTCTGTGAGGTGATGCTGCATTAAGCAGATCCCTTCTTTCCTAGCAAGGTCCAATGGTGTGCCTTTCTGTTAGGAGGCAGGCTTTCTCATGCTTGCTGGGCTTTGTAGTTTCACAGAAGAGGAACTGCGGGGCAGAACTGACTTCTTTTGTACCACCTGCAAACAGCTGTGACCGAAGGGAAGATATTCTTGGGATGAGGGACAGGAGCCTGTTTTCTATGGACTGTAAGGATAGAGGGAGCATTTTGTCTCCCCAGGAGAGTCAATCATGGAGGAAACTCTTTCTGAGAAAAGGAAGAGGGGGCATTGCTAATCTCCTTGGGCAGCAGATTAGGAGGGATGATCTGGGTTCGGGGCAGGTGAGCAGTAATTCAAGGATGCATTGGGCAGGGCACATGATCTTTAAGGTCCTTTCCAACCCAAACCATTTTATCATTCTATGATTCTGTGAGATGGAGATAAAAGCTTTTGCCTGAGAATGAAAGATGGCTGCTGGTGTTCTTGCCCTTTGTGTCTGTCTGTGAGGGAGGACAGGAAAATGCAAAAGGTTCCCAAGAGCTGCAAAAGTAATGGAGAGCAGCTGTGCACCAGCTGCTTCTGAGATCAAAGGGCTGAGGGCTTACTAAGAAGTTTTTCCTCTGGGGAGTGTTTTATCTAGCACGGGGAAGGAAAGCCAAATACCTGAATGCAGAGACAAGCCTGGGGTAAGCTGGTTGCATGATGAGTAGAGGGAGTTTTTGTCCTGGTATGTGGACAGACAGTGATAAGACACTTCTCAAGAGCTGCGGAACTGCTTTGCTTTAACCTCAGCCCTTTTGCTGAGCTGTGCATTCCTTTCTCTCCGCTGGTGGAAGGAAAGGGAATTTTGAGAGGTTAGTGGGGGGAAGACAAAACCAGCTGAGAATGGGCTGCAAAGATCACATGCTTTTCCAGCCACATTATTTGAGCTTGTGGTTATGTTTATTCAGAAATTGGTGAGTGTGGAACAAATAGGGAACAAACTTTCATGTTGACAAAGAGGAGATAAGAGCTGAGGCGGTTGGATAGTGTGTGTGCTATGCAAAATCAATGTAAATAGAATATATTTGACTTTTTGGTTTGCTACTCGGGAACCTGGTGGGGAAATGAAGGTATGTATACCTAACAGCAAGAATGGGAGCCTAATGGTGGTAGTACTATTTTGTGTGAGGAAGGAAATATCAGCGGGGGTGTGTGTGTGGGTGTGGGTGTGTTCTGAGAAAGCTAGAGATAAGGATGCCAGAAAGAACTTTGACCATCAGATTCTAGAGATGCTGTTCTTTCAGAGAGAAAGTGGCATGATTCAGCACAGCCTAGATCTGGGGAATGCAGGAGAGACAAGAATGAGTGTTAATCTAAGGCTGCTTGAATGGGAGGTGACAGGGCTTAATGGAAGAAGTATAAGCTTTGTTTTGGCTTCATCATGCTGTTGTTTACTGGAGAATATCCATTTTGGAGAGGCTAGCCAAGATGTGAAGTTGGATATCTTGGAAAAAAGCCAATGAGAAAGAAACAGGTTAATACGTCATCAGCCTGGGGATTGCATAGCAATCATGGGAGTGAGGGACATTGCTCAAAGATGGGCAATAATATTCTTGTTGGAAGTAATTTGTGTGCTTTTTATTATCTCTTGCTACAGGGAGGGGTTTTGGGTTATCTATAAGGTTTCGGAGAGTATTATAGAAACACAAAGATTTAGAAGTGTCTTGAGATTGGTTGTGTGACCCTGATATTGCTGTTAATTGCAATTAGAAGTTGGGTCGCTCACCCGATGCTGTAGAGCCACGGTGGGGTTTTGTTCATGGAGAGAATACCCCTGCTACAACTACTGCAAAAAGAAATGGTAAGGCAGTAAAAAGCTAAAAAGGAAAATGAGAGCTTAGAGGAGTATTTTTTTTCCCCTGTCAAGGGAGGGGCATAGCAAATCAGTGGCTGATCTGGGATTAGAATGAAGGCTTTTTATAGCTAGTCCAGTACTCTAGGTACTAGATTATATATAGTTCCTCTGATGCTGTTAATTAAAGATTCATGCATGCAATTGACTGTCTTTAGATTTTCTTTATGTGGTAGCTATAGTGGAACATGCTTGAACTGTTTCTCTTAATCATTTTTATTCACGGAGTAAAGCTCAAAGAACAAAACTAAAGACTAATAGTTATTTAATAAATAACCACCTTCTGAATATTAACAAGAATTTCAGAAATATCTACTATAAACCAAGGCAACTCTTAATAAATGAGTGGCCTCTGTTTCATCCTTGGAAGTCGCTTCCATCAGGACTTAAAAATACTTGGTTTAATGCAGCTGTATATAGGAGCAAAAAAGGGGGAGCTAAAGTGACTTGAGCAGTTTTCAGCTTTCCAGAGAGCAAGGTGCCAGGGTACCTTGGCTATGCCAAGTTTCTTTTAGCCAGCTTTATTAGAACAGTTTAATGGGCTTTAGTTAGTAGAATATGGTTATGTTTTACATGGGTAAATGGAGAATATCCTAAGCAGTGGTATATGCTTTTCTGTCCCCCTGCTGTGAAATGTAGATAACCATTGGTACTAATAGTACTGTTGTTGTCTAAGCCAGATGTCTTGGTTCACTAGATATCAACAATCTTTCTGCGTGATATGCTGGTAGGGTTGGAAAGAATGCAAAAGAATTAAGTTTATTATGTGGTTACAGGTGGAAAATAGCATGTTCATTGATTTATCCTGAAGGTGAATATTTCTAATCTTTGTCACTGTTGAAAGTTTGTACCTCTCTTCAGTGCAACCAAATCAAATATGCATTTCAAAAGGATAGAGTGTAAGGCTTTACTGGAAGCTAGTGTTATTACATTGTAGTTTTCAAAAGTTTTTGTAGTTTGGCATGGGATAGAAGCCTTACTGAACTACTCACCACACTGCTGTTGGGACACTGATTACAATTTATGAAGAGAGGTTTCTTCTTCGTTATTGAAAGAAATTGAGAGTTTAAATGGTCAGCTTTTGTAGGGCAGATGTAAAACCAAGCAGTGATACATTGGTTCTTGAGCCTATTTTTTAGTCGGATACTAAATTCAACTTTTGAACTCGTGGTGTCAGAACAAGATGCTGTAACCCCATAAACTTATGTAAATGTCCTCAAATATTTTTGTGAGCTTGATGAGATTTGTTTGTAAGCTTGGTGTCATTTTTTTTCCCATAGAGGACTTAAATGCCATATTGTGTACTTGTGACTAATTTGACAGAAAGATAGTTGTGTATTTCAGATGTCACTGAAATTTATACTACACAGGATATCACATTTAATGTTAAATACTACGGAATCAAAGTCTGAAACATGAGGAACCTCTGTATCTGTGTTGCTCTTAAAGGTCTATAGGAATAGTGGGCATTTAGCAATTCAGAGTAATGGATGCTTTGTCCAGATGATTAAAGGTATACATGTGACCAGCATGGGTTTGCAAGGTCCATGAATTAAGCCTTCAAAATTGTGTAGGCGCAGTCGGGTTAGATCTGTAAAAAGCGGTGGTGCCTACATAATTCTGAAGACTTGTAAAAGACGTGTAAAAGCAGAGCATTGTGGTGCCTACCTGTAGGCAGTTAATTGCCCAATGGTATTAATGGTCTTCAGGCTGGGTACCCAGTCCCACAAAGTGCATTTACTCTTGGAACAGGGATCTAGAAAAGTCAGCGTGCTGAGTAGTGAGCTGCCTACACCAGCTGGTAGACTGTTTGAAGGACTATGGTGCATCTTCAGTTTGAGACTGAAAGGCAAGGTTGCCTGAAGGACACTGGGATGTACTTGTAGCTCTGATAACCAATTGCTGGGTGACCTACAAATAACGTTGCAGTTCTGTGCTGCTCTTACACTTTCCCATTCAATGCAACAGACTTAGAGATGCTGCTTGCTTTGTAAAACTTGGAGAATGCCATAGGTTATAGTTTAGTGTTCATAGAATTCACTTCAGAACGTAGAATCAGCTGTTGCCACATCCATTTTTCCTTTGAAGGCTGCTGATCAGAAAGGGGTGATTCTGACCAGGGCTTCAGGACAAAACAAATTCTGTGTCTCCTTTACCTGTCTCGAGGCTGATATAAGTGAAGTAACTGGTATGGGGTTTACTGTGCTTAAGGCAAGACTGTGATGTGCAGGAAAATGAGTCCATTTAGTTGGCAGCATTGTAGAAAACAGAGGGATGAAGGGTAGCTAAGGGGAGCATGAAGTATTTGGATATTTATAAAAATGTGAAATGGCTTTTCTTGTTAAAAGAATGGTTGTGCATCATTAAAGGCTACAAAAGTGAAGTGGGAACATGCTTTCCAAATCGGGAGGAGGGCAATCCTTAGCAGTAGCTAATCTGTTTATGTTCCAGTCATGCTCAGAGTGTGGCTTTGAGCTCTGAAGCTCTTGTAATTGCCTGGAATATGTCAATCTGCAGCAAGATTCATTGTTCTGTTCTCCCCAAGAGGAAGGCTGAGATTTTTAGCTGTAGGACTTCCCTTTCAGTTGAGCAGAGAGACATGACTAAATTCTCATGTATTGTTTTGTTGAAACGCTATTAATTATGGCTTCCATTATATCCATGTCAGTTCTATGTGAAGTAGGCAGAAATTGATGCATTTAGTGGGAAGCAGCCAGAGCTTTATTTTGGGGATTATACATGAGTTTTAGGAGCGAAGTTTGGATTCCTGGTGCCAGAAGTCCCTTAAACTTTGCAGGATCAGTACGATGCTTGTTTGATTCCCTGATTTCTCAAAAGATCAGGGAATTATTTTTTTTTCTTTCCTTTTTGCTCAGCTTCTTGCTGCCAGCTTTCCTTTGTTATTCCCCAAGCAATGCTCAAAGCATTTAGACACTGAGACCAACTAAATGAGAGTGAACTCGAAGTTCCATGCCTTGCATGAAGATTTAGAGGGGCAAGATTCAGCAGGGATTGAACATGGTTTTCAGGAAGTTGTATAAGATGTGGCTTCAAACGAGCTTCCAGCCCAACCTCACCCATGTTGCTTTGCATGGGAACCTCTCTGTGCCTTCTCTTGGAGAGAAAGGAGTGCATTTTTAAATAGCAAAGAATTTCTGTAGTTTCCTTTCAAGTCCCAAGGTATTGCTGGCCATGGGAACCTCTCTATATAGCTCTTGCAGAACCGGGAGCTTGGAGCATAGCCACGGCACTTCCATGAACGAAAGCACACATGCTCTATGCAAAGCTCTGCTGGTGTTGGTAGTCTGGGTGGCAAAGCTATTTTTTATTCTGTAGATTTGTTTCTTTTGTGAATGACGATCTACACTGACTTTTCCTCCCTAAGGGCTGAAAGTAGAGTTGCTAAATTTCAACTAAATATGAGACTTCTTCAGATCCAGTTGCTGTTCTCTTTCTTCAGTGCATGGCTTGAGCAAGCGAATTGTATGTTGAGGACCTCTTGGGAGAGTAGCTGTGAAGAAAATACCTTTATTCATGCCTGTCAGAAGGTAGGTCTGCCGTGTCCAGGACTGCTTTTGGTGCTTTGTAATCTGGAGTAGCTCGCTGTTTTCTTACACCAGAATGTGTTGGTGGGTTGGTTCAGAAAGTTCAAGCTCCTGTATTTACTGGCATTTGTTTCTAAAAATGTTTGCTGTGCTGAAATCAAGGAATCAGCCAGGGAGATGGGCATTGCTGCGGGCAGGGATCCTGCTCAGTGTCCTGCTTGCTTGCCTAGCCAGGTCCTGCCCTTGGCCAGCAATTGCGCAGCTTGTGTAGATGAGCAAGAAGGATTGATTCCAGGGAATATAAGCTGGGGAGCTCTTGGCCTCTCTTCTGGACAAGTAGTCTTGATAACAGTCATCCAAAGCCCTCAGCACTGAGAGCTTGCTTCTCCTCTTAAGCTCAGAAATGGTCTGCCTCCAAGATGGTGCTTAGATTTGATCCACCCCCTCAATCCTCACTGAGATCAGTCATTTCAGGAATACCTGCCATTTGCTAAAAGACCCAAAGAATGTGATTTGGAAGCAAAGTTAAGGGATTGAAAAAGGCAGTGGTAACGTAGGACAGATGTTTGGCTGAGGCTTTTTCAATACATAGAAATTGCTTCATGAACCATATTTTGTTATGTTTTAGGTGCTTGTCCCTGTTGATTGTGAGGACATGGTAGAAGCACATCAGGTTCTTAGAAAAGTGTCCCAGCTCATGCAGTTACTACTCTAAAAGGGCTGTGGTGCCCTACTTCTTCCCTCTGAATTCCGTTTCACCAAAAAAGCCAAAGAAAAAACCTAGAAGTTAGAAATTAGTCTTGGACTGAGACTAAACATGAAATTTTTTGCCCTGCATATTTTAGATAGAAATATAGAAAAAGATACAGTATTTTAAGATGAAGTAGAGGCTCTGATGCTTTTTTTTGGGTTTTTTTGGTGGGTTTTTTTTTTCTTCCAAACTTAGTAAGAGTCTTGCATGCAGAAGAGCACAAAATGTGTGAAGATGGATGATTTCAGGGCAAATTAAGAACTCCCAGGTTCTTCCATAGTGTTCTGAATACGGTAAAAACATGGGTTTTTTTTTCTTCCTAATGAAAAAATAGTTTACCTCTAAGCATGTTTAAATTTAATGCCATTTGCACTCAAACAAGATGAGATACTGCCCTATTCTAAGAGAAGGTCTTCAAATACCAGGAACTGCAAACTGTGTAGCTATGGTTGGTGCTTTGTTAAACCGCCTTACTTACAAGCCAGCAAGTACGTTGGTTTATAAGTAAGTAGTGGTGGAAATGGCATCTTTTGATGGCCACTTGATCTGTGGACTTCACCGATATTTTGTGTGCCTTTTTGTTTGTTTGTTTGTTTTTTTGTTTCTAACCACTACAGATGTTTCACTGTATCTGTAGTTTCAAATTACTACAGTCAGTTTTCTTACAGAGGGGATAAGCTTGATTGCTGCTGTCTAAAGCCTTCCTGCATGAACAGTCTGGATGTCCTCAGTGAAGGATTTACTATTGGTAGTAGCACTTTTGGAGGGAAACAGTGCAACTTCTGAGCGCTTCACTGTATTTCTAACCAGTTCCTATATTGAATGTGTGAAGTGCCATCATCTGCTAACAGCGTTATGTCCAGCACTTCTACTGATATGTGAAAAGAGACCATCTTTGCCTTCCAATGCTTCCCGGTGTTTTATTGAAAACAAAAAAAAAAAAAGAAAAAGTAGTGGACAAAACTGATGAAGTTGCACAAAGATTTTGCTGTTAGGGAAGCTGAAGAACAGAGAAATGCACTGCAGTGTTTCACCCAGGCTAATGCTTTTAAACTTGATGGATTGATCTTAAACAAGGTTCAGAAAGTTTGTCCCTGCCCCATGGTACTCTGGTTAGGCACGTAGCCTGTTGAATTTCGTCCCTGTAGCTGTTGTGAGGGTGTTACTGCCAGCAAAATAATGTCCTATTTACGAGGCTTTAGAGGTATTGGGGAATCACCAAAGGGGTCTGTCCCTCCTTATTTTTATATTTTTCTCCCCAATAGCATCTGGCTTGCCCTGGTGATGGAAAAGGTTGGTACATGGAAAATCTTGAGACAGACTGCCAAGAGCAGTCATGGTTTGAGGTAGTGAAAACCAGTTTCAAGATATTGTAAAGAGCTGGGGGAAGCTTTCTGGGAAAGGAATTGAAGCCAACCAAAGAGAAGTCTGGACTATTAAATTAATTAGCCTGTCATGAGGTTTTTGAAAGCAAAGATGAAGCGCTATTAGCATGTTGGCTTCATTGCAACATGAAGAGAGCTGGCTGGAGCCTGTTCATCTGCATGTATGTTTTGGATGAATGTAGGTCTCAAAGCCTGTGGGTTTTGTTGAAAAATGACAATTTGAATGAGGCAACTTGGCTGCTAGGAGTCGGAATCACAACAGAGCCAAAATAAGCTTTGTATTTCTTAGCCCCCTGTTACTGTGCGGTCCAGATTATCTCAGATGATGTGCAAAGGCACAAGGACTGAGCGTTGTGAGCTGCAAAGTTGTTTTTTTTTTGGGTGGGAGGATGGAAAAGGAATTGCAGTTGTCCCTTATGTAAATACATGGCATGTATGAAAAAACCCAGAGTTATTCAGATGTGGTAATGTTTAAGAGGAAGGAGAGGAGGCAGCTATAGAAGCAGACAAAGAGCTAGGGATGCGAGTAAACTGAAAACTCAGACTGTGACTTCAGTGTCTGGCACAAGTCAGAACAATAAATAAAGCACTGAGATGGTAGGGGGCAGGGAAAAAGAGAAGTGTTAAGATTAGCATAAACAGCAAATCTTGAGCTAGTTCTGCTGTGCATTGTGTTTAGTAGGCATCAAGTTGTATTTGTGGGAAACATGGATACCAGCAAAAGAGACTAAAGGGTCTGCGTGAAAGGTGACCAAAAGATTGCTGTGCTCCAGTCATTTTTGTACTGCAATATGAATCGGATGCAGCTCCATGGGACTTCAAAGAGAAATACTGACATAATGCTAGGATAGAAATGGACCTTCTTGTATTAAAAAATATGCAGTTAGACAAAATTGTGATTTATACAATTCTGAGTATGTGGAGAGCTAGCATCAAGGGCTGAGAAACTAGTTAATTAAAAAGTCCTAATGAGAAGCAAGCTGGATTCTGAGGGACTCCAAATTTTTTCCTGATCCAAGATGATCATTAAGAAAAAACAAAAAGCTTTTAAAAATTAGGCAGTAAGTATAATTTGGGGCAGATTTTAGCAAAAAATGCTTATATATATACTTCATGTATGTGTGAACAGGATCTTTAATGTGGTATAGTAGCAGCTCCAGGTAGGTCAAGCTAGAAGAGTGCCAGACTTAATCCTGCGCTCCTGCATTCTATTACAGGTATTACTGACCTCTTCAGATAGTGAATGGTTTTACATGTCCTTGTCAAAAGCTATTTTGGGTGTCTGTAAAGCTCTGCTTCAAGGTTGCTGATGGATAAAGGCACCGCAGCAGAGAGAGATGAAGGGTGTTAAATATGTGTCTGGATGCAGTGCTGATCTGAAAGATGGGGAAGGATATAGTGCACAGCCTTTCAGGGGCTCCTGTTTCCTGTGGCTCCTGTCTGTTCCCTCAGTAAACCTGAGGGACACCATTTTTATAATTTTGTGTTTTCATGAGATTTGATCAGGGGATGATGCATAGTTCCTGCTAAAGAAAGAAAGCTACTGTTCAGATTAACTCTTTCTAGGCAAGGAAAGCCTGTGCAGATCAAATAACAGTGCAAAATCATTGCAGTGTTCCATCTTCTGTTTAAAACCATAGTAATTCTTTTGTTTACAACAGAGGACATCGAGGATGCCTGGTATCTAACTCCAGCGTTCCTAGAATTGCTTGTGAAGGTTTCTCCCATCATACCTAATCTTGGACCAAGATTCAGTAAAGCAAGGCTCCCTTGCAGGCCGCGGTTTGTAGTTTTACAAATGCTTCTGATCGTCACAAGTGTTGAATTCGTAAATTCTGCTGGAACACTGTTAAGTCAGTGCGGCAGGGGGATAAAGTTGAATTTAAAGTTGTCTTGATACAAAGGGAATTGGATGACTTGTTAGTAAAACATTTAAAAAAGCTACTGAAAAAAAAACCTTACAGTGGGCAAAATGTTGTAAACTTCTGGGGTAAGTTTTCCATGCAGACTGCACGCTATGCATTATGTGCATGCAGTCAGCTGTTTGCATACTGTAAATATATTTTAAATAAGGTATTTTTAATATTCCCCTTTGCTTTTACTGACAGCTCTGTCTAAACCTCACAGGTACTTTCAGAAATATCGAACTTCACCACTGTCTTAGAGCACAGGTTTGCTAGTTTACACAAGTAAAAAAGTATCGATGAGGGAAAATCTGTTGCTATGATTTTTGGAAAGTTGGAGGTCATTTTGCTTTACTCCAGAGCTGTGTGAACTGCAGTATGCTTGTCAGTTAAACTGGTTTGGGGTTGCTTACCCGTTCTGGGCATCTAGCCAGCCTAACTTACAAAACTGCAATTATCGTGATTGTTAGGAATAGTTCCGCTTCTTCCCTTGGATTTCTTCTGCCCTTCTTTTCTTCTTTGAGGAAGCCTTAAATTTTCCTGTCAGTTCTGAGGAGACCCTATTTTGCCCTCAGGGGTTCCAACAGAGGCACAGTGTCGCAGAAGCTCTCCCACTCTCTGACAAATGTAATCTTTCCAGAGGCAGCAGCAGGCAAGAGTGTTGCTCCTTGGGATCAAATCCCTGCTGGCCCCAACCAACAAAGCAGCTCCTGCTGCTAGGAGACCCACAGTGTTTGGGGTTTTTTAATTTTATGGTTTAACGCAGAATTTCTAAATATACATCTAATTTGAAGGCTGAGAGGCTTTGGTATTTGCACCACTCCTCATTTATGGCTGCACCATTTCTGTGGCAGTTGCCAGCGGTTTGTCAGTGAACACTTCTGTGGTATTTCGATGCCCCTCCACAGAACACAAATCAAAAAGAAAAAACTGGCACCAGGTGCTGACCACCCAGGAGCTTTCAGACTGCAAGTGCTTTGAGGTACCTATAGTTTGAAGGCCTTCTGGTGAGGCAGTTTTTACTGCGCTGTTGCTTCTGTCCTTGCAGGGTCTCCAAGAGGAACAAGCCACTGCTTCTGTCAGGCTCTTCTCCAACTCTTTCCAGTCTGCTGCACTGGCTAGATGTAGATGTGGATGGTTTGAGTTATCAGGGAGAGCATGCTGGATGGTGCAGTTTCATGTTGCTGGTGTGAGCTGGGATCACAGCTTGCTTCACGAGAAAGCCTGCGAGGTGGTGATGGTATGTTGATCTAGAGGGGAAACTGGGCAAGTCTGTGAACTTAGTAATGTACTCTGCTGTTTTATCATCAGTGATTTGCCAGGTCAAGCATGGCAGCTGTCCAAGCACAGTGCCTGCATGCCTTTGCGCAGCTCTTCAAACAGGGTTCCTGTTGTGCATGGTAGGAAAAACAGATGTAAAAGATTCTTAATCTCAGCCTTTGTCCTTGCAGAGGAGCTGTTTGTCTTTCTTGCTTTTCATGGAGATTCTGGGTGGGATGCTCTGATTCTCCTTTCTCTGTGCAAGTGGTTTCAGTTTGTGATGAGGCAGTGGTCTGAGAGGAGAAAATCCAGTGCTTATCTTGTTTGTACCTTGCACTGCTGTGTCTTCAGTGATAACATGTTTCTGTGGAACCTGCCATGACTCCTTGTTGTTAGTACTGTAGCTCTTCTCAGGTTACAGTTCCTCTTCGTAGGTAGGGCTTGGAGGAGCACTGGGAGTGTCAGAGACGAGGAAATAATGATAGCCTGTCAGGTTCTTGTGGATTGCTGGCCAGGAATCTTCTATCAGGGAATTTCCTGGGTTCAAACCAACTTCTTGGGTATGAAACTCTGGGTTTTCTGAAGTAACTGAGTGTAAAGTCAGAGATGTCTGTGCATGTCTCTTTCTAGACACTGGCAAAAATACATTTATTTTCAGCCAACCAACCTCTCAGAAACTTCTGGACAATTTTTACATGGCTTACTTATTTATTTTATACATATTAATGTTAGGCTGCTGTATTACTTGCTTATTTGGTTTTGAAAGTTCAGTAGTCAAAACCAAATGATAGAGAGGAATTGAAAGAGAGAGATATGAAGGGATATGGTGAGACTCAGTGATAACTGGTTCAGTGGCAAATTGCAGTTTTAATGCCTCTATGTCAGGAACTGTCTAGAGGCAGATGTGCCACATTTCTTGTTCAGCAAGTTTTGCTCCCAATGTGTTATCTTACCATGTGAGTGTTGGGTAGACCTACTCTGCTGTTAGGAAGTGTAGTGAGGGAACCGAATGGCATTTTAATATAGGCTAACCAGAGATTTCCAGAAACTTGAATACTTTCAGGTTTGGAGGGATCTCATTCATAGCCTTCTTCTATCCTTTATTTTTTCTTCATTAAAAACTGTTTTTCAACCAATTATGTTTAAAGCAGGTTAATGTCTGTGAAAAAACTATTTGCTGAGCCACAATGGCTAAACCTGTAAGAGAGTATCAAAAGGAGTAAGTGTGGAAAAACTACAGTCATAGAATGGTTTGGGTTGAAAAGGACCTTAAGATCATCTAGTTCCAAACCCCCTGCCATGGGCAGTGACGCCTCACCCTGCACTATGGGTGGTAGTGTTGCTTGGGGTATCCACTGCAGGGGAGGGGAACCTGAACTGTAGACCTTGGGCCCGCATCTTTTTAAGGATTAAGCACAATAGCTTATCATCTTGTGCCAGGACCTTTCAGAAGCATTGGGGATCATCTGAATTATTTTTTTAAGTATTTATTCTACTTCAGAGCTGGGTTATCCAAGGTCTCCAAGCGTCCTGCTTTACATCATTAGGACTAACAGTTTGCAGAGATCTTCTGTTGAAGGAATTACAAATAATTCTGCTGCCCCCCAGTCTGACAGCAGTAACTTCAGATGATTGTGATTCTGGGGGAAAATGTATCTCTTCTCATGAGCTGAATTAGACTGTCCAAAATATCCAAAAGTTTGTGGAGATGTTGCCCCTGGTTCATCCATCAGACCGGCTGCTGTGGTTAATATTGCTTCAAGAAAATTGATGTCAAGACCTCTCTTTTTTCTTTCTTTTCCCTTGGATGCACGGGCTTGTTTCATTTCTGTCCAGAATACAATTTTCTGTTAGTATGAATGAACATGTAATTCCTTCAGAAACATTAAGAAATGAAAGTGTGACTTCAGTTATTCCTAGACACAGCATAATGCTGGCTTGACTGATCTGACAATCTTCAGATTACTCCAAAATACCTCTTGTAGCTTAGCTTACCCAGAGCTAAAATCCTGCTCTGCTTTCTATTTTCACTCACTCAAGCTACAATATCAGCAAAAGCTGTGGTTAAGTGTACACAAATGGCTTTCAAACAGTTCCAAGTATGTTCAACCCATGGCTCGCCGGTTTCCTGACCCAGAGAAAAGGTCTCCTCTTTACCTCCAAACATAAAACTTGAATGTGCTGGAACTTTTGTGGGGAAAGCATAATGTATGGCCTCAAAGCTGTCCAACTGTCAATGCTTGTCAGTTTGGTGTTTGCTAGTAATAGGTGAGCCATTACTCATTTCAGGAAGATAACTAGAATGTCATATATTCCTACACTGCATTATCAAGGCTCCTCTGGTACTTTTAAATTTCAGCACCAACAGTGACAGTTACCTTACAGTGTGTCTATATATTCTGTAAGGAATGATGCAGGTTGGGAAGTAGTCATGCAATCAAGATAGCAGTCTTGATAAGAGACCTGAGGGTCAGGACTAAGCAAGGCTAAGGCTAGCTAAATTTTGTATTTCAATATCATTAATTCCTAATTCTGCTATCCACTGATGAGGCTTCTGACACCCAAACCGGTGCTTTAGTTTGCTTTCATATCTGAGGGAGTTTAAAAACTGGGAAAAACATTTTCCTTGTTTACAAAAGTATACAGATGTTCTCTTGGGCACAGTTCAGAAAGATACTGTTGCTATGTTCTTGCATTGCACCCAGGTCCAATAATTCATGATGCCCCAGAATTCTCCAGATAGAAGTTGCTCACACATCAGTACTAGAATCAACATAGAAAAGCCATTTTTGAAGTACCGCTGCTGGGAGGCTGTGAATCCAAACTAGGTGCAGTCTATGCCCAAATGCTTCTTAGAGATGCCAGAGGAGGGATCTTTATATAAATTTGAGTCAAACTCCACGTGGTTTAACTATACAGAAGTGTAGGTAAGGTATCTTTCCTTCTACTTTTCAATAAAACCAAATCTAACTAAGGCGTTCTCGCTTTACCACAGCATTGTAGGGAAAATGACCCATTTCTAAGACATGGCAAAGAAACATTTCCTGAATGTTACTTTAGAAATGTAACAAAGTAATTGAGAGCAGAATGCCTACCTATATATCATCTTCCCCCCTCCACCTCCTCTAGGAGAAAACTTCTATATAGTTAACACCAATAAATTACTTTTCAGCTTTTCATTTGATGGAAATTAAGAGCTGATAAAAGATTAACAAATTGAAACATAAATATCAAAGTCATTTGCAAGATTTGTTCCAGCAGCTCTTACTTTGCAATTGGATCTGAAATGTCTTTGAAAAAGACAACTCTAGGACCGAGCCACATTTAAAATGTGTTAAGAAATATTAGTTTTATTTAACCAGTTTTCACAGCTGAATATTTATTCTATAAAAACTTTACAGATTGTACAGTTTATATATAGTTCAAACTACTAAGAACAAAGAAGTAGGTCCCACAGATGCAAAAATACTGTACCAATCCAAGGTAAAGGCAGATTTACACACTGTACAGCTTGCCACTGGGAAGGGAAGGTGGGTCAGTTCCAAGTAAAAACTTCAAAACTGTACAAAAATAAGGTTTGATTTCTTTTTCATTCTTCATAATACATTCAATAAGATTGCAAGCACAGATACCCAAGTAATAATAGATATCTGTAGTCAGGAATCAATAACCACTCCTGAAAGGAATGCAAAATAGGTCTATTTACACAGGGCACTCTTTTACACCATACCGTATATAGTGTATATTTAAAATAATAAAAAAAGCATAGACAAAGAACATTAAACATCTAATATAAGGTAGTTTTTTTTTTTAAAAAAGGAGTTTTTTCTTTTTTATGTAATAGTGTGCCAAAAGAATTTTAACTTATTAAATAATATATTCTAAGTGAACCTAAAATTTATGAACATAAAATGCATTTTTGGTGTAATACATCAATTAAACCAGCAAATAGGAAAACAGAGCCAAAAACAAAACCCAAACTGTATATAAAGTAGTATTCTCACCCAGCAACAGAAGCACTTATGTAGTTATTAAAAAAACCAAACAACCAACAACCAAACAAAACAACAAAAATCCAAACCCAAAAAACCAAGAAAACAAAAAAAGAACCCAAACCCAGAGAGATTTTTTAAACCTCCACTAAAACTAACTTAGGATATTCATAGATAAGATATTCAGTGATTCACTAATACTGCAAAACAAGCTCTTTTCTATTTTTTTCTTTCTTTCCCCTTCCATTTCCCTCCCACTTCCCCTCATTCCCCTTCCCTAAGAGACAGTGGTTTCTTCATGTTATCTGGGTAAGAATTAAACGTATTCCTGCCCTCTTCCTCCCACCCCTCTATACCTCCCCCCAAAAAAGGACAGTGTTTTCTTAGCTATAATCCTGAGCACACTCTCTTTTTGGGGTTGTATGTGATGTAAGCTTAACAGGGTTTAAGTCCCCCACATTTTAGAATGTTCCATTGCTTGAGGTATTTCAACCTTCTTCTGAGACAAGGCCTTCTATCTTAGCTGACTCCTTGGGCAGCGAAAGTAAGGGCTGGCTAATACCCGTTTCAATGCTGTAATCTAATGAACAAGAAAAGCATTTCCAGACTTCCCTGCCACACAGAAAATAATGCAACACCATTCACTGTTTAATCCATTCTCTATTTGATACAGTACTAGCCAAAGATACCAAAAACTAGAGCCTTTAAAGAGATGTTTGGTAGTGCACTCTATCTTTTTTTCTTTTTTTAGCTTGTGTGTGTGTGTCTACATACACACTCTCACACACATATTACATTTTATATATATATATATATAAAAGACATATATGCACACACATACACGTGTGTGTGTGTGTATATCTATATGTAACAATCAGGGAGAAAGGAGTTTTGTTCAAATTTAAGTGATACAGTACTTTTAAACCCCTTAACAATAAAAGGGGAGGCTGTCCACTCCTGTTCCCAAGCTGAGCAAGGGGTTAGTTTATATAGGTTTTTAAATGGGCACTTTATGTTTGCCCCGATGTCCAAGAAATACAATTCCAGTGTCAATGGGTGTCTCATCAGAACTCATCAATTTTCTTCTGCAGATATTTTAACATTGAGTCCATTCCTTGTGCTGAGCCCCAGATTTTCTTCAAAACTTCACATTCCTTTTCATTTGCTTGTTCCAAGTCTACCTTCATGATGTTCCGTACTAAAGCTTTGGATTCTTCAAGTACCTAGGCCAAAAAAAAAAACCCCAAAACAAAAAAAAAAGGGGTGTTGTGTTAGTGTTACATGTGAACCTACAGCTTATGTGGATGTATCCTGAAGTTAATTATGAACCTAAGCTTATCATACGACAACCCTAAGAAACACTTCACAGTTAACAAGTACACAAAAATGTGGAAATGATGAAAATGGTAAAATCGTAACCATGACTATATATATATATGATTTTATACTGATAACTAGAGAAAACTCCAACTTCATTTTGGTGAAGTCTAATCATAACACTGTTATCCAGAACTGCTCCAATACCCAGGCAGACCTTGACAATCTCGGGCATTTAAAGGAGGCTGAGAAATCTCACTTGCTTTTCCATTTGGAAAACTATTAATCCATTTCAAAATCCAAAATTTCCAATGCACAGAACAGGTAATTTGTACTTCATCTCTTAAGATCAAATAGGGGTAGTTTTGGCTATTGTGCAACAGCCAGTAGTGCAAACCAACATGGGGGTTGGACGAGATAATCTTTGAAGGTCCCTTCCAACAAACTATTCTGTGATTCTGTGTATGTGCTAGGCGTTACATAGCAAAAATTACCAAGAAAGTAAATGCAGTTTTTGACATTATGTTGAACTTAATCTCTATTATTGTAACTCAAGACATTATATTACAACTCAAAGATTTCTGTGCAGTTCTTAGGGCAACTGTTTACGCTGTTGATTGGAATAAGTTAGGCAACTATGTTAAACACAAGTATATTGTAAATAGTCCAATGCTGTTTTCAAGTTCTTAACCAACGTGTGCTATGGTATATGATGAGAGTTGGGTACAAACTTAAAAAGTAGTCCTGAAAACCCAGGAAATAAAAAGACAGTGCTATACTAAAATGCTGTACTTACTTCATGAAAATGGTTTGGTTTTTTTTCAGAAGGATGTAATGATGTAGCCTAGTAATACTTAAATTAATACTTATTAATCTAATCATAAACATGTATTGCAAGCAAATAAAGGAAACTTACAACTGAGTTACATGTGACCAGTTCCTTGATTCGAACCATTACTTCTTGTGTGAATGTTCCCGGCCAAAACACTTGAGACACGAGTCCTTTGGCACAAGCTTCCTGTGCAGTCAACTTCCTTCCACTGAACAACATTTCATTGGCCTGAAGGGATAAAAAGTTACTTCTGGTATGAAATGTAATGAGACAAAACTCATTAAAAGAAAAATGTTGAAAACAAATAAGGAAAATGCCTGCGCTATTTGAAATAGTTTTATTATAGCTCTTCCAACTTCTAATGGATAAAGAAAAGGGCTTGCCTACAGATAGGCAGCTGGTGGTGTTCACTATATTATGGCAGGAGTTACAGAAAAAGCAGAGGTCTGTGATTAAGGGTTAAACGTGAAACTGGCTTTGGTCATTTCCCATTACTGAGCATTCATTAGCTCTAGCTATCTTGCAACATGAAGCCCCACAAGTGATAGTGGGGCAGGTGCCCGTCTTCTGCCAGCTGTTAACACAGCAGCAGCAGCAGGAAGCCTCACATGAAATGAGTGCTCCCATGGGTTTTTGTAGTTGACAGGCTTTGAAGAGAAATGTTTTGCTCTGGCATCCCCACTTTTGATCCATACACAACATGTGCTGGAGACCCACTGCTAAACAAGTTTTAATCCAATAATCACACCTTGTGTCTGCTGTGCAAAATAATACACTTGGTGGTTACTTCCCAAGACATGTAATACAGCAATAGAAATGACAGGGATAAAAATATTTCACAAATATAAGATTCTCATTAACAACCTTAATTTTCTATTTGGTCTTATCATTCCACAGAGGAACTTCACAGGGACATCCTCTGGTCTCTCTTTTACAGCAAGTGCTTTGAGGCTCATAGGGAACTGCTGTGCGAGCCCACAGGCACTAGCTGCTGAGGAGCATCTTGACTCTCTTGCACCATGATCAGGAGGCTCTGTACCACCTGAGCCCCGGTCTGTGATGTGGACTGCAGGCACCGTGGAAATGCGTATCCTGACTGACTGACAGAAAAAGCATGAGAAACACTGCCAAGTGTGCTGGAGACTGGCAGGAAAACCCAGCATGGGAAGCTTGAGCACGTGGCTTCTGTGCTTTAGATCCAGGACCAGAAAACCAGACCAAGAACTCCACAGCAGTCTCACAATAACAGATCTCCCCAAACAGGCAACATCTTAATCTCTATGACAGATTATTTTCAAAAGCCAAGTTTAAGAATCCTTCTAAAATCCTTGGTATTCTCAATACAGCATCAGTTTTGAATCCTAAGGTCTGGGCTTCAGATACCCTGTAATAACAACCTCTGTTGAACATGTTCTGTGGAAAAACCCCTCCACAGCAGAGCTGCTCACCAGCCACAACTGACCCTGCAGAGAGTCAAGTATAGTACAACAGTGGACATTCCCCCCCATTCCCTTCCACGCTAACTACGGAGTTGTTGCCACTGGAAGCTTTCAGTTTAAATCTTTATATTTAAAAATGAGAGCATTCACAAACACACATGAAAGAGTATACTAGGGAAGAGCTTCTTGTGTTTTTTGTACATCGTCTAAAGAAACAAAAAGCTACAACCACAAGTCTCTAAAGGACAGGGATGGATGGAATGGATGGATGAATGGATGGATGGCCAAATAAAAAGGGAAAGGAACAATCAGTTGTTTGAAACTTGCTATGATATTAAAGCTACTCTTACAACTGTTAATCTATTTCAGTTACCCTTTTCTCTTCTCTTCTAATAACTCAATCCAGACATCATATAGTTAGTCATTAGATCAAGTGCATTAGAAACTGATGCTTTTATTGTATCAAAATCTGTATTTTTAAATCAGTAAATACCTACAGAGAAAAATTTGCTTTTATAATAGACAGTAATTTCAGAGAACCAGGTGTAGCTACAAGCTCTTGTTTCATACTGTTACTGTTCAATTTCAAACTGGAATGGGGCATAGGTCAAAGTTTTCAAAGAACACAGCATAAAAAATAGTAAGAAACATGAAAAGAATATAGGCAAGAGATTTTTAAATAGCTTTTCGTTAATTTGATTCTCACATCCAATCGGAAAGCAAGAAAAGGGATACTAAGAAACACATGGCTTATATTTCCAGTAGCAGTGCAAAGCTTTTCCATTTTTCAATTCAGCAATATTGGAAATTGAGTCCAAAGACTAAAAAAAACAGTAAATAACCCTCCACAGAGGTGATTTGGGCTATTTCTTCCATAATGCACTAGTGTGAAGCATCAGCAGAGATGTACAAAGTGAGCAAGTTTGACACGACTTCTTGAGAACGAGTGCACAAAAGCAGGATTACTTATTTTGCAGATCAGCAGAGGACTGCTGCGAGGCTGGTGCACAGCGCTCTGCTGTGTAACGACACTGAGTGCAGAGCAGCCCATTCTCTGCTATGCTCAGATGCTGTGCTGAACGCAAGATATTGGTGGCTGGCCCTCAACAAGGCAACAGCCAGGAAGGTGTGTCCTGGCATGCAGGATATAACCCTTCTGCCATTGTCAGGGTTAAGATGCCCATGACATAGGATTAGGTCTCTGCTTTTGGTTCTGTGCATGCATGTGAAGACTAGGTTGCAACAGCATGGAGCAGAGAAGCTGTAAATACTGAATCCTCATGAAAAGTTTTCATGAGAGAAAAAAAGACAACTCAGCAAAGGTAAAAAGTCTTGAGATCACTCTGGATAAGTTCATCACAACTGCATTGCCCCTACTCTGCAAGCTACTTACAGAAGCCAGGCCCATTATCCGAGGGAATGTAAGGGATGAACATCCATCCGGACCTTGTCCAAAAGTAGTGTATGGTGTCTGAAACCAAGCCTTCTCGTTAGCCCAAACCACGTCACACAGAGGCAATATAGATGCTCCAAGTCCAATGGCTGGGCCATTTACTGCTACAATGATAGGCTTCTTAAACTGAATAAAAGTATTCACAAAATTCCTGAAGAGAAACAGAAACATGTACTCACTATGTATTTATAGAGAGTAAAATATAGCAGCCCTTGAAAACTTTGTAAGAATTCATCTCCACAGTAACATTGTTTTCAAACCCAACCTGATAACCTTCCATGATGAGGTGGATAGCTTGGATGAGGAGAGTGCAGTGGGTATTGTCTACATAGGCTTCAGAGTGAGGCAGTCAGCACTGTCTCCCACAAGACTCTCCCAGTCTTGGAGATGATGAGTATGTTGATGTATGGGCTGGATGAGCAGACAGTGAGGAGGACTGAAAATGTCTGAATGGCTGGCCCAGAGGGTGGTGAACAGTAGCACCAAGACTAGTTGGAGGCTAGTAATTAATGTCACAATGTCTGGTTTTGCATTTCAGTGAAACAGAACACTTCTACTATATTGCATCCATCACTACAGGTTATCATGCTCAACTCATCCTAGCGAGCTGAAGTAGATGAATGCTGAAAAACTCCTGGAACAATCTTATGCAATCCATCGCACCAACACTCCCAATTCAGAGACTCAAGATAATTTTAATCATGTTTGAATACTCCAGAGATGACCATCTTAGCATATATATGAAAAATACCATTCCTGTATTTGAAGAGGGTTTTAAGTTCCATTTATCCCTTTTCTTAACAGCGATTAATAGGTGACAAATCGGGATTCTGGAAGGGACTGAATTAGAGCTAGTGACAAAAGGTCAGTGTTAATAGCCTCTGTCCTCTGGCTGCATCTGAAGTCACTGCATGAGCAACTTTTACTTGGAATGACTGAAATACGAAGCAACACCCCCCTCTCCCCCCCAAAAAAGAAAATACCAAACCAACCAACCAGAAACAACAAACCCCACCTATTATCATCTCTATGAGCCAAATGTGCCTCCAATGAAACAGGCTTTACATGTCAGAAGGCCTTTTTTAGGGACATGAATATTGATAATGACAACAGAATATTGGTCTCTGAAGATAGATGCTCTGGAAACATAACAGAGCTAATCCAAGAGCCCAGGCCCTCAAAGCCAGTGTTCAAATGATAAAACTAACTAAACTACTTGTTTGTACCATTTAATAATGTCCCTAAGATCCATGCTTTTTTCCATATATATCCTTCTACTTTGTAGCAGTTCAGTTAATTTTCTTTAAATATTAGGTTTGGTACCTAGTGTTGGGATGATTGTCACTAGTTTTGGTCTACTCCAAAATATCCACCATTCCACTGCTTTGAATGTACTACACTAAGCTACACAGCCAATGCATATCTTGTATTTGCATGTGTTAAATTTGTTTTCCTTAAGCCTTATAGCTGTTTAAATTTAAAATTGATTTCAACTGGAAGAGTAATACCACACCAGCAGTATTTATAGGTAAATTTTAGTAGTAAAAATAGCAATGGATTAAATGGCAACACAAATAAGAAGGGAGAGGGAATATACAGAAGTGCAGCACAATATATCACATAACAGGAGGGTGTCTGGGATCTTGTTGAATTAGAGGCTTTTGAAATAAAGCTAAGACAAGTCCCACTACATGAAGAACGCCCACTCAGACGACTGAAGATAATCTTACGTACCTAATAGCTTCTGCCATCTTAGTGCTTTCCTTTTTTCTATCATCCGTTAAACGTCGTATAAAATAAATAAAATCAAGACCACAGCAGAAAATGCTACCAACTGCACTGAACAGAACAAGTTTACTGTCATCTGCAGCTGCTGTGTTCAGTGCACTCTGGACTTCCTTCATTACCTGAAAATCAAAAATTCATTAGAATCTTTTTATTCCATTATGAAAAAGTAGCACACTGCTCTCCTCCCCTCCTCCCCCTGAGAGCTTTCATTTCTCCTCAGGATCCACTCGACCATCGATTAGAAAAGTTCACTTTTTTCATTAGCTAAACATAAGAACGTTAAGTAAATAAAAAAAAAATGGTATGAGAAGCTTTGCATTTCAGAAATGTAATTAGACAAAGATAATGAAATCATTAAGAACAGATCTATTAGATGTTATCTGTAACTAAAGCTCGCATTCAGCATTTCTGTAATTTGGACAGCAGGTGGCACATGCAACCAGTTCAGAAAAAACCAGAACCTTAAATCAGGTTAAAGCTTGTTTCAGGTTGCACTTCATAAATCACCACATTGTATAAAAGACAGCACATTTCCATGCTCAGATAACACAGTTCTTACACAAACAACTGATTTTAAGTGTAATTCAGTTCAGTTTAACATCTTGCAAGCACCAATGTGAATCTTGTTTTGTGTACGTTTGTGCCCGAACAACAGGGATAAATGAGGCAAGGACTTGGAACTCCCCCAGCACCCTTCCCCCAAAATGTGAATTGTTCTGACCTCTGGATTTAGTGAATTATTTTCAGATGATTTTGTCGAGAGCAAAATATGCGTGAATCCATCTTGCTTCCTGACAACAATGTCTCTGTACCGGTACGCGCTCTCCGTTTGCCTCACACTGAAACGTAGCCTTTTATCAAAAGGTTGATCTCTTCTGTCATCAATAAACCTTCGTTTGCTGGCTGTGACTCCTGTTACAGATGTCTGTATGTTGGTTGTACCATTGGCTGCTAATGCTTCCATAAAGGTGGATGTACCTGGAAATAGTTTAAACAATAACATTCTAGTAACTACATTATGCTGGGTAGACGATTGCAAAATCCCTATTAGCATGAAAACAGGCTAGTCGTATTAAGAACACACAGTAAAGATGAAACTCAGTCCCCTGGAACTGAAATGTTACAGAAATAGACTCCATGCACAGAGCAAAATTAAAGTGACAAAGGGAGCCAACAAATTTATTTTACAGTTGTGAGAAAATACACCTTAAACAAGGCAAACAGACCAATCATCATCTACTTATTTTTAGGAGGAGGGAAAGGTTTATTTAACATTCCTAATACCGATGCACTTCAGTAGGTTAATGCTCTGCTTTCTCCCTTTCCAACATCTTTAACTCCTTTAGCAGCACCAAGATTGCAAAGGGAAAGCAGAAGCCTTTTGTTTCAAATGCCATGAGAAGTTAATAGATAGAAGAAAGTGACACAAAAAGCCAAATAAAGAACTTGATTGACAAGATCATATAAAGCATAATAGTCTAAAGGAAAATGGAAACTAAGAAATACTGACTATCCTTCTTTGAGAGGGAAACAAGATCCATGCAGTAATGGATATTTAATGGATTCATAGACAATGAGATATTTCTCAAGTCTAAACAACTTTTGCTATTAGAATTGGCAAATAGAGCATCATGTCTTTCTGGTCTAGTTCCCAGTTACTTAAATACACAGAATTTGAGGGCATGCAAGTAAACAGCCCATTCCTCATGACAGAGAAGCAGCAGGTTTTTCTGTGTTCCACATTAGAAACATAATACCAAATAACAGGCCATTTGTAAGAGAGAATAGGGGAACATCTTAGATCTGTAACCCATCTGTATGTTAAAGTCTTCATGTAAAATCTCCATCCGTCAGATTAAAGTAATGGAAGTATGCATGGGAGGAGGGGGCAGTAGAGTTAAAATGTTGGAAAAACGCCTAGCAGGATAGGAAAGTTTTGAAAGCTTTTTCCTGAAAACTGAGGTCTGAGCCTGTTAAAACCTACTGGGAACCCACAGGCCTTATCTCACAAACAGGTATTTCAGAACATCAGGCATATGACGTCTTAAAAAGCACAGATAAACCAGAAGTTGTTAATTAAATGCCATTGATGGACCTTGCTTAATGCAGTATTATTTTTCTGGAGAAGCTGCATTTCTAGTGCTCGAATAATATGCAGTGCTGTGAGTTTTAACCAAAAGACTTCAAATGTGTGTCCAGTGTAGACATTAACCAGGCTCATCTAAATAACTGGAATATCCTATAGCTCCACACTCCAATTGCATTCAAACGTAGCTTACTTTGACCCACATGAAGGACAAGAGATATATTAAGAGAAAAACTAACTTAAACCCTAGAACATTATATGTTTTTCCTGTTATTTCAGGAACTGCCTGCAGATATAAATGAAGTCTTTACATCAAATATCTTAAAATAAATGAATCTTTGGTTATAAATCTGTTATGATTAATTAGGCAAGTTGTCTGTCAAAGGAGCTATACAATAACAAGGTTTTATTTTGCTTCTTAGGGTCTTTATTGGTGTATTAGTGTTTTAATCCTTAGCATTTGTGAAGAAAATAAAGACAACTCAAGATCTGTCAATTGTTTAAAGTGAAGAGCAAGAAATTGAATTCAGTTTATGATCAGAGACAGAGGTAAACAAAACAAAAAGCAAAGTTAATATTAAATACTGTCAGGGAAATTTCATGTTTATTCCTGAATTTTCGCCTCTTACCAAATTTTTCTTCATTTCAGCAGAATAAACCAAACTTTGATGCAGACCAAGTAAGCAGCTGATGAGGGATGTCTTTAATACTTTTCCCTTCTAAACCACTTTACATTGATTACATTCCTTTAAAAGATTCAGAAATTGCAGGAACAGCACTGTTGAATTTTGTTAGTAACACAAGACTAAATGGAAAAATGGCTGCAATGGTTTACTTTGCCATAGAAAAGGTAAATTAAAACAACTGAAATCACCTCTGCTTTCTAAACCAGATACAAGATTTTATGGCTTCTGTCATAGTGAAAAAAGCAGAGAACCAGGAGAGCACAAGAGACTAGACAAAGCCAAAAAACCCCCAACAGTCAGTAAACTTGTGTAAGAGCTATGAGTAGGTCTTGTCCCACAACTCGTACTTCCAAAAACATACTCAAATACCAGAAAATTACTTTTGAGATGTAAGCGGCAATGATCATACACTTTGCGAGACAGAACTTCTGGCAAAGGGACCAAGATGTAAACACCCCACACCACTTTTCATGGTTATTGAATTGGCAAAGAGGCCTTCCGATCTTTTGTATAAATTCTGCCTGCACTTGTCAATAGTTGCAGTTTCAAAGCACAAACAAGGGACAGCTGCAGTTCAGTGGAAGGAGTCTCCTACATCCAACCTTGTAAACACACTTTTAGGCTACTTAAGACTGGAAGATTTAACTGTACTGCCATAGATTCCGCCACATGAAAACCGTGCATTGAGGTTGCTTATTTTCAGGTTAATTACAACTGTATTTTATAATGCAAACATACAGATTTCGTAACAAACCAAAAGGAGTTCTGCATTTTAATACATCAATAGAGATAGCGTAGCAAAGACAAACAAAACACCACAGCACTCCTCTTTTAAACTGGGCATTCCAAAACAATAAGGGATTGGAAAAAAGGCAGTTTACCCTGGATATTGTCAACTAATGCAGAACTATGTTGTTTAAGAGGTAAACTAATTGCTTGTAGAGTTACAAAAACCCCTTCCAATGCCAACTATTAATGTAATCTTCTCAAAGCTGAAGCCATACTCCTACTGTGCAAAGCTTCACCATACAGTTGCAAAATGAAATTAAGAGGACTACTTGGTTTTGCAGCTGCTGATAAAAAGCTGGTAACAGTCATATTTTCATGCAGCTGCTCTCCTGAGGAAGAGAAAAAGAACCAACAACCCAACAGATAAGAAAGGAACTGGTCTTATTCAAAGACACAAAATACAGAACAGCAAATGCGTCTTCATTCCCATCCCACTAGCAGAAAACAGCAAAAAAAAAAAAAAAAAAAAAAAAAAGCCACCTCTCCAAAATATGAGCGGGGTAACAATGAAAATGTGTGATGCCAGACATCCAGATAAACAGAGTTCAAACCAAACCAAGTAATGTGCAACTTCACAACAATCCAAAAGTCAAAATCCCACGCTCCTCTCTAAGCTATTCATGCCTCCCAGTTACTGCCTCCCAAATTCTTGAGAAACTCAGTTTAGCTTACATAGCAAGCTTTGAATACAGACACCTCCCTCCCTCTAACAATACAGGGACACATCCTAGCAGGTGCTCCAAACCCAGCTAAGCCTCTTTAGAATACTTATTTCAAGTACACCCGTTACGAGTGGCGATACTCTCCATTCAAAGGTTTGTCTGACAGAGTACGCTGTTTCTGAAAGGCTTAGCACAGATATCTAAGGAACAAGGGCAAAAAGATAGGAGGTGTGAACATGCTGCCTGAGTATTTCCCCTAATTCCAGCCACCAGAAATTTAGCAATTCTTAAAATCTGTATGTCCAGAACCATTGGCTGCACCCAAGCCCACATAATTAAATCCTCATTCCCACTGGGATTGTCCAATTTACTTTTGAAACCACTACGGTTTTGTCTTCCTACGTATCCTTTGGCTGTAAGTTCTCCAACATACATCTTCACTTTACCCCTTTCATCGCATCCCTTCTTCAGGTTCATTAGTCCCAATCTTGTTTACCCTTTCTTCTTCCAGAAGCAGACCAAGCCTGTCATTCTCCTCCATGCCTCTCCTTTGCTACTAAATTTTGGAACAGGGTCCAAAATGTCACACAATATTCAAGATGGGGATTTATAACATGGTATATTCAAGCTTTTTGTCCTCTACTCCTTTTCCATAATAATTTCTATTTTTTTAAACTAGCACTGGGCAGGTGTTTGCAGAAAGCTGCCCAAAACAAACCCATTGCCCTTTTCCTGAGCAGTAACATGGATTCAGGAGCCAGTCATTGTCCAGGCATCGGGTTTTATTTTGTTATGGGCATAGCTTTGCCTGGAAGTCTGTTTTGTCCCTCCCCATCGCTTGGCATTCATCTGAGCTGAAAGCAGTCTCTCGTTTTAATCACAAAATCACTTGGCATCTTCAGTTAAGTCCGCAGTGCCCACCAGGAGCTCCAGGGACCCTCATGCCTTCCCCATACCTTCATGCACTACCCACATCCTCCCCTACACTAAGTGACAAAATGGTTAATAAGGGTCCTACCTGCATAAGCAACAAGAAACAGCAGCAACAATTTCTTAAAACTGTTAACCGCAAAAATAACACTGTAACTGTAACTGGTTATGACTCAAGTAAAGGAGAGGGGAAAATGTGATGTGCAGAACTGGTCGGGAAAAATTGTAGATTTGGGGAAAATTTGTAAATTTGGGGAAAATTTGTAATATTAAACAAGCAAAAAGAGCTGGAAGTTGGGTGTATTTTTTCCCAAAGTCCTTTCCATACTTCCACTGTTTCCCCTGTATACATAAGCCACAAGATTCCCCATTAGTTGTCCAGTGCAGGTTGCCTCGTGCCCTTTTTGCCTATAAACAGCAGTTTCCTACATGTTCCTATGTACAAGCAAGATCCAACCATAAGCACCATTAAGCTTTTCCAGGGTTAACTCTGCACGACATCAAATATCTCACACAATGAGATGCCAACCCTGGACAGTGATACTGCTGTGCAAATGTAATATGTAACATCTTCCAGTAATTTTTCCACCTCTGCTTCAGCAATTACACAGAAAGTATTTCTTACAATTGTAGCGTATTGGCACAGATTATAGAAATTTAAGATGAGAGTTCAAAAAACTATATATGTGCCCATTTTTTGTCTCAGTATATGTATTTATAGCATAAATAGAACTTACATTTTGGAATAAAACAAAAGTTCCAGCATCCTTTGAAACATCACTATAAATATTTGTGAGAGAGAAAAAAAAAATCTTAATCTCTTGTACATTTCACCTCAAATTCCTGTTTTTCTCTGTGTTTCTGAGAGTGTTCAGAAGGTACATGTCATCTATGAAAGAACGGTACATTTTAGTTAAATCCTTCCAGAGTATGGTGCTGTATTGATGCAGCACAGAAAAATCACGGTGTGATCCATAATAAGCTGTACATACCCTAGTGTTAACACAGGCATCCCCAAAGATGCCAGGGAGGAGAGGGGTGGGGAAAGGGCAATACTTCTTCCAACTATGGGCTGCTGATCACTGCGATACCCTGCTGCTGCAGCTGGAACCTCCTCCAGACTCTTACAGCTGGGAGGGTGTGCACACTGTAACTTCATTGTTTCTAAGAAAGCTTCAACCACTTCTTGATTCTGTTTCAAGGAAATAGTTACACAAGCAACAATCAGGTGTTCTTCGGTTGGTTCTGCAAACGTCACCTTTCCATATCAAAAAAAATGTAGGTTTTAAGCACAGATTAACTGGTGAATTACTGCAGTAGTGCTTGGTGGGACGTCAACTCAGCAGTAGAGAGCCCTGCAGCAGCTAGCAGGCTTGATTGTCAATGTGTATCTTCAATTCCTAAAAAAACCCCACCTTTTCCCATGCCCTGTAATGCCTACTCTTTACCATATATTTTGTATAGGTCTTAATTTTGAATGTCACTTTGAAACATTGCTCCCATAAAAATCTACAGTTCTTATAGGACACTGTTGCCAACAAAATTAACACAAAGGAGACACACGCACACACCCCTTAGTAATAATTCTCTACTCAATTAAAAGTCTTTCTATCCTACACCAGTTTTCACCTTTGCTGCCATGTCACATTTAGAGTAGTATCATCTACAGTAGCCATTTTTTCCCCCTTTTGTAGCTAGCTTTCTCTGTTTCTTTACTTACAGCATCAGTCAAATATATTTATATGTTTACAGAGAAAATGGCATTTCTCCACCCTCGAGTTAAATAGGTTTATCTTAGAAAAAGATGGGAATAACAAAATACTGGACCTAACACTTTAGATCATGCCCATAAAAACAGAAGAATAAAATTAGTAAGATGCAATTTGGCAACAAGTGTTTTAAAAAGTTTAAGTTTTACTACCTTTAAAAATGAACTGTGCATTTTTATGCATAGGGTGTTAAATAAACTTTCCATAGTCTCACAGTGGGAAACAAAGTCCCCCTCCTAATACATCTGCATTTGCAAATACATCTCCATTCTTATTATTTCACTGGAAACATATAAGCAAACACTCCTCAGGTGAGCAAATCCTTTTTCTCCTTAATCACAGCATCAAGATAAATTAGGATTGTTCTCTTCCCCCTTTCCACTGCAGATTTAGACTCGTCTGGGAGTGATTTTTCTCAGGATGCTACTGGCTGACAAACAGAAAACAGTGCACATAATTCTCACCATTTTAGCTGTTGTTCTAGGTGGCTGCAAAGAAAAAACTATACGTAAAGATTCTTAAGAGTCTCTGATATTACTCCAGTCCAGAAATCCCAGCCATATTCCACAGTATGCACCAACCTATTTGATGGGGGAAGCAAAGAGCTGTATTTTTTTTTCTCACAAATAAGTATGAATAAGAAAAAACTACCCCAGGTTACAGACACCTTTTGAAGGGCTTTTAATACCTGAAACATTTCACAAGGAAGAACCCCCTTATCTTGATACTCTTGTAGCTGCAGGTTATGATACCATGGCATTCATTCGAAACACTCTCAAATTTGAGAGTTAAGTAAGGACATCTCTCAGGGCTCATCTACAGAGGAAAGATATCATGAAACAGGTAAGGCTTACACTTGAAATATACCCAGCTATTTCACACTAACTCCTAAGGTGAACACATTCTATATTAAGAATACTTCATTGCAATTTAATCCAATCCAATCCCCAAAGTGATTTAAGAAATTGCTTTCTTCCCATGGAATAAGAGTGCCCTAATATAAAGCTAGCCTAGAACAGATACTGCCAAAAGATCCCAGGCAGCTTGCTGTGTGGACACAAACATACACATGCCATGTATACATGACAAAATTCTTCTAATGACATCAAAACTTTCTGAAGCATTTCAGCTAAATTATCAGTGAGATTTATGTAGATGGGTATAGCACCACTGTGTTGGCAGAATACTTTCATTTACTTCTTTTAAAAACAACACATCGACAGTCACATTTCATTCTTACCACATACATAAGGCCTTCACTACCAGAATTTGCAAGAGCTCCAACTGCCCCCCAACGTATGGCATTTCAATGTAGAAAAGCAATAGACAAAGGGGGCTTGAGGGCTTTCTGAGATTCGGGACACTGATGTGTAGGTATTGAGCTTTACAGGAGATTCCATCCTTTGAGTGCTCAGAGCACTTGGAGTGACCGTCCCTGCTGGAAAGAAACACCTCTGGTTTTACTTATCTATCTCAAGGAAGTACAAGTGTCTTTCCAGCTACTGTCTTTAGTGGGAGGTGTCCCTGCCCATGGCAGGGGGGTTGGAACTAGATGATCTTAAGGTCCTTTCCAACCCTAACTATTCCATGATTCTGTGATTCTAATGACTACTATTAACAGAAAATGTCTCAGTTTCCTGTGGGATATTCACCAACAGGTTTATTAAGAGGTGGCAACAGGTCACTAGCTTGCAGCAGAGATGCCATCTTCCAGAACCCATGTGTGCGCAAGCTGTGTGCCGTAACACCCTATACTCGGGTAACCTGCAATGCACAATGTTGCTGGCTGCTACTAACACAGGCGATCTATTCTGCAGCAGCACCCTCTAACAGAAACTACTGACCTTGACAGAAATAACTGACTGGGGTTGGAAGGGGAAGCCTGAAGGAGGAGTCTCTGGAGTCTTCACTTGAGGCCTTCTGGGGACCTCTTAGAAAAAAGCTAAATATTGCAGCAATGGGTGTTTAGTCTTGAGCCTTGCGCTTGGGCAAGAGGGCTAATAGCTTCTGGAGCACTTCTGCTGCCTGAAGGCTTGTGGAGCAAAAATCAAGAACTGGGCATTGACACCAGGGGGAGGAAGTACAGGTGAAAAGAAGATGAGAGGTCTCAGGGAAGGGTAAACACAGCTCTAGAGTCCTCTGAGGAACAGCACATTCAGAATTGCCTGTGCCAGGCAGGTTCTTACTTTTGATTCAGAGGTACTCAACAGAAAGTAGTCTCCCCTGGAGACTCCAGGATTTGAGCCAAGATGATTTCTGAAAGACCCTGCCTTTAGGCAAAGCACGCAACTGTTGTTTAAACCACATCTAAAGAGGTATTTGCAAACTGTTCTACAGGCAATCTCTCCACCACTTTTCCCAATATTATGGGAAAATAAGCCCCCATTAAGAGCAGGATGATGAAAGGCATCTTTAGGTACGCTGTGCAACAGATGCTGAATAGCTAGGTGCTCTGAACTCAAGAAGTAATTCAGAGCAGTGTTTCACCTTGCCAAATTTGTCCTTTCACATTGCTGGAGAGGAACAAATCCCAAATAGGATTCACAGGCAACAGCTGAAATGGAGTATGATGGAAAGGAGTAAGTAAATAAAACCTGTGCTCTTGAGCTGAACCTGATCTTTCCTGGTTTTGGCAATACTAGCTAGGGTCAGCAAGTATGTGAGGACATGCCCGAATTGAAGCAGCCATGGAGGATGTCCAGAATTCCTTATTCTTCCTGTATTACACAACAACAATTAAAACAAACAAAAAAAAAAAACCACCAACACCAGAGGAAATCCTAAAGTCAACAGGAGACTAATGAGAATAAAAGCCTTGGATCAGATGTGTTGCGTGAAGAAAACTTTTATAATATATCCTCCCTTGATCAGGCTTTGTGCCATATCACTGCAGGTAACTACTAGAAAATATAGGAGGCATTTGTCTTCACATCACCTTGCCCCACAGCTTGACCTCAGCACAAGTGGTATGGTTCCCCACATTTTGGGATTTTCAGAGACAGTGAAGATCTTGAACATGGCCATGAGTCTCAGGAAAACACCCATCATAAGAACACCTTTTCATCAGATTTTGAAATCAAAAATACAGTGGCAAACAAGAAACTATATAAAACCATGTCCAGGATAAATCCCTCGACAATAACCACAGCCAGAAGCAGTGATCAGAGAAGGCAATGCTTCAATCTTGGCCAGCAGTTAGGAGAAACTGGTGGCAGTGAGCTGTCCTAACACAGCAGGATGGATCACACACGTGGGTAGCGTTTGAGTGAGTACTCTTCATATTGCAGAGGAAAGCAATCAGCTTCTCTTTAAGACCTTAGGCTTTCTACTTCACTGACTGTTGTCATATTTATGAATAGTCTATCAAAGGGAAAATCTCACAGACAAAACCCCTAAACTGATAACTTCATAAAGTACTAATTAAGTAGTTAACACTTGCTGTCATACATAGAAAGTGGTGCAGAGCTGCAAGTGTCTTCCCTCCGGCAACAGAACAAGTCAGTATAGAAGCCAGGATTCTTAGTTACAGGTGGTCCCAATCCCCAAAAGCTACTTTTCCCTGTAAAAATCTGCTTTTATAAAGAAGTTGTATATGTCTAGATTAAAGTACAAGTAGCAATATTGATACTATTGCAGAAGAGAGAGTTACAAATTAATCAATGCATTAGGAAATAAGAGATGTGGCAGGAGAAAAAAAAAATAAAAACAACCAAGCCAAACAACCCCCCAGGAAAACCAAGGTGGTTTAAGGCAAATTTCAGAACAAGTTTAAAAAAGCCAAACCAGTTAAGATCTATTTCAGAAAACAGGACTTAGCACTAAACAGGACTTAGCACCTAATATCAACTGTGCCAAAACCAAGGGAGGCTTACTTAGGCACCATAATGCCTGTTACTACACAAAACCAAGAACAAAGTATATCATATCTGATGCTTTAAATCAAAGTGTGCTGTGGCCTCAGAGATAATTTTATAGCTTGTGTAGCTGGCAGTAGGAAAGTAAGACTTATTTGTGTATTTGGAGATGGAGGTAGGAGCACATCTTTTCACAGGAGTCGTACTGGTCTGATCATAGTTCAAGAGTCAATTTGTAGATTTTTTAAAATGCTATCACTGCAAGGGCATGGGAGGGCTTGGGCCCAAAACCTGGGAATTGGAGAGAGCAGGGGAAAGAAAAGGGGAAAAATAAAATAAATAATAATAAAAAAACCCTCCATTTGAATTCTGGCCTTGCTAATTGTTGCAACTCCAATTACTGCAATTCCAAAGGCCAGCACAGGAGCCTCAGATATTCAGCAGGAAGTTCATAAAGCTGTGCTCAGTCTTACAGTTAGTGGTTCATTGGTGACAGGCTCTGAACATCTTTAGATACAATAGGCACTTAAAATGCTGAATCTTGCCTTAGGAAACAATCCATTAAGAACACACAGAGAAACCAAAAATATCAGAGGAAGTCGCTACATAAAAGACAGGAAAATTACTACTGAGTAAAGCAAAGATTGTGTACACAAAAATAATGGGACTAGTACATAACTAGCCACAATTGAGAGCTCGATCCATTTAAAACATGTCATAGATGAAACAAAATGACAGATGACTTACATAACTGGTTGTTTCCTAAAACCTGCCAGGGACCCACCTGTTCCGGACAGATTCCAACGCTAAACCAAGAATACAGAAAATAGAAGCAGACGAGTATCAGCAAATGGAATTGAAATTTAATTTCTACCAAGATGAATGCTGTGCAATTTTAGATAAATGTGTTATGTAAAAAGATATTGCATTAAATACTTTTTAGACAAATAGCAAGATAGCCCAGTCATAAGGAGAGGGTGTATAAATGGAACTAAACTTAAACAGCAATTGAATTAATTTCTTCAGGAGTGAGATGTAGCTTCAATTAACTCCACATGATTAAACAGGTCAATAGGAACTGAGGGGGAAAATAGAATATGCTATACTTACAAGAAAATAGGAAGTAAAGAACACTGGGAAGAATACAGGGAGATGCTAAAACAGATAAAGAACGGGTATTAGAAATGCAAAGCAAAACTCAAAAGTTCTCATAGTTACAGATGCTAAACACGAATTATTTTTCCAGTGATTAAAAAAAAAAAAAAAAAAAAAAAAGACAGAAGAATTTGACCAAAGATAAAAGTGAAATGCAGTGTAAGTAACAAAGTCAATTAAAATACTAGTGGGGAAACCAGGATGCCATAAGAAACCTGAAAAGATTTATAGTGAGCATGAATATATTGCACATATAATAAACGACAGACTAAAAGGCTTGAACATGGCAAGATTGCTGAGTGACAGTAAAAAAAGAGAAACAGACAAATGTGATGGTCTATATGGGAAATGCATCAGAGTAAGTGAAATACCTCTGAGACTTGCTTGCTTAAAGGTTAGAAAATTTGGAAGGTACCTTGAGGAATAAAATTTGTATTCATTTCAGAGAGAGTTGGGAAAAACCTAAAACAAGACTCCAAACCCCACTAAAATCCTAAAACAAAAAAGGGGGCCACAAATGAAAAGCCTTTAACCTCTGCAGTTTATTTCTGTTCATAAACAAGACTGCTCTCAAAGTCATGTTTCAAAAGCATCACTCCATTTAAAACCTACTGGAGATGCAAAGCAATACTCAGGAAAGCCATGCTGGATACTGCAAAGAAATGTCATCTTCTTATAAGGAAGATGATATGGTTATAATATAAATACATCTGCCATATATTTTACCAGTATTTTACAGTTTCATATCATCAAAAAACATGCAACAGAAAGAAGCCTCTCCATCACATATACTCACATCTAATGTAAATGTCAGGCTTTGAAAATATTTCAACGCAGGAGCAATCCTATTTTGCTCAGCATCAAAGTTGTATATAAAATGTAGTGATATAAAGTTGGAAATACATTGAAAAGTAAAAGTTATAAACTAAAATTAATTTTAGCTAGATAAAAGTCCTAAAACATGAAAGTTCTTATTGATGTCAAAAAGTGGAAGTCAGTAACAACAAAGATTTCAGGGTTATTGCACGATAAGAATAGTAACATTCTCTGTTGTTGGGATTTTGATATACAAAGCTGTAATAAACTCTGTATCTCCATTTGATCTCAGAATATGTTGCCATATGGTCAATAGTTAAGTGAAACAATGACACTGCGTATAGCTTTCTATTGTTATTTATCTATATATCAGCGTATTGGTGATTTATAAACCCAAACACCTTGTCCATTTTCAGTTACAATGTAGGTTACTTTTCCCAGTGTACCTACATCACAGAAAATATCACACAACTGGATATTCCCCCCACAGCTCAACTAAAATACTATCGATATCTCAATGGAATTTATCTTCAAGCTGTTCTTTTGAATCATTCTAATTAAGAAAAATGCTGCAGTGGGATCCTCTTTTTCATTAGTTTGTGAACAATTCCATGCTTACTGAAATTTCTAAAAGGATTGTGGGTTTTGTTTAAAAGTCAAAAATTATTCCTTCCTCCCCCCCTTCTTTCAAACCAATAAGACACTACAAGAAAGCAGCAGCACATTCATATGCTGGCTCAGATCAGATCAACACTGCAAATGTATTAACCAAGTTCACCCCTGCTACAAGAAGGAGAAAGTCTGCTGCATGTTTGTCCTTGTACTCGACTGCCGTTGCCAGCAGGCTGGCATTCCATTTAGCTCGCAAGTTCAGGAAAATCAGTCAACGACCTTCTTCCATGAGCTTTTCCATACCCCTGCGATCTGGGCAGGCAGCACATAATGAATTGCTTATCATTACCTAAATACCCATGTAGTTTACATCACATGAAAATTAAGATTTGTTTCCCTTTGCTGCTCTGCTTCTTCCCTGTATAGTCTTTCAGACCAGAAACAAGTATTCATCACAGGTATTTCTGTCTAACCCAGAAACAAGGCAGCTGGGTTTCTTAATACCTTCTCTCCCTCCACAGGCAGATTAGGTGAACAATTCCACCAGAGCTTCCAAGGTTATACCAAATTCCAGTTTAAAACTATTTATTATCACCAGTGGTTTTACCCCCTTTGATTTTCCCAGCTTTAAGACAACTGGAATCCTTGCCTAAATTTACAAAACCCATTAAATATAGTTCAACTGCAGCAGAATGGCCAGGCAAAAGTATTAGTGTTTTCCTATTCTGGGCTCATTATTTGGACAGAAATATCAACTTATGACTAAGAAGCAAGAAATGAGTAATAAACTGACATAAACAAATGAAGACATGCTAAAGAAACCACAAGACCTGACAAAATTAATTTAACAGGAGGAACAAGCCAGACATTTTTGCGGGGTGCATTGGGTTAGCTTTCAGATTGGTCAGTTCCCCAGTGCTGCTGCTGACCAAGCAGGAAGCAAGAATGTGTGGGGAAGGGGTGGTGGAAAGAGGACAGGATAACAGAGAGTAATGTGAAAAGCATGTCTAAAAAGAACAGCAACGCGTTTCCAGTTTAAATAATACACTGACTAGCCAATAAGAATTATAGAAAAAAGCAGGTATTTCCTCATGCAAAGCATTTAATTATGAGACTGAGTCCCAGTATTACAAAATGATTTATCTGCACAGGAAAGTGGAAGAACTGAAATCATTAGAGAACAGGTATCACTGTAGTGCTACCATCCTCTTTCATGCTCTACACTCTAAAGCATTTTTAAAAAAACCCACCTGATGTGAATCTATCTCCTAATATTTCAATAACATGGCTACATTAACATTGAAATTACGAACTACTTTTGCAAGCATAACATAACCTGTAGTTTTGAACAGATTTGTGTGAACTAGTTTATTTGTACTGCAGAAAACATCATGTGATGTAAAGTATTTAAGCTTTCCCAATTAGAAAGATCGTGAAAAAAACCACTGCAGGTATCTGCAAGGGAAATACAGCAAGCTTCATTGCTGGCATCAATTCGTAGTTTACCAAGGCTTACCTACACAGCAAAGAAATGAGAAAAGTTATCACAGAAAAGAAAACGGTATCAGAAGCAGACAGGATGTCCTGTTGAGACATGAGCTACAGTGTGAGGTGGGAGGCGAAGCCACATATCCGCTGAGGCTGCCATAATCTTCAGTGGTATGAAGCACAAGCAGGAGACATAAGAGAAGTGTGACTACTCTTCACCGCCTCTTCACAAGCAGGGTCTTCCCTGCCTGCTAGGTCCAGGACTGTCCCAGTAGCATGAGTTTTGACCATAATAAATTCTACAGTAAACTGCATGGAATAGGACAGGAGACTAATGTTCAAGCGGAGATTCCATAAATTAATCTAACAAATGCTCCAGTAAGCCCTTGGAAAACATTGTTAGAGTGCCCTGACATCTCTGAGAATTATATTAGAGCAATATGTACTCAGAAAGCCTATTCGGGACTGTTTAGTTGCTGACTTTTGAAGTCTTTTGAAGGACACAGAAAACACTGCAACTGATAAAGCCTCTAAAGCTGTTGGGAAAGTTGTTTTTTCTAAACTAGTGGCAAAGGTAAACAGAAGAAATGCACTTTGACATGAAGTCTAGTACATGCCATGACATGTTGCCTGTCCTTTAAAAAGGACATGGTTTAGCAGTGGATTTGGCAGTGTCAGGTTAACAGTAGGACTCTATCACATTAAAGGTCCTTTCCAACCTAAATGATTCTATGATTACCAGCCCATGAAACAGCTCTGTTTTCAGACAGACTCACAGGGTGCCACTCTGGGTGGTTGTCTCACAACTGCTCTTTCCAAAGCCAAGTCCTTCACCATGCACCACTCTGTGTATGCCAGCCAGCAAACAAAGCCTTTCCCTTTATTTTATGCTGGTTAAGGTTTAAAACATTACAGTTTCAAGTTTAGAATCCCCCCTTCCTTTTCATGTAGCTTATATATGTTCCTTATAATATAGGAAAAACAAATACAATGACCATGAAGTAGGATGCAGTCAAGAACAGAAGTGGGCAAATAGTGGATTTCAGCCCAGAGTGTGAACTGAGACACAACGAGAAACTTCAACAGGTGGTTCTTTTGTTTTCAGATTTACTCCTTCTAAGTAACATCTTTCAAACTGTTCTGAACCAAAATTAAAATGCTGCTTCAAAACAAAGACAGATGTGTATTTAATAAATTGGACTCATTTGTAAAGAGGATCCTGCTCTTCCATGTTCTAAGCTCTGCTTTTGTTGCAACTTCTATTGTTAAAGTGTTGCTCATATCCATTCAGAAGTAAGATAATTATAGCATTTATTACTAGGGTTAATGCAGCTGTTTTAATCTCTTTGCTGTATGAACACAAATACATATTATTGATGTTACTTGTAGTAAAGATAAATAAGAAACATAATAAAATTTGCAAACACTAATACAGCATTTAACTCACTAGCTTCTCCTTGAGAAAGGTTAAAATTCAAGCAGAACAAACCCAACACTACATCCCACAGGTAGATTTAAAATTTATCACAACTTTAGTCCCACATGTATTTAGCTAAAGCCAGAAATGATTCAATCTTAAATTCTGAGATTGGAAAGATGTTTCCTGTATGTGGTGAAGGGAAACCGATGGCTTGAATTCAGGCCTGTGCTGTTTCAAGATCACTTTTTGAAAGGGTCTGTCAGTGATTTTACTCTGCCTTGGTAACTCAAAAAACTACATGTGTCAGTGGTTACAAGGCAATTGGAAACAACAACTTCTCACAGTTATTTTCCTTCCAAAAGCATTGGAGAAAAACCTCCCTTCCAGTCAAGATTCCTCTACAAACCCAAAGCGCTTGTCCCACACAGCCTCACTAGCAAGATAGGGCTGTACAGCCACATTATACAACCAGGCAAATAACCAGGACCCACAGGCAAAAGGGGTGAAGTATGGGCTATTTAAAGTAACAGACATGCATTACGCTGTGTTGTAATTCCACTTCATTGCACGCCCAAGAAATGTCTTTCAATGTTCTCATACAACTAAATACTTCAGGAAAAAGTAAATTCAACCCAGACTCTGAAAGCAAACCAAGATTTTTCCATTTTGTAGTCCTCACAAGCAAAAATAGCTCAACAAAAAAGCTAAGTACCTCCAGAGACATATGATTTTCACTTAAAATTTCCCTCATTAAAACTCTTCTCCCCTGCATCCATGACTAGCTAGAATTATCAATATTTCGGATGCCCCAAGGGCATCTACAAAAGCAGATGGCATTCAGACTTTATCACGCTACCAAAAACACCTTCCACTCCAACAGATGACACTCAAAAAGAACCTACCTCCATGTTGCAGCTCTTCACTTTTATTCCTGCACAGCAACACAAGAGCTACTAGTCTTTTTACTAGCTGGCACATTCTTTAACCACAGAGCTACAGGTGTTTCCCAGTAACCCTGATGGATTCCCCTGCATGTGAAAACCATTTGACTGAATCAACAACAGCATCTGCAGAGCAGTCTGGGGGGAGGAGGATGGATTAGATGACAAGGGTCTGTTCCAGCCTACTTCCCAGGATTCTGTGATGTATATGTGATCACTGTATGTAGTATTTATGCCTTTTCTCCTGACCTAAAAGCAGTTGCTTTTCAACAAGATGGAATACAAAGACAAGGTACCCAGACCTATGGTAGCAGGTGTAGATTAGCAAACTGTGGACAATGACAGCCAGATTCTTAGCTAACTGCTGCTTTCAGTCCTGACAGGGAGCTCTCTGCCTGTGTCCTTGAATGAACCCTGAGGGTAAAAAATCCTCTTCTGTGGAGATGCTCATGTATTTGTCTGGGAAGCCGCAACCACAGCTCAAATATGTATCTGTACCTCTGCTTAGGATTTGAGGCTATGTAAGGTCTTTGTAAGAATGACCCTATAGTTTGCAGTCTCCATTCTGAACTGATCATTTCTGCAATAATATGACAGTTACTCCTGTTTTATACATTACTTGCAAAATACTTCCAAATCAAGAGATGGGACTCTGTGACTGGGTACAAGAAATGATAGCCTTCTAACAGTTTCACAAGAATGAGAAAAATAGCCCATGGTGAGAAGAAACTTCTAAATGATCAGATTAAAAATGACAACTCTCTTTTCTCTAAGGGTAAGGAACACAGTCATTCATCTGGGGAAACTGCTAATCTCCTTTGGTTTCAGCACAACCAAAATACTATCTAAATTAAATATGGGTGCTATTATTGGATAGACTTTGAACCCTGAACCTTTTGAACTGCTCGAGGAAGTTTATGACCAATTCTAGAGGTCATTCTCTGAGATGACCTTCTGGAATGCTTGGTGTTAAGCTAGAATTTGGCAGGGTTGCAGGAAGAGAAGTAAAGCTAGCCTGATTCCTCTGATATTACTGGCTTTTAAGTTAGGACCATAGTAAAAGCAACTTTCCCCTGATGTGGGGGAGCCAGGGATATCTGATAAAACAATAGCAAGAGAAGACAGAGAGTTCAAGAGCACCATGTTTCCCTGGCTTACTGTAGTTATTGACGTGGGATGCCTACAGTTACTTTTTGAAGGTATTTTTTTCCTTTCTTGTACTTACAGTGTTTTTGTGTCTGCACGTTTGTTGTGGTTTAAGTCCAGTCAGCCATGTAGCTTGCTCGCTCCCTCCCTCCTTCCTCCCCCCAGTCCTGGAGGGATGGGGAGGAGAATCAAAAGAATGTAGCTCCCACAGGTTGAGATTAGAACAGTCCAGTAACTAAGGTAGAACACAAACCACTGCTGCTACCACCAATAATAATAATAAGGGAAATAACAAGGGAAGAGAACACAACCACTCACCACCCACCGACTGATACCCAGCCCAACCCAGCAGTGAACTAACTCTTCTGGGTGACTGCCCTCAGTTTATATAGTGGGCATGACGTGCTATGGCATGGAATACCCCTTTGGCTAGTTTAGGTCAGGTGTTCTGTCTCTGGTTCCTCCCGGCTTCTCCTCCTCCCTGGCAGAGCATGAGACTCAGAAAGTCCTGGGTCAGAGTAAACATTACTGAGCAGTAACTGAAAACATCGGTGTTATCAGTGCTGCTCCCAGGATGAGAGTCAAAAACACAGCACTATACCAGCTACCAAGAAGGAGAAAAATGACTGCTACTGATGAACCCAGGACAATGTTTTGTCCAGTGTTGCCCACTATTACTATATTACTTCTGAATGCTGAAAGTTACTTGACCATACAGAGCATACTGGGAGGAAGAGGAAGGGGAAATCAGGTTTTCCATAGTCCCAACCAAGCAGAGCCAGTTCTCTCTTGAGGGTCTTCAACTTCCTCCTTCCCCCTCTGAACTAAATCAAGCAATACTTTGCAGGTAAACATCACCAGGAGCCAAAAGAGGATTCAGTACTTTCAGGAGGGTCTTCCACCCTGGTGATGCTTTAGGCCCTCTGCCAGTTTGCTGCTGCTGTCCCAGGCTGGCAGGCAGGAGGGGGTGGGCTCCCTGCAGGGCAGACATGGCAAGGATGCAGCAAGCACATGGAGTCACTCTTCTACAGCAAAACACAGGGTTACATTATAGAAAGATGGAAAAGGCTGATGAAATTCATCAGGAAGGAAAGGCGGTGGGGGTGGGGGTGGTGAGGCAGGAAGGAGTTGAAGCAGAAAGAGTCTTTAGCTGTGTGCCAGCAGAGGAAGCCACAGCTGGTTGTAATTCTGTGAGCAGCCCCTTCCCCACCTGGCCTGCTCAGAGAGAGCCTCAGCTGTCCCTGTTCCAGCTTGCACAGCCCTCCCAGCACAAAAGGAGATGGTTATAAAACTCACTCCAAGGTGTTTCTACAGAAGCCTAGCTAGCAGTGCAGCACTTCTATGCTGAGAAGATCCATTCATTGAAAAGGAGACTGCTTCCTCTGCTGTGAGCATTCTGTTAGCAGGAAACATTTGCAGGCGCTGTTATGCTCATCTCCAAGCCAAACTATGTTCAGTGTAGGTGATCTTCAGGCAATGTAATGGACAAAAAATGAAGAGGGATTTGCTGAGTGTGCACGCAGTCTAGGCTTTTTAGAAAAACTTAACAGGTGGCCAAGTCTGAAAAGATTTAACAGGATAGCAAAAGCACATCTCTTGACACAGAGGACAAAGCTCTGTTCAATTGCAAGTCATTGCACAAAGGCTCATCTAGGCCTGATAGTTCAGGTTTTCAGAAAGCAAACTGCGGAGCAATATATGACGTTCTCAGGATATGGGAATTCCTGACATCCCATACATTTCTGCCATGTAATTCCCACTAACGCAAGCCCGATATTCACCACAGAAGATTCTGTTACTGGCATTTTCCTTTGCTTTCCTTTACTCTTCTGGTAATGGGCTTAAGTTTGGGTATATGAAGAGCCTGATGTTTATGCCCCTCCTGTTCTCAAAAGGCCAAAAATCTCAAGCTACTGTCCCAGAGTTTAAACACTGCAAGTACAATGGCCAAAACCAAATCCAGTCCCAATAAATGTGATTTATAACAATGACTCCCTGTTAGTTTCAATGGAAATCTATCCATCAGACATTGCTGCCACTGAAAGTCAGCCTATGTGGACATATACACACTAAAAATTCCATGTAAACTTTCTTTTGTTTTAAAAATTCTTCTTGGAAATGATGTTCCCTTATCTATCATAGTAAGTTATGTTAGTTTGCACTGAAAATTGTTCCCTCTCATCTGCTTAGCAAAGCTGCATTTATGATTCAAGAGAATCAATGACTGCTTAATTCAGTTTTTTCATATTTGTGTTTTGCCAGTGTAACTGGTTCATTTACTATGTGGATTTTAGTATTAAACTTCGTTAAAATCATTCAACATTGGCTTATTTAATTTACACCTATAACCTATATTTCAAAAATAGCTTTTGTTATCTTTTGGCAAAGACTCATTTCTTGGTCAATTTAGCAATGTGACCATGTTAAAGCCTATTTTCTTTCACAAAATATGATGAAATATATCTATGCAAAATACATATTCTTAAGTATTGCTATAAAACAGCAAAGATGAAATGTAGTAAGACATAAACAATCAGAAGTGCAGATATTTCTCTGCGTATACATATACATTTATCCCAAACATAGTATATTGTGAAGATCAGTCATTCAAAGCAAATATTAACATCCCTATTGAAAGCTCCATGTGCTGAAGTTTCATGAATTACTATTATATTATTAATAAAACCACCCAACATTTAAATGTTGTCCTTGAACATCAACAGGAGATTTAGAGCAAAAAGGCCAGTGCAACTTAGAAAGCACTAGCCGGATCATAACCTTATAAGATGAGAGAGTAAAAATATGAATGTTATGACAGCATCAACATTATGGCAGTCCTAGTAACTAAAGCAGTAGAGAATAGATGGAATATTACTTGTGTTGTGCTTGTAACAACTGCAATAAAATTACTGTAACAGAATCCTGGGTATTCCAGGCAAACACATTTGGTCAAACAGAGTGTTTGTCTGTGGAATTCTTCTGATTTATAACAATGTACAATGCTTTGAGAGAAAGATACACAAAGAAAATAAATACCCTCTAACTTTAAAATATTTGTCTTTTAGCTGTTAATCTGTTTCACAATTTAAAATCTCCAACAATAGTTGTAAGAGGAAAAAAACAAATATAGCCCCTAAACTAACCACAAACACTGACATCCTAGAAAAATCTAAATATTTTGAAGATGGAAACAAGACCAAACAAGCAAAATAAGTAACATCCTTCTGTAGTCCTTTACACTAAAATTAACTGGCAAAAAAGGGGGTCTATGGAACAGCAATCATCAGGTGAAGCTTATGTATCTTTGCTCAGGAAACTTCGGGAGATTTGGGGGAATAAGATTTCCAAACAGGAGATGTTTTACTGAAATTTTTACTCAGTGAAGCCTGGGGCGCTCTTATTAAATGTTCCTTGTCCTCTTACAGAGTTTTACTGCTTAAATCCTTCCAAGTAAGCTAGAAACTAAAGAATAACATGTTTTCTGCAGGTTTCATTTCTATCCCACCCTATGCCTTTTCACCTCACAGCAACTGAAAAACTGTGTTCCACTGTGAGGGCAAACCTGAAAACCAACCAAACCAGCTATCAACAAGCTAAGAAACCTATGAGTACCAAAACCTTACTATAGGGATTGCATTGAAAAGCTAAAACAGAACAGAAAGACTGAAGATAAGATACAGAGAAATAACAAGTACAAATCTGAACTTAATAATAAGGCATCAGAGGAGGGCTTTTTGTTTGAGTAGCAGTAAGCTTAGGACAGTATCATAGTATCTACCTCTACTGTAAATGAATAAACTGACTTCAAAGACAAAGAAAAAAAGTTCCAAAAAGCCCCGAAACCATATCTGCATATCTTCACAAGTGAAATGCAACTTTTTATTAAAAAAGACAAAATAAACCTTTGAAGAAATAGTAGCTCTTTCATGGAAAGATCAGAGTACAGTAAACTATCTGAATAATTCTAAAGCAATTAATGACTAGAATTATGCACCTTAATTATGAGAAAACCAAACACCTGCCAGTGTGTTGATAAATGTTTATACTGGAAATGAGCACAAAATTCTGTAAGAAAGAACATAACCATAAAATAAGATGAGTTATGTGACAGTGAAAGAGTACTATGTCCTTGGTATTTGCCTGTTTTAAACCAAAATCTAGATCTCAGGAATGCTACAATTAATTACCCATTATGGCAGGTTACTGGAAGAAGCTTATAAAATTGCTAACTGATATTCTGTAATGCAAACAAGACAGCTCTACCTCCCAGCTGAAACTATCTATTTTATTGATATTATGTACTGAAACTAGGTCCAGATAAAAAATTTCACGTGTCATAGGAAAACGTTGAAGATATGCTCTCAAAAAATAGTAGTCAGAATCGCATCTTTCCTTTTTGAAACACTGTAACTTTTACAGGCCACAAATCATTCAACGATTTGCTACTGAGCCTTTCTTCCACCAGACTGAATTTTGCAAGAATCACCTGAGAAAACCATGGGAAGTTCAAAAGATATGGAAGAGGCAGCAAAGCCCCTTAATGTTCACAAATGAAATTACTCTTCACTGAGCATAACTGTCCTCATCAAACGAAGGGATTTAGATTAGCCTGATACTTTTGCAGCATTTACTGTCAACCTAAAGGGCTGTCTTACTGACTTCACACTGAGCTTAGCTCGCTGGCATAACCAGACAGCAGAGATTTTCCATGTTCTTACAGATGCAGTCTCAGGGGATCTTATTATCCTTACCTTTAATAACATGAAAAAAGGCAATAACAAATTTATCAAATTCTAGAGAGTCCTAAATTTCAGGTAGAGATATGGAGATTATTACCTCTTAGATTTAATCATGTTGTTAATTCAGAGCAGCAGACTTAGGCAATGAAATTTGAATTTTCCCTAACTTCAGTAAAAAAAGAAAACACTTGATCCTAGAGTTTGGCCAGTGCATTTGTCAGCAAAAACCTGTTACATTGACAATAAAAACCAAATAATGTTGCTTGAAGAGGATTTAATCTAATTCAGGCATAGCAACTCCCCATCTCCCCCAATTATTTATTACCTATAGACAAAAAAATATCCTGAATAGTTTGGACATGTATCACATCAGTAACAATGGTGATCTGTGAATTTATAAGGCAGGAGTCTCTGAAGCACAGGAGTGATTATAGAATTGGGCATCAGTGTTGGGAGTTTTATGGGGCAGGTCATGTTAGACATATTTAATGTTAGCTACAATTATGCTAATTCTCCACATCATCTGAAATACACTTCTAGTGGTATGTGTACACACTGCCACAAATTACACTATCAAACAAATATATGAAGACTTCTCCTTAGAAAATCCACAGCTGAGAACTGCTTTATGTCACTTCCCTCACAGGTGCACTAGAAAGAAGCTATCTCACGACAGCCTTCACATCACAGTAGTTACGATTTGCCACTGACAAAAGCAAAAGCAAAGTTGCAATTGAATAGAACCACAGAAGGCCCTAAATTAAGTATTTCTGGTCAACCTAGAAACTAAGACAAGATTCTCATTTACACAGTGAACCAGGATAACTTTCCTATCACTGTCCTGTGCCGAAAGTATCACTCCACACTCCAAACTTTCCAGACTGCAGAAACTACTATCTCTTAGAAACGTATATTGCTCTTGGAGGTATACTGCTCTTTCTTGTAGGAAAAGGTTACCTCTGACAGAAGTATAAAGATCCTCCTATACAGACTGTGATAACCCATATACTGCAGGCTACATTTAAGTCTGGAGATGTGCATTTTTATTTGTCAATCTGTTGCACAAACATTTGAAAACAGGTGGTCTCTTTTGCTATCTTGATGAAAAGGAAATAAAAAGTACAGGACAAAACCTACCAATTATTTTTCTTAAACATAGACAATCTGTCATTACATTTAACAGCAAAATATTCTAATCCTTCTGAGTGGTGGCCATGGGAAGTTGGTTCTTAAAAAGCTTGAGGTCCTATTTACCTTGCATACAAGAAAACCCCAAAACAGGCTAGATTTGTCAGCTTTCTAGAATGTGTTAAGACAGGGTCAAAAGTTTTTCAAGAAAGTCTCAAGGTAATGCTTCGTTGCTTATGGCATTAAATAGGGGAATAAAAATCCCTCTAAATTTTAAAGTGAAAAGCATGTGGGGCAAAAAGACAAGCAGGTTTTTAGGAAACAGGTACTGTTTCTTTAAGTCTGAGATAGGAAGCTAGAGCTTGGACAGGAAAAGTTCTTAAAGTCCTTAGCAGGAATTCACTGAACTGAAGCTCCACCAATTTACAGTTAGTGACTTCACTCATTATACCTCTTCTTTTTAAATTCTAACCAGGTATACTGTTTGAGCACAAAAAAATTTCCATGATTCTGTATGGTCAGCAAACAATACAGAAATAGATGCTGACATTCTTGTATTATTTCAAGCTAGAAGTGATAAAACAAATGCTGAAAACATTTTTTCAGTACATGTTTTAATATTATATAAAAGTGAGCTATTTTGAGAATGAGTATTTCCCCTTCATTTAAAGGAGCTGAAGCCCAGTAACAAGGCTCATAATTCATGTATTTTAGGTCTAAGTGATGTATAAATCATTTACTTTCACAGACAAAATGAGATTAAAATAACTATGTCACTGTTTTGTTTTTTTAAAGGATGAGGAACACCACCTGAAACAATTACAAAACATAAGACATGCCTGGTTTTACCTACAAAGTCACAGCTCAGAGGATGGGAAATATGTGGGAAAATAAGCATTGTGACTGTGTTATGAGGAGGAACAAGCATAAACCCCAGATTATTCAAACAAGCAGTGCACAACTTCTTGGAAAGTCTGGAGCTAAAAATGAAACAGCAAGTGCAACTGATTCAGCAGTGTCAACTACTGAAACTGCAAGTACTGTGCAATAAAAGAATCTGTGCACTATGAACACCAAGGAAGTATTCCCATGGAAAAGAGATGCACTGCAAATCACTCTTCCAAAATTAATACTTAAAGTAACTATAATTACAGAGTTCCTTGGTCAAAACATGTAGTTAATGCTACCAAAAGGAAATCAGACCAATAAGGTCCAACAGTCCCAAAAATTCAAATGAAAGTATGTGTGGAGGAAACAAAAAAGAAAGAAAAAAAGAAATGTGAATTAACGTGTGTTGCTAATATATGCAAGCAACCTCACCTGATCAGACTGAGCAAGCAATACATCATAAAGACAAAGATCTACAGATCTTGGGCTGCTAATCTCCAGAGCGGTCTTTAAAATCTGATAGGCAAAACATTTCAAATTTATGAGCAATTCAGGAACAGCACACTTGGATTTCAAAACCTGATCAAATTCAATGAACCTGATCAAAATGCGAGCACTCATAAATTAAAACAGACCAAGGTCACCTTACCTGGGGCAGTTCAGAGACTGTCATCACACACGTAGCCCACCTACATAGAGGGCATGCAAAGACTTTCTATGGGAGGGGGGCTACAACTTCACAGCCCACATGCACTGCTCCTCGGGACAGAAGAGGAAGGCAGGACAGTGAGTGCCGCCCAATCCTGCACAGAGGCAGTGAAATACTGGGCCTTTCTGCTGCCAGTCAAAACCCACAACCACAGCCCTAGCAATCTCACTGAGGGAAATAAAAAAAGGAAAAAAAAGCAGAAAAAAAAAAGGAAAAACTTTCTTCCCATAGTGGGATTGGTGCAGTAGATGCAAATAGGGTATTAAGCTGTGCTGTGAAGTGCGATTTGTCTCAAGCACCTTTTTCCCTTCAGAAGGACAAAATCAGGAAGTCTGCAGAATCTAGAAAGTCTTTCAGGTGACAACATCAGCCCTAAGTTTGAGAAACAGCAAAACAAGTTTAGGAAAACTTAGAAGGTAGTCATCACTGCTGGATAAGACAAGTGGAAAAAGGTATGCTGTGACAGATCAGGAGAGTTACTGGGACAGCAGTTATACGAATACATGGTGGGGAGACTGATGCAAAAAAGCCCAGCTTAAGTATTACACTTCCACCTGTAAATATACTTGGATCACTTCATTTTTCAATAAAATTTTTACTCATATGGAAGAAAAATCAATCATGCAGTAAAAACATGGCATTAAACTATGAAGCAGACCACAGAAAAGTTTATTTGGGTTATAATCAGTCACAAAGTGTACACCAGTTAACAACGTGATGTAAAAAAGAAGGGCAATGCTCAATCATGAGGTACACTGGTAAGAAAACTGCATGTGCCAGGAGATGACACTTTCTACTAAGTACTTGTGAAGTAACTGCTGAAACAATCCAGTTTGGGGTACCGTACTGTCTACGGTTGATCAGCAATGGCAAGAGATTTAAAAACAGGACATATGAGAAAAGATGACAGGAATAGGGTAATTTTAGTACATAAGAAGGAACTATGGAGATCTGACAGCTGTTCTACAGCATGTGCAAGTAAAATTTGAATTGTTCATTAGAAGAATCACTACTGAATAGCACTGGCTAAGCCATATCAGTTAGAATATATCGGGGAAAGAAAAGGAAGAGGACTTTTCTGATCAAAGCAGTATGAAAGGTGAGTTAGAGATGGTTTAATCCCCATTATGAATTTATTATAAATTTTAAGAACAGGTTATGCAAGCCCTGTCAGGGAAAACAAATACTTGCTCAATTCTGCCTCAGTACAAGGACGGACAAAGCTGATCGACATCTCCTTAGCCCAAGCCGCATCTCTAACAACATCCCTGAGGTTTAAAAAATAAATAAGAAAATCTGCTTTCCACATGCATAGTCCTGTTTTCAATGCTATTGTATTTTGAACAAAGGCCAATATTTATTGCTTCAGTGACATGTTGTTCTACACAGCTCTTCAGATGTCAGGCATTTCTAGATGGAGGAATAGCATTCAAGTAACAAGCTTTCTATAAACACATGCCATCTTGCTAGTTTGAAGCTGTGGTAGAAATCCATACATACCAATAAAGACAGAGATCATGGGAGACATTAACTCTCTAAGCTCCAGAACACACACCACAGAATTCCCATCTGGTAACAGCATCTATTTGAGGACCCCTTTTGATCTCTCACATTCTCCAACTTTGTAATAGACACTGTGAGGCTACATCTCCAAATAATAAAATGATTCAAACATGACTAGTACTTAACAATGACAAGATCTGATTACAGTCTACAAGCTTAATTTCACTACGCAATTAGGTAGATGTGAGATTCTCAGAGCTAAGAAAGTCCCTCTTTCCCCACCACAATCAGACTTCCAAAGCTGAAAGTTAACAAGCAAAACCTATTGAGATTTTGGTTCCCTCAGTGTGTGTAGGATGGCATGACATACTGGAAAGAAGCACCTAGCAAGAGCTGATTATCTTGCTAATGTTGTATTTAACTACCTAACATGTGGCACTACAGAAGCATAAACAAGTTATTCTTTGAGGTACACACTAAAGGATGAGGGGCAATGGAAATAGTTTGTTAACTGGGAAAATTCTGACATTCTGATAATAGGTTAGAAAAAAGTTTGCAAAGAGGTAGTCAAGCACTGCAGCAAGCATCCCCAAGGTGTCCAGTCTCCATCCTTGCAGATACTTCAAACAAGCCCTGAGAAACCTTCACAAGCATATATAAATGTCCAATGAGAAGCAAACCAAAAAACCAGGACTTTCAGCACAGATTGAATCACATAATTTTTCTGAATAACCAAATACAACACTACGTATTCTGTTAGAATACATTGGTTAATCTTGGTATTTAGTCCTATTTTAGAGCTGAGTAAAGAATAGGGACCTATTTGTTAAATACTGCCCCTTAAAATTTGTTTTGCTTCTATCTTCCCGTGACCTGCTATTACATTTGTCTAATGAAATCAAAAGGCATCTTCCCTCATCAGGTGGCTCCAAAAAGTCATGTTGATTAATGGCTCAGACTACATTTTGCTTGTTTTGAATTTAAAACTTCTTGGCTGAAGTTTCAAGTCAGTTACTTCCATTTTGTTCATTCAGAGGGACATGGCTGCCATAAGAAGATTGGAGATGACAACAGGAAATTGCCATTAAAAAGGCTCTGTATCAGCTTAGTTGAGATATAAAGTAATCTTTCCACTGCTGTAAAACTCAGTTCAGAGGTTTTTATGTTCATGGATTACATACTACCTGTATTTGAAGAAGCTGCTTAGTGACACTGCATGCTTCTGCGGAGGGGATAGCAGATTAGCATATTGCATCAAGGTTATAAACATAGAATTGTAGAATCATAGAATGTTAAGTGCTGGAAAGGACCTAAAGATCATGTAGTTCCAACCCCCCTGCCATGGGCAGGGATGCCTCACATTAGACCATGTCACCCAAGGCTCTGTCCAGCCTGGCCTGGAACACTGCCAGGAATGGAGCATTCACCGCATCTTTAGGCAATCTGTTCCAGTGCCTCACCACCCTCACAGTAAAGAACTTCTTCCTTATATTCAACCTGAACTTCCCCTGTGTAAGTTTGAACCCATTACACCTTGTCCTATTGCTACAGTCCCTGATGAAGAGTCCCTCTCTAGCATTCTTGTATTGATAATTAGGGGACCTTGGAGTTACTCACAGTAATAAGGGCTTTTGTTCAGTGAAGAAACCAGCTCTTAAGTACTCTCTTACCACTTTACCAGATTTTTTTAGCAAGAAGTCTTCTCAAAACACATCTAGGCCATGCTTCAGTAAGCAGCAGTGCCAGTTTCAAGATCCTCCTCTGCCCAAGGCCTGCTTGTTTCAGCCCATTTGAGTAGGCTGGCATAAATTAAAGGATATGGAGAGGAGCAAGCAGTCAAACCATAAGGTGGTCAGAAGAACAGATAGAACAAAAGACATCATTGTGCAAGCAGATGTAGAAAGCACCTCTACTTAATGTTTAATCACAGTACTTAACTGGGGGAAAAGTAGAGCTGGCTTGGGCTATGTTGCCTAAAAGAAGTCTGTGGTTGTATTTCTCCTTGCCCTCAATGAAGCAGTATAGCCTGAAGATTTTAAAGAAGCTGCATTCAACGGAGAGAATGAAATGGAAGAAGGCACTTAAGCAAGGCACAGGAAAAACAACTCAAGCAATTTTAGAGAAAAAAATCCATTCTTTTTGCCAGGACCTTTCCTGCCTTTGCAAGGGTTCAGGTACAAGGAACCTGAGGACAGTCCTGAAGCCAACTTCCAGAAATTTTTAGTTGCAAAATTTTAATTATGCAAGAAAAAATGCAATGTGTTTGTGAGACCTTCTATCTTAAAATCTGTTCACATTGGATCTCTCTGGCTTGGAGCTCCTACTGGTCTCTCTCCAGGCTACAGCTCAGCTTGACACATGTAAAATTAAAAAAACCTCTTTGGCAATAAGCTGTTCCATAGGCACTCGCAACAAAACTAATCAACCAACCAACAAAACCGACAAACTCCCCCTCCCCCCAAACAGCCCCAACCCATTTTTGTTAAAAAGAGAAACCACAACAAAAAAAACCCCTCTGTACTTTTCTTGTATTCACAAAGCCCCTTATGCCAACTCAGCTTTCATGTTCAAGATGAAGTCCAGAGTTTATGTAGCAGAGGTTTAGCAAGGAATCATCTGAGCCCACCTCTGTTCTCTTCTTCAGTTGAGAAGGACACTAAAGGAAGAAATTGCTAATAGCAAAAGCAAACACTTTATCAGGATGACCTCAACAGAAGTTTCAGTAACCAGCCCACACAGTTTTTCATTGTCAGCACACTCAAGCATTCAGGGAGACACAACAATCTGCATAGGTCTTGGTGGGTAGAGCAGAGGTTGCCAGAAGGAACTGTTTGGAGGACACGTTACCAGGGCTAGGCTATGTGTACGCGGCTGAAACATAAGCTGCTTTTCTGAAAGCAAGCTCTTTTAATAGGAATCCAAATTATTTATTTATTCAGAAGCAGATGGCATCCTCTCAAGATGTTATGCAGAACATGACACACAAAACAAGTATTTTCATCTGAGCATATTTTTTTTAATCAACTCCCTGCTATTCAGCATTAAATGACAAACAAAAATTTAGTCTCCAGAGTCTGCTAATACTCCAGGCTAACTCAAGCTAACACAGGATATAGCAGTAAGTGATGAAATGTAATGACTTGTAATACACTGGAGCGCAGACTAGATGACCTCAGTGTCTTTTGACTTGGATGTTATATAAAAAAAAGCGTTCCAATTGCTGGTGGAAAATTACAAATTGCAGCCTTCATGCCTATGAGCACATTTGATGGAGAAACCCCATGACCCAAGATTAGTCAAAAGTGCCTCAATGCAACTTTTTGTATTTACACAAAGGAAAACAAGAGGCAAGAAATCCTATCATAAAGCATTGTCAGTAATACTGCCATGCAATCGCCATATCGTAGGAGTCTGTATAACATTGCTGACAGTTTTCATATTATGTTTTTATGTAATTCCTCCCGAATCATAACCTTTAATTTCCATTCATTGCAAAGACTAAGCAACCACTACAAAGACTTGTGGAAAGATACCTTGTTAAAGAAACTGTTATCACTACATACAGACAAAACAGAATTTAGAAAGAAGGCAAATATCATCAAATACTGCCTCCTCTCCTGACCCTTTCCACTCATCTCATTGCTTAGACCACTGCATGCCACTTTTAATAGATACTGCAGTTTCCTTCTAATAGTCATATATATCCAAGTGTGTTGATGTACAGAGGTTCATTTACCACACATTAATACAATGTATTACACCAAAAGTGAGTCATCCTTTCATTACAGCCTCATACAACACATAATTAAAGTATAAGGGACTCCCACAAATTAAAGTGTTTTAAGAATTTTCTGCATGAACAACACGCATGGTCCTAACATTTTCCAATAACTTGACAATTTACAATTTTGTTTTGAAATAAAAGCATGCTGAAAGAACACTATTCCCAACTGAAAGAATTTTTATGTTTATGCACTATTTCAGGGTCATCCAAATTCAGCAGTCATTTAATTCACATCCAACTGTTAAGGTCCCTTTCCCCTTCTGCCAGTGTTTCCATTTTCTTTCCAATGCCTCCCCTGCACCCCCACCCAAGATCAGCACCTTCCACTCTCTGTGGAAGGAGGTCCTTCCCCCTGCTCTCCCTCTCCTATATGAGTTCTGCTTTTCGTTTCTTCCATCAGCAACAGCTGCTCCTGCACACACCATCTTGAGACTGCTAAACCATTGCTCAAAAGTCAACAGGCCTGGGAGAGCTGCTGCTGACGGGCAAGGCACACAGATGCTGCAGGAAGAACAGGGTAGCTGCTTCTGCTAGCAGCTTCCCTCTCACAAGCAGGAGCTGCAACCCTGGATCCCTGGGATGCAGGCGAAGGAAAGGACTTCAGGACTTGGACTGCACTTCACTTTGTTGTGCCTGAACATGGGTAAAAGAGCAAAACTGAGGGTTTTTTAAAATGTATGAATTCTGTCCACTTCCCCACTCAGTTTGGTATCACCAGCAAACTTCAGCAGGGTACACTTGATCTCATCGCCCAGATCACTTATGAAGATAAGGAACAGCATTCGGCCCAATATGAACTCCTGGGGGACTGCACTAGTGACAGGTCACCAGTTGGAAAAGGAGCTACTTACCACCACCTCTGAGTGGTGCCCATCAGCCAGTTCCCCAGCCACTGCACAGACCACTTGCCTAGACCATAACACATCAGTTTCTCTAGGACACGGCTGTGCAAAACTGTATTGAAAGCCTTAGAGAAATCCACGTAGACAATAGCCACCACTCACCCCACATCCACTGAGAAGGTTACTTTGTCATAGAAGACCATCAGGTTTATCAAGCACAATTTACCCCTAGTGAATCTGTGCTGGATTTTCCCAATCATGTGCTTCATTTGACCTGTGACAAACCCCAGGAGGATTTGCTCCATAACCTTCCCAGGACTGAAGCATGACTGATGAGCCTATAATTTCCTTGGATCCTCCTTTGAGCTCTTATTGTAGATGAGGGTGACATTTGCCTTCTGTCAGTCTTCTAGGGCACCCCCTGATTTACACAACTTCTCAAAGATTATGGTGAGTGGCCTTGCAACAGCACCAGCCATCTCTTAACACCTTCAGGTGGATATTTTCAGGGCACATGAATCTGTAGGGGTCAAGCTCCTGTAACAGTTCACATACCAGCTCACCTTCAGTGATGATGATGGGTCTGTAAGTATCAACCTGGATTTCTGTTCCCAAAGCCTGGGGCCCAACAGTACTGGTAAAGGCAGAGGTGAAGGAAGTGTTGAGAACCTCTGCCTTTTCAGCATTGCTGGTGACTAATTCCCTTCTCCAGTTAAACAGCAGGACAATATTTTCCTTCTGCTTTTGCTTGTTGCTTACGTACCTGAAGAACTCTTTCTAGTAGTTTTTGGCATCTATGGCAAATTTGAATTCAGGCTGAGCTTTTGCTTTTCTAACTGCAACTCTGCACACCCTGCCATTGCCCTTGTAGTTCTCATTGGTTATTCATCTGCTTTTCCATGTCTGGTACTCTTCCCTTTTGGTTTTGAGCAGACTGAGGTGCTCGCAGTTAAGCCAAAGGGTTCTCTTGCTCCATCTGCTTCCCTTACCTTTAAAGGGGATGAGCTGGTTTTATGCTCCCAGGAGAGCGTTCCTGAAAAAGTCCCAGCACTCAGCAGCTCCTTTATCCTCTTGGAAGCTTCCTGTGGAATCCCTTCCGACTGAGCTCTGAGAAAGCTGAAGTTTGCTCTTCTACAATCTAAGACCTTGTCTTAGTACTAACCTTCAGTGTGCCCAGCAGGATCCCAGGCTCCAGAGTATGGTTATCACTGCAGCCAAGGCTATCACTGAGCTATTGCAAAGCAGTACTGTATTTGATTGTCTTTTCACAGCATCTAACTGATGTAAACAAGACTCATCTAAGGTACAACAAACATTGGGCAAAGCAGTTCTAGGATTTTTGAGCAATTTCCGCAAAATCTAAATGTACAACCCCTCTCCCCCTAAAACAACAAATCAAACCACCAAACCAATTTACCTTCCTAATCTCAACCCTGCAGAATGTTTTCACTCTTCTAAGTGAAGCCAGAGTACAATTAGAGGAGAGCTAAAGAGTATCTGTGAAAACTGGACATATACCAAGGAACTTACTGACCTATAAACAAGTTTGTGAAAGTACACAACGATCACATAAATATCACTCTGCAACCAACAGAAATCCTCCTTAACTCCTGAGGATTGTCAGTTTTCATCCAAGGGCTCCAACAGCTTCCCCAAGGGCCTTCTCTAACCCTGACACAGTACTGCCAAATCCAGTCTTGTGCAGATCCTTCCTCCCTGGGCAGGGGGAGAGTGGGTACAGTGCCTTAGCAAGGGTGGTAGGATCATAGCAGGACTCAGACAGGGAACAGAGAAAACAATGAGCATGTACAAAAGGGAGGGGAAGTGCTTTAGAGATAGAAATATATAACCAAACTAATTAAAACCCATCAAAAATTGTCTTGGTGTAAGGGATTTTTCTTTTTTGGAGTCTTCAAAGGATAAGAAGCCTATCCAAAGAATATATTAAATAATTATAGAAAGTAGGCTACTATTTAAGTACATTAAATATATATAAAAAAATCAACACATACAAGACTGAAACATTTGAAAATGTAATCATTGAGTTTAACTAAGTTGTCAGAAGATCTTAGCATAGCTAATTCTTACACTGGCAAAATTTAAGCAAAAGTACAGAGATGCCAATGCCAGGTCAACCACAGACCCATTGAGTGACTTTTACACAGGTTTATCCTGAAATAAATTTCATTTAGTATTACCCCCACCCTTTTTGACCTGACCATATGTAAGTATATGGCCTATTTGTATTACGTTACTCCACCAGGTTTGTGATTTATAATATGTAATAGTGCAGTAATAATTTCTTCGTATTACATTTTAACTGAAAAGAGTATAGAGAGATGTATTTTACTGGGGTCTAAATTTCACCTGTCACAATCTAAAATATGATACAAAGTAATTTGGCATCAAACTTCATACCAGGAATTTTAAAATAAAAAAAAAATAATTTTTTAAAAGTGGAAATAAATGCAACTGTATCATAAGTATTCATATGCATAAAACCTCTAATGGAGCATGGAGTGCTCCTTAACATTTTATGCATCAATCACTAATCTACTTCTATATCTTATTCAGTCTTAAGATGACATTTCAAACTGGCCTATGATGAAAAAACAGTAACAGGGACCCCTTAACTATGACAAGATATAATAAAAGGAATAATGATTTCTTGAAAATGACCACTGTGAGAGAGTAAAACAATACTAGAAAAGAAAGGACTTAAGAGCAAAATATCTTAACAAACCATTGTACAAGTCAATTTTGTTCCTCAACATTTCACACCAAGCCAAAAAACAAAGATCAGTGAGGGATACTGACTGATGTTGCTTGTGTTACTTTACCAGAAGACTTAAGAGCTCAGCCTCTAATGTTAGCTATGCCTGCATTTGGAAATGCAAATCAAAAGAAATCTGATTTTCAAAAATGCAGAGCATCAGCACTTCCCCATGAGGTCAATAAACATAATAGGTGTCTAAACTGTCAATTGAAAAGGGAAAAGAAAATGGAAAAAAGCATATCATTGATTTGTCATGTGTCTTAAAAGCACTCATGCTTGGATAATTTTACCCATTGCTTTCAAAGCTGATTAAACATAATATGATTGTTACTTTCTCCTTTTATTTTGCAGCATCTAAAGGGCTGTTGAATCTAGCATTCTGGACAGAAAAAGAAAACCTTTGAAATAGGCATTTCCTCTGATTCTTAAGAGCAGAAACATCAAGTACAACTAAATCAAGTTCAGAAAACACTCAATTCAAAGCACTTATTCCAGAATAGGTCCTCAATTCTGACCCATAGTTTAGACAGCTACTTCATTTACTATCATCACTGTCTTATACAACCCTGATCATTTAAGGAAACCCATTTTCTCACTTATTCAAAAATACATAATCTAAAATTTATTTATTTATGCCTTTTCTAAATTGAAAATTTTCCACTTCCTACAAGGACCTCAGACAAGCAATATGCCTAAATGTATTTTTTCTCTCTCTCACATATTTAAAATGGATTTTTTGCTGCTTTACTGTTTGTGCTCAGAAAGGTCATTTCTAAAAACACCCCCCAAACTAACTGACTATACACAACCCAATAAAGCTAATGGAACAAAAAGCACTCTCAAGGTACAAAGCAAAGAAACAAGAAAACAAAATGTCCAACTAGCTTTCAGTAACACTAATCAAAGATGTGACTTGTGTTTTGGATAAAACTTTTAAATATTTAAAACAGGTTGTCAAGCTAATTGCCTACACATGGACCTCATGTAAAAATAGATGGTTCTCTAAACCAAAACCACAGAATAATTTGTTCGTCTGTATTCATAAATTAACAGAGAAAATCACAAAACACACGGCAAGTTGTTTGAAATACCCGTTATTACTGTATAAGTATTACTGCTTGTACTATATAACCCATCTTTGGGTTCCTTGGTGACAGGGTTTTGCCTTGCATTGCCACAAATATATCTCCACACCGTCCCCAACTTTAAGAGAAGCCCTAGCAGGATATTCTTTCCATATGCTGAAAATTATTGTTAAATTATCTATGTCAATAAAATGTTATGCCTGGTAAAATAACAATTAGCTTTGTATTTACAGTTGGTTTCAGCTCATTCCTGTGTTTCTCAGAAGTGCCCACTGAATTCGAAATCGGCCAGAAACCAAGGGAGGAGGGAAGAATACAATGTAACAAAACTGTTTACACTGCAGGGGGTTTTGCGCTAACTATCCCAAAACACAAAAGGATGAATGAAGATCATTATTCTTTACTTAAAGCACTTAAATCTTGTGTTTGTTTGTGGGTTGTTTGTTTTTTTTTTTGGTTGGTTGGTTGTTTTTTTCCCCAGATGATTGTCTCATACAGTTCTCTTAGCATCTTTTCAAGGATGTCCTGTATGAATGTAGAGTAGAAAAAGGTGCTACACAATAAAGACCTCAGCAGGAACCAGACCACAGCTCCACCTTCTTTCTGCTTTTCCAATGCCTACCCTACTTTCTTAACAGGGCAACAATTAGAATTTCTGAATGTTTGCACAGTATGAAAGTAATTTCATAAATAATAGTTGAATTATTTCATAAATAATAATGCCTAAAAGTGCAGAAATAAGCATAAAAATCCCTGAATTACAATTTTCAGGTATGTTACAAAATGTTTCCTTACTTCTAAAGCAAGACCTTCTTTGTAAAACCATATAATTCCTATAAATACAGCTTACTCCCATTATCCTTACAAAGGCCTACAATTCTTTTAAATAGCCATTATCTCTTTATCTCTTTTACTCAAATACGTTTTAGCAAACAGCTCTTAGGATTAAATGGAAGCCATATCAAAAGCCATTATCTTTCTGTTCTGAATTTGACACTTTTTGATTTCTTTAGATGTAACCTTGCCTTACTCATTAAATTCTAAACAGACATTTCTAACTCCATCAGTCACTATTTCATCAAGACGATAATTAGCTTATTCTCTAAAATATTTTCAGTATTATTTTATATCCTCTTTGTTCCTGTTATTTCAGTTTTCCTCAATGGATTTGCCTAGATTCTCCAATGGCGTACACACTGGAAGTCCATTTGGACACCTTTCAAGTGGAACTACTCTTGAAAAGGCAGCCAGCCAGTTTTTCCACTCCCTCTTATTCTAGCCCATTTTAAAAACAATACAGTAAGCCAAGCTGAAGTCTGAGGGACAGCAGTGCTAATGCATGGAAGACACTATGTCAGCCAACGTGCATTACCTACAGATACATTATAAACCACGCTTGATTGAAGAGTAACAACAAATGTATGTGACAAACAGAGAAACCTTGAGAGCTTCTCTAGTCTGATATTAGGCCAAGTCTTCCTGGAGTTGCCCTTAGCAGTGTTTAGGTACTCATATCTGCATCCCAGGCTAAAAACTGTTTAGGAACCCACAAGGAAAACAATCTTCTCAAGTCATCTTCCTGCTGTTCATCATTTTGCTTTGCCTCCTGCTTTAGATATGTCTCTCTGAAGATTCTATTTTCTTACATCTTAAATAATAAATGTTTCTCTGTAAGTGTTGTACCTTTGCTGTTCACTGCAACTTTTTTTAAGTAGAGCACTAATAAATATAAGTAAGTGCAGATCCTATTGCAGAATCTTATGACATCGCACTGTTAATCTCTGACACAACTACAATGAACTAAGAAGCCTACTCCATTTTCCATCTTCCTAGCCCTTTCGTAGCAGCCTTTTAAAGCACAAGTACTTATTTTCTTTAATTGCCTTTTTCAAGAAATAGTTTCAAAGAAAATAAATTACAATCTGCACTTCTTTATTCATGTTTCACTAAAGTGTTCAAAGAACTCTTAGTACAATGCTAAGATGCTCTTTCCTCCCCTTCTTCCACAGTAAACCTTAAAACTTCCTAGTTTTCAGATGTGTTCAAATATAGAATATTGCAGTTCAAAGCACTAGTGCTTATAAATGGCCTTTGTTTCTTAAAGGCATCTAAAATATAACAAACTTGAAAGTATTTTAAATTAATAATACTTACTTAACAAAATCCAAAAGCATTTTTATGTATTCTAGGATTGCAAAATTAAGAAAACAGTTACCAGAGCAGAATCAACTGTTTGTTAATTTGTGGCTTAATGCATTTTACTGTGTGTTCTTAAATATATTTACAATATAAATGGAGTGTACAGATGATAATTTAGGTATGTTTTGCTTGATTTGAAAAAATGTATACAGTATCACAAATGTACATCTTCTGTATGCATTTCCTTTAAAGAATAGTACTTTGCTGTATTATTATCAATAACTCACAGCAGCAGTTTTGGATCATGACTATGTCAGTTTGAGTACTGCAACTTCTCTGGCTGGGTAGGAAGAACAGCTATCCTAGAGCAATCTGGAATGTGGTGATTTTATTAGTCGTCATTATGAAAAAAAAAAGACATTTTTGCTATCACCTGTAAAATACAAATCTGCTTCCAGCTGTTATCCAAGCAGCTAGCTTAAAAATTAAAATTGAAAATTTTCAGGTTTGCATCTCCTCAAATCTAACAATTTTCTCTCTTTCACAAGCATTTTTTGGGGAAAAAAAAGAGATAGTTTGTTTACTAATTGTATGATATTTTAACCCACCTGTAGCAGTCCACCTACGAGGATGTTTTGTTGACTTTTTTTTTTAAGTAGATGATTTGATCAGGGCAGATCTTCTCTGAATCATATTATGAATGTTTTGGTCTGGTTTTTATGGAATTTTGTATCAAACTATTAGGATTAATCTTCTTTTCAAGAAAACACAGATTCATAATGACAGTTTCCTCAGCAAACATGCACTCCATCCACTTCACAGCCTTAACAGAGATGGGAGATGTAAGGTTTTCAAGAATTGAGACAGCAAGTGACCATAAAAGTTGCTGGTTACTCTGCCAGGCACAACTGCAAAAGGCACTGCATGAGTATTTCTGATCGCGCTTCACATTTCTACTGCGCTACCGAAAGCTGTCCTGAAATTCTACAATTTTGACAATGGTGGAAGAAAAAAAATGTAGCCCAACGTTTTTATCCTATTGCTCAGTCTGATTTCCAGCACATTTTCTCTGCATAGATGTATGTAAAGTAGGATGAAGCAAGTCCTGTAAACAGGGCCTTTGTTTCACAGCGCTTCATCCTCCCTAAGTTTCGACACAGCAGGTATGACAAATGTGTCCTCAGATATTACTTTTGTCTCATGTTGGTACAAGTACTGTGGGAGAACATAAGGGCTGATCATTATTGACCTCACCAGAGCAGTCAAGACAGATTTGTACTCCAAGATCCTCAGTCTGTGTAAACTAATACAACATCAGAAGAACTGCACAGCCAAGAGCTTTATGTTTACCAGTGGGCCTGCAGGTGTAATATAAATACCAGTGAAAATAACACGAGTTTTTCTATCAACTTAGGTTTGAGGATTTCCTATGCAAGTGGAGTATTTTTTGAGAACTTTCTTGCTTAGTTTGGGGTTTTCTGTTTGTTTGTTCTGTTGGGGTTTTGTGTGTATGTGTGTTTTGGTTTATTTTAATATATTTTATCCAGTTTTCATTAAAGGTTTTTCAGGGACAGAATTAAAACAAGCAAAAAGCATGTTTCTGTTCCCCTCCCCAGGGACACATCCTCTCCCTCACTGTCACTTCCAGAAGGTTGATAAAAATAAGCCTGTCCTTGAAGGAGCAGTTGGTTAGGCCATATTATAACCTGTGGTTTGTGGCCAGGGAAGCGGGGGAAAGGAATGGGACCACTCTTTTCTAAGTAGCTACCTTTTATACCAGCTTAGCTTTGTCAAAAATCTACACTGCAGAGCATCCAACTGGGTCATCTCTGTTCTAAGCATTGGAGGAAGGCAGAAAAAAGAATAAACCAGTCACTTATGCTTTATGTTCTCAGGAAACAGCCTTCGAACTCAAGCAAACCCTGCACTTAAATCCTGATTTATTATTATGATAATCTACTGACATAAACCAATATGGCCCTGAATATGAGAGATTTTCACAAGAAGTTGTCAACCCTCAAGCACCCTGTAAAGTAACAATAATCTGTACCAAGAGCTGCACAAGCAATGGGGCAGGGGCAAGACAAAACCCAGAACAGTGTGGGATAACAGATCAGTGTTTCACACAATAGAGACCATCCAGTCTACCATATTTCTAAACACTTATGCATTCATATTAACCCAGAAAATACAGATAAACAAGAAATTGGCAACAATTCTGAATATTATTTCAGTTATATAAGCTGAAGAACTTGAAAATGACGTAGTAATACAGATGGAAGGATTGCTGGTAGGTTAAAATGTTGCAATATAGTGCATTAGAGAAGTAACAATGTGAACTTTTAAGGAATAAAACCTAAGAGAAATGCAACTTCTGAAGAAAAAGAACACAAAGGTGTCTTTAAGATTGATTAGATGAAAACTGTTTTACTCTTTACTCTTAGTGATTTGCTAAATGCATACACAATAGAAGATACAAAATTACACACTGCTGCATTTGACAAAGAAGTTTAACCAGTAATTTCAGAAGTTAGACAGGCTTTACAAAGGACTTTAACCCATTTCATAGGCTTTTGTTTGCACTAATAAAATACTTGGTTGCTTTCCAGATCACTCAGCAGAGATCAAGCCACCATCCAAGTGCAACTTATAAACATACTGAAAAAGGAAGTTCCTGTCTTACTGGTTTTTTTTTTTTTTTGGAATCTTATTTTACTACTCAACCAAAACAAAAACAAACAAAAGAAGAGCTCAAAGCTGCTTCTGTCCTTCCAGGATGCTAAAAAGAAATCCAAAAAACTTCAACTTTCCTTTAGTTGTACTGTCCACTCTAATTTACACAGCAATGAACTTCGACAACTCCCCTCTTGATATTGCTTTTTGAGAAGGTTATATGCTTATTGTTTGTGGTCCACTTGGACAATTAATGTGGTTCATGCCCAATGCACCATTGTCAACTGCTATGCTGTTCCTATGAGATTCAAGAGTGGCCTAATGAGCTATGCTGGTGACAGTGAACTGCTCCTCATGTTAAGCCCAATCCCAGGCATGTAAAGAGTGAGGGAAGAAAGAAACTGGGAGAACTTGGGAGGGAAATGGGTGAGCTCCCCTCACCCTAGGGAACAGGAAGCCACTAAACTCCATCCAGCTTGGCTTCATATTGTATTGAAAATGTACATTTCTCTCCAGTTCCACTTGCCTCCATAAGCACTTCTACACTTGCTTGGTTCCTGCTGAGGCTAAAGCTATCAGACACTTAACCAAACAACAGGCAATATTTTCCCTGGGTGTTACAGTGGATTTTTCATTTTCTGAATCTGTGGTTTTTAATCTCATAAGCTGCTTTAGGAAAGGGAGAGAACAGGTAAGAAACAGACCTTAAGTTGACTCATTTTTTTTCTTGATGCCTGGCTTTTCTTTTGGTGCTAATACCATTGTTTTGCAATAACAGCAGCACCATTATCCAATTGAAAAAGCAGCAGACACCTTGTAGGGTGAGATACTGCAATCATCTTTGTATTCTCAGACAGCCTGCTACTCCTGCAAGTTATTAATCTGAATTAATACATGCAAGGAGTAGATGCTAATGCCACTGTGCACACCGGTGGTGCTTGTCTGCCTAACAAGTGATGTAATTCATTGCATTTCTTGTATTTCTTTTCTTCCTGTATGCCAGCTACCAGCCTGCTTTATTCTAATTATAACATATGCAGCTAGATGTGCTCTTCAAGCTCATTTTATACTTTAAGCTTTGCATGCCTTCCTGCCCAAAATATCCCCTTTTGTGGCATTTATTCTCAATTGCATCCACATGTTGGACATCGTTAGCTGAACAGAAATAGGAACAGCAATAGACACTGCAGAAACTGTATAGGGTGACCCAGAAAACAAACAAAAAACCTAGAATTTGCCAAGCAATGGCACCTGGTTTATGGTCAAGCTTTGCAGAAGCTGAACAATCAAGACAGGCATTTAGTCCTTTCTAAAATTGCAAGACAGCTCTCTAGTCCTGGGTGATTGACAGATGAGATTCCCTTTACAGTTTCACTTGTGCACTCTATTAAATAGAACTTCCCAACATATTAAGAGTGTACTATGCCTAAAACATTTGCAATAAAATTTCAAATCTATCTTTTAATTCAGTTTTGATGAAGGAAGCCTTCATAAACTTTGAAGGTATCAGAACTTACTGTTAAGACACAAACCACTTTTTCTCTTGCCTAGTTTGGGGTAATATGCATAGCTTGTAGGTGCCATTAACATCTTTTCCACAACATTTCAGTTTTTTGGTGGTGTTTTTCTGTTTCATTCATCCATTTCAGGATCACTTCTATTAGCTTTTCATAACAGCTGATGATCAACACATATTTCAAAATACCAGAAGCACAGCAGTGTTCATTCAGTAACCCATTCCCACTTCTTCCATATATCACCTCTTCTTAGACTTGTATGTAGTATATTATCCCATTGACCCTCTTTTCAAGGCCAACCCTTTAAGATATGAACATTCAATACAACAGTTCTCTTTGTTTAAAAAATATACTTTGGATAGCAGCAAGATTTCAGTGTGCTGAAATCAGAGCAGACATTACTGTTATTTTATTCCCCTGGTACCCCTGCATATTTGTATAAATATTTGCTGGTGCCCTGTCTGAGACTGTAGGAACTTTGGAACAAGAACTGCACCATGGCAGTTTGTTTCGTGAAAAGCCAGACTAGGTACTACAATAACACCAGTATTTCCTACTAATTGCAGTCATGGGATATTCCTATGCATACAAGTTCTTTTTTTCCTGGTCTGTACTTTTACTCTAAATGAAATAAAAATAAAAATCAAAGCTGGGGAAAACAAAAAAAAAAAACAGAACAGACTAAACACTGAAGAGTTTCATCATCCTGAATTGGGACTAAAAAACTAACAGGAATCACACAAAAGCAGTCATAGCAATAATCTCAGGATTAGGAACACTCTTTTCATATTAATATTTTAAATTATTTTTCCAACATTATTAAAAAAAATCAACACCAAAATTTGCTTTAATTAAAAAAGTCTAAATTTTTTAAGGTGTAGTACACATTTTTCTAGAATTTCTTAGAGATGCCTTCCAATTAATGATTTCTGTTTTGACTACTGGGTTTTTCCAACAAAATTGTTATAATAATAACTTCTAAACCAGCTCAAGTCAAAAGTTATTTTTCAAAACATGCTTTTGTCTTTCTGACAGCATGCTCCATGTGGAAGTAGGAACTCTTTAAAATTAGCAGAAAGTGTATGTGGAGGAGGTGGGAAATTTGGAAAGAGTGCTCCAAATGCCAAATCTATCATCTGTATTATTAATATGCCAGACCTGGTGCATATGAAGATGAAGGTATGAATTTGACGGTGTTTCCCCTCCATGAATACCTCTCATGACACATGATTCCTGAGGTCGGTGTTGAAAATGTGATAGGTGTCCATTTAAGACAGAATGAATATCTTAAGTAAGGAGTGAAACAGGATCCTGCACCATGACAGCCCCATGCAGAGGAGGGAACGAAGCACTGATTTGCTACATTTTTAATGAATAGCAGTCTGAAGTTAAAAATAAGAACAGCAAGAAGAGCACAGCTTTAACGAAGAGATAGAGAATGGATCAGCTCAGGAAGCTCCAAGGCCAAGCTAGCTGTAGGAGACAGGGCCACCTCTCTTGGTTTCTTTCTAAATAAAGGTCCACTCTGGCCATGCAGAACAGCTGAATTGGAGCCTGGGCTTCTGTGAAAAAGGTATCGGTTCAAGAAATCCTAAAACGTACTAAAAAAAAGGCTGATGCCAGATATAAATGTAAAGGTTTTTTTGTTTGTTCGTTCGTTTTTAACTTTGTTTCTAAATTTCATAACCTAAGAATTACTGCATGATTTGGATATTACCCCCAAAAGTGTTGCAGATAAGCATAACTGCCTACAAAGTTGTAGCAAATTTGGGTATTTAGCTTCCATTTCCCAGTGCACTGAAGTGCTCAGCTTGGGGGACTAGTGACAGTGTATCAGTACAAAGAGGGAAAGCCCCAGTTAATGTACTTATACTAATATATGCCTCCAGCAGCAAGCAGAAGGTGGAAACATATTCTGAATTTTTGGGCATCTGCATTTTGTGACTATCTCAGTGGCTTTCCTTCTTTGATCTCCACCTCGAGATCTCATGAAAACGGATGAGAAAAAACTCATACTGCCATTATCCCGAGGATCAATTGATAGCTTTCATTGGTAGTTGCCCAGACAAATGCCTAAGAAGAGCTGAAGGAGGTGGTGGCAATTGAGGAAATTGTAACGTATCAGTGAAATGGATAAATGAACCTTAGGTAATATTTTATGTGTCACCTCTGTTCCTGTGCAGGCTTTTCCACTTCCACTTGATGACCTGTAACTGGGCCTTCACTGTACCACTATTATCTGAGAAAAAAATTGGTGGGAATGATTTAGTCATTTGTGGTTATTCATCTACCCCAAAAAGGCCCTTTGTGTGCCTTTTCTTTTCTGAACGCCATGAGGCAAAAGCAGAGCTTATCAATCACTTCACTAGGAACAACACCATACTCCAAAATGCTTATTGATTATCATAAAACTATCGTGCTTGCACACACACTCCTCTACCTCACCTACTTAGAAAACTCTTGTACTGGCATTTCTTGCATTTTCCCTTCCAGCTTTGTTTGCATCCTCTAAGATTTACATTCCTTCTTTAGCCCATGCAAAGGAAAAGATATTCCTGGCATCTGTGTGTGCATTACCATGGTTACCTAGTTCATCTGCAGCAAAATGGGTTGGTCCATGACCTGACACAGCAGCTCCAAGAACATATTCCTCCCTCGTCCACTGCTTTTCCCCAGCTGTTTTCTCAGAAAATCTGAATGCAACAGTGGGGCACCCAACACAAACTTTCCCAAAGTCTGCAACACATTTTTTGCCTGTATAGTTTATCCCTAAGCATGTTTTTTGGCAAGCCCTGTCCTTGGTTTTCAAGCAATTTTTCCAGCAAGCCATCATCAATAGCATACCTGCAGATTTTACCTGCTGAACTTTATTTATTTAAGGATACAGGATTACACTTCAAAATTGAGCCTCAAAAGCATGCTTACAAGAACACCTGTGACTACACAGCAACCTGGGTCTGTCAGGGAAGGGCCAAGGTTTCGGGCACAAGAACGAGGATCATGAAGTCTTAAATGAGGGTGTCACCAGGGTGAAGGGAACAAACAGCTTCCTCGCACCAAAGTAGTTTGAGTTTCACTGGTATCACAAAATTTACAGCACAAGCTGAATAACCTGTCATTTACTGAGCTACTAGCAACCCAGGCATCACACCTAGATAAGCTCTCAATATCAAATGAAGTATAAACAACAAAATACTGATAGAATAGAATGAAGACAGAATTCAATCCAGGCAGGAGGCATAAGTAGTTCCACAACTGGCTCAAATTTTCACTGAAACAAAACTTACCAACTTTGCTTTTTTTAAGCAACATCATTCTCACAGGTTTTTTTCTGCGCAATATTTATAACAAAATAGATACGTCAACTGTCATGAAGAATGCACAAGTGAGTCCTGAGGAGGACCACAAAGATAATCAGAGGGCTCAAGCACCTCTCCAATGAAAACTGGCTGAGAGAGCTGGGCTTGTTCAGCCTGGAGAAGAGAGGGCTCCAGAGTGACCTTATATCAGCCTTCCAGTACCTAAAGGGGGCATACATGAGGACTTTTTACAAAGGCGTGTAGGGATAGAACAAGGGAGAATGTATTCAAGCTGACAGAAGGGTGATTTAGATTAGATATTAGGAAAAAATTCTTCACTATGGTGGTGGTGAGACACAGGAACAGGTTCCCCAGAGAAGCTGTGGATGCCCCATCCCTGGAAGTTCTGAAGGTCAGGCTGGACAGGGCTTGGATCAACCTAGTCTAGTGGAAGGTGTCCCTGCCCATGGCAGGGGGGTTAGAACTAGATGATCTTTAAGGTCCTTTCCAACCCAAATCATTCTATGATTCTATGACCTATTCCCACAATTTATGTTTCTAATATTTATACCAAATATGACCTACTTAAATAAAGCAATGAGATAATCTCCGGAAATGGTACACTGATTTTGTGTACCACACAATGTCAAGGCAAACACAGATGTATCTCATGGTGATTCTGAAAACACAAATACCAATGAATCTCTGTGAGGAAAACAAAAGCTGGCAAAATTTGAAATGGCTTTGTAGTCATATAGCTATATAAAATAAAGTTGTCAAGTTCTCCAGACTTGATTTAACATGGCTGAAACAGAGTGGTAATTTGTTTGCATCTGAACAACAAAAAGGATCAGTCAAATGAAAAATCTACACAAAAATGATCGACTCATACACATACCTTTTCCATTTATTGTTAATGCTGATGCAATTGTGGCTGTTACTGGCACTGGCAATTGTGGCACTAATGGGTGTATCCTTGGTCGGCTGCCCATCCTAGCACGCTCTGCACCAGGTCCTAATAAAGCTCCCACTGGTTTTTCTGCTGCTACTTCTGGTGCTACAGAGTCTTCTTGATCCTGCTCTATATGGTCCATTTTATCCGGGCTTTCATTCTGGAAGCCATCAACTGTTGTCCGGCTCTTCACTGGACTTTTGGGCACTAGGATTTTAATACCTGATTTTGCGAGGTCCATATTTTTCCTTCCAGAAAGAGATGGTGAACTGTTTTTCCGGAACTTCTGGGTGGCAGAAAAGAGTTGATTATTTTTTGACTCATGGTCTTTACCCATAACTAAAGATTTAGTAGATGTCTTTGAAAAAGAACTATTGGTAGATCTAGAGATTTGTTTTCTGGCATTATTTGGAGAGGTCCTGTTTGTCCTGGTTAATGTGCTTTCTTTCTGCTTTTCATTGTGGCGTCTGTTAAATTCATGTATATATTCCTCACAATTAACAAGGTGCTGCTCTGGCTCCCAAGTATCATCTTCACTGTCGTATCCTTTCCATCGCACCAAATACTCTGTTTTTCCCTTCTTGTTTTTCCTTTTGTCAACAATTCTCTCTACCTGTTAAAAACAAAAATTAAACATTAGATGGGGGCAGATATAAGTAACTTGCATGCCAATAATTTGTTAAGTGGAGACAGATTTAAAGATACTCTTATAGTTCTGTAATTCTGTATTGGAGATCTATAGCTTACAGTCTTTCACTGCTGACAAGAAATTCCTCTCTTTAAACTTCTGATTGTTACTTCTATCTCATAAAAGACGTTCTAAACCACCAAAATTGTTCTTCACTAAGTATTTTGCATGCACAAGAATCTGAATATGAGACATTACAGTCAAGAAGCAGCACTGGCCCCAGCAAAGTTTTGACACTAACTTCAATGTGGATAGGATTTCCCTCTCTGAATATGGAGATCATGTTTAAATATGCTGTATAAACACAGTGTGTTTACCTTATAAAACTTACCAATTTGATATTGTTTGGATAATTTGCTTGCTTAGCATAAGGCATATGACAGTATCCCTTACTTACAATGAGCTACCCTTCTGCTGCCAGGGGCAATACGGTACAGCTCAGAAAATGAGACAAATTTTTATTTTTGAGGCTGTTCCTCTCGTGAAAACAGAGAACTTGTTTTGGCCAGTCTTTCATACATGTACCTGAACAAATTACCATGCCTCACTTATCTGCAAATAGAGATTATATTTATGTCACAAGTATTAAGCATGCACATGCTACACCTGCACGTGGGACCCACAGGCCAGAGGAATTCAGGCACTGGGGGGCAAAACCCACAGAGCAGACAGCAGCAGCTGCAGAGACAGAGGCTCATGCCTTGCCCCAAAACTCATACCAATCTTGCTACTCCTGGAGAAAGGGTATTCTGTTACAGAAAAGAGGTGTAATGGCAAAGCTAGTTTCAGGATTTCCCCCTCTTATTTAATTTCTCCTACTCAGGTTGATCCTTCCAGTAAATCCTCCAGCCCATGTAATTTCAGTTGAGGGACCAATACAGCTTTCTTCCCCATCTCCATCTTCCTTTCAGTTATTAAAGAAGCAATGGGGAGTGATGTGACTATCACTTATTTTGCTTATTAATTTAACTCCTGGCCCCTGATCAGCAAAGACCACGCATGTAAGCCAAAACCACACATACCTAGAAGAACCTCTGAAGACCAATAACATTTACTGGAGTGGCACTCACCAAATGAAGCATCTACAGAAATGCTTGGAAGGGTGGAAAATATGAGTATGTATGGTATACAGATATATGGTATACACATATGGAATATGATTCATTACCAAATCACATGACTGTTAACAGCAGATTCTCTTAGGAGTACACCTTAGTCTTATATGTGACATGTTATCATAATGTATTGCCTGGTTTTCTAAAGTGAGGTTAAATGATTACTATTATATTGCTGCTGAGATTATAATAATTACACATCCTACAAATTCATGTGATACCCTGCAGGTGTTGTACTATGCTGTCTTATCATTAGCATGTTGCATAGCTCTCTTTGAATAGGTCTTTAAAAACCCAACTGAAACAGCAACACACAAATAAAATCAAACACAAACTAGCTCCACCTTCACCTTGTTACTCAGTTGTACAATTCAATATATTTTACATGTAGTATAATGCAATACAAATTGTCCAACTATTATTTAAAATGTTAAAATATGTAATATTTTTATTCAGGTTATTTCACTTTTTAGTAAAGTCACTGGACTTCAAAAACCATGCAGCTAGAAAAATGAAACTATTGTTTTTCCAGAAAATGATATTTAAGAGCATCTTAACAAAAATGCTACTCCTAATAATAAAGTGATTATGGAGAAATACGCATTCTTTTTTTTTAGTAGACACTGCATAAAAAGACCTTCAAGTATTAAGCCAGAAATGTTGAATTAAAACTTACAAACAAACGAATGGATCAAACTTGATATATTGTCAAAAAAAACCCAACACCCCAATGACTACTATAGTCTTGGTTATCCTCTCTCAACCTCTAAAATAGATTTTAAAACCATGATTCTCAGCGAAAGATCTCTACCACTAGAAAAGCAGTTTTATTTTCTAGCAGGAGCTCTTTGTAAGAAACAACATTGATTACTAGGCACAAAGTTTTGCTAATGTCTTTCAATACTGAAAGGCCACACATAAAGGACATGCCCTTTTCAAGTACAAAGCCATCCCTCTCATCCAAAAAAACAGATACCTTGCAGAGATAACAGATGAACTCTAGAACAGGAGGCGCAAAAATCCATTCCCAACCCCATGATTTATAGAGCAAACAGAAATGCATAACGAAATTTGTTATATTTAGCTGTATTGCCCAAGCCTCCAACAAAACCTATTTTGACATTGTTTCTTTTGATCAAAAGGAGGTATTTTTCCTAACCCATTAATTCTTCTTGAAGACAACTTATTTCTATTTTATTTACAACACAAAAATTACAGCAATTAACCTGTGATACACAATTTATCCTGTGGCTTTTGAGCTTTAGTGAGGGACTTTTTGGATTGCCTCAGCTTGATTAGTCTAACTCCCCCAGGACCACTTGAAAAACTGCTTAGGAATATTCTGCCTCAATACTTTTGCTGATGATGACAGCTACATAAGTGTTTCTCATCCAGAGCTGGGAAGAGGAAACTGGAATGCTTCCATGATGCACACAGGGTTTGAGTATAGAACAGGAATAGGAATATCTATCCTGAACTAGTGGCTTATTTAAACTTTCATTGCAAAAACAGTGACTACAAACTTGTATTTCTCTTTTTCTACTGAAAAAAAAGAAAGCTTTTCCAAGTCTTCCACATCTACTTTGGTGTACAGTGGTGTGACATAACATGAAATACAATGCAAGACACGTCACAGTCTTATGTTAGGAGATACTAACAACTTATATCCAAATATAAAAAAACCCCTCACAAACAAACAAACAAAAAAACCACACACATACACAAAGGGGGAATCTAACTGGATAGGGAAAAAAGGTCTAAAGTCGGCTAACATGCTGGAACACCTTGGTAACATCCGCATGGGTAGTATTGCTTTTCCCCCCATTACTGTTACCTTGGAGCTGAGCAGGAGCTTTTCGGATTTTGTGCCAAGAAAGCTCAGAGTTAAAAACTGGCAGAGTGCCCCTAAGCACCAGGGGAAGAGCAAGACCACATCCTTTGCCATAATCATGGCAGAAATGCTGGTAACAACTAGTTCACGTAAGCTACCATACCTACAGTGTCCAACGCCTTGTGCCATGGGGTAATATTTCTTTCTAGCAATTAAAAGATCCTGCACTGTCAGGATTTGCTGCTAATGGTTAGTTTCCAAGTGTTGCAGTAAAATCAAAATAGAATGGAAAATTACATAAAAAGAAAAGATAAAACAAGTAAGAGGGAAAGTTATCAGCCAAAAGATAACATCTCCCAGTTTATTTCAGCATGCTAAGTTATCACTTTCCCCACATGGGGTAGTGATCAATAACACTCAAAACCTCAGCCAACAGAAAAACTGACAGAAAAACAACACGCTGCTCAGAGGTATGATCCAGCAGTGGAGTGCCCAAATTATAATCCCACATACCATAATTGTATCTCAGATTTCCTGTCTGTAAAACAGTAAATTTCCCTTCCATGAATGTGGTGAGACCTGGTTCACGTTTGCTTTCTCTCCCTGAGGAAGCACATACTTTGATTTTAATTGTTTTTATTAGCAAAATATACCGCACTTACACTTTTTCAAAAACCAGACAAGAACAAGATAAGGTTACAGGCCAAACTGCTGTTTGGCTACAGCTATGCCAGGTGAGAACGGCAGCACTGTAAATGCTCCTCCTTGCCCTGTACTGAGACAACAGCTCCTCCCCATCTGGAAGCACTTCTTCTGTAATTATTCCCTAATGTAGTTCTGTCAAAGCGACCTGGTTTACATATTACAAATACCTGAGCTAATGCAGGCATCCTGAAATAACTGGTTTGGAGAGCAGTCGCGTATGCAGTATTTTCAGACGCACCTAAAAGCACTGCAACTTTCAGCAGAGGACAACAAACACCTATGGGCAGGACAGGCACAGAAGCCACTTCATTATGCTGTGGTCAGAAAAAGGACATGCAATCTTAATTGATGGTGGAGGAACTTTAGTTCATGTCAATAAAAGTAAGCATAAAATTCAAAAGGTAGCTCTCATTCTAAAGCACTGTAATTTGGGCTTATTTGTAAACTCTATAAAAAGCATGTTCTCTGTGTGTAAGTCTATATGCACACATTATATATATACAAAGATCATACTTTAACAGATTTCAAGAGATTAAACTAAAAGAACAGTTCTTGGGGGAGGGCAACAAAAAAGAGAATGAGCAAAATAAACAGACAAGTAAGCATGTAAATATTCAATGAGCACCTCGTTTATTACAAAACCATCTACTCATATCATGTTCCTCTCTGTCCTCATATTCATCTCAGGCTAAATTAGTTTAATAATAAGTTAACAGAATAGCATCTATTTGACTCCATACTCTGTCTGTTGTCTTTAAATACAGAAGAAAGTCTCCAACTAACATAACAAGGCTATGTTTACATTAGTGCTTTGGTTCAGAGCAATAGCACAATTTAAAGGCAAATCCTTCACCCCTCCACACTATTTCCACTTACTGTGCAATGTTTTTGTTCACAGACCAGTCTTTGTATACATGATGAGGATTCTTTTAGGAGAAACATAAACTGGAAATGGAAATGTACCAATGCAATGGTGTTATCAGTCATGCTTCAATCCCTAAGGGACCACACAGGTCCAAGCAAATAACAGCTCTGCACAGTTTCAACACACGTTGTAGCATGTATATTTGATCTTGAGAGGCTTCACTAAATCTAGGCCAAAACAGACATGTCACATAGCAGAATATGCAGAGATGAGGTCACAGCACCAACTACTATACTCAACTGATTTTCTCCAATTGAGACAAATTACTACTGTAGACTTTCCCCAGTTCAGAGACTGAATCTAGAATATATGTAAGCGTTGCACACATGTGTGTACTATATGTGAACAGTCACTCTTAATTAGATTGGAAACTGTTCCATATACAAATGGGACCTAAATGATCATCCATACAAATCAGCAATGTTTATGAATATGTCCTCTATTTATTAAAATCTTGCAGAGGTCAATGATAAACAGTATTCAAATACTTCTCACTATAAATAAAATAAATGCATTCAACATTAAAAAAATGCAACTCATATATAGCAGCATACAACGCATGAAAACAGTGCCAAGTTCTGCTTAAAGAAAAACAAGAAAGGAGTTTTGGGGAGACAGTTATTCAAAAGAAATTTGATGGTGATGTCAAAATACACCAGAAAGTCTGCAGAATGTGCACTAAAATCTTCAATTTATACATTGCATTACAAAATACATAATTTACAATACTATGGCTTAACTCAGTTTTGCTCATTGGTCACAGCAGATTGCACCAGCAGGTAAATTTTAAAACCAGCTTAACACACATATGTTCAGAGTACCAAAACTACAGTAGTATGGTTTAAGTTCAATCAACATCATATAAAAATTACACTAGGATATTGTATACATCCTGGAGTTCTTCTTTACTGTAACTCCCAATATTTTACTCCCTTTGTGTTAGCCTGGGGGTGTACATGTAGGTCTGCCAGCACACGCTTCTGGAGCTGACTGATTTGATTAGCAGGACAGAATGATTGGATTAACAGCTGATGAACTGCTGTAAACTGAGCCACCGCATCCTTATGGCACAACTGGCCACAGTGTTTATATGGTGCAGGACTCTAGCTATAGCGATGACTGTAGTACATATATATTGTTCTGGAAACCAGAGCTGTACAAAATTAGTATGGATCAGATGTGGGCAGATTAGTGCCTTTGTGTCAAAATAGCGAGAGCAGATGATACAGCTTTTGTGTTTCTTTTGTGACAGCTCTGGGATGAGGGATGATACCTGATCTGGCCTAAGGCCTGCCAATACAGAGTTCACTCACTCAACTGTCTTCTGGCAAGTATAAGTTCATACAGGATCCTCACTTTGCAAACCGCAGCCACTCCTAACCTGCTTTTGAGGAGGCAGTGTGCGTAGTGAAGCTGAAACACATTCATGCCCATGAACAGGAGTCGCAAAAAGGACTAATACACTTTAGGTAGTCCTTCATGTTAGCCGTGCAATAAAGAGAACTGTACATCTCAACCTTCCTTCAAAAAAGTAAATAACTGTGCTAAAACAAATATTAAGATTTCTTTTTTCCCCAAGCTTTACTTCATTCAAAGAATGCCCATTCTTTTAGGATTCCTGGACACAAGTCATGCAGGAGCAAACTTTGTGGCTTTCTGTAACACTCAATTACTATACTGCCCCGCAGGTCATAACTAAAGTTTTAATTCACACTCTGTATAAATTTCTAATTAAGTTGCCTATAAAAACACAATTGTTTCAGTGAAGCTTATAATTTATCATCAACTTTATGACTTATATCCTTCCAGAGTCTTAACAAAGACAACAGACAAAATAATTACTGCATTCTCATCAATGAGCCAGCGGTTCCAGGGAATCACAGCTGTGGTGTGTGCCATGCCTGGCTGCACAACCACCTCCTGAAAAGGCACTTCAGGAAGTTCTATGCCTCGTACTTACATTCAACAAACTCAGAACCACTGTACCTGCAACTCCTTTATGATCTGAAAAATACAGTCTGCAGTCAGGAAAAAAGACCTTAGTAAGGAGCCTTTTCCATAGAGGACACCAGGGAAATGGGTGGGGAAGGAGGGCCTGTGACACAATCATTTTGCCTTAGAGAATTAACTGAGAATGCTGCGGTTTACTTCCTCACAAGTCACCGCTGATGATTGATGCTAAAATGTCAGTATCACAAATATTTCCAGATACAATTTACATTGAAATAATCAAGTGAGTTGCAGTGCAAGTTGCAGCCTACTACAGAGGTGATCAAATGCTTTAATTATAGTTATCTAACTCTTGCAAAAATGGTTAGAAAAATCGTACTCTCATCAACCCATAGTTCATAACTGTTCAAACCTTTTTTTACAAAGAGATAAAACAGACTTACACATTTTATATCGGGCACAAAAGCAGACTGAAAATACATGAAAAGCTGTAAATATCTGTACAAATACTGAACATAAACAAACACCCGCAACACTAGATTCTTACCAAACATGCACAGATTGAAGTAAGAACAAGTAGCGTCAAATAGGCTTATCATCTTAAATGGAAATGGCCCTAATCAGAAGGAACTATTAAAAGTTACTAGCATTTGATTCAAGATATACATTTATGAGCAGTCAAAGCTATCACATAGGTATTACTGTGCTATTAAGTTATAAAAAAAACCTCATTGCTCGTTATTAGAAGATCTCAGCATCACCCACACATAGAATTCTAAAGTAAATGCTTCCCATCTTCAATTCATTTGTAAAAGCTATTTCCCTCAGGGATCAGTGTTGGGACCGGTCTTCTTCAACATCTTTGTTGGTGACATGGACAGTGGGATTGAGTGCACCCTCAGCAAGTTTGCCGATGACACCAAGCTCTGTGGTTCGGTTGATACCCTGGAGGGAAGGAATGCCATCCAGAGGGACCTTGACATGCTTGTGAGGTGGGCGGATGCCAACCTGATGAAGTCTAACCATGCCAAGTGCAAGGTCCTCCACCTGGGTTGGAGCAATCCCAGGCACAGCTACAGGTGGGGCAGAGAAGAGATTCAGAGCAGCCCTGCTAAGAACGACTTGGGGGTGTTGTTCAATGAGAAACTGAACATGAGCCAGCAGTGTGCGCTTGCAGCCCAGAAAGCCAACCATATCCTGGGCTGCATCAAAAGGAGGGTGACCAGCAGGTTGAAGGAGGTGATCCTGTCCCACTACTCTGCTCTCGTGAGACCTCACTTGGAGTATTGTGTACAGTTCTGGTGTCCTCAACATAAAAAGGACATGCAACTGTTGGAACAAGTCCAGAGGAGGGCCACGAGGATGATCAGGGGACCGGAGCACCTCCCGTATGAAGTCAGGATGAGAAAGTTGGGGCTGTTCAGCCTGGAGAAGAGAAGGCTGTGTGGACACCTCATAGCAGCCTTCCAGTATCTGAAGGGGGGCTATAGGGATGCTGGGAAGGACCCTTCATGAGGGACTGTAGTGAGAGGACAAGGGGGAATGGGTTCAAACTTAAACAGGGGAAGTTTAGATTGGATATAAGGAGGAAGTTGCTTACTGTGAGGGTGGTGAGGCACTGGAATGGGCTGCCCAGGGAAGCTGTGAATGCTCCATCCCTGGTGGTGTTCAAGGCTGGGTTGGACATAGCCTTGAGTGACATGGTTTAGTGTGAGGTGTCCCTGCCTGTGGCAGGGGGGTTGGAACTAGATGATCTTAAGGTCCTTTCCAATCCTAACTGTTCTATGATTCTATGATCCCAGGAAGCAAATCCTGGATTTTTTTTTTTTTTTTTTTTTTTTTTAACCCCTAAGGTAAATACTCTGCCTGCACTCATCAAATTCTGTTCTGCTGGTAGCACTCCATAGCAGTCATGAGAAGTGCAGGTCTTTAACATGGCACAACCAACACCACACCGAAGAAAGAAACACAGAAAACTATATCATGTATTTATTACCGGCATCTGGCAATATGAAAGACAAAATTATCACCCAAAGTTGATCATGTTTTTGCATGTGATAACACAGGAAAATGTAATAAATTAAAGCTACCTCACAGTAAGAACTTCAGCTTGATTACTATTTAATTAAAGTATAAGACCAATAGAAACATTGTCACTTCATCCTTCAGCTAGAATAATAAAGAGTTGCAGATGAAGAATTTGTCAACATTAGGCATCAAGATTACGGACTTTTGCTTTCAAAGCAGGAGAAACTGAACCTTGAACAGTGCTAAAGTACACACTCTATAAAGACAAGTGACTGATAGAGATTCCAATATTTTATCTAAAAAGAGTGCTTTAAGGAGAGAGTAGGTCACAGTAAAACTGCACTCCAAAAACGTTAGAGAACACCATCACAGCTAAGCAAACTTCAGAAATGGGAACTGTAACAAGAAAGAGGAACAGAAAAAAAAAAAAGAAAAATCAGAGGACAGTTGAAGAGTGAACTTGGTATGCTGTACTTACTTTATCAAATTCCACTTAATTCTACAATAACACTTTTATCCACCAACACCAAACAAGGCTTTTTAGCAGCCTACTGCTTGCAGAAGGGACAGTGGCATGAGTCTGCTACTGTAGGTCAATTGACCAAACCTCAGTAAGAAAGGGCAGAGATTTCATAGAAGCTCTTTGAAGCTTCTTAGGGAGCTCTTCTTCCTTTTTTCTTGTAGAGGTCCTGAGATGCTTGTCCTAAATAAAGATAGTAGAGACAGCTTTCTTGGGAATCACTGCATACAAGAAGACACAATATGCACTTACAACCTCCTACCAGGCTTCTCTCACCCTTGCACCAAAAGCTTATTTGAACAAGACATAATTCAGGCTTCTAGATAGAAGACCATGACTGCATTTTTGTTTTCAAATACAGAAAAACACATTAAACAGTTCCAGATAGTAGTAAAGACCAACATTATTTACTGGGTCTTTCTGTATTCCCTACCTCAATTTCACCACCTTCTAGAATGTGCTGTATATGAGCACAGGTGCCCAGTCACTCTGCCTGCAGTATGACTTCTCTCAATACTTGATCTAATCCCATCTAGGAAAGCTATAGTGATATGGAAATTTCCCCTAATTAATCAATCTCAGCGCTGCACAGCTGCCTCTTAGTGCTGACATTAAGTTTCTCTATACGATTTATTAGTAGATGAATTATTTTTCCAGTTGGAAAACGGCATTTCTCTGGTTTAGGCTTCAAGTCCCACTACCTCCACAGCTTTTAGTCTTAACCTAAACTTGTTCCTTATTTAATACCAGTGCAGTGGAGTGTGACTTCACTCTAATTTTCTTTTGAAACCAGGCTGTGTGGTACCAATAAAGCCATGTGATCACTGGTAACTCTGCTTGGCAAAGATTCTTCCAGCTTGCAAATTTTAAAGTTTATACAAAAAAACAGGGAAGTTTTATAATGTCCTTCCAGTGTGTACATTCTTAACAACAACAAAATCAGAGTACATACAAATTAGTCCATGATCCTTGGCACATAATTAAGTTTTAACTAAGCCTGCACATGACACATTAATAGTACAAGTTTTGCAATAAGGTGTTCAAATGACTAACTTATTTTGCCCATGTTTGTAACGTTCCTAAGCCTCATCTTTTCATCCATCAAACATGCCAATTGGAAACGAAACTAGCCTACATTTCATCACTTTTTAACCTCCTGCTGGCATAATCTGAATGAAAATACATTTCCAATAATTACGATTTTCCCAAATTGTATCTAATGCTTTAGGCATGATACTTTTTAACACCACTCGTCATTCAGCCTAACATATTACATTGATATTACAAGTCCTGAATTAAAGAGACTGATGCCTACAAGATTTTCTTCTATTGTCTTTTGAAGATATGCACTGCCTTAAGCTCAATAATTTACTGATCCTACCCAGCACCCATTCCTATGTGCATGCTAAAAGTAACATACACTGATTAGTCTGATTACCTTGATGCTGGTTCATAAAACATGTTGTTCCACCTCAAAACCCCTCATGCTTTGTAATGCTAACAAATCAGCATGAAAAGTGGTCTAGGCTTGGAAAATGGCAGCTTCATTAACAGAAGTTAAACTCATTTTTCCATAATTCAGGTATTTTTTTAAAAGCTGGGTAGCTGCAACTTCTGTATTACATGGTTAACAATAATTTCTGAGGTAATACAGACATAAAACTTTCTGCAGAAGAAACTCAATTCACTATCCTCTGGAATGAAGTAAAATAAGGAAATATACACAACTTCCAGAATTGGGTAGTAAAACAAACAAACAAAAAAAGTTTGTTACGCAAAACACTTCTTGTCCATTACTTTTGTTCAGAAAACATTGTCTCAAAATCGGCTGTAGTACGAAGTAACCATTGATCTCTTAATAGAACACTCAAAAACTGTGCTGTTTAAGGTCATAATGCAGACATTAAAGAAACCTAAACTATTTGTTCTACAGATTTTGCCAATGCTCTTCAAAGCATGTGCAAAGCCAGAGCTTCTCGCTAAAAAGAACCATGGCTGAAATCTTCATACGGGCAGAAATGATATGCACTGCACAAATCTCCTTCTCTACTTGCACTCAAGTCTTTTCCTCTGCAGAGATGTCATAAAAAATAATTTATCAACTTTCTATTATTACTACAAAAATATTTTAAGTAAATTACCACATGCTGTTTTGCAGAGGAAGCACATATTTTTTCCGTATTTTCCATCAGATATGAACATTGTATTGGCTTTTGGTGCATCCTCACCCTCCTGCTGTACTCACCTCTAAGATAACTCTGTTTAAAAGAGTGGTTCTTGGGGTGGGTGGGAGGGGTGGTGGAATAAAATAAATCTCTCATGCCTTCTCCTGCAGTTTCAGTTGCTTTTTATTCCTTTCTCTGTATTTGTCCCTGTCTGTATCTGATACGAATTGCAGTACTTTTCCTAATCCTGGATCATAGTTTGCTCTCCAAGTAATGCCTTAAGGATTTTATACTATTACAGTGTATTAAACCCTTACTAATTTCTCTAGTTTCAATACTGAAGTAATTTGCAAAATATCTTGCAAAATAACAGGTTTTATTTCAGAAAGCAAAATCACGGTGTAGACTAATCTATGCAGCTGTTTGTGGTACAATCACTGTTCACAAACAGGTTTTTTATTACATATAAGCATTTTAAGTTAGGTCTGAACCTTTCTTTTTGCCTTAGTTATGTGTACAATTTCACTGATCAATCACAAGTTGTTGGTTCTGTATGGTATAGGCTGTAGAGAATAAACGATTGCCTCACCTCCGTGTTTATGAAGTAGAAAAATTCACTAATGAGTGTGTGGAGAAGACGTAAGCATGTAATAAATACCCTGGCATCTATTTTGCCCTTCGCTATGTCTTTCATATTTAAAGTCAGTTTAAATACGCACTTTTTTACTGAAGAGTTGTTTTTGGTATTTAACATCTTAGCATTATTACCCTTTCCCCGCTGACAAAAAAATGATATCCAAACTAAAGCCACAAAAAGAGTGTAAAATTCACATAAAATTAGCTTCACATTGCAACACAAACATTTACAGATTGCCTGCTCTGAGAAACAGTCATTGCTGGCCAGTGTCAACAGGGGGGAGTTACCCTTCCAAAATAGCGAATGCCTCACAAAACACCTTTCCTGCACTAGTAATGCCAGTCTGTTTCTTTGCGCAAAGTCCTCCTCAAATTCTGGGAATGTGCAGGCAAGGTGCAGCATGTTGGTCTTCCAACTGTCTAGCCTTGGTAATCCCTGCCTACACAAAACAGAAACAATGTACTTAAAAGCAAGTTGCCAAATTCCAGAAATAATGGCATTATACTTATTTTGTCATAGTACAGTTAAAGTAACATTGAAATATAGAAGCATATTTCATTTTCAAATTTGACTGGAAGTGCAGGTGAGAGTTCCTTTCTTCCTACATGCTTTTCTTTTATATCTAGCATTATTACTGCATATCTCTACTGCGTCTAAAGAATTTATGCTGCAAATTCCTTGCAAGAGCCCATCTGTTTCTAGAAATAGTCACATATTTCGAAAATCTTATGAATTCAGGATCTTCCTTAAAAATAGAGAATTACTTTTTTTTTTTTTTTTAAGATACTGGCAATCTAGTCCTCTGTTGGCAATGTCCAGTATTGCCTGCAAATTCAAAAGAGCTTTTTTTTGTTAACTTGGATATTTTTGAAACCATACCTTTAAAAAAGATGTTTGCATATTAAAAGCCTTTTGTGATAGTTTTTGATAGCTTTTTTAATACTTTAGCACCGTAAAGTCCAACCAGTGCAACTCAGCACAGGATTTAGTGTCATCTCTACAGTTACCCAAAAATTAAACTAAATTAATTGATATTGTTACCATTACAGTGGTGCTACAGAACAGAACTGAATGTCTAAAACAAATGTGCAAATTTAGATGCAATCCAAAGCACTAATGATTTTGTAAAGGCTTTCCTGGAAACCATGTCCAAACCGCTGTACTTTGTCATGTAGTTCATGAGGCTGCATCTTCCACACCTTGCTACTTGAATAACACAAAGGTTCTTCTTCTTCCTTGCCATTTTTATTATTACTCATCAGTGATCAAGATATATACCACTGACAAATTTAGACTTTGATTTTAAAGCTATGCTTTTCATTATATTGAGTGAGTATTGATTAGAAAAGATGGCTCTGTTACTGTAAAGAACATGGCTGATTCCTTCCTTTTCCAGAAAGAAGCAACATTATGAATTAAACTGGTGAATGGAGCTGCCTAAAATAAGCACATTAGAAATGTTTAGGTTTTCAACTGGTTTACTGTGTAGTCATACCTTTATGTGACGGAAGTGGGACAGAGATGGGAGTAGTAAATGGAGATTCACTCCACTTACTTTTTACTCAAAAAAAAAAAAAAAAAAAAAAAAAAAAGTGGAGATTTACCAGCAGTGGTGAGTTTTTCTGGAATAATGAGAATGTGGAATTATGGTGAAAATTACTGCAGTTCCTTAGCAGCATGGTTTATATGGGTTTGCAATGAACACAAATTTAATCCAGAGTCCCTCAACCTGACAAAAAATCAGGGATGAGGAAGTTACCTGAATGAATGCATTATTTTTGGAAGTTACTTTAAAGACTGAATGCTGAGTTTATATGCATTAAATGAATTACGAATTGTATATCAGTAGTAAAGATAAGTAATTGCATAATCGATAATTCTTTAGAGACTAATTAATTACATTTTATAGAATACTAGAAAGTATATGAATCAAAACCTTCCAATTTCCAGCTTGCATACATTCCTTTCACTCTTTGTTTTTGAAATTGTCAATTACATGAGGATGAGATCAGAGTTTTGAAAAGGCAAAAGCTTTTCTACCCAAAGTCTTTACGATTATAGCACAATGTCATTTTAACTTACAATCTTACATTTGGACATAATTATTCAAGTGCTAGACTGGAACTTTCATTCAAAGTGCTCTGTTTCAAAAACAACCAACCAACCCCAAAACCAAAACCAATGCATGACTACTTCCAAAATAGAAAAGCATTTCAGTCCAGGTTTTTTGTTTGTTTTTCTTCTTTTAAATATCCAGCTATTCAGATGACAATTTCTGAACTGCATTATTCTTCTTGACACTTCCAGAACTCTGTGACACCTCACTGGAGCGAGGAGAAAGGAAACAGACTCCTCTTTAATCCCAAATGATAAAGTTACTGATGAATGTGAAATTTCATTTCAGTTTCCACTATACACAAATGAGTGCCACTTTCAAAAAGAAATCTGGGGAAAATGGTTTATTTCCTCTAAAGGATTTTATATGCATCTCTCTCTATGTTCCTTTGAGACACCCTGCTAGTAGCACCACAACTTATAATGGGATGCTTTTTTTCCTACCTACCTGTCTATCACAAGATATGAAAGAGATACTTTTGCAGACCAACTACTGCTAGAGCATGCATTTATTTTGCCTTTTTTTTTTTTCTGTTTAATATTATGAGAGCGACAGCTCTTTTGCTGAGTGTAATGTGTGTACTGGAAGCAGTGTCAGCTTTCTTCTGCTGTTAGCCTTAATTTGCCTGTTTCATTCTGCTTCCTTACATCCTAAAACACTGCTGCATAAGTTCTGCTAGTTCTTTCTAATACCTTCACAGCTTTCCAAGTGCCAGTATCCTGTCTAGACCAAGGCATCCAGTTTGCAGCTTACATCACCATTCCTCCTCACAAAAAAAAAAAAAAAACCAACAGATCCACCAGTGTTTCCTTTTCCCTTAGAGGATTTTTCCAAGGCAGCATATGTTTACAGTGAAATGCTTACTACTGTTTCAGATGTGAGCATCAGTTTGGATAAGGGGGTATTTGGATACCATGATGGATAGTTGATTCACGTTATCAGACTGATGTACTACTATCTGGAACTAGCAACCGCGAAGGGTTGCTAGATCCAAGGTATTTTTAAGAATCCGATATGTGTATTTAAGTAAAAAGGAAGGGAAACTGAGCACTCAAAGTACTGTTACAAATTAGGGAAGGTGTTCTAACAAAGTGAAGTAAGTTCTTGCTTGAAAAAAATATCAAGTCTTGAACAAAAATCCTATTAAAAGTTGCAACCAAATTTACACAAATTCAGTGTGACAGATAAAATTTAGAGAAATAGGATGGAAGCTACTAACCATGGTAGTATGCTTTGAAGAAATATTTGTCACTTTAATAATGTTAATTGACAATACTTTCAACTGTTACCAATTACTGGGAAAGAGGATTTACTTGTCCTACACAGTAAGTACTACAAATTGCTGTTATTCTCTTTATCAAAGAGCTTGGAGCCAGGTCTGATGAACTAGAGTGGTAATATCCAGAATTAAAGAGAAATCCTTCCAGATTTTTCTAAACTAACAGCTGAAATTAAGGTTCTGCTGACTGTATTTAAAATTTAAGTGCCTATGGGACAGAAATGCTAATGCTTGATATGGGTGGGGGTGGACAGGCAAGACAAATAACTTTACAGTCCAACTTCCTAGAACAGATAGCACTCTGAGGGGCTTCATTTTTGAACTCCTGCTGTTTGCGAGGATTGGTAAGCTGAGTTACATTATGTGTAAAACAAAACCCTCTGCTGAACCAGGTGTTAGATCTCAAAGGCTCTAGACAGATCTTTCTAAGGACCAGTGTCTGCCTGAGTTTGCTTATCATACCCTTTTTCCAACAGCTCACACCACCTCCCCTCAAAAATACATCTAAAGCATCATCTCTTTTTTTGTTTTTCTTTACTTCCCAGTGCCATTGGGCTCTTCTTGCTTAAACAACTCACCACAAGTATGGAAATGTTGTGCTTTGTGGATCAGACTTTTTTCCAGCCTGGAAAACCCAGAACGCAATTGATGAACTTTTTGCAGTTTGCTTGAATTCCTCAAATACTAAATGGTATAAACCTGAATGCTAACCACATCGCAGGTGCAGTTGTCTCTCCATATTTCTTTGAGACCAGGTGACCTCAAGTAACAGGAGCTATCAGAAGATTGTTTCCAAAGAAGGAAAAACTAAATAGACTGTCTCCTCAGTCTGGGGAGGAGATGAACAAGGTTAAGACGTATATAAAATGATGAATGAGAAAATGTATAGGAAATATTTCCTATACTTCCCATAACAACAACAACAAAAAGCAGAGGATACCTAGTGGAAAAAAAAAATTAAACATAAAACCAAGTTGCAGAACATATTGCTACAATACGTAGTGGAGAGACTAGACAAATTTATGATAGGCCCATTATACGTTGCTAAATACTGAATGCAAACTGTAGCTCATGAAGTTCTTCAATTAGTTTCCCTGTAACAAGAAGGGTATGCAAAAGGGAGAGTCACTCTGTGCTGTCCTATTCTTTTTTATCCATTCACTACTGGCATTTCAAGACAGGGCACTACTTAGGTGGGTCTTCAGGCTAGTCCAGTAGACCATGTCCTATATCAAAAGCCACTCAGTATACTTTTTTAAGAAGTAGAAAGATGGGGATTGATACTTCATTGACAACAGGATAAAGAAGCTTTATGGAAAAGCCAAGGCTATTAGCAGATCAAGTACGTGAACTGGAGTAGTAGCTGCTATGTTCAGTTTCATTCAGAGCAGCGACACTTTAAAGTCAGGGTTACAGAGGCATTTTGGAAAGTATAAGCAACATAAAGATAACTACTTATTAAATTTAAATGTTGTCAGGAATTTTTCAAATGAAGTCTTTTCTTATCAGTAAGGCAGTTTTCATTAAATCAATGTTTCCATTGAATTTCAGTTCTCCTGAAAGTTTTATTTTCTCCAGTCAACAAAACCACTTTTTCAATCTTTGTCTGATCTGAGCTGGAACATCTCAATGCATTCTGCTCTAGGGCAATTCAAAACCAATTTAACTTCCTTTTCCTACAAAAGTTGACATGATGGCCTCTCCAGGCTCCTAAAGTTCCCACTCTTCAGAAGATGATGAGTCCTTCCTCAGAAGATGATGCAATTCCTCACATTATACAGGCATGGCTCCTATCTGCTTGCAGGAAGCACAAGACATACATAACTCTCAGTGCATACTGGGAGAAATAACTTGGCCAAAGATCCTGATTCATTTGGGCAAATAATATGCTGAAGTTCCTTAATGACAGCACCCTGAAGACGACATGCCACAGAGGCAAAATGCAGGTTAAAGTACCAAATGCAGCTCAACCTCAAGATTCCAAAAAAAAAAAAAGACAAGAATTTCTACTGTCAGTTGATTTCAATTGACTTCCACCAAGAAAAAGTCCCACTGTCCGCTGCTGTTGCCCCCGAACCCAAACAAATCCTGTTTGTCAGAATTTTCCTGTGTTGGAAATTCTAAGTTTTAGCTAGGTCTTGAAAGAAATACTTTCAGCAAGGACCCCGATGTTTGAAGGTAGATTAACTTCCAAGAGCAGAAGACATTTGAAAACATCTAACACCTTTAGAGCAGAAAGCCACCACAGATAAAACCCAGATTTCCCCAGACACCACATTTTAGATGTTCTGCACATACACAGCGTGCTACAGTCTCCAGATTCAACACTCTCAATAGAATTCACCCATACCCTATAGCAAGGTGATATTCAGGCAATCACATAACTAAGACACCAATGCCAGAGATGCGTGGCAATGCAAAACCCTCGCCTTCTAAATTAAAACAAACCACACAACCACACACATACATTTCCATAAGAATACATTAAAAATACCAGCATAACTGAGACAGTATCTAACACAATGACAGGAGGTACTTCTCTTTTGGCACAGGCACTGAGGCAATTTAAGCAGTCCCTGCTCTTTGGACCCTCCCCCCAACATTTCCACAGGGTTTTTTTAGGTACACAATGAACCAGTCAGGAAAACAGATCTAGCTTTAAAATATCCCACTAAAGAAAAAAATATTTTCCAGTATCATGTTGCACCATTATTTCTGGAAAGCTTTGCCATGCACAGGGGCAGGAAGGAGCAGCCAGGTACAGGAAAATAACTTTTCTGCTTTTTGTTGCACCAGTGCTAACTTATGCTGATATAATATTAACGTTAGCTGTGGTGTGATGGAACAGAATGAAGGTCTACAGGTGCTTACAGGTAAGGTCTTATGTTGCAGATAAATTATAAACTATTATTGAAGCAGGCAGTCATAATTTCACTATTTGTCTTCCCCATTGCTTATATCAATTACAGGGATATCACAGTTCCTGAAGAATCAGTTTGATTAATCAATTTAAAGCTAATCATTCTGGGGAATAACTGGATTATCTTTCCTTTTATTTTTTTTCCGCATCATATAACAAGCATCAGAAAGGCTTTCTGAATTACTTTGAAACCAAGAACTTTGACAGTAACTACATGATGAAACTGAAATTGAGAAAGTTCTTCAAAAGATCACTGCGTCCAGCTCAGAGACCTTTTTGCTGGGTTTGATGGCCTTTGCAGGCAACAGATACAGTTTCCACTGAAGACAGCTCCTCCCTGGAATTGCAAGATTTCTCTTCTACTTGATGTGATTTGACAAACCCAGCGACCGCAAGATATGGCACGACTCGCTGATAATCACAACTATTCTTTTGCAGATACCAAAATCTCCAAAGGCATCTCATAGTGGGTCATGGAACATTCTGTCCCGCTGTCACGGTATATTCTGAATAAAGCTACTTTTTATCTTCCCTGTCTCCTTTCCTCTCTTCCTTTCCACAATCAAGTACCTCCTAATAACTGAGCCATTTAGATTAACTAAATGATTCAGTACTAGAATGTTCCTACCCTTAAAGCAAATAAAGCCAAAGCCTTAGAAAGGCCATTTCATCACATCACCTAACCATTTCTCTGGCTTTCCTATAAGGGAAGTTTCAGGACAACAGCTGAAGTATTTCTGCCACAGTCCTATTCTTCCCACTCCCAAAGTGTCTGAGACCCTTGCTTTGGGAATAGCACTGGAGCTCGCCTGATCTCAGAAGGAGAGGATTCAGGAACCTTTCTTCCCACCTGTACCTTTACCTGGTATAAAACTCACCAACAGTCCAAGTTGCCTTGCCAATAGGCACATCCGCAGTGCCCATACAAGTCAGGAAACTGTAGTTTGGGGTGGCTCAAGAGGGAGGACAGTGTCCCATCTCAGCTCAGCTTAAGAGCTGCAGTGGAAAGGCACCTTGAAGCTGCTCATTTCCATCTCTTTTTGTTTTGATACACAGGTCCAGCCCCTGGTAATTGAAGATCTTTTCAAATGTGGAGTCTTCGACTCCTGAGTCATCCTACACTTCTGGCTGGGGAGTTAACTCTTCACTTGCTTTCTCAAATCAGCTCAATGAGTTAGGTGGGCTTTTTAGTTTTGGTTGTCAGAAAAACTAACAACTGCATACACAAAATAAGAACTAAACCAAATTGCATCAAATAGAAAGTCAAATTTAAGGGAGAAAATAAAAGAATGTTCCAGGTGCTACAAATGGGATAGAACAAAGTTCAGCTAGCTCTTGCTCAACCTGCTTTTTGAATTTACTTTTCTCACTCTATCCTCCTCTCCATCTAGCCACTGATCAAATTTACTTTAACTCAGATTTGTTCCCACCTTCCTTCCTGCTCTTTTTAACTCTCCTGGATATACATGGAAAATGGAAATTCAGATCAGTTTAATGAGAATTGCTTTCTCCAGCTCAGTTCAATAGCCATATCACTCCTTTTCTTTAAGCACATCTGCAGCTTCCAAAGATTCAGAGTCCAGTTTTGTTTTCCTTTATAATTCAGTTTGTTTAATTGTTCTTTCTGGTGATACCCTTCCCCGTTGCACCATAGGTGCTTTAACAAGAATGAAAAAACTCAAAAGGCATGGGAGCAGCAGAATGGATTCACTGGAAGACAAAAAAAATAAATATTAAAACTAAACAAACTAAGACCACCACAGGTTTTAATCCTGGTTTCAATCAAGGTGGGTTTTTTTTATTTATAACTTACAAGGATTCTTATTTGGATGCAAACTAAAATTTATCTATAGTGCTTGAGCTTACCTTTCCAATTCTTTAATTTAGTATTATTTAATGAAAAATAGGTTATGCACGCAAATACTTGATTGTTTTTTGGTTTCGATGGGTTTTTTTGTTTTTATTTAACATGATTCTACTATAAATTGCTTTAAGAAAATTGTAATAGAGGAGCTGACAAGGAGAGGCGCCATGCTTGACCTCATCCTCACCAACATGGAAGGGCTGGTTGGCAATGTGACACGCCAGGGCAGCCTTGGTTGCACCAATCATGAGATGGTCGAATTTGAGATCCTCAGGACAGTAAGAAGAGTGTGCAGCAAGCTCACTGCCCTGGACTTCAAGAGAGCAGACTTTGGCCTCTTCAGGAACCTGCTCAGTAAGATTCCATGGGATATAGCCCTAGAGGGCAGGGGGGCCCAAGACTCTTGGTTGATATTCAAGGATCACCTGCTGCAAGCTCAGGAGAGATACATGCCTACTAGAAGGAACTGCTGCAGGAGGGCCAGGAGACCTCCTTCGATGGATAAGGAGCTGCTGAGGAAAATTTGAAGGGAAAAAAGAGGCTTATAAAAGGTGGAAGAAAGGACAGGCAGCCTGGGAAGAATACAGGGATGTTGTCCGGGAAGCTAGGGACCAGGTTAGGAAAGCTAAGGCCCACTTAGAATTAAACTTGGCTAGGGATGTTAAGGATAACAGGAAGGGATTCTATAGGTACAAAGCAAATAGAAGACAGACTAGGGACAACGTGGGCCCCCTCCAGAAGCTACTGGGAGAACTGGCTACCCTGGATTTGGAGAAGGCTGAGGTTCTCAATGACTTCTTTGCCTCGGTCTTCACTGGCAAATGCTCTGACCACACCACCCAAATCTTGGAAGGCAGACGCAGGGACAGTGAGAATGAAGACCTTGGGCCCACTGTAGGAGAGGATCTGGTTCAAGACCATCTTAAGAACCTGAACGTACACAAGTCCATGGGACCTGATGAAATCCCTCCATGGGTCCTGAAGGAGCTGGCAAATGAAGTTGCTAAGACACTGTCCATCATATTTGAAAATTATGGCAGTCAGGTGAAGTTCCCGACGACTGGAAAAAGGGAAATATAACCCCCATTTTCAAGAAGGGGAAAATGGATGAGCCGGGGAATTACAGACCAGTCAGTCCCACCTCTGTGCCTAGCAAAATCTTGGAGCAGATTCTCCTGGAAGGCATGCTAAGGCACATGAACAACAACAAGGTGGTTTGTGACAGCCAGCATGGCTTCATTAAGGGGAAATCCTGCCAGACCAATCTGGTGGCCTTCTATGATGGGGCCACGGAACTGATGGACAGTGGTAGAGCAGTTGATGTCATCTACGTGGACTTTTGCAAAGCGTTCGACACTGTCTCACATGACATCCTTGTCTCTAAATTGAAGAGAAATCAATTTGATAGGTGGACCACTTGGTGGATAAAGAACTGGCTGGATGGCTGCACACAAAGAGTTGTGCTCAATGGCTCAATGCCCAACTGGAGACCAATAACAAGTGGTGTCCCTCAAGCAACGATGTTGGGACCGGTCTTGTTCAACATCTTTGTCGGTGACATGGACAGTGGGATTGAGTGCGCCCTCAGCAAGTTTGCCGATGACACCAAGCTCTGTGGTTCGGTTGATACCCTGGAGGGAAGGAATGCCATCCAGAGGGACCTTGACATGCTTGTGAGGTGGGCAGATGCCAACCTGATGAAGTTTAACCATGCCAAGTGCAAGGTCCTGCACCTGGGTTGGAGCAATCCCAGGCACAGCTACAGGTGGGGCAGAGAAGAGATTCAGAGCAGCCCTGCCAAGAAGGACTTGGGGGTGTTGTTCAATGAGAAACTGAACATAAGCCGGCAGTGTGCGCTTGCAGCCCAGAAAGCCAACCGTATCCTGGGCTGCATCAAAAGGAGGGTGACCAGCAGGTTGAAGGAGGTGATCCTGCCCCTCTACTCTGCTCTCGTGAGACCGCACTTGGAGTATTGTGTGCAGTTCTGGTGTCCTCAACATAAAAAGGACATGGAACTGTTGGAACAAGTCCAGAGGAGGCCACGAGGATGATCAGGGGACTGGAGCACCTCCTCTATGAAGACAGGATGAAAAAGTTTGGGCTGTTCAGCCTGGAGAAGAGAAGGCTGTGTGGACACCTCATAGCAGCCTTCCAGTATCTGAAGGGGGCCTATAGGGATGCTGGGAAGGGACCCTTCATTAGGGACTGTAGTGAGAGGACAAGGGGGAATGGGTTTAAATTTAAACAGGGGAAGTTTAGATTGGATATGAGGAGGAAGTTGTTTACTGTGAGGGTGGTGAGGCACTGGAATGGGCTGCCCAGGGAAGTTGTGAATGCTCCATCCCTGGCAGTGTTCAAGGCTGGGTTGGACATAGCCTTGGGTGACATGGTTTAGTATGAGGTGTCCCTGCCCCTGGCAGGTGGGTTGGAACTAGATGATCTCCTTTCCAACCCTAACTATTCTATGATTCTATTCTTCTCTACTAATCAGTAGCAGGGAGCTAAACTTGGGTTTCTTGTGTACGCTTCAGGATTTTGGAAGTAAAATATCTTAATTCATACCTGTTCTTTTACTTAGGAATATATGATGTTGATTTCTGAAATCCAAAATGTTTTCTTAGCTTTTAATAAGTTACCTGATTGAGACGCTTTAATAAGTTGAAATGAAGAAAGTATCTCTGTGCATTTATAAATGCACTACTACTGGTAAGAATGGATCAGGTACTTGAAACTCAAGTTTACTTAAGCTCAGCCCATGACTGATTCAGTGATGTAATTCTCTGGCAGCAAAATACAAAGTGCTTTATACTTTTCTGTAGTTTTCTGAACCTTGGTAGGCTATACAAAGGTAAGTCTTTAACAGGTGTATCGTATCTGAAGTGAGTTTTTCACATGCATTTTAAAAATGCATGTGGCCATATCATCACATATTCAGAATTTTATATTAGTCTGTATCTTATTTGCTGATCTAGTATAATATTGTCACTTTCATGTTCTGACAAGAAGAGATTTAACAAAATTGTTCAGATCCAGCTTTCTTACAGCTACCCAAGAGTTACTACATCTGTTAAATGTTACTATTTCACTGCCTAAGCCTCTCTCTCCAGAGAAAGAGAAGTTCTAGTAGTAAACACCAGCTAAATTAAACTCAGACTAAATTCTAAATTTAAAAAACAGTTTCAGCCAATTTTTTAGACTAGCAGTGGGTATCTGCTAATGCACAACAGCTGGCGACAGCTATTTAAATCTAAGAAATGATCAGCTCAGTTAGGGAAGTATGTTAAGGAACATGAGGAGCCCCAAGTACAGTATATGAGGATTCATTCAGATAACCATTTTCAGATCTGGGAATCAACATACACTCCTTTCACATATCGCGAAGTGTATCTGATACGTGTACACCTCTGTCACTGCATCTGGCCTAAAAATCTACACACATATATGCTTCAGACTTCAAAAAAACACCAAACAATTTTTTGAATGTATCTTAAAACTGTCTGGAAAAAAAACCCAACTCAGTCTAAAGGACGGTTTCCCCATGTACGCATTCTCCAAGTAAGCAAAAGTTGCAGGATTGCCTTTGCCTTTTAGAAAGCAGAAGTGGATATCCTACTAATTAGCAAGGCATCAGCAGTTATTTTGTTCTGAATTGTTCCAAAAACCTCTTCGTAATGGCGGATCCAGGTATAATGGGTCTAATGACAACAGTATGTGCTTTCATAAAGATTAGTGTAGCAGAATATATACAACTTTAACTACCAAGTTCTACATTTAGTGGTGTGTTTCAATCATGCCAACACAGTTTGCAAGGCATTTTGCTGACTACCAACAATGCTAATGCATCCAAATGAGCAGAACCAGATCTCTCTGTGACACCGGAAGAAATCTAGAAAAAAAATGCTCATCTTGGCACCTGCCAAACAACCTGAAATCCTGCTGGTAAGTGTGTAGTCCCACAGTTGATCCAAAAAGATTTAAAATACAGTAAGAGAAGGAAGAGGGTAGAGAGGACGAGAGGGTCAACAGAAAGGCACTGTAAAGAGTACACTCTGAAAAAGGGCATTATTTAAAAGACAACATTGCATCCCTTGCTGTGTTCAGCTCTCAAGGAGGAAGAATAGATGGCATTTTTTTTTAATAAGGGCTTAAGGAAATAATGTTTGAGAATAAGGATTCAAGCAGAAGGGAAGAAGGAACACTGTCTATAAAAGAAGCCAAGTAAAAAGAAGGTGAGGATTAGGATTGAACAAAGGTTAGAAACGTTGCACATAGAAACTACTGTACAAAAGTAGTTTCATCAAAAAGACAAGCAGGTGGCTTTTTAGCTCTGTACGCAATAACAAATTTGAAGGTGACTTGGAGTTGAAGGTGGGAGTAAAATGGCCAAAATGGAAAAGCAGGAAAAACATTACAGGTGAAGTGGGCTACAGCACTGCAAGCAGAGCTGTTAAGACAGTTGCCTTGAGGCTCAGCAGCATCACGGCTTTTGAACCTAGACGCTAGCTCCTGAGTCAGGACTCACAAAGGATTGAGGATGTGCTTGAGCCCCAGTAACGACTGTGGTCTAGAAGCTATGCTCAGACTACAAGTAACACTCAGATTTCACGGAAGTCTATACAAAACTCAACTGCTCAAGATTTGTTTAAACTGTATTTGCACACTTCAGAAAAAAAAAAAAAAAAAAAAAGGAAAAGGGCAATTTTGAGATACAGCACTAAACCATCACTTAGTTTTTTTCTCAGGCTAAACAAGAATTATTCCTACAGTGGAATTGGACAGTGTTGAAATAATCATCTTCTTTAAGTATTGCCTTACAGAAAGGCGTTCTTTTTCTCAAGGGAAGCAGCTGAATGTTTTGAAGTATCCTCATGGTGGTGCATTATATTCTTCCCAAAACCTCCTGTCCCCAGCAACTGGTCTAAGGTCTGAACTTGAGTTCTCAACATGAAAGAATGGTTTTCATTATTTGCCTTGCAGAACAATCCTTACTGTCATTTCCAGCCTAAGAATGTACTGCAGGTGTAAACGGGTAGATGGACAAATATATTTCATCAAGCTTTCCCATAATCTGGCACTGAGAGGGATTTGGCAACCTTCCAGCAATCTTTAGTGCCTTCTTTATTTTATTATAAAGATTATTAAGTCTTTTTGAGCAATATCCCTCCACAGCACTGGGTGCATTTTGAGAACATAGTATTCTCGAGAAGGTTTCTCTGACTCCAAGCCACTTTGCAGATTATAAACAAACAAATTCTTAAAGACAAAACAATTACAAGAAGAAGGAAAGTTTTCTTGTGAAGAAAATGGAAGAGTAAGATTCAGAAGCCTTATAAAGCCTTTGTCAATGCTGCCAGGACAAAATAATTTTTTATACTACTGTGAAAATAATAGAGCCTTGCAAGTAATCTTTTGCTGTTTCTCCATGTACATCTGTTACCACTGAGACCTAGATTGTCTTTGAGAGGATGTCTAAACTCAAGGGCAGAATTTAAGGAGGTACTAAGTGCTAGCAGTGAAAATGTTATCTACTGCTCTGGTTTGCTCTCAGAGGAGGTTGCTGAACTGCCTCAGACAGCACCACAATTACAATCAATTTAGAAGCCAATTTCTTCCTTTTGAAAGCTGAATGGCAGAGTGGGAGCTTCTTCAACACTTGGCTTTGTTTTCTAGGAATCAGAAAAATATGGGAGGACAACACAAAGACCAGTCACAGCCAGATGTTCATGCTGAGAACTCATCTTACTGAGAATGAACAGGAGCCCTTTAATAGCAAGTTGTGGAAAGTGTTACCCACTGGGTGAACCACTACCTGATCATCCTGCTTCCTTCCTTTTACGAATCTTTTTTAAGAATAAGATAATAAGAACACCTTTTTCTTAAAGTTCCCCTCTCTTTCTTCCCTACCTCTGTGATGGCATTGTTGTTGTGCAGATACATATTGTACCCATTTGGAGAACTAACTCTGCTGAGAAGCAGATCAGGATATTATTTATGTTTTAGCTGAATTTCTGGACCTGGTTCACATTCAGCCATAAAAACACATGAGCCAGCACAATGGAAGAGAATGAACTGGGAAAAAAAAAAAAACAAAACAAAACAACAACCCCTAAAAGCCAATATCACCTCCTCCCCTACATCATTCTTGCCACAGAAATGACTTAATACATGTGAAAACTACGTCCTAACACTCAGATGGAGAAACACTAGTTTTATATCAATGAAGTAGAGAAATATAGGGAGACCAAAGGCTGACAACATCCCCGACCCTATATAAACCCTGAAAGAACCTGTTTATCATCCTCTGCAGTTTTCCAAAGAGCACTAAAGCACAAAGTGAGTCAAGAGACTACCTGACTTCTTTTCAGGGCTAGCAGCTTGTCCCCCACATAGACAGCAATGGACATCACGAGAAGATGGGACCGCCCACAATGAGCTCTGGTTACACATGGTTCCTTGTTCCTCTGCTTTAGAATACTTTAGATACTTTTAGATACTTTAGAAAGTATCCTAAACCTCAGCGGAGCAGGATGAGCTGGACATTGTCCACAGAGATACTCCAAAGGTTCAAATGCAGGATTAGATTGGTGTTCTGTAAGAACGGATAGAATCATAGAATCACAGAATGGTTTGGGTTGGAAGGGACCTTACAGACCATGTAGTTCCAACCTCTCTGCTAAAATTGATGAGCAGCTGCCTTCGGCTTATCATTTCTATGCATCAACCTAACTTTGTTCATGCTGGGGCAGTCAAAACCAGCCCTTTATGTTGCTATGTTTCCCATTCCAGGGAAGTTTTTAGGAATACGTTAGTTCACAACAAAGGACAAGAAAATCACGTCTGAAATATTAACCAGTATTCCTCTGGAAGTGTATTTCTAAACAACTGTTTTGAGCATTTTTAAAGCAGGCTTATTTCTGGAAATACCAATATGCAGAATTGAGTCATACACATCGCTTGTGGTTGTTTGAGAGCTGCCTGCTGGTACTATGTGATGTCAAGATACTCTCAAAGTCAGCAAGGTACAACCAAAAGATATCAAGTCCGAAATGCACAGATTTCTTTTGATGCATGGCATAACTGGGATATTTCTGAGAAACACTTGAGTCGTGTGTTCTTCAGAAAATGAAAGGAAAACTTATGCATAGCAAGCTGTGAATGGAAGGACTGATTATGTAAAGCGTGGCTCTCTGAAGGCGGCAGAAGCCCTGAGGTGGAAGGTGATTTAGGGTATGAAAAATTTCTCCTTCGGTGATGACATCAGTTTTTAGCATTTTGTTGGGATGTGTGGTGGTGTGCTCCTATCAATGCTCTGATGTCTAAGCTTTTCCATCAGTGGGGTAAGGAGTCTAAATTAAATCTTGATTGTCACAATTTGGAATCCATCAAGGTAGAAAACTTCGATTTCTATAAAAAAGACCAATTTTTGTGTGGTCAAGTAATTTTCAAAATGAACAGCTAAAAGGAATTGGTAAGGAAGTGAAAAAGATTAGAAACTGACAAAAACCCTCTGGTTTTATTTCCATGTATCTACTAACAAATATACTTCCCAATTAGAAGATTTTACTGTTAGAAGAGGTACAGAGGACAAGCACTGTTGCAGCTGACAGTGAATACACAGTTCTGAATTTATGTGTAGATTAGCACTAGGTACCATGAGAGGAAAAGTAGTCTACTAGCATTACTGTCAGCACTCTCCGAACTGTTATTACCAAGACAACAAAGAGACCTTTCTCTTTTCATACAGTTGGTTTTCAATCGCTCAGTCCAATTATAAAATCTTGTGCTTTTTACAAAGTAGGCACCAGAGGGAGACCTGCACTTTAGTTCAACTATGAAATAATGCTGGCAGGAGTCATTCAAAAGTGGACAATCAAAGTCTCTTGGCCAATAGACCCTAGGTGGTTCCAACGAAATTGTGGCTAATGGAAGCACTCAGAGAGGGACTGGCATTTGGTAATCTTCTCTTTTCTAATGGCCAAAAAAACTTAAGAGTGCTCCATGAAGAAAAGCAGGATCCCAGATTTTAGGCTGCAGATGAACATAATCTCAATCATTTTGAGCATTTCTGGGAAAGACCTGCTCTTTGCCACCCCTGCCCCAGCTCCTCATCGCATCCTGCTAATGGCTACCACTTCCCAAATCTTCTGACTAAGCTGCGTATGCGTATGTAAGAACTCCCTAAACATGTCAGTCAAAATAAGCTAGATCAGCTTAAGTAATTTAAATAACAAATCTTTCCTAACATGGCTCAATTTGACTGAATTGGATTAGGGAGAGCTCCCATGAGCAGCTCAGCTAGCAGACCAGAGAGGGCAGCAACCTCAGGTAGAGGGCACTGATGAATGCTTTGGTGTGGACTCACTCTTCTATTGATTAAGCTACTGTTGAAGGATGACTGTAAATATGTACATATTGTAGGCAGGTTAGTATTGTTTTCTAAGCCTGATAAAAGACAGCAAGAAAAGCTATCTGGTCAGGGAATGCATTATTCTCTTAAAATTATGCCCTGGCTACAGGACTCATGATCCAGTCTGTGCACAAATAAGATACAAAAGAAAAGAATTAAGAACCCACAGGCAACCATAAATCTGGCATTTCCTCAATCTAGAATGCTTGAATTTGTGATGTAAGTAACAGCCTTTTTACTATGTGGTATAAAATCTAAAGAAAAAAATATCTATTCCAAAAAAAGAAGAAGCTTGGGCACAGCCCTTGCCTTACAAAGCTCACAATGCTCCTACTTGCAGGGGGTGCAAGTGTTTTATCAGATTTACCAAGTAGATATGAACAAGGGTCTAACTTAGATGTGGTTTGTTTATATGCACATGCTTTATCAGGTGAGCAAAGTTAATTATCATTTGGTGGGAGCTGAACTTGCAATAGCTTTTTATTATTCCTTGTGGTAACATATAAGCACTGCCAGTTACCTGTATCACAGAGCACATTGGGTATAGCTTCAACTATACTGTTTCGCTTTTTTTTTCCTTTTTTTTTCCTTTTTTTTTTTTTTTTTTTTTTTTTCATCAGTTAAATAGTCTTTCTAAAAAGGGTCAAAATAGACAAGTCTGAACTTGTCAATTGGACAGGTCTAGGTAAGTGGTGTGTGCAGAACTGGCTGACTGGCCACACCCAGAGGTTGTGGCAAATAGCTCCTTTTCCAACTGAAAACCAACTGACTTGTCACGAGTGGGATTGTCAAGGGACCCATCGTGGGCCAAACACTTGTTTAATATCTTCATAAGTGATCTCCAGATCCAAATAGGACCAAATGTACCCTGACCAAGTTATCAGGGATACCAAACTGAAGGGGGAAGTGGACACTTTGGAAGGGGGAGTCACCCTGCAGGATGACCTGGATAGGCTGGAAGAATGGCATAATCATTATTAAGCTCAACAAGGACAAGTGTAAGGTCTTACACCTGGGAAAACACAATCCAAGAATGCAGCACAGGCTGAGATTGATCTGGCTGCGGAACAGCTCTGTGGAAAGGGACCTGGGGTTCCTGGTGGACAACAAACTGAATATTTTTGAACAGTGGGCAGCTGTGGTGAAGAAAGCCAAGAGGATGCAGGGTTGCATCAACAAGGGCATCACCAGCAGAGATAAAGAAGTCATTATCCCACTCTACTCAGCTCTTCTCAGGTCACACCTGGAATACTGTGTTGAGATTTCGTCCCCACTATGTAAAAAAGATGTGGACAAGCTGTAGAAGGTCCAGAGGAGGGTCACAAAGATGACCAAAGGACTGGGAAGCCATGAGAGGAGAGGCTGAGAGAGCTGGGTTTGTACAGCCTTGAGAAAAGAAGGCTCAGGGGAGACCTTCCCACCACATTTCCGTCTGTAGTTAAGGAGTGGCTACAAAAAAAATGGAGACTCCCTTTTGGAAACTAGAGGTAATGGGCACAAGTTACTCCTGAGGAGATCCATGGCAGGGGGTTGGAACTAGATGATCATAAGGTCCTTTCCAACCCTAACTATTCTATGATTCCATGATTCTGAATGAAACACGAGAGGAAAATTTTTCACAATGAGAACAATCATCTGTTGGAATAATCTCCCCAGGGAAGTGGTAGATTCCCCAATGTTGGACACTTTTAAGATTCAGCTGGACAAGGTGCTCGGCCATCTTGTCTAGATCATGCTTTGCCAAGAAAGGTTGGACCAGATGATTCTTGGGGTTATAGAATCATAGAATGGTTAGTGTTGGAAAGGACCTTAAGATCCAGGTTCCAACCACCTGGAATTCTATGATTCTTAGTTACTTTAAAAGTTATGGTGAGCTACCAAAATGTCCTTTAACATAAGGAATATTTGTGTGTGTGATTACACTTTCTAATTTATTTCCATGAATGATATTCAAAGGTAATCTGGCCTATTCTCAGCCTGCTACCAAATCACCAAGTTATCATGAAACGTAGTACCTTGTGCTTGCCTTACATTTCCCCACAATGATGGTGTGCAAGGAAGTGATGGAAAGAAGGAAAAGATTAGGCCTGACCAAATTTCACCATTTAGATACAGTAACTATACTCCCAAATTGCAAAAAAACCCCAAATTCATAGAGCTCTGAACTCTGTGCAATACATTGTTGTTTCTCCTATTTGGTCATGTTTTCCTAAAGAGCATGAGAAGCTAAAGCTACATTACAAGGAACGGCATGGCAATTAAAGAGGCAAGATGCTTGTATTCTTCCCAAAGGATGCAGTACACACTTATGTATATATACAGAGTAAGCATAAGCTCTATAACATGTTCCAAAGATATGTAGAATTGATACACAGTACACAATCTCAAGAGGCATATCACAAAATAACCATCCAGAGATTGCCACAAAGAACTACCAAGATATATAAATCTGTCTATTAAGTCATGCCTATTTAAAAAGTTAAAATAGATTTTCCCTGATGTATCATTTTCCACCACACTGTCTTTAAAAAATGAGGTATTTTCAATCTAAGATAAGCACAGGTCTTGAAAGCAGAATTCCATTCCTTTAAATATTTTCAATATGATCTGAATTGCATTACTAACACATTTTGTGAACTGAAGAATCTTGCAAATCATAATTTAGGCACAACTTTACTCTTAGATAACACTAAAGCAATTCAGACACCTTTATCATAGTACACAAAATCAGCAATCAAACCAGAAAAACCCTATAATTCTGGAAATCAAATTAAAGATTTTCTTATAAAGAAAGAATCCAGACAATCTGCAAAGCTACATATCAAACTCAAATTCTACTGTAAAACTGCCATTAAAGTGGAATAAAGTCTTTTAAACCACAGAAATATTCAAGAACTTCTGAAAAACTGTATCTGTCCTTTCACAGAAAGTAGGATTTTGCACAGAGCCTTAACCTCCCCCCCTCTTAATCATAAAAAAGTTCATTCTACATGCAACTCCAGCTTTTGTCCACCGTTACTCTTATGCAGTAGTGCTTCTGGAGTTTAGCAAAACAGAATGTGACAACAGAAGACAAAAATCTGCATCCGAACTGTTAAAACCAATACAGAAATTGTGCAAAATAAACAAAAACTGCAACCAAAAGGGATTCTGACATATTCACCTCTACATTCACCAAAGAGAAAGACCTACTTAGTCTTTTCTACACTGCTTATGAAGTAAGTTGAAGACTAAGCTCAATAGCTGTAACATGGTTAAAAATAGCTGTATGGCTTAAGCATGGCAACTCATACTGCTCCACAGGAAGAATTACTCTCCTGGTCAAAATATTTGCCTTTTCAATGAGCTGAACTTTCAGGTCATCTGTTAACAATGTAGATTCTTTCCTGTCTAGAAGAACCTTATTGTCTCTCCTTTAACAAATAGCAGGGTATTGTTCCTAGCTGGTTGCTAATTCACACAATTATAATGTAAAAATCTTTCAAAACGTTGTATGCATTGCTTGGGTAATCACATATTTTGATTAAATAAATCTCATAGTTACTTCCTTTGCATGTGTAAAATAAAAATTAAGCTTATTTTTATTATACGCTTTCCCCAGATCCCCAACCCTCCTTTCCCCTCTCTTTTCAGCCTTCCCTTCAAAACCACAGATGCACGTTACAAGTGAGCACAGGGTGTTTTTCATGCTGAAAACACTTCTGTCCGATTTTGTAGACAATGTGTGTGAATGATGACTGTTTAGTTTGCCTTCCTGTATAACAAATAACTTCACTCCGAAACTCCTGCAACAGGACATCATATTGTGCTTGAACTAAAGGCATCTTTTTTTTTTAAATTCACATCTTTGTTTTCAATGACATATCCAGAACATCCTTAAATAAGCTGTTCTGATAGATAACTGCCATCAGTTTTATATTTTTTCTGTTTCTAGAAGAAATTCACCTTTCAGCTTTTGGCTCCTGTATTTTGTCATACCATTGCCTACTACACCTGAAGGACTGATCTGTCTGAAATCTTTGCCTCATGTAAGTACTTACAGGTCAGTCATTTCCCAAACTTCCCTTTGCTAAAGCTAAACAAACTAACCTTCTCCAGGCTCTTATCATTCACCAGCGTTTGTTCATTTACTTGTTTTTAAGGCTTTTACATGTTAAGCCTTGCATGTTTAAGGCTTGACATGCTTTTTCTGCATCTTCTTAAGTTTATCTAGGTTTTAGGGTTTTTTGCATCTTAAGCTCAAGCAGGATGTAATTTTCTAACATCACTTGAGCTATACAACAAAATAAAGCACACCTAACTCCATTTGAGATCCCCTGTATCCATACGGATGGATACACAGACTGCACTGTGCATTTTAGGTAATGCATCATATCACTGTACTACTCCTTTCCAAAGTACTACTATCCATCCTACATGTATGATCTTACTGTCTAGACAGATATATTTAGCTATATTAACATATGTTGAAATGATCCCCATTAACTAAGAACAGACCATCCTTAACACTTACTAACCCATCCATTTTTTGCACAAAGCATTTTACCAGAGATTATATTCTATTTTCCTCCAGATCATTATCCAAATCCTTAAAGCAATGGGCTGTGAAAAACTTGTATGAAATCCAACACGAATGTCCTTCATCTATTATTGCTTTATGATCTGCCAATTAACCAGTTTGAGATATATTTAATAAGGGCCATGTTGACTTAGCGAAGAGCTAGGTTTTAAAAATGAGAATACCATGCAGTACTGCATTAGTATGAAAGCTTACTGTACCTATGCAGGTATCTTTGTTAACCAAAACCTTTCAGCCTCATAATAAAGAAATAAATACAGACACCTTCTAATCAAAACAAACAGTTGGGCAAGCAGTGACTCTGTTTTCTTCAATTTTCTGCTAAGCAATTCTCATTTCAGTCTTTCCACAGTTCTTTCTGTGATCCTTATCAACCTGTCCAGTCCAGTATTTCTGTTATATCCTGGCCCATAGTACCTCATTTATACTTCTACAACAATTAAAATAAAATACAAAACCCAGTACCTTAGATACCTTTAGTTGCTTGAGTGCATGTTTGCTTGTTTTAAACTCTGACTGCTGTAGATTAAAGCAAAAAATAAATAATTTTTTTTTTCCTACCAGAATAAAGAAATATTTTTTGTAAGTCACTGGAAATTGTGAATATAATATCCACATTTTCACCAAAGAACAATAATATTTTGACTCACAGCATGTTTTTTAAAGAATCATAGAATAATATTTTTAGCAGCATTTTAGTCTCTTCTCAACTATTATTGCCTACCCTATCTAGTAGATGCATATCACTACTGGCATTTTGTTGCTCTAAATAAATAAGAGAATTTTCATATTGTTTTTAACCCCATTTATAGAAAGTTTACGACTAGTGCCTATGTAGAATCACTGAATTGTTAGGGTTAGAAAGGACCTTAAGATCATCTAGTTCCAACTCCCCTGCCATGGGCAGGGATGCCTCACACTAGATCATGTCACACAAGGTTCTGTGCAACCTGGCCTTGAACACTGCCAGGGATGGAGTATTTACCACTTCTATAGGCAGCCTTTTCCAGTGCTTCACCACACTCACAGTAAAGAACTTCCTCCTTATATTCAACCTGAACTTCTGTTTAAGTTTGAATCTTTTTTCCTATCGTTACAGTCCCTAATGAAGAGCCTCTCTCCAGCATCCTTGTAGGCCCCCTTCAGATACTGGAAGGCTGCTATGAGGTCTCCACACCGCCTTCTCTTCTCCAGGCTGAACAGCCCCAACTTTCTCAGCCTATCTTCATATGGGAGGTGCTTCAGCCCCTTATAATCTACTATGAATGGTCTTTTTATTGAGACAGCTAGTAGCCACTCCTGCTTATGGCATTTTCTCTGAATCTTCATTCATCTGAATTTTTCACTTCTGCCTTACTACACTGGCAGTTTCACACCTATCTCTAATGACTTTTCTTTGTAAGAGTTACAAATCCCCTGGGTAACTTTTGTTTTAAAGTAATATAACTTTGAGACAAAACTGTTTTCTTCATATTTACAGCAAAATCTGTATTATGTCATTTTTAGGAAATCATCTTTTTAGAAAAACTGATTACATATTAGTGGCCAGGCTTCCAATGGAGAGAACAGATTCAAATAAAAAATGATAACTATTTGTGCTGATTGTTTTCATGGAAGTGATCTTTCACTTAATTTCATTTTTGCTAGAAGAATAAAGTTGAGGAGAACAGAATTTCTCATTCTTAGAAAAGCGTGATGAATGACCTGCACATATTAGAAATTCCAGGAAAATTTTATTAACCATCACCTAATGTAATCACTCTGAAATAATAATGCATAGTTTCTTTGCATCTAGATATTTAAAGAAAAATTCCCCTGTCACATAAATCACAGGAAATTGTGCCTTTATCTCTGTAAAATGAAAGTTCAGACCTTACAGAACTTTCTGAGGCAACTTTCTGTCCTTAAGCATACACTTTGTTTAGTTGCTTATATCTTGCAAATAGTCAAAAAAATAGAAAGCAGTGTTTTAAGCCTTGCTTTCTGGAAGTAAGAAACCTAGTGCACAGACTGGCTGTTAAAACAATGTCAGAACTGAACCACAAAGGACAAATGGAAGGGCCAACAATAATGGCTTGATTTTATAATTTGGTTTTGCTCTTAATGAAGTCTGGCACTCAATAAAAACTGGCACAGTGGAATTTTGTTTGACTTTTCACATATGTAATTTTGACATATGTAGTCTAAAGTGTTCGCTGTTGGGTTTTGGGTTTTTTTAAAATACTTTATTGCCAAGTACATAAATTGGAATATATTGGATTGAGTTCCCAGACAATAATCAACAGAATTTATTTTTTTGTTTAACTGGCTGTAATCTTGGTTTGTACTTTAAAATTATTTATTTAATAATTTGTTGGGTTGGGTTTTTGAGGGTTTTCTTGTTTTGTTTTGTTTTTTAATTTAAATGAAGGATCAATGCCAATGTTGGCAATGCCATTAAATTGTACTGGTTTAGAAGCAAAGTACAGCTTTTAAACTTATTGCTACATGTGCCTGTTAAAACAATGAGTCATCTGAATATACATTCATGCAATCTTAATTTTTGTGTGCTACACCCCTGAAATAACCAATATTCTATCCTATGTTTTTATACCACATATAAATGCAGACTACATTTGTAGTAAGTGCATAAAATCATTTAATAAGAGAAAAAATGTCTTTAAAATGCTGAGTACATAATCTCTTTTTAGCATCATGTTTAACATTTAGAAATAACCATAGAAGCATAGAACAGTTAGGGTTGGAAAGGACCTTAAGATCACCAAGTTCCAACTCCCTTGCCATGGGCAAGGACACCTCACACTAAACCATACATTTTTTAATTAACTATTGGCTATACATATACAATTCACAGAATACTTCTGCTTAATATAAACAAAAATAAGTGGCCTACACATAGAGAGAACTGAGAACATTGGATTTGGGGCACTTAAACTGCTTGGCTGTTTTCTATATTCTCACTCAATTACTAGCTCTACGTTCCCAAATCCTTCCATAATACATCACTAGCCTCATAGTCTTTAGTATTAACAGATATTTTTCTTTCCTAACCAGTTTTATTTATATACTGGAAGGAATTAAAGAGCAACATGGTTTACTTTCTCCTTATCAGTTTTCCCACCTTCTCATAAACATGTTCAAAGTGAAAGTAATTTGTTCCTGCCCATGAAACCGAAACCAAAAGTAATTAAAGCTAAGTTTTTCTACCCAATAGATATTGACAGCACTTACACTTTGAAGTTTAATTCCATTGAAGGGGCTAAAATAATCTTTATGAATATCAGCATTTCAAATGAAATGCAGCTTAAAGGGAGCTCAACTATGAGGAGACATCCCACTCCCTGCCCACTGCCCACTCAAAGAATAACCAGAATCCTTAGAAATAAATTATACTTTTAACTATGTTTGTATATCACACCCCCATTTCCAGACTGGCATCAAACCATAACTATAATACAACCAAGGTGGGCAGGCAAAAGACAAGCTCACAGGGCCGCAGAATAGCTATCACTTGTAGCACGCTGAAAGTAACAAAAAGTTTCAGCAAGCTTTGTAACTGCTACACTTAAATAAAATGCAGAGAATTGTTAATAAACAGGAGTTACCTGGCACTGAGAAGTAACTGGAATCCCAAATTGTTGCAAACAGGAGTTTTCCATTTACAGGTTAAAGTGGAAGCCCAACCAGCTACTAAAACTACACAGCACAGCGTCTTCTGCTCTGAACATGATCACCCCATCTCAGTGCAATCCCTTTCTCAGGGGCACTGCTCCCCTCCTGCGAGGTGCAGCATGACCTCAAGGTGCAGTCCAGGGCTCTGTGATTCAGCGCAAGCCAAGGGCAAGAAGCTGCTCAGCCACACAAGTCAGTCCAGCAAGTTGATCCAGCTGAAAATTAAACATGCAGTTTGATGGATTCATTTTCTATTTTCTTTTTAAACAGACCCAAGCCATTGCTGCAACCACCCACCACATCTACCCAGATTTTTCTCCTGTCTCCCTTCCACTATGCCATATATTCCTGCTCCTTTACTTGAAGTGGCACCTCTGAAGTGGTTGGATTTCAACTTCAAGTCAGTCAGAAAACTGCCAGCAAACTATTTCTACAAAAGCACTGGGTAGCCTTCAGCTAGACAGCCTTCCTTAAATGGCATTCACTTGACCCTGTGACACAGATCAGTGCCAGCTCAAAGGAAGGGAGAAGAACAAGTGGCTTGTTGAAGGAGACAGTGGTGACAAGCAAGGCACTTCAACTTGCTTAAGTTGTAGAAAACAGAGCCCTCAGACTCCCACTTGAAAGTGGACAAGGAATAGATGGTCTCTTCCTTAGTATTTAAGCTTCAAACCCAACTTCTAGATATCACACCACTCAAAGGAACATTAAGGGAAAGAGAGGAAAACTGACACAAATGCTGTCAGGATACACAAATTTCAGGAGTCGCTTACTGAGGCTGGTATGTGGACATCACCTAGTGGTTCAACAGCACAAATGACCTTCCACACCTGCTTCATCATCCTGGCAAGTATGTGCATGGACATGCACTGAACTAGACTGATGCACTCATTCAACCAAATAACCATTTTTGGAGGCAGGTTTTTTTGTTTGGTTGGGTTTAATTATGCCAGATTGATTCTCCAATCCCCTTAGCACATGACCAAGCTGCTCTCCTGGCTCATCGGAAGGAACAGCTGACTGTTTGGAGGAAAGACCTGCTGAAGTCAATTACAAAGCACTGTCACCCAAACATCTTCTGAGATTGAATGTAAAATGAAGTAAAATACAACAGTTATGGTTTAAAAGCAAAGCTTCAGTTTTGTTGATCAGTCACTGTCACTCAGTAAACAAACTCTAAAACAGACCATAGTAGCTCAGTGCTGAGCCTAAACACTTCATACTTCAACAGCAAAATTCCTTAATAACTTTCACCTACTAACACAGTTTATAGTCCCAAGAGAAGGCTGTAATGAATGAAAAATTGGGTATTATCCTTTAGGTTCAGAAGACAGCAGAAAAAAGAAAAAAAAAGAAAAAAAAAAAAAAAAACCACAACAACAAAACCAAATCCTGCAGTGCTTAGGAGGTCACATCTAAGTATATTTAACTTAACTGACTAAATTAACCTGACTAGCCTTTCTATACCTCTTTGTAGAGAAAGGAGATGAAGCCTGATGACCTTCCAGAGAAATTTTACTTAGAAGGTCTGAATGGCCTACTGGATGACTCTCATCACTGATTACAGAGGATATCAAAGAACACTTGATTCTAGTTAAATATCTCTCTGCAGTTAGCTCCACCAAAACCAAACCACACCAATAATATAAAAGGGAGACAGGTTTGTCTGCCACTTGTACTTCCAGCGCAGCTTCTCTCTCTAAGACCCAATCAGCCTTTATTCTAAGATGTTCTGACAGTATTTACTTGGGGGAGAAGAGTGAGGAGAAAAAAGGCTTTACTCTGCTTGTGCTTTGGCTCAGGGATTCAAACTTTGTCAAGGAAATGAGCAAATGATTAGCAATCACTTCTGAAATATTCAGTCTGAGTGATATGCTCAGTGCCAGGCTGTGACAGAGGAAAGAGAATTACATTTTTCAAAAGAGTATCCACGTGTCCTAATGATGAGATCCTCCATTTTTCCTGAACAACCAGTTCCCGTTCTACAGAAGATAAGGCAGTTATACAAGGATATGCCTTTTTTCCCCTACATAACAAAATTCCAGTTTCTTGATCAGAAAAATAAAAACCATCCATACTTTACAACCATTAGACAACTAATTCCACACTGAAAGTGCCCTTTTGTGAAGAAGTGAGATGGAAAAAGATTTTCCTGGTGGTTTGACTGAAAACTAGAGAGACAGGTATTGGGAAGGCACTGGGAAGGTAGAGCTCAAACAATTGACAAAAGGGACAAAAGATGAAGAGAGAGCATTCATTTAGTGAAAAGCAGAACATAAAATTATGTTTTCACAGTCCAATGACTACTTTCTTCTTCCACTTCTCATAATTTACTACATCTCAGTATACTTTAAGGCTTTACTTAGCATACAAAGATCTAAAATCCTTCCCCCCAAATTAATCACTTCTAGTCACTCCTTGGTTCAAGTTTCATAAATATAGACAAGTGTATAGAGGAAAAATAAGAGAGCCAAATAAAGCATTATTTTACTAATGGACAGAATAAAACCATATAAATACATATATGTATATATATAGGTCAAGATACTGATCATTAATTCCCATTATTTATGAAAACATCCATCATGAGCAAGCAAAAAAGTCAAAGGACATTTTTACTTGACAATAAGAGTGTCATAATAAAGAAAATTATTTTCTATTCATGCAAGGAATCATTTTGTTACATTTAATAGCTTTGAATAAAAATATATATGTTCAAGCGCAGAAGATTAAATTCTTTAGAATAAACTAGGTTGTAATTACTTGAGTAAGGACTTCAATGTTGAATAATTCAATTAATATTGAATATATTCAAATAACATACAGCAATTAAAACAGGAACTTCCCATTTCACAGACCCATACCAGTAAACAATGATTAACTTACATCTTCATTTGCACAGAAAAAACCCAAACACTACTGAAGTGTAACTTCAATGACAGCTATCCATCACTTCTTGCTTTTCATGAGTACCCAAAGGTATGAAGAACTAGAGCATAGCAAACATTTTTATCTGAAAAATGGAGGAAAATAACACAGGAATAGGTATAAACAAATAAAAGTAGCTTCATCTGTCACCATGGGTGGATCAAGACCTAACATTCATGGGGACAGAAACCATATGAGATCCTTGTGCTAGTTCTATCTTCTTACTAAATTCATGTTTTGCCACTAATGGCAGCAGAAGAAACCTCCAAAACCACCATCTTACTCAATATGATTGCTCTGCATTGCACCAGTTAAGGCAAAACTGAACTTAAAATTAAAACCAATTCTTTACAAGGATCAATTTCAAAGATAAGGCATTTTAATGATTTATCTCAACAAGCCTTTTCTTAAAAAAATCCAATAGTCAAACAATTCTGCTATTAAATCTTTACTGATAATAAAGTAGAGAAGTATAGCACAGTTTGTATACAGTTATGACACATGTATCCTGCTGATGACAAAATGAGCAAGATCCCATGTTTGTGTGGTTTTAAAGATTTATGGAGTAGTAGTCCTTCATGTCCATTGGCTTCTGTAGTCATAGCCATAAGCTGCCAATTCAAAAACTGCTCAATGTACTGGCTTCCATGTTTTAATACTCCTACAATGCTACATTTTAAAGAATCATCCTTAAATACAATAATTTTAATCTTCTCATTCAAAACTTAATATTTTATTCTTGGATAGTTGGAATAAAATGCACAAATAAAGCACGAATCTCAGGAGATCTGATAAGTATGTGGGACAAAACAAATCAATTTAGGAGCTGCCCTTATACAAGAGAGATGCCTCTAACATGAGTGAAATAGAATCTGAAACACTGATGGATCTTTCAAAACAGCACACTACCTTATTTGCAAACAGCATAGGGAAAAATATCTTTGTTGTTACTGATCATCATTCTGTGACGACCGGGTAAAAATACAGCTTTTTCCAGTGTTAATTCTCTGGAAGTCATGCCTTTCAAAAGTCATGATAGTGAACTCATCCTAGTCTTCCGTATTACATTGTCTAATGGATGTTTTTTCCAAATTAAAAAGATAGAGAAGTGTCCTTTACTCTCCCACTCAACACATACCCATTACTATCTGATTGATACTATCAGATCAATACACAAAGTACATAACACTAAGCACATGAACCACACAAAGGAAAGAATTTGAGAACAATTTGTGAGCAGTGCTCTAACCTTCTCCAGCCATTTCCATACACTGCAAAGAACCTGGTGTGCACTGACAGTTTGAATTTTACCTTTGAAACTTTTGACCTTACTATATCATAACTGAAAATTGATTGATTTCTCTACAACTGCACTAATTTAGAACTTCTGTTGCCCTCGGGAATATCTGGAGATCTAGTTATTCCTTCAGCTGCAAAGGATGGTGGTGAGCTCTTCCTATGGACGCCTCATCAGTCTTCCAGAGGAAGAAGCTCTACAGCATCACTTTGAGGAAGCATTAGAAATTGTTTAACTGGAAATGTTCACTCAATTGACTGTCGAGTTGCTTTGAACACATCTATTTAGAATAACTTCCGATCTAATTCCACAAAAAGTAGACTAAGACAAAAAGCTCAAGGTTCTCAGTCTGATGTAAACATCACTGCTTTTATTGTCTTTTTGCTTCTTTGTTCTTAGAAAGCACTGTTAATCAAAGATCGGGTTTGGTTCTTATCTGTGACCCAAAAAAGTGAGAAGAAATGTGCCAGCGTTGAAAACACAAAGGCCCATCTGAGAGTATAGAGTTACTGTTTGGCAAAAAACCTACAGAGAAAAAAAAAATCTCCAGGTTTTTTTTTTTGTTTGTTTGTTTTTGTTTTTTTGGTTTTTGTTTTTTTTTTTTTTTTTTTTTACTCTTTAGGAAAAGTTTTCCATCAATCTTCCTAATTTTAGAGGGATTATGCTCCAGTACAGCCTACTATAGTTTATACTTAAGTCTCACAAAATAGTATTAATTTCAAATAATGAAGTTGATTCTTAGAATTATTATTACATATGCTATTACAATTTGTTTTATTCTGTGGCCATATTTCCCTCTCTAAATTTTCTAGACTAGGAGTCTACTCACACAAAGCAGTTAGCTAGGCCTTATTTAGGCATACAGACCTTAAGCATGTGAAGTCTGCACTGAAGACTTCGCAGATATCTAAAGCGTACACTGCTGATGATTTCAGTTTTCACTCAGAGTTGGTGTTTGTGTTTTGGTTGATCACATACATTAACAACCTCTTCTTGAAAACTACAGTTCAAGTTAATACACTGTTCAGGAGCAGCAAAATATTCAGTGATTATGACTCAGAAAAGACTTGTGCCAACATCTTAAGTTCTACCATTTGAACAAGACCCCATCAAGTATTTAGAATATTGTCTGAAGAGAAAAGATGACAGTTGAGCCTGGCTAACCACTGTGCTAAGACGAGTGAGTGACCTGGCAGTCATACCATACTCCCGCTTACCACACCCTGCAGGGATCAACAGAAACACACACGGCACTGCTCTTTCTGCAGATGTGCCCACCTTTGCCCAAGCCTGCAGCCATGATCCCCCGGCAGACATGAGCAGGGACTGAAGGTGGGCCCTGGTCATCTAGGGAACTCAGGTCATGCTGCTGGCATTTCATAGCCAAGGTTGAAATCTGCCTTGGTCCCAACAAAACTAACCATGAAAGCTCCTGATGATTACTGCCGTGCCATGTTTCCCATTTCCCCCCCCTACAGTAAGACATTACAGACCTGTGATAGGAATCAGGGTGCTGAACTGGATGGAAATTTTTGTGTCAGTACATATAGACTTACATTCTCATGAGGTTAGTTTTAACCTTCTGAGGCACCTAGCCACTAAAATGTGATGGGGGAGTCATGCTGTGCTAGCATGAGCTATATTTTATATATATAACTGGGGAAAATCAGGTGCTGAAATCAAAGCACAATAAATGAGCCTGATTTAGCAGCCATCCAAACTATAACACAGCTAACTTTCCCAAAGTTACTTTGAATTGTTTTGTACCATTCATATATCTACAATGCTACTGGTAATAAAAATGCTGTCAATCTACAGACCATGTTGCATTGAAGAACTTAGGTTTATGGAAAGAACTTCAAAAAACATAGACTTCTGAATATCCACTAAATGCAACATTCAACACATCACTGTGTCAGGGAAGTATTTTGGAGTTAAGATATACTCATTCCAACACTCTTAAGAATATATCTTAATGGTTCCCCATCACACATATTTACAAAATGTACACCTGACATTTTTCTGTGACAAACACATCACAACGTATTTCCCATAAGTTGCTTTAAACTGTGGCATCTTCAAATAAAGCCAAACTTTTTATTATTCCCTAAACTAGGCAGATTCCCATAAACCAACGTCTTACATGAAGTGGAAATGCTTACAGAAGCAGTTAAATGTCTTTGCAAAATGAAAATGACAATCACTTCAAACAAACAAACAAACAAAAAAGCCCACCGCCTTCCTTCCTTGTTCATTCAGGATACTCAAAAAAAACACCCACAAAAAACCTACCCAAACCCTGGGGTTTGTTTTCTCAGATGCTACTATGACAAACAGCAAAGACTGAACATTAAGACTTGCTTTCCTTAAAAGCAGTGAAACTTTCAGAAACTGTGGGGGCAGAAGAGCTGGAGAGGCACAACTACAAATGTGGTTAGGCCACTTAAAACACATACCTTATCTTTCCCCACAAACAAAAAATGAAACAAACAAACCATCAGATATAACATGGCCAAGAAGGAAGATTTGATCAGAGCTGTACTGATTAATTTTATGAAGTGTGATTATAAAATGCGAAGCCTCATTGAAGAATCACAACATATCTGATAGTTACAGTAGTTACTTTGTTTCGTTATTCAGTAAAACTAAGACATTTAATAAATAGTTGCTTTATTTTGCATTTTATGCTGGCAAAGTGACTTGAAAATCATTTAAAAATGCAAATCTATGGATAATTTTTTTTCCATATCCATTTTATGTATTCATACATATTCATAGATTTCTTGAAAAAGATCTACAGCAGGTCACCATTAAGGGACACATGTAAATCTTTTGAGGGTGTTTATGAAGACAGTAAATATTCTTGCCTTTATAGTGTTCTGAACCAGCAACATGCCAATTTACTTTTCCTCTAAGTAATATGAAGAGAAATGCAAAGAAATTATTTCAAAGAACATGAAATTCTTGGTGTAAATATTTAAAGACTATCAAAAATTAGATAAATAAAAGCTCTTCTTAGAGAAATACTATGATGTTGGAGAATGCATTTGATAATGAAAAATACAGGACTTCCTTTTTTTAAGATATTTTCTGGGCTAGCAATAAACTGTCAGAGAAAGCACATGGTATATTTAATATCGGAACTATTATTGCTTAACTCAAAGACAAACAAAAAACCCAACAACCCTGTATTTATTGACAAATAAGGTTATCACATGCCAAACAGCCACTCAAGACCTCAAAGGCACAAAAGAAGTTAACAGGGAGAGGCTTGTGCATCCCTTTTCACCTTGCACATACAGTCTGTGGAGCTAATGCTTCCAACAGATACCCCAAAATAATACACCACCCAGCAAGACCAGGTTTGGATCCTATTACAGAGAGTGGCATTATAGGCCTGCATTATCAGTTATATCTAACAGATCTGCACATCCACTTAACACATATTTAAGAAGTCATTCTGGTTGTGAAAAGTTTTAAATCAAATAGAGTTTTGCAAGTGTGGAGCATTTATCAGAGAGAGATGAAACTGTAACCACTAGTAACTCCATTTTTCTAGCACGCTGGCACAGGTCAGACCTGCAGCAGCAGTCAGGAAGAAATGAAGCTGCCCCTACTGGGAAGTCAGAGGGACATGCCATTGGTGATGCTGCTCCAGCTACACCAACCTTCCTGGGGAACAACGGGCTGTAGCATGTCTCATTAAGTCCTTTGTGTCCAGTAATTTATCGTCATTCAAGAGGTACTGAAAGTCAGTGCAGCAGGAGCAACCTTCTGCAACAGTACAGTCTCGTAAGTTGGAAGTAATTATTCTGTAACTCTAAATGTGACTGGCACCACTTTAGCCAATTGACCAAAAAACTCAAGAAATTAAATCACAGTCTGCTGTGAAAGACAGAGACTGTAAAGGTAAGAATTATCAGAGCCTCATGTGCTTTATGGACGGAACATCTCTCCCCCTCTCCTGTTTCCTCCTTTTTTCCCACCCTTTCTTTCCGTGATAGACATGGGCAATTTGAAGCAAGTTACACAGAAAAACATGACATATACATGTATGTACAAAAGAATGCATGAAAAATGCTAAGACATCATCTTGTCTGTGAACCATTTGCGATCCTATACAGGACGCCACAGATGTCTGAACTCTGGTAGCAGCAGCTAAAGCCATGTCAGGCCAGTGGCACTGCAGAAAGCAGGGCACACCAGAGAAACACCCAGGGGCTCAGGTATTTCCTCAGCAGCAGCAGAAGATGGGACACCCGACCTCCTCAATTCTGTCTTAAGCTCTAGGACAGGAGGTGAGAGAGATTACCTCAAGCTGGTGAAAAGCAGTGTGGCAAGGAACATGAAAAAAAGCCAAGTTTCTTGCGCTGAATATGGTGGCTCCATTTCTGCAGTGCTCTTACATTCGTGCTCTGGTTTAAAGAGGTGAAAGTCAGCAGAAAGAGTTGAACATCTAATCCTCAACTCTATTTTAAGTCAGATGTACAGTTCCTAAGGGGTGGAAGCAATGCAAACAGGTCTGATGTAAATTTCTAGTCTTATTTAGTTAGCAAGGGCTAGTCAAGCAAGTCTTAGTCTTTTATCTCTTTTGAAACATGCAGTAACATTTGCTCCACTTGCTGTCAAAATAAAATCGGACTGATTCAGGCATTACAGCTCAACAACTGTAAGACCCCCTTTATGAACAAGTGTCACTGATGTTTAACCAAGATCTTGGGAATCAGCACATCAGAAATAAGCAGCAGAAGACACATCCCAAGATATTTTGGACTTCCTGAAAGACAGGTTGAATTAAAACAACCCGTTTCAATGAGGAAAAAGATGTCTGTTGCCCAAACAGGCAGTTCCAATTTGTTGTTAATAGCAATTCTTATTATCAAATAGCCAAAAGAAATCACAACAAACTCCAAGCTGCATACTGTAGACTGGATTTACCCTTTCAGTTAACTTAAACAAAATGAATGTTTAGACCTTCCAGTAAATGCATGCAAAATATGATGAAGATCTGATCACTGCAGTGTTACCAGGGTTGAGAGAGAAACTTTTGTTTTATGTGGGTAATTCCCATGCAGTATCAAATTTTCAACTAAATGACAGCATTTCTCCTTCAGTTTTCTATACTCTATCATTTCAAAAACTAGCACAGTAGCCGAAGAACAGCCCAAGGGATCACTTTTTTTGACCTCAGCCCAATACTGCATATAGAAAGTTTAAATTTTCATGGAATAAGTGTCTTCAGGTCTTACTTATCAGGTGATCAAGCTTGACATATAACCCAATGCAAGGCCACAGAACTTCAGCCATTAGATCCTGAAATTAGTTTCAGTTTGCAATTTTACTATATCTGTATAACTTAATGTGAAATGCTTTAATTCTAAAAATAAAACCAAAACCACTGAATCATCATTGGATGTGAAGTATCACCTTGAGAATACTAGACGTTGGGATGCAAAAAAAAAAAAAAAAAATCCACACATGTATTTTACAAGACACTTGAAGAATTAAAACAAACATTTTCCATTCTATAAAACATATCAAAATATACAATTTTGAACTACAGGACTTCAAATATATCCATGGCAATCAATTCAGTCACCTTAAAAATGGTAGCTTTACAAGCAATATCAAGGTGAAATACAGAATGAAGAAAAGACACCGATGTACTGGTAAAGTTCACAGTCTTGCTTACTTCTTGGTAAAACCCAATAAAAATGTTTTGATATGAGTAGCAATCATGGCCCAGGTCTAACTACAGTTACGCAAATGGGATCCAGTGGGCTGTGTGTATCAGTCGTACCAGTAATTGCCAGAGGAAAGATGGAAACACTTGGCTGCTTGATTAGATACAATCTGCAACACACAGAGAACTTCAATGTATTTCCACTGCACTTAGTACAAAGTCAGATCAGTTCCACATTTCATCAAACATATTTATCATGCCAACCACAGTTCAGGATGACTTCAATCCTGGACATCACTGCAAGAGTCTGCCAGAGAAGATCAAGTGATTTGACTGCAGAGTAAGTAAACATAGTTTGTTTCCAAAAGAACCTTCTAAATGAGGTGGGTACCCCACTTCAAATTACTCCAGCGAAGATGATGACAATAAGCAACAATCTTTCAGAGGGCGGGAATCAGTCAGTAAAGCAAAGCAAACTTGTCACAGTGTAAAAGAAAGTAGCCGTACTATTTGCCCAAGCAGCTGTACAAAGGACTTTCCAAAAGCCACAGTAATGCAGACGGCAGCAGGCGCTCACAAAGAAGCAAGCTGTAAGATGTCAACGCCCATTGAAACAAATCTGGGGGAAAAAACTCCCAATGGCACCTTTTCATATGTTTTCCTTTACCTGTCTTGTTCACCAGTTTCTCCATGTCTGCCTACCTCACCAACATATTGTCACTTGAAGAATCAAACAGAAAAACTATGCTATTCACCTCACTCATGGAGCTTGGCAACATTACTGCTTGTTTCACTTTCCATCTAGGAAAAGAGACTCCCCAACATTTTTCAATGAAAGTTTCATATTTTCTTCAAATCTCCCCACCTCAAAAATGCAGGTAATCATTACCACAACCTCTAAAGTGCTTGGGAATGAATAGCATACAGGATATACAGGCCACTCAGCAATGTCATCCTTCCAGCCCAGTAGTGTATTTCAAGGTTTCAATCTCTGAATTCCACCTCACTGGCTTGCAGTTTGGCTCCTTCTCTCCCACAAACAACAAATGAAACCATAAAAATGTTTTTTTTTTCTTAAAAAAAAAAAAAATAATGAACTTGGCATCATTTTTATTGCTTATAAGAGGATTTCTCATTTGCATTTTGGAAGAACCATGACACATATCAGCAGGAGTAGTTGGTATTCATAATTTGTCTAACAATTGCAAATAGGTTATATACTTTTTTTGACTGAGACACAAGATCAAGATTCAGAAGGAAAGACGAAGGTATAACAAATGGCACTGGATTTCAATCACCAGATTCAAAGAATATTGTATGGCACTAATTACAAAGAAAATACCCATGAAACAGAAGTAAACTCCCAGTCAACAACATGGGCAGTTCACAGAAGGGTCTAAATTAGCTAATATTCAACATTTCAGGTCAAGTTGCGGTTACGCACTTTCTAAATTAGTGTTCACTATATTTCAGTTATTTATTATTTTATGATTTTTCAGGCATGGCTATAAATTTCACTACAAGTCAAAACTTGCCAAAAAATGAACAGCAATTTAGAAAACAAAAAAGTAGCAAAAAAGACAGTTTGACCACATCCACATAAACTTTGCACTTACACAATTAAAGAATGTGTCTGATTTTTAAAATTAAAAAGTAGCTTATCAACTTCAGGCATTTTGCAGAAGAGATTTTTGCCCAGCAGACAACACACGCTGCCTGCCCAGTGAGGACGGCCATGCTCAACAACCTACTGAGCCTTTTGCACAAATCAGCATTTTAACAACCAAGAAGAGTGATGAGCAGTGGCCACTCTAAACCTCAGCCCAATATCCAGCAAATGCAATTCTTCTGGTCACTTCTTATACCTATCAAAATCGATAGCCCATTCTCTGTCTTTGATCAAACACAGGAACACACAAAGAACAGATATTGGCCACAGAACAGTCTACGTGTCCAAGTCCACAAACCCAACAGAACTTCATCCAAAGTCAAAGCAAGTTTTTGGCAACCCTGTCACACGCAGACTGGTCCCTAAATTCCTATCCTGCTTCCAGGAGAGATCCCTTCAAGGCTGGCTTAAGCCACACTATGAGGATGGGGAAACTTGCTAAAGCAATTGGCCATGATTTATCTTGTCTTGGGAATACAGGCCTTCAGTCTTCTACTTTATCAGTTCAGCACCTCTGCTCGGCAGTCAACTTGCTTAAAACGTAAGCCCACCTAGGGCACCTTTCACTGGCTTCTACGGGTGTGTTCACTCACAGCAACACAAATGTAACTGCATTAACGGGAGACACACACGCACCAACAGTACAGTAAGACATCTTGTTCTGTCAAGTGTCCTGAAGTCTGCCTGTCTCCCTTTGACCTTATCCTTCCAGCCTCTGGATATAAATATTTTTGACAGAACATTGCCTGGATGTACATTAACTAGGAGATAAAGCAGTTTTGGGTTTGGGTGGCCACTTCTTTACCCAGAAGACAAGAATGGCTCCAAAACAACAGCTTTTCACTCCTAGGGAAGACTTCTTGTGAAAAGAAAAACAAGGAAGTTAATCCAAGAGAGCCATAATGCTTTTCAATTAAGGGCAAGGATGTGAAATTGCCACACATAAGACAGGAAATTCAAAGTTAGGCTGTCACCTCATTCCCTTCTTCACCCCAAAACCTCCCTCTCCCGTCAGCACACCCTTTGACCAGCTCCCGAGTGATGAGCGAAGGATGGCATGTCAGAACCTTAACTTTGAATATTTTTGGCTTCTCTTGCAACCTTAATCGTATCGTTAGAGCACGATGAGCCGAGGAGTTTAAATTTTAATATTTTGCACCATCGCAGCTTGCTGCACGGCCAAGGCACAGGATGGTGGCACAGGACTTCGGTACAGACACCAATCCAGGAGGAAAGCCCTTCTTGCCCTCCCTCCCCCTCCGGACACATGCAATAACTCGGCTTTGCACGCATTTTTGCACACCACCGGGCTCGCACTTCGCCGTGCTCACTCCCGGAGCAAGTCGCGGCTGTCAGCGCTCCTCACCCCATCCAGAATACTCTCCCCCCCGCCCCGTTCTCCTTCTAGAGTCAAAGTGCTGTGTGAACGGGGGGGTTGGAGGGAGAAGGGGAGAGCGCAGGCCATGGATAACACTTTGCCGTCTCCTTTCAGTCACATTTCCGTCCTCCTCCGGCAAAACTGGGGAGGGAAGGGGCGGCGGGGGGAGGACGGGGGGGCACACACGCAGGCGCCGGGCCCAGCGGGAAGGGGCAGCCGCAGCAAGAGTGGGTGACAAGACCGCCGGCTCTCCCGAGAGCAACAAAAAGGCGGGTGGGGTGGGGTGGCCGGCGGGGCCGGGGGCAGGGCCGGCGCTCGGGGGCTGTTACCTCGTAGAGTTCCTCGGAAGCCATGCTGGGGAGCCTCACAAGGTGGAGTTGGGTGCTGGTTTGGAAATACTTTGTTTCAGTTGGTGTCCGTGTGGCCTCCTCCTCTTCCTCTTCACCCTCCTCCTCCTCCTCCTCTTCTTCTTCTTCTTCTTCTTCTTCTTTTTCTTCTTCTCCTCCTCCTCCCGCTATCCTTCTCCTCCTCCTTTTCCCCTCCTCCTCCTCCTCCTCCTCCTCCTCCTCCTCTTCTTCTTCTTCCTCCTCCTCCCTGCGCGTCTCTCTCCAGCGCAACTCGCAGCTCCGGTCGCTAAAAGCCGGTGAGGTGCTGCCGCCGCTGCCGCCGCCGCTGCTGCTGGTGGCGGCGGGTCTGCGCGCACGGCAGCTGCGCAACTCGCTGGCTCCCCGCTCGCGCCCGCTCCCTCGCGCTGCCTCTCTCGCACGCCCCGGCAGGCCGGCACGCACGCACGCACGCACACACTCTCTCCCTCGCGCGCGCACACACACACTCTCTCACGCGCGCACACACGCACTAGCGCGCGGCGGCGGCACCCCGCACCCCCCCCCCCCCCCCACTACCACCACCCCTCCGTCCCCGGCTCGCTCAACTCGTTCGCTCCGTCCCCAGGAACACTAATCGAGCTCAGAGAACGCCACACGCAACCACCCCGCCCCGGCTCCAGCCGCCCCCGGCACCATCCTCCTCTTCTTCCTCCTCCTCCTCCTCCCCCCGCTTTGATCTCCCATTGTCTGCTCAGCTGAGCCCCGGCGGCGCGCGGGGGGCGGCGGGGCCGCGCCCGGGAAATGGGGGAGCGGGGGGTGCGGGACGGCCGCGGAGTTCGGAGAGGCGGGCGGGAAGCGCGGGGGGGGGGGGGGGGTGTTGTGCTGGGACACGGGGCCCACGCACGTGCGGGGCCCTTGTAGCTTCCCCGTTTCCCACTCCTCGGGGCTTCTGGTACCCGCAGCCGTCCCTCCCCTCACCACCACAGCTTGTCCAGCCCCACGGGGCCATCGCAAACCCGTTGGCCAACTCTACCACCATATGTACAAGCAACGATGTAGTGCATCTGTCTACATTTTCTTCTGTCCAAACTTACTTGGTGGAATGCATTTGCCATAAACGAGTGAAGGACGTGGGCAAACCTGCACGAGAACTAAGCGGCCCTACATGATCATTACGCACAGCTTACATCTCCCAACTGACCATGTTTGCAAAGTCAGGAAGGCACTACACTAAGACCTTCATGGTATGATGGCTCAACAGAAAGTAGATGAGCTGTTGACCTTATGAGTCCAGTACTGGTTACACCACAAAACTTGTCATTGTCACCTCATGTGTCATCTGGGAGTGCTTCATAGGAAATTGGGCCAGCAAGGTGCTGTGTAGTAACCCATTAGCTCAATGAACTGAAGGCATCGTTGTGCAAAGGTAGATGTGACAAATTACTCCTTCAAGAGCAAATTCTGCATGACAGAGTTTCATCACACCAAGGCATTTGTTCCAGTGATGTTACCTATTCTGTAACATGTCAGGAAGATGCAGAACAGCACAAGTTAAAGAAGAGTCCATCACGTTTGTGTGATCAATGAACCCATTTGCTCAACTAAATTTTTATCATTTTGTTATTTATCTTTTTATTATTTTGTCAAAGTCCTTCAAAAACATTTCTGAAAAGCCAAGAAACTCCTCAACATTCTACTTTGATAAACATGTTTTGGATCATTGTCCAGCAAGTGCCCATTCAGAAGACGTTGATCTGTTTGTAGGCTTTGGATGATTTATCAGAAAGAGCTGGAGATTCCCATCTCAGATGTGGTTAACCTGGCCATTCCTTGTGACAAATACATCATGTCTCCAAAGTCAACATCCTTCTTCTGGATAACTGAAATTCTGGTTCTGGACTGCTAGACAGACATAATTTGTGCAGATAAGACATCTAGCAACTTTCATAGTTTTCATACTTTTCTAATTTCCTAACCATCCTATTAAAAGGTATTTGAACCACTGCTTGAAATCTTCAAGACCAAGTCTTGAAGTCTAAGTAGTGCAAAAGGGGGTCTTTCAGTGACAATAAGAGGATTGTTGACAAAAGTATAGGCCTGTATGAAATGGAGACAGCTAAGATCTAGGAACTCTGTGACTGCCTTCTGGAGGTGAGCATTTCATCACAGTTCCTAAGATGTGGTCTGAATCCTTTTTGACATGACATGTCATGCCATCATTGTACCCACCTTTTGAAGGACAATCTTTTAAGGTAATAGGTACTCATGTTTTAGCAAAGAGATAGCAGCTGTGGTTGCTAAAGACATTACTTTGTTTGCACGGCATAAGAATAGAACATCTTAGTTTTTACTGATGGTCTTACTGTTGCAGTAAACCAGGTCTTAGGTATTTTGATCTTCTGGGTGACTAAAAAGAAACACAATTCATCAGTACTGCTCTATTTTTAGTATTTCAAGGAAACAACAAAAGCCCAGAGCTATTACTGATTTTTAACATTTCAAACACACTCCGTGTTTCATCTTAATGAAAGAAGTTCTGTTACATATACTCATTGCTTGCACTGCCACTTAATTCTTCTCTGGTTTCTATTCTAACCTTTTGTCCTTGTTGCTTTAGAAGACTTTTCAGGAGAATCAACCATGCTGTTATGAAATACCATGCAATAGTGGTGCCCAGGTTTTCCAGTTGGACTTTGCTTCACTAACTTCCATGATAGCTTGCTCTCCTCTTGCTTTCAGTAGAAAAAAGTCAAGCTGTCCAAAGGTTGTATGGTGAATTGTCTAGATCGCCATTTCCTTCTTGTTTCTTAAGGTATTTCACCTTTACTCACTGAGGCAGGATTGTGAATTTTTAACGATATTTTGGTTGTTGAACGCCATCTTCATGCCAACTTCCTAAATGGCTTTATTAACATTGCATACAGATGTTTCTAGTAGAGAAGTTGTACGGAATACAGTAAGGAAGAAGTCTAGGAAAAGTGGAAAGCCAGGGCAGTTTGAGTTTTGACAGTGGCAGCAAATATTTCTAGAAGTGCTTGAGACAGCCTCAGTTAATCTAGCTTTGAACAGAATTGAGCAATGTCAGCTGAGCGGGAAGCATTACCATACATATATGGCACTTCCAGTTTGAAGTGGACAACCACCTACAGTGACAGTCCTGATAAAGTCAGGAGGACAGTCATTCTTCGATTTGGCAGAATGAAGGATGTTCTAAGGTACATAAGATCATGGTATAAAGTTCATTTGAAAGGCCAACTCCATTTTGACCTCACTGTGTGCCCTTGTAATGTCTATGAAGATCTTCAGGGATGGTGGAATAGCTGAATTTGAGATAGTGGTGGCAGGCCACAGCTGGCTGGAAATTTATGGTACTGGAAACACTGTAGAGATCTGTATTAGATGGGAATGGGTCTCCATCTCCATGATTTGCTCTAACCAAGGGATCACAGCCTTATTTGATGTGCAGGTATTTATCCACAAGGTAAAGTGACTATCAATAACTTAGAATCAGTTATATTAAGGTGATTATCTACTTTTTAGTATTTGGGAGTAGGGCTTGAAGATGAAGGATTTAGTAGCTGAGATAGTGATTAGCTAAAGGATTTCAAAAGGCAGTAATGATACGGCTAAATGTGATGGTCTATGCTATAGGCATTAACATCTGACCAAATCATCCTATGCTATCTTTTCACAGTCAATGGAAAGCTAGTCAGCATAGTCAACGGAATTCACAGCATGCTTCATCTCATCCTAAAGTAGATGCTTCTATCTAATCAGATGAATTGAAGTCTAAATTTGATTCACTTTGTTGACTTTAACAGTATTTTATATTTTTTTTGGTGCGATTTTTACCAATTGGAAGGATGGCACCTATTCCGCAACTGCCTAAAGATAGTTGAGATTAATCCTACTCATGTTTCCAGGCTTCCTTGATGTAAACCAATTGGATAACTTAAAACTCCATACTGGCCAAACTATGTTGACAGGTTAGGTATGAAATATGTAATATTCCTTTGCACCTAATATTTTTTTTCTTATTTTGATCCTATGCTCCTTTGTCCTCATCTCAACACCCAAGATGTAGCTCATCCCTGCCCTCTAATATTCTCCCTAATTTCTGTCCATCTTCCTTTCCTCACCTTTTCTTCATCTTCATCTAGGCCTCTCGCCTTCTGAGTGGTCCAAGATGCTAAAGTTCAAATGAAAAAATAAAAATGCTAGAAAAAAAAGCATTTCTTGCTATCCATATCTATGCTTCCAACACAACTGAGGACTGTTTTTCCCATTTTGTAATGAGAGCAGTTTGAACAGATATCATTTCAGGCAGAAAGACAGACTTAGTTCTGTGCCACATTGAGGAAAATGGGATCACTTGAAGAAACAACCATTAAAACAAGATTCTTTACATTAAAGTCTAGAAGAGAGAGACTACTAATTCTCTAAACTACTAAGACATTTCCACACACGCTCAAACATGGAGTAAAAGTTGGACTTAATGACGTTAAAAGTCTTTTCCAACCTTGTTGATTCTATGATTCTATGACATATGGTGCTGCGCGGCGGCAGACAATGAGCAGCAGTGCTGAGGCTGACCTGTCGTCTCTGGCCGCGCCTGCGCCACCAGCACCCGCTGACAATAAAGCGAGCCCTAGCAGTGACCCCAGGGCAGCCCTGGGTGCGGTGGGTGGCCCCGCGTCGGCAGCGGTGGCTGCAGCCCCGCCTGAGGGGACCATGTCCAACAGGGTTTACCTGCCACCCGGCATGGCCAACGTGAAGCCGGTGGTGTCCACCACGCTGCTGGTGGACTTCCTCATGCAGCTGGAGGATTACACACTGACAATCCAAGATGCCATCACTGGGTATTACCTCAACCAGGCGGGATTCAAGATCTCGGACCCACGCATCATCCACCTCATCTCACTGGCTACACAGAAGTTCATCTCAGATACAGCCAACGACGCGCTGCAGCACTGCAAGATGAAGGGCACGGCCTCGGGCAGCTCCCACAGCAAAAGCAAGGACAAGAAGTACATGCTGACCAAGGAAGACCTGACACCAGTGCTTGCGGAGCACAGCATCAATGTGAAACACCCCATTATTTCCTAGGAGGACTGAGGGGTTGTCACTGGAACTTCAGGTCACTTCTCTGCCATTAAACACAGAGGGTCTGGTGAACTAGATGATCTTAAGGTCCTTTCCAACCCTAACTATTCTATGATGCTATGATTCTATGACATTACTTTAAAACACTGAGAGTTGGGCTTGTTCAGTCTGGAGAAGAGAAGGCTTAGGAGAGACCTTGTAACAGTCTTCCAGCACCTAAGTGGGGCTGACAAGAAATCTGGAGAGGTACCTCTTACAAGGGCATGTGGGGATAGGACAAGGGGGAATGGATTGTAATTGACAGAGGAGAGATTTGAGTTAGACCTTAGGAAGAAATTCTTTACTATGTGGGTGGTGAGACACAGGAAGAGGTTGCCCAAAGACGTTGCAGTTGCCCCATCCCTGGTGGTGTCCAAGGCCAGGCTGGATGTGGCTTTGAGCAACCTGGTCTAATGGAAGTTGTCCCTGCCCACAGCAGGGGGGTGGTAACTATATGATCTTTAAGGTCCCTTCCAACCCAAACCATTCTGTGATTCTATGATGATTCTATGACTTCTAGATTAGATAAAGGCAGTAATACAACCAGATTTAAATATCTGAACAAAAGAATGGTAGTTATGGTTATAAATAGATTCTTGGTAATTTCTCTTGACTGACATCATCACACCTTACCTTATTTACAAGCTCAGGACTGTTGCTACAAGCTCAGGAGTGTTACGTCCTGACTAGAAGGAAGTGCAGCAGTAGGGCCAGGAGACCTCCTTGGATGGATAAGGAGCTGCTGAAGAAACTCAAAGGGAAAAAAGAAGCTTAAAAAATGTGGAAGCGAGGACAGGCAGCCTGGGAAGAATACAGGGATGTTGTCCGGGAAGCTAGGGAGCAGGTTAGGAAAGCTAAGACCCGCTTAGGATTAAACTTGGCTAGGGATGTTAAGGATAACAGGAAGGGATTCTATAGGTACAAAGCAAATAGAAGACAGACTAGGAACAACGTGAGCCCCCTCCAGAAGCTATCGGGAGAACTGGCTACCCTGGATTTGGAGAGGGATGAGGTTCTCAATGACTTCTTTGCCTCCGTCTTCACTAGCAAATGCTCTGACCACACCACCCAAGTCCTGGAAGGCAGATGCAGGGACAGTGAGAATGAAGACCCTGGGCCCACTGTAGGAGAGGATCTGGTTCGAGACCATCTTAGGAACCTGAACGTACACAAGTCCATGGGACCTGATGAAATCCATCCGCTGGTCCTGAAGGAGCTGGCAAATGAAGTTGCTAAGACACTGTCCATCATATTTGAAAAAACATGGCAGTCAGGTGAAGTTCCCGATGACTGGAAAAAGGGAAATATAACCCCCATTTACAACAAGAGGAAAATGGATGAGCCAGGGAATTACAGACCAGTCAGTCTCATCTCTGTGCCTGGCAAAATCCTGGAGCCGATTCTCCTGGAAGGCATGCTGAGGCACATGAAAAACAACAAGGTGCTTGGTGACAGCCAGCATGGCTTCACTAAGGGGAAATCCTGTCTGACCAATCTGGTGGCATTCTATGATGTGGCTACGGAACTGATAGACAGGGGCCGAGCAGCTGATGCCATCTACCTGGACTTGTGCAAAGCATTTGACACTGTCTCACATGACATCCTTGTCTCTAAATTGAAGAGACATCAACTTGATAGGTGGACCACTCCATGGATAAAGAAGTGGCTGGATGGCCGCATGCAGAGTTGTGCTCAGTGGCTCAATGTCCAGCTGGAGACCAGTAACGAGTGGTGTCCCTCAGGGATCGGTGCTGGGACCGCTCTTGTTCAACATCTTTGTCGGTGACATGGACAGTGGGATTGAGTGCACCCTCAGCAAGTTTGCCGATGACACCAAGCTCTGTGGTTTGGTTGATACGCTGGAGGGAAGGAATGCCATCCAGAGGGACCTTGACACGCTTGTGAGGTGGGCTAATGCCAACCTGATGAAGCTTAACCATGCCAAGTGCAAGGTCTTACACCTGGGTCAGAGCAATCCCAGGCACAGCTACAGGTTAGGCAGGGAAGAGATTCAGAGCAGCCCTGCAGAGAATGACTCGGGGGTGTTGGTCAATGAGAAACTGGACATGAGCCAGCAGTGTGCGCTTGCAGCCCAGAAAGCCAACCATGTCCTGGGCTGCATCGAAAGGAGGGTGACCAGCAGGTTGAAGGAGGTGATCCTGCCCCTCTACTCTGCTCTTGTAAGACCTCACTTGGAGTATTCTTTACTGTTCTGGTGTCCTCAGCATAAAAAGGACATGCAACTGTTGGAACAAGTCCAGAGGAGGGCCATGAGGATGATCAGGGGACTGGAGCACCTCCCGTATGAAGACAGGATGAGAAAGTTGGGGCTGTTCAGCCTGGAGAAGAGAAGGCTGTGTGGACACCTCATAGCAGCCTTCCAGTATCTGAAGGGGGGCTATAGTGATGCTGGGGAGGGACTCTTCATTAGGGACTATAGCGATAGGACAAGGGGTAATGGTTTAAAACTTAAACAGGCGAAGTTTAGGTTACATACAAGGAAGAAGTTGTTTACTGTGAGGGTGGTGAAGCACTGGAATGGGTTGCCCAAGGAAGTTGTGAATGCTCCATCCCTGGCAGTGTTCAAGGCCAAGTTGGACAGAACCTTGGGTGGCATGGTTTAGTGTGGGGTGTCCCTACCTGTGGGAGGTGTCCCTGCCTGTGGCAGGGGGGTTGGAACTAGATGATCTTAAGGTCCTTTCCAACCCTAACTATTCTATGTTTCGATGATTTTACCTAGGTCTTTACTGATAAAGACATAGTTTCTTTCTGCAAATTTGCGCTTTCAAAGAATGTTAGCAAATACTCCCCTGTTTCCTTGTTTACTTCAATGATAGACTTATTGGAATACTTTTTTTAACAACCATTAATTCTTCTTCACCATCTGCCCATGAAATAGAATCATAGAATAGTTAGGATTGGAAAGGACGTTAAGATCATCTAGTTCCTACCCTCAACCTCTACCCCTGTAAAACTGGGACATGAAATTACTGTAAATGTTGTCAGAGATGTCCACTGATTTCTCTGATTTCAATTAAAGAGGCCTAGATTTAAGTACCTCAGGAATATAGTACCTTTTATTTTCAAAGTGACATCTTTATTGATATCTGTCACAAGTGTAAATACTGGATCCTTCTGTGAAACCAGCCAGGTACCTAGTATCTTGAATTGAGTTTCAAAAAATATATATAGAACCCTTCCATGACCTACATGTTTTAAATGACTTACTTAGAAGCACGTGGAAGCTTTATGATGAAAGTATGACTTAATTATACTCTCATAGGACAAAATGCATGTTTTATCTAGAAGACCTGCTTTTATCTTCCTCCATTCTCCTGCCTCTGCCACCACCTGCCTTTCTCATTCCACGTGCAACACATGAAACTGGAACCTTAAAACCATTAACGTCCATCAGTGTACAGAAACAGACATAGATTACTGTGACTATGAGAGCCATGCAGTCAGTGCTAACAGAGGTGAGATTAATATCTATCTCTTTATGTCCCTGGTAAATCTGTCTGCTGCACATTCCTGATATTTTCCTAGAAGGCCCTCTGTCCCTTGAATGAGGCAAAAGCTCCACAGAAGAGCTAATGTGAACAGCCGATAGGAGAACACGCATAGACAGTGAAGGTATACAAGTATTGCCTAACTTTAAAGAAGTTTCTGTTTAAAAGTCCCAAACTGGAAATCTACAATAAAATAAAAATGATCTTGTGCAATCATGTTGCTCACCCTTTCAGCTCATCCTATGGGTCACCAGCAGAGTTTAGATGTTTAGGTCCACATCAGAGATAAAAAGTTGTAGCTACTTCCTTGAACTCCTTGGCTCTATTCAAAGTAGAGCTGTCTACCACTGAAGTGTAGCTTCCCTTGCCTTGGTGAGGATGAGAACGAGTTTATAAAACAGCTAAGAAAACAAAATCCTAGCTTGATAGTTGGGTTGGGAACACTTCAATGGGCTGATCAGCCATAACAGTTTGCTCATTTGCATAATCAAGTAGAGATCATTATGAAATGAAGAAAATTGAACCTGAAAATTGAATTAGGGGGTGTCCTCTTCAGTTTTTGAAAGGAGGTGTCATAAGATAAGAAAGCAGTAGGTGGAGAACTGATGCAAATGGAGGTACCATGTCTGAGAGAGATCCATTCTTTGTTTTTTTTGTGGACTCCGTAACTTACGTTCTCATGACTAAATGCAGTTTTCAAGTAAGTATGTGGAGAATAGAGACAAGTGCAATTCTGTAGTTTTATAGAGGATACAGCAAGCTCTACAGATTTTTAATGAAGTAGATATTGGAAAACAGCTCATGTAGGAGATTTATTCATAAAAGATTTATTTTTTTTTTTTTTTTTCCTGGCTCTGAGTATGGTATTTACAGGTTGGCTTTTCCAGAGTTTAAAAATCTCCAGTTTTTTTTTTCTTTTTTCCTCAACATGATGTATTAAGCCTTTTAAAAAATCCTATAACCAGTGTGCAAGTGAAGACAAAGTTCATCTGGGTGGTAAACCGTTAGCTGCTTTCCATTATAAGGACATTTGTAGATATTGAGAAAGAACCAGGTATTCCTTCTGAATTGTAGAAACACTAGAAAACATCAATTGTTTTTCCATTCAGAGGAGAAAAATAAGAAGCTTAACTATCTTTTCTCCTTAAATAACTGAAGTAGGGAAAACTGAGAAATGCAAAGGAAAGCCATCTTCTAGAACGACAGAAATGCACTATTACGAACAAAAAGAAATTTTGGATCCATCAGTAAAGTTTTGAGATCAGAAATTGGCCAAAGATCTATGTTTTTCTTTAAGTTTCAAGATTCAACCTTATATTTTTCTGTGACTGGAAGAGTAATTTTGTTTTAACATGGTGATGTCACAATATCAAATGCTGTGGTGATGTCTCAGCCACAGTTGCTGGCAGAATGTTACAGCTTGTGATCCTTTCTTTCCTCCAGTTCGCAGAACTGCAACATAGTCTTCTGAAGTAGATTACAAAGAAACAAACATCCGTGGGGTTATCTGCTTAGGTCTGATCCTCAGGTTTTGTGGCTGCCTCTTGGAATTCAACAGGCCCTGCAGCTTCCTGTTAGTATTGGAAATATAGATGTAGATATGTGGGATCCAGGGTTTGATTTCCCTAAATATCCAGAGGAACATTTTCTATACAGTCGATCAAATTTAGACTTCCTGTAATCATCATAAAGTAGGTCTACCCAGTGCACTGCAGTGTAGCTGAGTTGTACTAGTACCTCTGACCAAAAGTTTTAGTCATGTATATAAGAATATTATGCTAACCGGTTAGGTCTGGCGCTTGAGAAACTTCACATAAAACTGTGCTAGCTGCCTTCCAGCATAGGGAAAGTATAATATCTGCTTGATTCATCATTAGACTGCAGATTTGACTGTGAATTCAAAATAGCCTAAACAACAACAACAACAACAACAAATTATCTTCTGTAAAGGTTGGGGAGCAGAAGGTAAGGAATCTTTAGTGACAAAATTAATGTCTTTCCTTGGAGGTGGTTTGTCAACAGTTCCTTTTTGGGGAAGTGTGTTCATGTCAGTATATAGCTTAGTAAAAGTGTGATAAAGTGGAAGAGGTAATGGCCTGAATGTCTTTCATTTTCTTTCTTATCTTTCTCTGAAGTTGTGCTTATGGCTTATTGATCAGACTGGTGGTCCATAGATGGATTAATGACCTTTAGCAATAATAGTGGTGATATCAAAGATCAGAATTAAGATATGGCTTCTTGAGACTTATTCAGAACTGGCACTGGAAATAAATTTATTTCCTAGGGCTAGACCATGGCATTATGATCCTTTAACATAGAAGCTTAAGTCAACATGACTACTCTTCTTGGGTCAGTTTACAGTTGGAGATTTTACAGCTGAGAATTAATGGGTCTGAAATTGCAGATTCATGCAATTTTAATCTTTTCAGGTAGCCCCCACTAACAAAGGCTGGCACATACAGTCAATAGCCTTGTTGTTTAGCCTGGCAGGACTGGAACAAAAGGCCTTGTTCCAGAAGTTTGCCTGTATTAAGATAGGCTGAATTCTACTGGATTTGCTTTGTTAAATGTTAGCAGCTTCTAACTGGTGATCATTTGGTATCATTATTCAAGCTTTGCTGTCAATAGACAAGGCTAATTCACTACTACACACTTTACTAGGTTGTGCCATCAAGCCTTTATGGTGACTTGAACTGTGCTCATTGTCCCTATACAAGGAGATTGTGTTTTAGCAGGGCATGCATATGTTTTATCAGTCTTTCTACAGCAATGCAATAGGGAATGACTTTTCCTCCAGAAGGTCAAGCATTAATACAGGCACAATGCCTGTCTTTCATTTTGGCATTAAAACTTCATGTTGTAGCATAATAGTAATTATTATTAAAAAAAATAATTAAAAAGTTAATAAACAAAAATGGTCTAAAGTCACATGTCATCAAACTGAAAAACTAATTGTCAACCGTGTTGGTGTATTTATGTCAGTTTGGCTTACTGAAATTCCAAAAATGATCGCTGCTGCAATTTGAAAGGAAGTCTTGCCGTTAAAAGTTCTGTACATCTACCTTTTGTAATGTTACCCGTAGATCCCTATGCAACAGTAAGGAACAGAAGTGAGCAAAGGAGATATGAGGACACTCCAGTGAGTACTTCCTCAAGGAGTTAAGCACCTATCAAGCTGTATTGTTGGCACACCCCAACAGTAAGACACTACAGCAGCTATTCAAAGAAGAACATATTTTTCCTGAACATTGTTCTGGGGGAAAAAAACCCACAACCTCAAACTGAATCTTTTCAGGTAAAATACTCTTTGAGAGGATTCATCAAAAAGCATATATTGAAAATGGTTTAAACTCAGCAAAGATAACAATGTAATGTGCCTTGTAATAGAAAATGTTGAGCAACATTATCTATAGGCATTATTATCTGTATTTGCTATAGTAACACCAGTGTAACACAGCCTGGAATGCACTCCCCAGAGATGCAGTCTCAGATCAGCACGGGCACGCATAAACACTACATAATATAAAGTTTTTTGAAAATAAATATGGGATGATTCTGTTACTCAGAAATAGAATATTTATTAATTATTCATAGAGGTCATCCCAAATGAGCACAGAAGATAACACCTTTATATATCACATCAGAGTGTTAGATTTTTTTCAATATAATACACATAATAGAGAGGAACTACCTGAAGAATATTTTTTTAAAATTGAAAAAAAACCCCAACCAAACAGTATTGCAATTGTTGTCTGTATCTTTTGAACCTATAAAGGCTGTCGAAATTAACATGACTGTAATAGTTCAAGGTTCAGCAGATAAGATGAAGACTTAAGAGTAATATCTGCAAAAGACCTCAGAACCACTTAAAATTGTCTCTGTATATGTGAACTTTAAAGTGCAATAAAGGATTTTCCACACTTACAAAGGCTGGAACACCAATACTTTCCATGGAAATAGACTTTTTACTCAAAGCTCTGCAGAATGGCAAGGAAAAAATTCCTGTCAACCATCAAAAATGTATTGGAAATCACTTGTATTTCTATTAGAAGTATCTAAGTCTAGAGCAGGGAATAGTGATTGTTCATCTCCCTGGCTCAATTCAGAGAATCTCTCATGTGGAACGTGTCAAGGAAACTAGAGATGGCTTCACAGAAGAAACTTCCCTGCTTCTGTGTAAATAAGGAGAAGCTAAGGGCTCAGGATCTACTTCAAATGTTATTCTTTACATTAATTGTTCTTCAGCATACTTGAAACATACTAAAGAAAATCATCAGTAAGTTGCATATAATAAGACAAAACAGATTTTTGTGCTTTATCTACATAGTCCATTAGTCAGGTGATGAAACTCTCATTGACTTCAAAGGGTCAAATTTTATAAAGCAAATTCTAAGAGTCAGCAGACATAATTTTGCTAAAGAGAAGTATTCATTCTCAGACAGAGAATGTATATGTATTCAAGGGGTAATAAACTCACAAGGTGGTTGGATTTAGGTTTTTTTCTTGCAGACAGTTGTAGGTCTAAGAGTAGATAGCAGAGTCAGTATCAGCTTTTACCAGAATCCAAACATGTCATTTTCAATGCTACAGGAGTGACTTCACCTCTGGCTCCTCTCTGACTTGTCTGATCGTGGGCTTGTGTTTGTGTACAATCTTGCTTTTATTTTCTGTCAGGAGGCAAGCACTATCTTGTATATACTAATGCCTATCCTGCAGATCTGACTGGTTTCAGGCACCTGTTTTTCTTTTGATATTGTCAAACAGTTCCCTTAGAAGAAAGCATCTTTATTTAGCAGTTGGAATAAAATATGAGAGAAAAGGGGATTTTAGAAACACCAAAGAGCCTAAGCCCATCACTAGTTTAATTTTGGTTAAGGTCCAGCTGGAACCAATCCACTTCATAGGGATATACAGGAATAACATAGTCATGCTGATAGTCATCAAATGCCTCTCACAATTCTCCCTCATCCCCAAGGACAGGCAACCTCTAACAACTGACACAATCAACTGTGAAAGAGTATCTCAGGTCAAATAACCTGAGTTACAGGAGTGATTTTAAAAAACAGTGGGGGTATTAATGAAAGTACTACTCCATTATGGGAATACTCGCATCCACAGAAGGTTATCCCAGGTGTCCATATGTATGTGTCTGTCACCTGGCTGGAAGTGAAGATGCACTTCAAAGACCTGAAAATCACATGTCCAGTGCCTTATGTATAGCACAGAAACTTTATATTAAGGCCAGATCCAAATACAGCATAAAAAAATGACTCAAAGGCACACCCACATTTGTCACAGTTACATTCTTATTGCATTGTGTAAGAAGAAAACAATATCTGGCAAAAATAAACAGAGGCACATAAACGAAAGAGAACTGCTTGCAATACTCTCACATTTATCTGATATTCTAAGGTCAGTTAAAATATGTGTTTGGTGTTATCATTGAAATGTCACTTAAGAAAATATAATACCAGTTTACTTACAGGAAGCTGAAGAGGAGAATGGTTGGAAGAATATTCTCAACAGAGATGAAACAATCATAGAATCACAGAATAGTTAGGGCTGGAAAGGACCTTAAGATCATCTAGTTCCAACCCCACTGCCATGGGCAGGGACACCTCACACTAAACCATGCCAACCAAGGCTCTGTCCAACCTGGCCTTGAACACCACCAGGGATGGAGCATTCAGAGCTTCCTTGGGCAACCCATTCCAGTGCCTCTCCACCCTTACAGTAAAGAACTTCCACCTTAAATCCAATCTAAACTTCCCCTGATTAAGTTTGAACTCGTTACCCCTTGCCCTATCACTACAGCCCCTAATAAAGAGTCTCTTCCCAGCATCCCTATAGGCCCCCTTCAGATATGCAATAGTTATTGAAGATATGAGTATATATTTTCAAAGTCTGCTTTCCACCTTATTTATTCTGTTCCACAAGAGTCTCTCCTAGCTTTCATCATACGTACTTTCTCAGTGACATGAAACACAATTACAATCCAGATTATGAAAATGTAGCAGTGAACAAGGTAGGAGTAGGTTTATTTTCTGTCCAACTGGTTGAAGAGAATCTTCAAACCCGTGAGCTAATTGGGAATCTCAAGGGATGGAGGAAATTTATGAAGGTGAAGATGAATAACCAGCCTCTGTGCTATTCCTGACACTTTGAAAAACATTTAAACTAGTATTTGCATAGCTGTCAGGATCCTTGGGTTTTGAAGACTTGCCCAACCTAAGAATTTGTTTCGCATTTTAGGATATAAAGGAAACAATTTTTGTTGTAAGTGGAACATAAACCTTAAAGCAAGACACCTATGCACATACACAGATTTTCCCATTCACTATAAATAGTCTTCAACATGAAAACTAATGCCCTGCTGATTCAGGCTTGCTGAAGTAATGCAATTTCTATTTAAATCTTGTTAGGGAATTATAAATGTTTTTGGGGAAGGAAAAACAAAATAAAAAGTTCCCACATGGCTATTATTCCAGAAAACAAGCCCATGCCTGAAAAGAGGGAGAAAATTCTATCCCTCTGGGGAATTCTAAGTTCTGGCTGTTCAGTGTCCACTAGGGTAAAGGTTGATAAGGAATTTACATTTTTGTATTATTGTTAACCGGTAATCAAGTAATAACATAATTTGTTCCTGGGTAGTCAACTAAAATCCACAATCCGAATCTGTGCTTGATGACAATTCTTGTAATTTCTTGGGGTGTTTATTCTTTTTCTTTATTATTACCTTGTCTTCTTTGGTACCAATCCTGAGTTCCTGCCATTTGTGAAACAAATCCTGTCATCGAGATTCATGTTGGCTTTGTTTAAATTTTTTCTCATCTCTTTTCTCCTGAAGCAACAGCATCAAGTAAATGGATTCCTACAGTTTTTCAATTAGTGACAGTAGTTATTAGAAGTATAAAAATGACTAAGATTGGTGGGCTTTGACTTAGATTCATAGCTGAACATACCCAGTCAGATTTCATTGTGTATAGTTTTCAGTCACTTCTAAGTTTTGAGAAGCTCACTAGCTCCATAAGGCTCTACGTTTTTTCCCTACTTTGCAACTGGCAGTTAGTCTCCATTAAATTTAATGAAATCTTTTCAATCCAAAGAGAAATAATAACAATGAAAATAACAAAAGCAGCAACATTCACAGAAAAAAGTTAATTTTCCAGCTGTGATATGAGGGATAAATTTTTCAGATACTTTCTTCCTCTTCACTTTAGACTGCGGCATCTTAAATAGGAGGCGATAGTTCTGATCTCAGAAACATAGTCCATTAAATTCTAGAGCAACTCAGTTACACTTCAGGAGTCATTAACAATCTGTGGAAGCTTACACTGCTACCACTTTATATGATTTTGCTCAGACAGCATATTTTAATTCAGTTTAATTTATAACTGCATGGGGGTGAGAGAACATATTTCATGCTATTTTACAAACCTAACCAGAGAATTAATTGTTAAAACCCCCCTTTCAAATCCAGCTTGGTATAGATAATTTGTTACTAAGACTCCTTTCACACCGGATTTTTCATACTTTTGCTATGTCGAGAGTGACTTGAGAAATATGTAGAAGACATTGCCATCACTGACATACTACCAAGTTGCTATACACTTATGCCAAATAGCCTTGGCATTTATGGTTTTCAAAGTGTGAATAATGTCAAATTTGCTCTTCAGATATTTTCTGATGATCTTTTTTTTATCTTCAGATGTAATCTCCAAGTGCAGGTGAGCCTGACATGTTTGGTGACATATTCAGACTATTTTACCAGCTAATGCAATGCATTCATGGAAAATAATGACACATGGCAGAAAAAGCCAAGTACATTTTTTTGTGATACTTTCCCTGGAGCCTTTGCTATCGCAGTCTGTGATACAGTAGTACCCACAGAATCCAGTCTCGAGTTACAGCTAAACAAGCCTTTCAAATGTGTGAAAGTCAAGGGTTTTTTTCCCATTTAAGTGGGCATTTACTCACATGGAGCAACTACTCTGGTGGTGGAACCATCTTCTAAAATGTACTAATATTCACAGGTATTTCCACTATCATTTCAAAGGGCCTCCAGTAGTGCTGACAATCTGTGCGGATTGGCTAAGTATTTTCCTCCTTATCCACTGATAAGCCCTCTTGCTCAAGCGCTTTATGCGTTCCACAAAATTGTTTTGGCTGTGTTTTTGTTGTAAGCTTCTATAATAATGAATGTGTTCTTTTGGTCAATACACATTCAGTTGCACTGATCCTCCAATGTGTAGTCTGCCACAAAATAAACATATTAAGTCTGTGTCACATAAATCATATATAGCACAGGTGGCAGTTGCAAAACAACAACAAAATGAGCATCTTCCTCAACTAACACACTAGCACAAGGTTGTGATGGAAAGGTATGCTAACCCACAATCTTGACTAAGTCCTAAGATATGCCTCTTCTTCTAGATGCTAGTGCTAGCAACAAAGGCTAAAGTGAATCTATCCCATTGCTCTGTCTTAAAAGCAAAATATCACTAAGGTCTAAAGCTTCCCACTTCCAGTTCATCCAGTTAATTTTTGGCTCTAGAAATTGAAACTAAACCTTCTCAGTCATCAGTACAAATTACTTTTTTCCACCTGCAATATCCTTCAAGAACATGAATGCAACTAACTCTTATTTGAAGAAAAGTGGGGAAAATAAATCGCCAAACCCACTCAAAAACATCCCATCACACATATGATCAACCTCACAAGTGCAAATAGAAGTCATTCAACTTGTCAATCTACTTGGCTTCTGTGATATCAAGAGTAGCAAAGAGCTTCTGGTTATCTGTTCCAGTCTAAAGAAAATCACTTATGTTGAGACCAACTTAACCGTGCAACTAGCTGGTTGAGTATTCTGCTATGAGCCAGGCAGTGACCAATATGACAGTACTGCCATCACCTATCAGTCCCCTTGGTGGCATCAGATCTGGTCTACCAATGCAACCAGACAGATAATTCTCGGAAGTCTGCTCTGCAAATACAGCTGCCAGTTGACTGTATTCAAACTCACTTTATGCAGGTACACAATCTCCAGGTAGATACGCCTGTGCAAAGGAAACGTTTCCTTTCTGACTTTGTTGATTTTGAATTTAATTACCAAACCAAAGTCCACTTCCTATAAAGGCAGAGTGATTCTGTGAACTTGGGGGTCATCTTTTGCAAGCCTTACATGTTCTCCCTTGACAACTATTAAAAATTTATTCACACTTATACAATTCAAACAAATTATGAGCACAGTAACAGGAACTTTGTATATGGAATTTCAGGTAACTGATATAGCTATTTAAATAAGCTGGCTAGTACTGACTTTTCCTTTTCTGACTCAGAGTGAAAAAGAAAGTGCTATTGCTCTACCATGGTGGCATAGAGACATTATAATTAATACAATACAAAGAGTTCTTTTTGCTTTGCAGGTGCCAATAAGCAACCCCAAGGGAATATTCAAGAATCCTTGGTGTGTTTATAGAGTTTTATTGCAGGAAAACAGTATGATGTAAGTGCCTTTCATTTCACTCTCTTTCAGCTATGGTGCCTTTAGCTAGCCTGCTTATACATATAAAACACACATGCCTCTCTCTCCTCTTTCCTCAGCCTTTCTAAAATACTTAAAGCAGAGATTCAAAACAGCTTGTGTACTACTGCACATGCACAGAAAACATTAAAGAACATTATGAAAGTTGTGAATTCAAAACCTCTAAGTTGCCTTAATGGAACTCTATTTTTATAGACATTATGATACTGCCTTTAGTTATACAATTGCATACTTTTTGTTTTTCTAAAGGACAACTTTAAATCTTTAGCTCAGAAAGTTTATTTTACAAGTTTCATAATGTGTTGATGCAGCTTTCCCCTTTTATTTTTTTCTAGAGAAATAAAGGAGCATACAAAACTCCAATACCTCCTTGTATAGCATCATGCGGATTGTAGCATTACTGCTCATTACCAGGGTTAAAATTTCTAATTACGGAAAAGAGGTTCTTACCATTTCAGTTAGTAACTAAGTGTTAGTAAGCTGTCCACCTCTATATGGTCTACCAATAGAGGGGAAAGAGGGCATCATTTCAGGGTTGTTTTAAGTTGACCAGGTAACAAAAAAAAAAAATTTCGGGAGTGGAGGTGTTTCTTGCATTCCCATCTGTCTCTTCTGCAGCTTCCACCATTTTAACTTTTGTTGATATGAATAATCAGTAGAAACACAGTAAATCAGACCAGCTTGCTGATCTTACTGAAAGCTGTCTCTGCAAAATAGTATCTAGTGTCTGATTAGATCTGTGAGCTTCATCAGTTCTTACTGTGGGTCCATACTCCTTAGTGCTAAAGCAAGAAAAGGGCAGCCAGAGGCAGGAGGGAATGCATGTTCATCCTTTCCAGTGGCAGTGTGGTCTTAAATCCACTTAAGAACACATACTGAGATACCCAGATGGTAGTGAGTTTCACAAGTACTGGCTGACAGCAGAAGAATGTTAACTGTGAAGAAACTTAGATTCAGGTCTAAGGGCTGCCAGGGTGTGATCTAGTAGCCATAGGACTTTATTCACCACAGCTAGATGTTTATGTCCCCATCCACTCAAATCTATCTTGCTGGTCCTCTTCTTTTTTGTCATAAACTTAGTATAGTCTCTCTGTCATTGACTTCTTGCCAAAATCATAGGTGTCTTCAGTTGCAGAATTCTTCTTGCAGCCCCAGCCCCCCACTTTCCCAAGTTTTTGGCTGTGGCTTACAACCGGTTTCCTGCTCTGGTCAGCAAGCTTAGCCATTCCCAGGCTGCCCTTGCTCCACATTCCCTGTTCTGTTTAATTCTTGTCAAACACACACACAATCACAATTTCTTCTCCCAGTCCCACTATCAATTTCCACCAGCTTTTTGCCTGCTTCACTGTCCTCCTTGCTAGTTCCCCTGTCCTAATCTTTTATTCCCCCAACTCAGACTTCTTGCCCCAGTTTCTTCATTTCATTAGCTTCAGGATTCCCCTTCAACTTCCTGTTGTGTTTCAGCCTTCCCATCCCCTAGCTGTCTTAGTCCCAAAATCTCCCTTTCCTGAGGCTGATTTCCTTTTCTCAATTTGTCAACAACAACAACCAGCTGCCTGGTCCCTACAGTCTACCCATACTCCTCCAGTCCAAGCTTTTACTACTTTTTGGCATTTCAGAGATGGATTTTCCTTTTTTTCTGTATTTCACTCAGGTTCTTTCTCTAGTACTTGGCAGTAAAAGAATATCAAGACCATAGAGAAGAGTCTTCCAGTTTTCAGCTCTGATGCCTGCTCCTGCAGTGCTCTCCAACAGCCTGGAGCAGCAGTGGCAAGGACTGTCCAGCTCAGCACCTCAGTGTAGAAAGACTCTTAAGACTGTAGCTGTCAAACTGTGGTGAGGCACTGCTGAGCATGTGCAAAAAGTGGTTCTCATAAACGGCTTATCGTTGTGGCAGTTCATCAGGGAGATTACAAAAGGCTCATACCTATTACAGAAACCATTTTACTGCCAAATTTAAAGTCCCTCACCCCCATTAAAAATACACAAGCATCTCAATAATTTTAGTATTTTAAGCAACACAACAATTTGGAATAAATGCATTGAAAAGAAGGCATCACTTCATGAGTATTATTAAATATTTAGATTATTATTATTATGTTATTATTAAATAAAAACTGTTATTATTAAATCTATTAGGTCCCTCAGAGTAAAGTTAAGAAAAGAACACACAGAATATTTTTTTCCAGTGAGGGTTAGAAAAAAGCTGCCTTGTAGCCATCTAACATTTATCACTATAATGGTGAGGGGGAGACATTGCATTAGTCACTAATAAATAGTCACTTGACTTTGGAAATATTGTATAGCTGTTTGTCACAACAGTTCTATTTTAAGAGAGTTACATGCTAATTTATTTTATTTACGTTTACATAGCTGAGAATACGCAGGCTGTCAGTGACTGCATTTTCCTGATAGATGCTTTCTTAGGAAGCATCCTGGCTTCTCAAGATCTTGTCAGATTGGGTCTTGTTACCTGACTGTATCCTAAGTGTTTGTCTACATGGACTAAAATTGCCCTTTGTGTGAATTACAGCAGTTGTATAGCTATGTATTATAAAACACTTTAAAAAAAAATGCCTCATTTTGGAAATGAAAGAATGCTTATATTTGGTAGCCTGATAAATTATACCTTATGTGATGTCTGTTATTAGAGTCTCTCCAATGACCTACAAACCTGTTTAATATTTTCAAACAGACTTAAGAGAAGGATAGAGGTCTCACAGTTCCTTAAAATGTAGTGAAAATCAGAAGCAAGGTAGTTAATCCCATCATGTTGCCACTGAGGGAAAGGCATGTTACTATGGTGTGGATTTTTAAGGATAAAGGACTGAAACAAATAGAAAAGCAGGCTTCCTTAGTACTCCCCTTGCTCATGGAAGAATTTATTCAGACACAGATTAACCCTCATCTCCAGATATACAAATTACAATTTAAAAAGTTATTTTTGTTATGTTCCATTACAAGTTTGTTTTCACTTGCCTGTTATTTTGAAAAACTTAAAAGCCATCTGGACTCAAATTTGGACTCACCCTTTTCCAGAAGGTCTGTTTCACTTTGAGCTTCTGGGGAAGTTTCTTCTGAAGCATAATATAAAACCTCCGTGGGATTTTTTCCCCTGTGTTACAATAAAACTAACTATACATGATACATTCCAGTAATTTTGGGCAAAGAATTGAATTTGGCAAGGTTAGTACTCTTCCTTGAAATACACAGTAATTATTAGGCCAAATGGCATTCTTTGGAAAAACCTAGAGAGAGTTACTAGCTAAATATGGTAACACTCTTCTGTTTCGCAGCTCCTTTGTGTGACTTCCCCTCCAAAGCATCTTGGCACATTCCTGGCCAAAGTTTTAGGAAAATCTAAATACTAAATGAAGCTACTGTTCCTTGTTGTCCTGTGTATTATACATTTCTACATGTAGAAATACTGACAGGAGAACAACAATCACTCCTTTGTTGTCAGTTTTCCCCTAGCATTAAATTCAATTCTCTATTTTTTGGTCCCTCCAAATTTAAAAGCTTTATTAGCAGTACTGATTTTCAGGGTTTTTAAGTATAGGTACAGCCCACATTCAGGAATAATGTAAAGTACCACTGTTTAAGCTGACCTTTTTAAGTTTTGCGCAAATCTGTTGCCTTTCTTTTCAGTAAAGCCTTGTTAATGAGGATACACAAATGGGACCTACATGTGGGATGTCACAGGAAAGCTTCTTGATAGATAGTGTATGGTTTAGGTTGTAACTGAGGCCACCTGAGAAATCAGCATTTGAATCAGACAGCTGAGTAAACTGACTAAGAAAACTTTTTGCATGTGATAACTTTTCCACCTGAGTTGGGATGGAAAGTTGGCCCAATGGAAACTGGATGTTACAACACTAACTTTACTTATATATCTGCTATATTGCCATTATTTACATTATGTCAGTCAGCTTTCATACAGTTTGAAATGTAACCCTATTTTATTTTTTAAACAAAGCTGTAGTAATTATGGAGCTGAGGAATGAAAAAGAAGCCTATAGACATGCACCTAATTGAGCTAAGGTGAAATGTATAACTCTCAAGGTTCAGGCAATGTATGTGCTAGCACAACCTCACTTCAGAACATAAATTCAGGTACTGCTGCTCAGATCTCCAATGACACTTCAGCTCTGCTTGTTGCCAGAAACTTGGATTACAGTAAAAACCCCACAGATTCTTTTTTAACCTCAGACAATATTGCTGGTCCAGGCTATAATACAGCCTTAAAGCCAGACTGGGCAACAAACTCCAGTGCAAAAGCAGGAATGAATGGCCCAGGGCAGGGGAGGGTAAAAACATTTTAAACTGCTTTTTCCACCATGAGAAAGGTTTATGTACTGAAGCCTAAGAGGGACTACAGGAAAGTTCACAGTAACTGACAGCCCAGGAGGCAAACATCTCTTGATCATTGTAGTAAGAGAACTGTATGGGGGAGACCTAGATTTTTTGCTTGATTTTAAATGGATAGTATTTAAGAAAGGGACCTTAGCCCCTTTAGAGTAAATGCAAAACAGCTCACACATACTGACAGTAAGTGTATTAAGAGGAGTTAATAGAAATTAATAGAGATTCTCACAGTAGTTCTTGGGGATTCAGACAACCTGCCCACCTCGGTGTGTGTTCACCTACCCTCATTCAAAGTCTATCAGTTTTCCAAACAACTTCACTATCAGCATGGAATGTAAAGCGCTTTCAATGATAAAATCAGCTATTTCCTGAGGAGAGCTACATCTGAGGAATGACTGGGCTAAATGTCTCATAACTTTCCTGCAGGATAAAATGATTGATTGCCTGGACGCACCAGTATTCAGTTACGTATATAGACTTCAGAACACGTTTAAAGCTGAAAGATGTTGTACTGTGGGCAGTGCATATTGGAAGTGCCTTAGTCAAATGAACTGAAGTTTTTACCAGTAATTTTGCTTCAGTCCCTGCTATCACAATTTTCAAGACAATGCACTTATGTATGTAAATCAAGCATCTTGCCCATGAAAATAAGTTCCTTTGTGCAGAAGGAACAACTGAAGCAAAGTATCTTAAACGTGTACTTTTAGTTCTCCCCTTTGCTAGGCACATCAATTTTCAGAATAGCTTGGGTATGCACATTGCTTACAAAGCATTTTGAAATATTGGCACTTAAACCTGAATCCCTGTTTTAGGGCAATTGTTCCTGAAAGAGCCCCTGCAGAATGCAAACAGCATTCATAAAAATTCTTAAAAATGGCAAGACTCAATTTCACACTATCCGGTTTGTGTTTGATGGCTTCAGCATGTTAGCATAAGCCACCTATTTATTCTGGTGCTAGCCTGTCTGCAAACACTTTGGCTTGTAACTGGACTCCACTCCTATTGTACAAATTATTTTATTTGGGTCATTCCCTGGACTTGACTCCCCTCTTGTCTCTTCTGAGGATCTTATAACATTCTGATTTTACTATGGAATTTGGAGTGCTATGGCCAGATTTGAAACATATATTTATTCTAAGAAGGATCAGCATTAAAATTTGAGCCAAAAGATACAAAAAGTATTAAAATAACTATGGCAGTTTGTTGTTATATGAGTGTTTTAGAAGGATGGTGTTTTTAGGGAATCCTGTTCAGTCTCATTTTTTTTCCATAAACTTTAGCTGGATCCTTAGTAGGTTAGAACTGTAGTACTGCAACACCGAATGTAACAGATAGATACATATATAATCACCACAATCCAGCTTTGTTACACACACTTGTTGGAGACAATTGCTTTAGTTAGTTATGTACTTTGTGTAGTTATATTACATATGTAACTTATAGAATCATAGAATAGTCAGGGTTGGAAAGGACCTTAAGATCACCTAGTTCCAACCCCCCTGCCATGGGCAGGGACACCTCACACTAAACCATGACACCCAAGGCTCTGTCCAACCCTGCCTTGAACACCGCCAGTGATGGAGCATTCACAGCCTCCCTGGGCAACCCATTCCAGTGCTTCACCACCCTTACAGTAAACAATTTCTTCCTCATATCCAATCTAAACTTCCTCTGTTTAAGTTTTAAACCATTACCCCTAGTCCTATCACTATAGTCCCTAATGAAGAGTCCCTCCCCAGCATCCCTATAGGCCCCCTTCAGATACTGGAAGGATGCTCTAAGGTCTCCATGCAGTCTTCTCTTCTCCAGGCTGAACAGCCCCAACTTTCTCATCTTCATACAGGAGGTGCTCCAGTCCCCTGATCATCCTCATGGCCTCCTCTGGACTTGTTCCAACATTTCCATGTCCTTTTTATGTTGAGGACACCAGAACAGTACAGAATACTCCAAGTGAGGTCTCACAAGAGCAGAGTAGAGGGGCAGGATCACCTCCCTCGACCTGCTGGTCACACTCTTTTTGATGCAGCCCAGGACACGGTTGGCTTTCTGGGCTGCAAGCGCACACTGCCGGCTCATCTCATTGTACAACACCCCCAAGTCCTTCTTGGCAGGGCTGCTCTGAATCTCTTCTCTGCCTAACCTGTAGCTGTGCCTGGGATTGCTCCAACTCAGGTGGAGGGCCTTGTACTTGTCATGGTTAAGCTTCATCAGGTTGGCATCAGCCCACCTCACAAGCATGTCAAGGTCCCTCTGAATGGCATTCCTTCCCTCCAGCATACCAACCGAACCACACAGCTTGGCGTCATCGGCAAACTTGCTGAGGGCGCACTCAATCCCACTGTCCATATCACCGACAAAGATGTTGAAGAAGACAGGTCCCAACATCGCTGCTTGAGGGACACCACTCGTTATTGGTCTCCAGCTGGACATTGAGCCACTGAGCACAACTCTGCATGCAACCATCCAGCCAGTTCTTTATCCACCGAGTGGTTCACCTATCAAATTGATTTCTCTTCAATTTAGAGACACAGATGTCATGTGAGACAGTGTCAAATGCTTTGCACAAGTCCAGGTAGATGGCATCAGCTGCTCTACCCCTGTCCATCAGTTCCGTAGCTCCATCATAGAAGGCCACCAAATTGGTCAGGCAGGATTTCCCCTTAGTGAAGCCATGCTGGCTGTCACCAACCACCTTGTTGTTTTTCATGTGCCTCAGCATGCCTTCCAGGAGAATCTGCTCCAAGATTTTGCCAGGCATAGAGGTGAGGCTGACTGGTCTGTAGTTCCTCGGCTCATCCATTTTCCCCTTCTTGTAAATGGGGGTTATATTTCCCTTTTTCCAGTCATCGGGAACTTCCCCTGACTGCCATGATTTTTCAAATATGATGGACAGTGTCTTAGCAACTTCATTTGCCAGCTCCTTCAGGACCCGCGGATGGATTTCATCAGGTCCCAAGGACTTGTGCACGTATAACTTGTATATTTTATTGTATATAATATAATATATAATATTGTATCTATAATACTGTATATTGTGCACAGAATTTGCATAGCTTGGTGAGACATGAGAATAACTACATGATCTTTAAGGTCCATTCCAACCAAAACCAAAAGGGGTAGGGAGAAACTAACTGTTGTCTGACAGGACGGTCCCCACAGACAAGCTCTCTCACACTTTTTGTTTCCTGGGAATAATGTAATAGCCTACACTGTTTGTGGTATGACAATGAGAAGTAAGCTCAGGTCTTTAAGCACACCACAGTTTTATTCCAGTACTCTTCTAATACTATGTATATTTCAATTATGAAGATAATTGCTTCCCTTCAGATATATGCTTGGTCTTAGCAGACTTTAGCAGCCATATGAATGACCTTCCGTCAGTTTCTCAGCCTATTCTCATGATGCTATCTCGTGTCTGGAGAATATCCCTGAAGATCAGCAGTGGCTTTGCAGTGTAAAACACCTTCTCACAATGCACTTCCATTGCAGAAATAGTGAAATGCCTCTGTCTCTAAATATACAGGTAAGAGTATTCCCTTTTAGTTTGTTTTGTTTAGCTGAATATGTAATGTTTTCTCAGTCCAGGCCATCTTGGCATCCTACATCCTCTGCCAGCTATATTGGGTAGACAAAGGATATGCAGGAGGATGAGTAGTAGGGATAAGACTGAAGTGGGATCTATGGGTCTGCTGCCTCAACTCTTCAAAATCAAACTTTTCAATTGCCTGTTCACAGCTGTGTACACAACTAATGGCACTCTTGTGCTAAAATGCACATTTGAACTCTGTAACTTTAGCATGTACTTCATGCAGGCTTTTTTTCCCTCCACAAAACAAGTATTTGTCTTCTCAAAATACTGTGCTATATAGCTGGTGGTATATGCAGTGAAATAATTTTAGGGATTGGTGCATTTAGTGAAGCATTTGTGTTTGCAACTTGCTCTATACAATACAGTGAGTTTTGAGTACCAGGTTTCCTGTGGTGCTAGAATGGAGCATTATATGTCAGTTGCTATTTATTTTTTATGGCTTGTGTGGTTTTGGTGGAATTATTTTGGGGTGTATGGCAGGAATGTTTCTTTTGGAAACTTGAACTTGTCATCTTCTAGAGGAATAGGTCATGTGTATTTCATACTGGTGATGGCAACAAAAAGAGTGCTAAACAAGTAAATGTAATAAGTAAGGGTGGCTGTTGTAAGGGACCCCAGTTTGTTTGGTAGTTTAAGGCTCTGGTTTGACCTTGCAGCTCTTCAGTGTAATGGCAGGCTGGTACTGTAGAGGTAAACAGTCTTCTCAGTTTCTTCTTCCCTCCTCTTCCCAGCTGACATGACTGTCAGTCTTCTGGCCCCCAGGCTGGTCAGTTCAGTGGACTCATTTGGCAGCATTCTCCTCCCTGCTATAGCAGGTCACATTATATAAATGGAATAGGGAGATAGGTTCATGCATGTGTGCAGTGTGTGTGTTGTTTTTAATTTGTATTATAGGTGATCCAGACTCTCACAGTTTCAGAGGCAATTTGCACAAGAGCCTGGATGAACAACAAGTTCTTCATGTGAGGGTGGGGAGGCACTGGAATGGGTTGCCCAAGGAAGTTGTGAATGCTCCATCCCTGGCGGTGTTCAAGGCCAGGCTGGACAGAGCCTTGGGTGACATGGTTTAGTGTGAGGTGTCCCTGCCCATGGCAGGGGGGTTGGAACTAATTGATCTTAAGGTCCTTTCCAACCCTGACTATTCTATGATTCTATAAGCCTTTGCCTCTTGGATCCAGGACAATTGTGGATAAGATGGATCAAGAACAAATGAAGAAAAAAGATTCTTCAGAAGTTTTGGCTGCCCAGCAGACTATGAAGAAACATGCATTTGAAAAGGGTATATGCATAAATACATGCTAGAGCATGCAGGTAACTAAGTATGAGTTTATATCAAATTGAGTGGGATGAATGGCTGGTTTTGCCTGTTTTTGTCTCTGATCAGATGAGCACCACCACTAGTGCTAATGATTAGCCTTTTGCCCTTGGCTAGCAATTTTCCCAGAGTAGCATCATAATACATGCAGACTCCTGATCAGCCACATGATTTGTTTGGGATAATTACATGTACATTCTCTCCTGAATATGTGACAATAATCAAGCACAGAGATAGCTACATTCTCCATACCACTCACAATTTTGACAAAGCAGTTATCTGTTTTCTCCTTAACCATATGATGTTTCTTTCCTGCTGTTTCTTACGTGCCACAACTTCTAACTCATGTTTACTTCTCCATCCCCAACACTCAAAAACATAAAGGTACTTGAAAAAAGCCTGACATAGAATGATCTGTGTTTACAGTAAACCAGGACGATTTTGAAATAATAGATAATCCATTTTAGTAAGCAGCTGTCTGAAAATTTCCCAATGATGACACATCTTGGAGGACAAAGCAGGATTTAAGGCATAAACCTGGGATAGTTGCCAACATATGCATGAGTATCAGGTATGTAGCACAGATAGCTACCATTTTCACTGAGTCAACTCCTCTACCCTTTGATGTCAGTGCCTGCGTCTCTTAGGTCATTATGTAAGTCATCCACAGATTCCAGGACAAACAGTACTATATAATTTAATGGAAAACTTTTTTATTTTTATGCTAAAAATATTTACCATTAATATGCTAGTATCATTAATTAAATATCACAGGGAGGCCTTTTGAAACAAATAGATAACATAAGAAACTGGAGTGTACTGGCTGATCTCTATGGCCTATTTATAGTCTGCTGACACAATTAAGAGGCCATGACTCTAAGTGCAGTCATAACTTTAGAAGCACTAAGGAAGCAGTAGTCCTTTATGTCATGGACATAATGTCATAGCGAAGAAAAAAAAAATACAAGCAAAAGGTTGAAGTCAAGCCAGGACTGAGGAGCGATGAGCTTGTGTTCGAATTTTCTCTGACATACTGAAGAATCTACTACAGAACTATGGGTATAACCTTTGGGATATATTCTTTGACATCCTTGTCTTCCTATCTCCTATTTTCTAGTCTCCTCTATCTTTCTTACCTTTTGAATCACAAACAGAATCTGTTTATCGCCTTCCTCCATAGTCTCTTCACTCCCTTTGCTACCAATAAATACCATCCTTCTCCCTAACCTATCCTAACTACTTTACTTACTATGCTATGTGCATTTTTGTAATACTCTAGTCTTAGAAGAACAACTGCTTCTTTAGCACAGTGACTTTTTCTTGGCAAGTTAATCTAATGTCTCATTTGTATGTCTGTTTGTCTGTATCTGTGAGTTACTTTCAAGGTTTGGTGGAGTTTCTGGTGAAATAAAATACTTTTTCTGTAAGTGAGTGAGGAAACGACTGTAGTTGTCATTTGACTGCAACATCATTTTTTCTGATTTCATTTAACATTAACATTAACATTTAAAATGGGGGTAGAAGTCTTCTGACTTGTCAGTGCAAGTGACCCAGTTATGCAGCTCCTTTGGCACCTAGTTCAGCTAAGCAAAAAAATATTTCTTTCTCCTTCTTTCTCTTCTTCAGAGAAAAAATCAGAAGTAGGAAGGGAGGGTAAAAATCCATGCAAAATCAAAGTGCTGACTCTGGAGGAGATCCTACCTACTTCATTAGTCCACATGGCTCTTGGATACCAGCAGTTTAGGAGGTTCCTAACCTGTCCAGTAGGAACTGAGTCTAGAAATTAGTTAGGAGGATATTCTTGGTAGTGGTCAGTATTCTCTTCATTGCAATGGGAAATGGGAGAAGCAGGGTGAGAACTTGGCAGTAAGGAGACTTCATTGATTAAAAAGAGCCCGTTTCTCATGATCTACATGCTCAGCAGCCTGCTCGAGGTCACAGAGCTTTAAAAATTACTGTTTTAAAGCTCTTATTTTGCGAAACCATCTGGCGGGTCGATTCTTGATAACACATGAAGCCCCATTAACATAAATGGGATTTTGTGAAGGTGTAAGAATCCCCCCTAGAGAATCAGCCCTGTAGTCAGTACTGTTGAAAGAAATTATTTTACGGTAACCAAATATTTAATTATCCTACACATAATAAAATTTTCTTTACATCCTTTGAAGAATTCTGATCCATCCACTAAAACGTGTTGATTCGCAATGCTAGTTATAAAAGCTAAAACACTGACATCAGAAACAATTATAGAGATGAACTGAAATACAGTTGTAAAAAAAGCTAACTGGTCATGGGTGTGCCATTTCAGTAGTGCTGGTAGATAAAATCTGTTTGTGCTATTTCAATCTTTAATTAGGGGGAATACAATTTTTCTGAGAGCTAGATTCACTGTGGAAGCTGAATTCTATTCTCAGTCTTTTCACTTTCCAGAGGGAATGGAGACTGTGCTTTTGAAAGTGGATAGGAGCCTTTCCCCGCCCTCGGCTTAGTCATTTTCCCTGACTTTGCAGAATTGTGACTTATGCAAAGTCATAGAGAGCCAACGTCAGAGCTGCAAATAGTTCTTCCATCCTCCTGTTTTGACTATTAGATCACTGTTCTAACAGTGCTCTGGATCAAATGTAGGTGTGTTTTGAGGAACCTTCATTATCAGACATTTAATATCCTTTAATATCATGCTGCAACTAAACTGGCATGCTCATAGAGTAAGACTTGTTTGAGAAAGCTCTAACTAACAAGCCAAGGGAAAGTTACATATTAAAAATGCACCAAATTAATCACATGTTTTTATTTTCATTCCCTAATATTTTAGATAAAGGATCTCTAGCTAAAGATAGCAGGGGATGTTTCAAAAATTCCCAAAGTTTATTTCTTTGGCGAACAGATGATACTTTTGATTTTCTGCTTCATACAAATCAACTCAAGGTATTTTAGAGGTTGCTCCGTTTAATTTTGCATACATTTTCTGCAAAAAGCATGATGAATTGGTAAGTCTGTGAAGATTTCCCTAACATCCTGATGCCTATTGTAATCTGGTGTTTTTTGAAATACTACCAAAATATTTTCATGTTATTTATCCTTGGCCAAGGGCTGGTAGCCATTACAAGTAAAATTTACTACATGAGTAAGGTAAAATTTTACCTGGCTTAATTTCTTCTCATTCTAGACATAAAAAGTTTATTGAAGTTTATTTATTTACTCTGAGCTAGTAGTCATATAGATCTCCTTTACAATCAATGGACAGAGTTTAGAACTTCAGAAAGGACTCATCTGATGCCCTCCAGACATTTCTTCTAGATTCCAATTAATCATTGTTGGGAAGTGCCAGTCTCTCTCTGTTGACTATAGAGGGAGCCTTGACAACTCACTGAGACAGGTAGAGTCTAGCTCTTACATGATTAATATTAGTGAGCTGAATCCCACCCTAGCAGAGATCAGAAAGACAGCAAGCAGCCTATTGCTTCTTAGTATTTTCTCTTCTAATCCTATTGTCAATGTCACATGAGTGTATTATTCCAGCTGTGTGCATGTTTTTAACTTTAAAAAACAGAAATAGCATAAAAGTACCCATAACCAGAAACCTTGCTGCTTTCACAGATGTGTTTTGTAAAACAAATAACCAAAATCCTCCTGTTTGATTTAGTCTTCAATATTCTTAATCCTTTCCAGTTAATTTTGAATTCTTTAAAAAGAGCTTTTGTATGGATATGAAATGATAGAAATTATTCCAGTTTAGCCTTCAAGAGCTGTGCTTGAAGAATATTAACTGTGCATGTGCACGATATATAGAACAGACCATTTTAAATCCCTGTGAATGTTCACCGAAGTATTTATTTTTCTTGACCATTCTGTACAGCTGAAAACTATCAAACAAAAGTGATCCACTCATCTCAGAAAATGGTGACTACCAAGGGATGCTTTATTATTCCATATGTTTATATATAAAAACATTGTAGAATAAAATATCTAAAGGGTCCACCACACCAATAAATTGTGCTTGGACCTAATATTCTAAAGTGAGACATCAGTTTTAACACTGGTGTCTCTGTAGAAGTACAAATGGAACCAGAGGTAGGATTTGTATGACCAGAAGTAGATGTCAACAGTGTCTATCTCTGAGCTTTTTGTCTAGACTTGTTTTATAACCAATGAGAGAGAAAATGACACCTCTAGACATGATTTGCTTAAGCGTAGGGTAGATACCTAAATTGGTCAGATGAACCATACCATATAAATTCTCTTTCTTGTTTGACCAGAGTGAGCCCAATATGACTAACTCAGATAGAAAAGTTTGTTTGGTAGAATTAATCATAAGCATTGATGAGGCTTTAGGGTTTCATTACTAAAGGTGGGATTTTGTGAGAAGCTGATATGTGTTAAAGCAATGGAAGAAATGTTAAGTCTTGTTAGCTCCTGACAAGCTAAATCAATCACTCAGCACTCAATAGCGGGGGACAATTTTTTGGAGCATAGAACCAGTGTCAGAA